>OY755253.1:30293220-30933220 GCA_963576725.1 Azorinus chamasolen | reverse complement strand
TGCACAAAATTTATAAATGAATTGCACATAAATCGTTGTGGTAGAATGGTTTTTTGGTCCGTTATTCTGGCGCAGCTTTCCAAATAGTAATGTACAATTCATAAAAACAAAAACTGAATTACTGTTAATCACTGAAGGAATCGGTGACTGAATACCCAAATATTACATTGTGACCTGAGAGTATATAGTACAATATGTCCGCTAACATAGTTAGTTCCGTGCATCACATTTTCACTGATGCAACATATTTTACCTTTTTCAAACAATAGATCTATATATTATGCTATAAATGTACTTTTGTCTGTACATATGCATTTTAACAGCAAATATAACAGGCCCAGATTTGATACTCCTGTAGGATCAGTTTGATCAGGGTCTGCTCTATTTGCTTATGAAATAAAAAAATCAGATATATTTTTATGTCGCTATATAGCTCAATCTTTACTATTTGCTCTGTATATTTCTTGCTTGATACGTATGTTTGCTCATGTATATTTGTTCGATATACTTATTGTTTGATAAACTTGTGTTTTCTTATTTGTTTCTTATCACAATAAAATTCCAATTTCAAAATGAGCCAATTTTTTTTTTGTAAATTTCATGCCTTGACTTTCCAGTTTCCACAACTTTGTAATTCAAATTATACAAGATACTTACTGACATCATTACCCATACTTGACTATCATAATACGGCATATACAGGTGTTGGAAGCATATTTATCAAATAATCAAAACATATATCGATTTGATTTAATTCTGTGTATATTTTGGTACTTTCCGTTCAATCATATCACAATTGCCATTTACATACATTTGAATGCAAATCGGTTGGACTCAATGTTGCGTAAAATGGCTATATATTATAATGGGGCCGAAACGACCAAACCAGAAACGGATTGGGACCGTATCGTTCATAACAAATAAGCTCTTCAAGGCAGACGGTACACATGTTACCCCAGTGCCAAAAAAGTAAGTCATTGAAATCATCACATACTATGTGCTGCGCAATGACACCAAATCTCCAAGTCTACGCCATGTATGTCCTGTATTTGGGTTTTGGTGCCACGTAGTTGCGACACAAAATAAGTATCAAAACATCAATAATTAATTATTAGATAATGGTATTGGTTGAATTGCATTTGGTTAAAGCCCCGTTCCCACTGCCACGGTGCTGGTCCCGCTACTCCACGGTACTTCCCGGCGAAGAAATAGCCGGCGTCCGGGATGATACGGGACCTTATTTCTTAAAAAGTAAATGTACATTCCCATATTCCCGACGTTGCCCCGGTGTTCCCCCGATTTAGAAACAGGATCTTCCAGTTTGACCCCGGACTATCCCGGTTAGTTTCCGGTTTGGCACGGTGTATTTACGGTGTAGGGCAATCGTTTTCCCGGTTGAACACGATACAATCCGATGTGACCCCGGTCGTCGCCGGTAGTGCAGCGCTGGCCGCCGGTATCACCCTGTCATATCCCGGGTGTGTGTCGGTGACAAGCCGGCGTTATCCGGGTATAAATATAAACGGTGGTTGACCGGCAGACAAACCGGCTCATACCTTGCCAGTCCTTAACTCCACCGGTACAAAACGGGACTATACCGTCGTACACCGGAGCTATACAGGCCGAATGCCGGGTGTTCACCAAAGGTATATAGTGAATGAAGTGCTCGCCAACATCCCGGATTACTGGGGACTATCACGGTATAGCTAAGGTAGAGACCCGAACCTGCACCGGAATATACCGGCGTTGTCCCGGAATTGCCAGGATTAATCCGGTTTGGATATATTTCCCGGTGACTCACGGTGACCCCCGGTTGTTTTAAACATTTCTCAAAAACAGATAACCTCGATAAAACCGAGGTGAAATTAGACCAGTTCCAAAATTTATAAGACATAATTGTTAGTAAATTCGCCACTGCACATTATATTATCTATAAAGACATGCGAGAGCGTGATGCAGGTCGCGGGTAATGCTGGAATATCCTACATTAGCATTCGGAAGTTGCGACTTGCATTAAGCTGACACATCAAGACAGTTTCTAAGTTAGAAATAGACTGACTCGAACTCACGTTATCTCGAAATATTTTGTAAGGTCCCTTAAAGTTCGAAATACCGACATTCCACAATTACTACACAGTAAGAATTTAAGAAACATGTTCGGATTTCAATATTTGGTTCCGTAATGACCAGCTTTTTATGAACGTGCAACCATTATTAAATAGACAATATGATAATTTCACTAGATTTATGGGTTTGAATTGGTTAATATTGGTGAGAATCGTGTTTAATATAGTTGAATCTCAACCTTTGATAGGATGTATTATTGTCATTGCAAGGGAGGTAATCCTATAGTGTTATTTCACAATAAAGTAGCTGTTGTAGTTTTGTCTTTGGAAACATGTTCCTGTATTGACTTTAATGATGACATACAGTTACAACCTTATCCATTTAGCATGATGTTCGAATGTAGTCCGTACTAGACTTTAATACTCATATGTGGCTTCTCGAAATCTCTCACTTATTGGCAAGTACCAATGTAATCTCAGTGCGCTTCTGCGACACGGTATTTTACATCCTGAATTGTATGGTGATGTGATTTACAAACTTCGTAAATGTTTTGGACATACGCATTTTCTCACTTTGTTCATCAAATATGTTAAAATAAATCATTAAAACGGAATATGATCCTGTAGTACTACAACATACTGCACAACTGCATACTGTTGTGAACCCTTTTACAGTTGGCTTTCGGAGCAGAATGTTGTGAGCTTGCTCCCAGGTCAGGTCATACCATAGCTTATGTATTGTTTTGACAGGTTAGTCCGATTTCATAAAATTGTTACCGCGTATAGTTTAACCTCTCATCAATGTTCAGTGTAATACAATGGGCGCTACTTCAACGGTTATGTCTGTATCTTATTCCATATTCAATACATATATTAGCACATTATGGATAAATGCAGATATTAAACAACCAACAGAACTAAATACAAAAGTCAAGTCCTTGGATAATGTTCGTAAATTGCCATAAAAATGTAAATTGAAAACACAGTAATGCAGAGTTAAGGCAGCATTGTCCTGGTTTAATAGCCTGAATTGAAAATTGCTTGATAACCAATAAGTGGTATGAAACATACATTTGAACATACCCATTTTATTACTTGCCCGTCGAATATGATGAAAAGGTTATGAAAAAGGGAAGGGGTATGATCCGATAATACTACAATATACTGCATATCACGTTGTCCTCTTTTCATATACACCAACTGGAAAGCCTTATGACTCTATGAGCACACACTGTGTCGCAATTTTATTTCAGCTAGATCAACTATTAAATACTTTGTAAATGGTTGAGTGTTTAGTATGAAGATTAATTCTGATGTAGACTGAAACTCGTCATATATGGTATATGTTATGACTTGCACAACGCTGTGGAATTCATTATGTGGGTCAGACGGGTCGTTCCTTAAAAACAAGATTTCGAGAACACAATTACCACTATCGTATAAAAATTTTTTTTACAGCATTTTCGTCATGCAGGACATTCATTTAAACATGTCTCGGTTTAACCAATATTATGATTCTAATACTACCATCCGTTTTAAATCTAAAGCTCAGAGATAGACTGGATTAAAAAATACAAACACATTTCCCTTTGGGGCTTGAATGACAACATTATCAAAGTGGTAATATATCTAAAGATCCTAGCATCGATATTTGTCTCAATATTTCCAATTAGAAACCTTAAAAGCAGATCACATGGTAAATGTAGAAATGATAATACTAAGGAGGTTTCGATTTCTTACTTGTACGTGTACGTATACGTGTGTCTACACGTACACATATACGTTCAAAATCATGTTTCGAAATCAGATAACGTGTACCCGTACGGGTAGTCTGTCACGATACGACTTCTTGCAAAGCCATGCCATTTTCTTTAAAATAGTAAGAACTAGAAATTGCATAAAGCAGAAAAATTAGGCCAACAAGACGAACATAGACAGAAAGTCAATATACGGACAGACAGACTGACATGCATGCAGGGAGACAAATAGATAGACAGACTGGTCGATAGACATTTAGATATACAGGCAGGTAGACAGGTTGATAAACATACAGATAGTTAAAACATATCTAAGGACAGATTAATAGGCAGACATGTTGAAAGATAGATATATAAATAGATACATACAGACAGATATATCTATATACCGATAGACAGACAGACATACAGACGGACAGACAGTATAGAGGCAGAAGGATAGACAGACAGACATACAGATAGACAGACAGGCAGTGAAGTCAAGCCAAGTGATACTTATTTACAAATCGGTACAGAATTAACAAACAACATATGCTCGGCATAACTTTTAACGCCGACATTTCATTAACATTAGCATTTATAAAAGCAACATTAAACAATCACAGATAGCAAAATAAGCATAACATCGCAGGAAGACAGGAAGGCAGACAGACAGACAGACATATATAAAGACAGACAGCTGAGGGGAGGGATGGATCGGCGTACGTACAGACGGACAGACAGACAGACAGACTGGATCACAAATAAGAAGCATACACAGATTTAATGCAAAGCCAAATTGACACACAAAACCTCATGACTCGGTTCAGATGAGCTGTTCAACAAGGTCACAAAATATGATACTAAACATCTTTAACTTCCCTCCTCAAGTCAATTAACTGTTGTGACACAAAGAGAAGGGTTGGTACTAACATTCTATCAACACATTGTACTAGAAAACATGTGACAAGTAGGCATTAAACGATGATAAAGTTACACGTTTTGCTGAAACTTCCAGAAACAATCCTACACGTTTAGAACGTCAAAGACTGATGATATTTACACATATATTGATGACGTCATACGTCACACACCGAAACGATTTCGCACTATGGCTTTCACGTATACGTACACGTACAAGTAAGGAATCGAAACCTCTCTGATAACATTTACATCTTAGTATGTCTGTTCATGATTTACATACTATTCTTAAAGAAACTTGCAAACTGATCGTGCCAAGGCGGTACTCTCTTTGCCACCCTTCCTTTTGTTTGCCTTGCGTCTTTGTGCTTGTGATTTTGTTCGTGTGTGGAGTGTTTGTCTCTGGTTCTTGTGTGTCTGTTGGAGTTTCCCGTGTTCATCTCGTGTGTGAGTGCGTTTGGGTGTGTGGTTGCGTGTGTATGTGTATGGCATTCTGTCTATCGGTGTTTTGATGGTGGTTGCGTCTTGTATGTGGCTTTGCCTGCTTGACTTTACTACTTTTCCATGCTATGCTTTCCTGTTTATCGTATTTGCCATTTTCTTGTATTCGGTCCATTGACGAGGAGGCTGATAATATTTTATGGGTACAGACCTGCTGATCATAACTGCCTCTATTATACAAAGTTACACACAGCATATTCTTCGTCCTCATATTGATAAAGAATCTGAACATAAAAAACATTTTCTTAAACTTCAATTCATAAATAAATTAATCGATTTTATTGATATTCAAAGTATATTACGTGATAAGAAGTCGTTTGTTTGGAGCAAATTGATTATGGAGTTTTGGGTTGTGCTGGGTCTGTGTTTTAGGTTATACTCGAAGTGAAATTTACGAGGCTTAGAAATGTTCGAGGAACCGCCTTTCCGAAGTGCAGTCATCAGGAAGCCGGCAAACGAAAATTGATCCATCAAAATCGGAAAATAAACAGACTGTCGTAATTTCTTATATTTTCGTTATCATGCATTTGATTTGCTTGGTTTATAATATAGGTGCTTTGCAAAACTGGATGATTGTCCGTTATTGCTATTTTCATGGATAGACTGGTGAACGAGTGGCTTGTTGCTCACGCATCCTGTCTGCTTTGGTTCTAACATTTCTTGGTTGTATAAATTAAACTTGAATATCTGCAAGAGCAGATTACAAAAAAAAATTGTCAGGATAAATTCCAGAAGATAAAGACGTTTATGTTTATTCATGCGGCAGGCTGTCAACGAAAGGAGATGTAGCCAGCGCGTGCGTAGTCCGCAGACACGTGTATTGGCGGGGGAATTTGCATGCGAATCAGTCGGGATTTACAATACGGTTTTAAACCGATGTTCTACCTCATAGAATCAACAGACAATATGATCAGATGTTTTAGTAGAAACATAAAATTCTGTACTTAACTGATACACAACAATAATAACAATAAAAAAAATAAAATAGATAAAAATAAGGGAATGAGCTGAAGACGTCTTTCAACAGAGATTGGGTTAAACTAATTAGTATTGTAAGAGAGTAAAACTATGGGTCATTATCTTAACACCCCCTCCCCTCACACACACTCACTAATTATGGTCCAATGTGGAGGTAACAATAGAGTAATTGTTTATGAGGGAAAGGGTGTAAAACTAACAGGCTTGGATCAATGGGTGTTTAAAAGGTGTTAAAAATAAAAAAAATATGTGGCCCGACAACAAGCCTTGCATCAGCAGGACCAAGAGAGTCAACCCATTCAGCCTTGTCAACCATGTTATATAGGTAGTATACAGGTAGGTAAAAAAAGGTAATATCGGTAATAATTATTCTGTCCGATCTTGTTTGGAAACCCGCTCCATTGCTCAATGTCGGTGTGGTGTTTGGATTATTGGTCGACACAAACACCCTCGACGAAATCTCACAGGGTCAGTTTTGTCAAGCTACACCCTTCTTCCCGAGTCCACTGCACATTGTTTCGGGGCCCATATTGGCCATTAGTCAGGGGGCGTACTGGTAATTGCCCCGGCAAATATCTAGACAATTACTAAGCTTATATAATGAAAATATGTTTCTGTTATGCGCCTTTCACCTAGGCAGCACAGGGACGTGGGTTGGCTCAGTTGTGATACCATGTTCATAATAGCTCACAAGATCTTCATCATTGTGGTCATCTTGGTTGTTCCTGAATTAAAGTTCAAAATCATAAAAACATTTTTATAAAACTTTATAATCCCTAACGGATGGCTTCGAAATGGAATATTCCAGCCCTTGTTCTGCTTTTGCATGTCAGAACCTCAAATCTGCATTCGATCATTAATCAGAATTGGGAGTAAATCATTACCTGATAGTTTTCATTTGGTAGAATAACTGGCCCCTACCCAGCTCCACCCTATCCGAATTTTTATCTTTCCATTGGGTTTGGTACCAAAGTCAGACGGCAATTGGTGTTTCAAACTCATCTGTCCAACTCCCTCCCCCATAATACCAGGGTAATACCAGTATAAATGATATCTTTATTTGATCAGGATCATTGCACACTTCAAACCGGACATGAAACTATAAACTGCACAGGTGATTGTACCAATATTCCGGTAGCCCTAAATTTCGGACTAATTTATTTTGCAAATGCAATACATCTGTTCAGTAGTGGTATTAAGAGTCTATAAGCTAATCATAGCTTGGAAATATCTGCACATAATTCTGTTTGGTGTAGTGTAAAGGGCTAAAAAGTTGTTCATTTCTTACACAAATTGACCTTAATGGGTCACTGATAAACAGGGTTGCCACGCGTAGGGGAAAGTCAAGTAGTAAAAAAATCAAAATAAAACATCAAGGTCTGACAGGGAATTTTCAGGGAAGTTTGAGAATAGTCAAGGAAATTTGAAAATACATATATAGGCAAATGTCACAGAATCTAAAACGAACATGAAGGTAATATATGTTAAAATTAAAGAAATTATGACAACAATACCAAACTTCGATATGTAATAAATCAGGGAAATTTGAAACTGTGTCGGGGAATATTGTTTCCTCTGGTTTGAGGCAACCCTGGTAAAGACACTTAGTTTACCATAGAATGCATATTCTGAAGGTAGTTGATCCCCCGAGAGCAAAAATTGCAACACAATAAGAGAAAAATGCAGACTCGGTTTTATTGAGTCTGTTCATGAACAGTAATTGAAAGTGCAACACTGCTCACGCCCCCTAGCACCGGCTTAAGCGGTATTCAATTTTCAGAACAAGAAGTACTGAAATTCAAGATCTCGAAGGATCAGAAGGTATAACAACACTGAGAATGAAGCATGGGGCGACGTTTTACGGCCGCCACACAAGCACTTAACACCTGCTGTTGTGAAGATTATACATTCTGAAGGGAGTTGATCCCCCGAGAGCAAACATTGCAACACAAATAGAGAAAACTGCAGACTCGGTTTTATTGAGTCTGTTCATGAACAGTAATTGAAAGTGCAACACTGCAGTTAAAAGGAGATATTGTATTCATCATGAATTAATTATAAAAAGGATAGAATGATGATAATAATAATACAATACTCACAATAATAATAATACAATAATAACATAATACACTTAAAATAATATAACTAGTGATAATAATAGTAAAGGGAATAATATATACAACTAGAACTGTAAGCTAAAGGCTAACGATTACCCCCACATGTCTGCTTGTCAGAACACCTATCATCAATTTGAACATATGTACATAGAGAAACATGAAGAGATTTAAAACAATACATGACCCAACTTAATGTATGTAATAAAAATGAAGAATAATTCAGAGAAACAAGACCCTATCATGAGGTTTTTGTAAAATCCAAAGTTCTAAAGCTAGTTACCTTTTCAGAAAAACATTAAGTTCAAGGACAGTAACTCTGACAAAAAGTATTCAACCAGACCAATATTTGAACTTAAGCTGTTCCTCATCGAGATTGAGCTCGATGTCAAATATGAAGTTAATATCTCCAACCATTTCCAAAGAAGGACCAGAAAATTTAAAATTTGACAAAAAAATAAAGTTCAAGGGCCATAAATATCTGGCAAAAATTATTCAACCACACTGAGATTGGGAACTAAGCTGTAATTTATCTAGAGTTAGCTTTATGCCAAATATAAAGTATATATCTGCAACCACTTCCAAACAAAGTCTGGAAAATCCCAAATTTGAAGGAAAAAAAATAAAGTTCAAGGGCAATAACTCTGGAAACAATTATTCAAATGGGCTGAGATTGTAACATAAGCTGTAACTTATCTAGATTTAGCTTTGTACTAAATATAGAGTTGATATCTCTAGTCACTTCCATAAAAAAGTCCAGAAAACCGGAAAACATTGGTAGGGGACTAAAAAGGGGAGATAACTCCTGAAGTAGAGGTCCGATCATAATGGAAATATGCGGTGCACAGGTTTATATGGTCATATGGCTATACATGAACTTTCAACAAAGTTGAAGCAAACTGTAAAAGAAGAAGGCCGGACAAAATTGTGCCCACGGACTGACAGACGGACAGACAGACGGACAGATGGACGGACAGACGGACAACCTAATTCCAGTATACCCTCCAAACTTCGTTGTTGGGGTTATAAAAATTAAATTGAATGAAAAGGAATAGGAATATTACCAAATATGTGTATATTGTAGAGGGGATTGAACATTGAATAGACCATTGAATAAGGAACGGAAAGGAATGTGATAAATGGGGATGGGTAGAGAATGGAATACAGCATAGTGTGAAATAGATTAAGGAATATGATTAAAAATTCTGAAAGGGGGTGATCCCCCGAGAGCAAAAATTGCAACACAATAAGAGAAAATTGCAGACTCGGTTTTATTGAGTCTGTTCATGAACAGTAATTGAAAGTGCAACACTGATCACGCCCCCTAGCACCGGCTTAAGCGGTATTCAATTTTCAGACCAAGAAGTGCTGAAATTCATGATCTCGAAGGATCAGAAGGTATAACAACACTGAGAATATTTGGCTTTTCAAATTACAATACGTTTTTTTCTAAAGCAGATCAATTTGGCAAAGGCCAAATTTACCAGACAAAAGCACTCTCAATGTTTTCCAGTCCTGATATGCTTAGGGAGTACTTAGCCATCAGACAAGCCTGTTAAGGTCCTTTATTTTGCCACCTTAATGGTCAACTCCTCACGCGTTTTCTATTCTCAACAATGCTTAAGAAGTCCCTTAGAGCTTTAAACCCGCAAATGCAAGCCTATACTTTGCATAGTTTCCGTCTTGAGGCAGCGGCTAAGCGGTTCTGGTCGATCGATCAAAAACAAAAGTCAGGTCGTTGTGTTTCAGATACTTACTAAGTCTATGTGCATGAGATATTGACACATCTTTTGATGGGTGTGGTTACGTTTTATCCCTTGAGGATCTTGGGCAGAATGATAAGTCTATTCGCGTCTACACAAGCAATAGTTTTTGGCCTGGGTTGGATTGCCAAGCCGAATGCCATAGTAGTCATGTCAAAATTCAACCCCTACCCAAACATTTCTGAAGAAAACCGAGGAAAAGTAGGAATTACCGCTTGCACAAAATGCCAATACGCTTAAGCAAATAGATCGGTGAAGTTCAAATTTGTTTGGGCTTCAATATTTAAAGTTTGTTAATCTTTACCAATAAAACTTGGTAAAAATGCGATTTTAAGAGTGAAAAAACAATGAGTGGGAGTTTGGCATGTAAATACATTATTTCATACCTACAGATTTCTACGCACAGCATAGTGCACAGATATAATGCGAAATTGTACGGAAATGTCCGATTACTTACGGAAAAGCTTGCTTGAATTTAACGGAAATGTATTGAGAGCAATAGATAATAGTAAATTCTATTCATTCCATCTATATTTTTGAGTACTTTTGTGCCCCTGTTGGGTACTTTTTACTCATTCCCCCATGGCCTCTTTCAAGAAAACCTGTAGTATATCGCAAGGTAAGCGGTTTGATGTATCTCTGTATATACAGGGTTATCTCCCTTTTTGACTGTTAGTAATAATTCTTTGTGTATCAAAATTATTTCACGTTTAAACTTCATTTTGTATATATTCAAATGTGTGAGGCGGTTGGTAAATCGAAATGATTAATATGAATAAAAACTGTTAATATGCTAATTTGCTGAAATTACCCAGATTATTGGAAACAGAATTATCTCCCTTTTTGACTGTTAGTAATAACTCGTTGTTTATCAAAGTTATTTTACTTTTAAACTTCATTTTGTTTAAGGCGGTACTCACTTTGTCACCCTTCCTTTTGTTTGTCTTGCGTCTTTGTGCTTGTGGTTTGTTCATGTTGTGGAACGTTTGTTCCTGTTTCTTGTGTGTCTTTTGGTGTCTTTTGGTGTTTTCTGTGTTCATTTCGTGTGTATGTGTGTGTGCGTTTGGGTGTGTGGTTGTGTGTGTGTGTGTCATGCTGTCTATCGGTGTTTTGGTGGTGGTTGCGTATTGCATGTGGCTTTGCCTGCTTGACTTTACTACTTTTCCAAATTAGTATTTTGTATAGATTCAAATTAGTCTTTTGTATAGATTCAAAGGCAGTTAATCGATCGAAATAGTTAATATGAACAAAAACTGTTACTATGTTAATTTGCTGACCTTACTCAGATTAATGGAAACTGTATACAAATGCTTAGACTGGGGCAAACATCAACGATTACTGCTGGTTATGTTGAGAAGGTCTGGGTCTTGTCATTTGGGCATCACCAAGCATCCTGACAACATTTTTAAATTAATCTATCGAAAATGAGCAGTATCTATAGAAAAGCAGAATTTTAGAATTGTTAAAAAGGCGCCAGTAGAAGAAAATTAGTTAATTAAAACAATGAAAATGCCCACCACGTGTACATATGTTAGTCCGTCCGTCAGTATGATTTCTACCTTGTCCACGCAATTTCTCTAAAATCTTTGGTCAGATTTTCATCGAAACTTTATAGGATTGATCAGCACCAAGCCTAGTTGTGCATATCTTATTCCTGTTCCAGTATGATTTTTTTACATGAACAGTGTTGTCCGCGCTGTTTCTGGAAAAGGTTTAGTCATATTTACATGAAATTTCAAAATATTGATAAGTATCATGCCTAGTTGTTTATATTCTTTTCCTGTCCCGGTTCGATGTTTTCTGCAGAGTTATGGGACTTTGAATTGTTTACATGGACATTTTTGTCTCTGCTGTTTCTCCAAAATGTTTGGTAGGATTTTCTAGAAACTTTATAGGGTTGATCAGCGCCATGACTAGTTGTGTATATATTATTCCTGTTCCGGTTCAGTGATATTCTGCAGACTTATTGGACTTTGTATTGTTTACATGGAAAATCAAACCCCAAAACTTATTGAACACACGATCAACCCTTCGTATACCCATGCATACAGCGCCTGCGGCGCTTTAATATATTTTGTTGGTGCATTGAGTAAGTTGCCATTTTTGCAGGCAGCAGAGATAAATTGTTATTCCAGTTATACCGTCTTTGTGGATAGTATGGTATTTCATTGTGAAAAAGGCAGCGGGGAGCAGTTTCAACCTGCAAACTCCCCTGTGGTGGCAGGGGTATGGCGGTCTGACCCTTTAAAGGCCACAAGACAATTTGACATTTCTCCTACAGGTGGAGGACTAACTGGTTACATAGTTCTTACTATCGGGAGGAATGTTTTGGGCTACACGCCTTTAAAGAAACGCAAAAGTAGAGTGGCAAAACTCATACAATTTCTTCGAGGTACAATGCTGAACACAGTATTTAGTCAGAAATTCTACCTCGCAATTGGGGTTCAGATAGCACGGATTTGTCAGCAGCCCGACAAAGATTCGATACTTTTGTTGTGAAATCGGTGAAGCAGAAGGGTTTATTATTTGAGTCAGTTAGATCTCCTTTCAGTTAATGAAATGAATTTTTACTAGATGATGTGCATTAGTCGCAGGCTGAAACTCGTCTACATGTATTTCTGACTAATATAGCATTTGGGTTAAACCAATTTCTAAAGTGGCAGCAACCTTGGTTCTCGTGAATAATTATCTATTATCACGTTGGTGGGCGTGAACCTCTAGTATTTTGAATTTTGCTAGGTCAGCCTCGCTGCCGCTTTTGGGCGGTGGAAGGGCTCCGAATGGGCGACTCTGAGGTCTCCCTTTCGGTTCCCTTCCATTAGGCCATCAGCTTCAGCCGACCTACCCGAATTTGTTAGGGGGCACCATGTTATTTCGGGCCCGTCACTTGGCTGTGTTTTGCTATATAAAGACATTTGTTTGTGCTTTGCTATAAAGGTGCTATACTGCTATTTTGCGGCACCACATAAAATTAAGACATTTGTTTGTGATATGTTATAAAGGTGCCATACAGCTATTTTGCGGCGCCACATAACACTAAGACATTTGTTTGTGCTTTGCTATAAAGGTTCCATACTGCTATTTTGCGGCGCCACATAACAATAAGACATTTAGTTATAAAGACGGGACACCATGCCTCATTCGGGTCCCTACGTTTTGTGCTATATTGCTGGAAATGCTACCAGAGTGCTACTTTATGTGCTATTTTGTGTTTAGGCTAAATGCCTGATATTGGCATAGGTTTTGTGCTATAGGAATATGCTATAATTTGGACCACTGTATTTTGCAGTTCTATTAGTAAAAAGTTTCGCTACGTGTTCAATATTCTGAAAGCTTAATCTTGTGGCCAAAAGAAACTTTTGTAAATATATCTGGGATTCACGCCAACTATTCGCCAAGATTAGGCTAAATAAATAAAGTAGAAAATGATTCATGGAGTTTGTGTGATGTATAGTACCTAATATTGTGCAAACCCATAGGACATTGATTCCTATGGCTACTAGGAGAGAGAAAGCGGTTATCACAGGTTGGACAGGTTTTTTTTTTAGATCAGATGGGATTACCCATAAACACCGCTTTCTCTCCTTTGGTTATAATTTGCATACCAAACAAATACAATAAACCAATAATGTATGTTATTCTAGCTACAAATGGTGTCGACAAGAATATGCTGATGATAATGCCCTTTCGGATTGGAACAAACGTGTTCTCACATAATTGATACACGTATTGCTTTTTACAAATCTAATTACCATCTATTACCACCTCGATCTAGAGTTCCATTTCGATATCGGAATAATTTCATTTCGAATTTTCATTCTAATTATGTTCTTGCTCCTGCTGACAAGGCATCAACTAATGTAATAATTATATGAAGATTGTGTTATGTTGATGTTTTGAAGAAGGAATCAACTGGTTCACAAACATATATGGACACCTATGAGAAAGATATAATCTTGGAACATGTAAAAATGTGCAATACCTTTAAGTCTAATCCTAACGTAAAACAATACAAACCTGCTACTATGTACTGGATTCCTAAGCTACATAAAATCCGTATAAGGCGCGTTTTATTGCTAACTCTAGTTGTTGAACCCCTACTAAACTATCCAAACTTTTAACGTCGTGTCTTACTTCTATCAAAGAACAAGTTAAACGTTACTGTGATAAAATATATGGCAAATCTGGTATTCATGTTTTTTTCTGGTCCATAAACATTCATATGATATTTTAACTAAACTTGAAAATAAACAGTAAAACATTTCTTCATTGAGCTCTTATGATATCTTTTACACTCTATACTACCTTATCTTATTAAGGATAACCTGATAAAATTAATAGAAAAAACCTTTGCCAGAGGAAATGAAATGTTCTTTGTAATGTTCAACGTTCATTCTTTTCGAATTCAGAGGTTTAAAATTACACAATGTGGACTTGCCTTGATGTTTATAGATATTTAACATTTCTTTTAGGTAACATATTTGTGCGCTATGGGTATACAATATATCGGCTATGGGTATACCATATATCTTCAAGTTGTTAGTATACCTGAGTTAACAAAGTGTGCCCCTCTTGTTGCAGATTTGTTTTTAATTGTTACGGGAGGGATTTCATGCGTTATACACGATCAGACATTGTTAGTGCTTTTAATAAAACGTCACATTATTTCGACGATATTTTGAATCTGGATAATCCTTATTTTGAAAATATGGTTCCTTCCATTTACCCAAAATAACCTACTTTAAACACATGGAATCGATCCGACATTCAGGCTTCCTTTTAAGATTTGAATATTTCCATCACTAATGATAAAGTTTCGTCTAAAATATACGATAAGAGGAACGATTACGATTTCAAAATTGGTAATTATCCTTCTCTAGATGGAGATTTTCCTGGTCTAGATCTTATTGGGTTTACATTTCTCGACAAATTCGCTTTTCCTGAGCCTGTTCTTTGCTGGAAGATTAATTTAGTTATAACTCATAAACTTCTTAAGCAAGGTTACAGATATCATAAATTCTGAAAATGGGTGATCCTTCGAAAGCAAAAGTAGAAATGTAGAAAAGAGAAAATTGCAGACTCGGTTTTATTGAGTCTGTTTATGAGTAGTAATTAAAAGTGCAACACTACTCACGCCCCTAGCACCGTCTTAAGCATTATTCAACACTAATAACATCCAAAACTAATGATCCCGAAGGACCAGAAAATATAACAACACTGAGAATGAAGTACGGGGCGAACTTTTCGGCCGCCACACAAACACTTATCACCTGCTGTTGTGAATTACATATATTCTGAAAATGTGTAATCCTTCGAAAGCAAAAGTAGAAATGCAAAAAGAGAAAATTGCAGACTCGGTTTTATTGAGTCTGTTCATGAGTAGTAATTAAAAGTGCAAATTTACCTCTCATAAGTAAATATAATTATAATTTACGGACATTACTGCAACAAGGTATTCTCACCCAGATCCCTATGGTGATGATCTACAAACTAAGGGAAATACTGGTTCATATTCATTTTCACGATTTGTTTATTAAACGAATTAAACTTTTCGGAAGAAAAGTAATGACCATATTATGTTGCAACACACTGCATGTTTGGTTATCGACCCCTTTACAGTCGGTCGCCACGCTTCCCTCTTTGCTTGAACGATGACAGGCCGAGGGTAGTGCACTATGATGGTATACTCTTAAACCCAGAAATGTGATGTGCTTACCAGACTCAAGTACTGCCTTTTCTCTGTCGTGCCCTTAAAGGAATTTCGAAAGGAATGTTGACCCATTAACCCCATGCTGTGTATTTTGGGTATTTATGGTGCCACGCTTGGAATTGCACTGCTGGATATCGATAGTCAATTATCAGGTTATAAGGTTTATGCAGAAGAATTATTGATAAAATATCTACAAGTAAATGAAATGATAGTTTGTGTTATTTATCATTAATTTCTCTATAAACAATGGTATATTTGTTTCAGCAGTTAATTTATGTGATTGAAAAAAAGTATTTAATAGCATTATTATCATAATTATTTTAATAATTTTAATATGCGCGTCATGTAAATTGGTCTTTTTTGTTTGCATTAAGTTGAAATTTAGTTGATTGATGAAGACATTTCTTATTGCTATTAATTGTATTTATTTCAATTTGATGTTGAAAATAAATAATGATTTTAGTGTATCAAAATTGTTGTCAATTAATAATTTTTGTATTGTGTTATGGCACAAGAGAAGCAATTTGTGTTTCATGTAAAAAGGTGTAGATATGGTAAGAATCGTTTCCCTGTTTGCTTTGACAAAAATTGTAGAATCAGATCTATATCGTGTCAAAAGCAAACAGAGCAGACACTAATCAGACGGTTTCTGTAGAAGTCGTCTGATCTGGATCTACTCTATTTGCTAATGCATAAACAATACTTTGTTTCTACATGAAGAGAAGTTTTTGCTTTGGCAAAATATATCGTGACAAAAGCACGTAATACCTACTGAATATTCATGGCCAAAATAGTGGAAGGTAGGACATTGAAGACATTTTAGAAAGTAAATTGAGCAGACCCTGATCAGACGGCTTCTATATAGGAGCCGTCTGATCTGGGTCTACTTTGTTTGCTATTTCTTTAAAGAGAAGATTTTGCTTTGACAAAAACTGTAGAATCGGATCGGATCACAGTACAAAACATAACATAACAACCGTGAAAGTCCGTCAAATATGTACTCAATGACTTGCTGAAGACAGAATGTATGTGGCTTTGCCTACTTGACTTTACTACTTTTCCAATTAAAAGCAAACATAAAAGACAATGATCATCGACTTCTATCTGGGTCTACTCTGTTTGCTAATGTGTAACTCCATTAGAAAAAAACAGCAGACCCTGATCAGACGGCTTCTATATAGGAGCCGTCTGATTTGGGTCTACTTTGTTTGCTATTTCTGTAAAGAGACTTTTTTCTTTGGCAAAAAACTGTAGAATCAGATCTATATCGTGTCAAAAGCAAATACATTAGACCCTGATCAAACGGCGTCTCTGATCTGGATCTACTCTGTTTGCTAATGTGTAAAAATTATTTACTGCCCAGCACATACGTTGCTTATCTACCTGGATCAAGGTATAATTGCATAACCTTATCTCCTATGGTCATTGACCCTGACTGGACACTGCAGGAGCACTCCAGGGAATCACTAATCACTAATCTGCACAGCTGGATACTGTGTATATGGGGGTCACTTTCTTAAAGAGCGTTGAAATGCCTTTAACGGCTTCCCTGCAGTTGTTCTGTCTTCAGCAAAGTCATTGAGTACATATTTGACGGACTTTTACGGTTGTTATGTTATGTTTTGTACTGTGATTACTGTCTTCTATGCTGTGGGGAAGTCCGGTGGGGTTACCTTTATTTACAATGTTTGTTTAGCTAGGGCTACTTTGAGATAAGTGTGAGGTTAGGACGTCCGTAAATCGGTTTAAACCCCACAGATGTGGTTTTGCCACTGACCGTTCCAGGGCGCCATCCTCTTTGTCACCGTTGCTTATGTTTGTTTGGTGTCTTCTTACGTATGTGTTTGTTCGTGTTTGTGGGTTTCGTCACGTGCCTGCGCGTGTTTGTGTGTGTTTGTCCTTGCGTTTTTGTTGGTTTGGTGTCTTTGTACTTACTTGTACGTTTGTTCATGTTTAGTATTTCCATTTCAAGTGTGTGTCTATCGATGTTTTGGTGATGGTGGTGTTTTTGTATCACATTTCCTGCTTGACTTTACTACCTTTTCATTGTACTGTCTGGTTTTTATTTTACCCTTTATTACATTTGTATAATTACTCTGGTTGCAGCACAATCATTGAGTACCCTAACGATAGGCAGACCCAGTTTGTTTCACTTCAATATGTTAATTTTATTAATTTACCTCTGTATTTGCATTCGCGGTTGTTGTAGATTAGTCCGAGAGTTGGCTTATTAACACCCTTTGTCTTTCAGGATGGGAAAGAATAAGTGGAAGGTTGAATGCCCCAAAACCATTTTAAACCTCCATTGACACTTGCCACCGTTTGTCCTCGTGCGTCTCCTTTTGTCTTTTGATAGAAATATACATTTGCTGTTCTGGTGACTGTGTTTTGTATGTGGTGTTCCTGCATGCCTAATATATTTACTTTTGGTAAAAGGTGACATTTCATGTGAAATATTCAAGTACATCAGACAAAGCCAAACGGTGAGAAAATCTTCAGGAGCAGAAATTCTTTGATCCATTGGAAACATAAATCCTGAGTAAAATAGATAGAAAAAAATACACGAAGTCAGATTGTAACAACGTCCATGGTCGCGTGAAATTTATAATTACAAAGATCTGCAAAAATTGCAATTGATTACACCTCTCCCAAATAGATGGACACAACCAATAATAATGCATTAGTTTAATTTCAGATGACAGTGACAGTTAGAGAACAGTCCAGGTATAGTCAATGCTGCAGTAGTAAACACGATAGATTACTCTTTATTGGAAATAGCTGTCAATGCTCATTCGGACCTTTAGCCTTTGGAGTTGCAGAATATATACATTATATTTGAACTGAGACATATAGAGACAATTTAACAACTGTGGGAGAACATATTAAGGAATAATCGAGATGTCTGTTTAAGCTTGTGTATGTTTGACACAAGGACTAAAATTAAAACCACTGTAATCCTGGTTTGAAAATGACGTCAGCTAATAATATATATTTGTTTTGTTGTACATCAGTATTGTGTCCCGTAGGGTAATTGTTCGTTTGTACATGCATATAGGTTTAAGATCGCTTTCACACTATTTCAATCATATCGCATCGCGACGTCCAGTTATTTACAGGCTGAGGAAAGCCCGAAATCAGCTTCTGCACGTGGGAAACATTTCAGTGTTCTATGCACCCGGATAGAACCAACGACTCACCAGTCATTTTTGGTTCTTCAATCTTCTTAGATAAAATAACCAATACCGTATGGTTACATTACCAACAATGTCAACATATCCTAGTACATGTACTACCGTCATATGATGCACAAACACACCAATAGTGTTTGTAATAAGCCTGCTGGGGGAAAGCTTGCAACGTGACTATAATGGTGATTATGTAGAAACAGACAATGCTGAACAATGACATGGTGGTAATTGTATGTAAATTGTGATCTGCATCTTAATGTTTGAGAGAGCAGATCAAGTGCGTTTTGTTCCTTGTTAAAACTCAAATCCATCATGCGTTTTAGTTTTATCTTATTCGTTCTGCAGATGTATCCAAGCACCATATCTAGAACCTAATCACAAATACTAGTTGGGCATCCGAGGTGTAAAAAGTCGCTTATATTTCGAGGTCCATGGCATTTTTAGTAGAAATATTTGAATACCATATTGGTGTTGCCAGATACTAATCAATTGTGGTTCTGGTCCATGCCACTGTCAAAACCCTCTTTGAAGGTCAGAAACTAGGTTAAAGGTCAAATGAGTGCAAAAATGTAATAAATTCTCTATATAGTATAAAATAACCGTAATTTTGACAATTTCGACACTTTTTTGTATTTAATTTCAAAGCATCGTCTCTATAGTAAGTATAGATATATTTATTGCACATTTCAGGAATATTTTAGTGACCTGTGATGCTTGCAAGTTCGGCAAACATCGTTTTAAATACGTTTACAATACATTATCATACGGTATAATTATAACGTTGATACAAATCTGTGCAAGTTATAGTACCTCTTCACGCAGATGTATTATTAAGAGATGATAATAAAAACGCCAGAATATTAGTCACTTATTGCAATAGACTCAGTGTTATATTGGTTTGTTTGATTGTACACAGCTTATATTAGCTGTCTGTAACATTAGTGATTGAAACGCCATAGCTCCTGGTGATATGGCGATGTTTTTACATAATGAATTGATATAATTATTTTACTTACACGTGTAGTACCTATGACAAAACCCTTTCTACGTTTGCAGGAAAATGAATCTCTCTAATATTGATTGGCCATTTTAACAGTTACTGGCCATAGGTACCCACACTCACTCAACAATGAACTCATAGACATATTCAGTACCACTGAATAATATATAACTTGTATTATTGGATACAGTTATTTGTTCCAGTAGGATTCTGTCTAGCCTATTTTGATGTCACTTATGCTTGTTAATTAGCAACAATGGCGAGAACATGACAACATGTATCATCGGTACATGTTGATTTTAACGATTCTGTACTGTGTTTTGATGTTTCATTAATATTCATGAATATTTGAATACACAAAATAAGTGCAAATTATAGGCCACTGTTTAACCTTTATTTTGGTACCATGTTTATTATTTTACACCTAAAATTGATAAAAATATAATGATTTCTCAAATAACGTATATAGAATATGCACTTAGTTGACCTTTGACCTAATTAAGAGAAACAAGGGCAACATTTCAGGTGGCATGGGCCAGTTTCTGAATACTAAGACATCAAATATTACATATCCAGTGTATGCCAAATTCTACTATTTCATGCCATGGTTCGACCCATTTTCCTCAGTTGGATGCCCAACTATACACTGTGTTTGAATTTGACACTAGGATATTTCGGTTACAATGTAGAACATATGCAATTGACAACATCTGCCACAGACGGAAAATCTGATAACCAATCTTGTTCTTCATAATTGACATTTTAGCATCCTGATCTTTATAGTGATGTGAATTACAAACTTCGTAAAATCATTGGGCATACCCACTTTCTTACTTTATTCGTCAAATGTATTAAAACATTCACCAGGAAGGGATTTGATCCTACAACACACTACATGTCTGACTGTAAATGGAAAAGTAGTAAAGTCAAGCAGGCAAAGCCACATACAAGACGCAACCACCACCAAAACACCGATAGACAGCATGACACGCACATACACATACACATACACAACCACACACCCAAACGCACACTCAAACACGAAAACATCAACATACAAACAAGAACTAGAAACAAATACTCCACACATGAACAAAATCACAAGCACAAAGACGTAAGGCAAACAAAAGGAAGGGTGACAAAGAGAGTACCGCCTTGGCATGGTCAGTAGCATAAACACCACTGGGGATTTAAACCGGTTCACGGACGTCCTAACCTCACACTTCTCTCAAAATCACCCTAGCTTTACAAATAGTGTAAATAAAGGTATCCCCGCCGGACTTACCCTCAACATAGACGACGGTGAACACAGGACAATATGTAAAACATAGCATAATAACTGTGACAATCCGTCAAATATGTACTCAATGGCTTTGCTGAAGTCAGAGCACTTGCATGTAAGCCGTTAAGGGCACGACAGGGAAAAAGTAATACGTGAGTCTGGTAAGCTCATCTCGTATCCGAATACCATCATACCATCATAGAGTACTACCCTCGGCCTGTCATCGCGCAAGCAAATAGGGAAGTGTAGCTACCGACTGTAAAAGGGTCGATAACCAAACATGCAGTGCGTTGCAGTATAATGGGATCATAACTTTTTTTCTTAAGTGTTTTAATGCGTTCTATAAACAAATCATGCAAATGGATATGACCCCGAAGTTTTTAGATAACAGCCCCATAAAAGTCTGGTTGAGAAATGCCTTGTTCCACTAACGTCCGTAGATTGCAATTATATTCACTAATGAGTGGTAAATTTTCGATAATAAAATTTAGAAAACGTTTTCCGAAGTTTGTGATATCTGTAACCCTGCTTAAGAAGTTTATCAGTTATAACTAAATTACGACTTTTAAAATCTTCAAGCAAAGAACAGGCTCGAGCAAACCGAATAAGTTGAGAAACATAAACCCCATAAGATGTAGAACGGGGCACATCTCCATCTAGGAAAGGATAATTAACAATTTTAAAATTAAAATCTTCTCTTTTATCGTATATTTTGGACGAAACTTTATCATTTTTAATTGAAAGATTCAAATCCAAAAATGAAGCTATAATGTCAGATTGATTCGCTTTGTTTACGGACAGTTCTTTTGGGTAAATTGACGAAATCATAGTTCCAAAATAAGGATTATCTAAATTCAAAATATCTTCTAAATACCTTGAAGTTTCATTAAAAGCATTAACAATATTGGCCTGTGTATCAGGTTTTAAGCTAAGCATAAAATCCCTCTCATAGCAAACAAAAACAAATCTGCAACAAGAGGGGCACAATTTGTACCCATGGGTATACCAACAACTTGACGATATATGGTACCCCCATAACGCACAAATATATTATATAAAAGAAAGGTAAGAGCTCTACAAACATCAATGATTGAGCAAACAGAATAACTGTAGAAAAGTAACAAAGGGTACGACAAAAACGAGATAGTACAATTATCCGACGTCCTCCATCCGTTTCCGGATATAAGAGGTCGCTTTCATAGAGTACTATATCTTTCTTGTCGGGGTACATGCAAAGGGTACGTTTTACAATTCGCAATCATGTACGCCGACATGAATGCCTTGGTACTCAACGAAGAAGTCTTTTTAAGTCCTGAAGCGGAAGAGGAACGCCTCCCTGTTTTTTTTATAGACCTATACATTTACTTTCGTTTTTGTCAAGGTGCTCTTCTGGCGATTTCGTGTATTTCCTGTTTGATTCATACGATTACTGTCGTTTAGAAACGTTATGGACTTGTTCGATAATGGAATAATTTCTTCTAAAATTTATGACAAAAGAGATGATTTTGATTTTAATATTGTAAATTTCCTTAACCTTGATGGAGATGTTCCCCGTGAACCATCTTGCGGGGTTTATATATCTCAACTTATTTGTTTCGCTAGAGCTTATTCTTCTGTTGACCATTTTAACAATCGAAATCTCATTTTAACAGAAAAACTGCTTAAGCAAGGTTATAGATATCATAAACTAAGAAAACATTCTGTTAAGTTTCTTATCGAAATCACTCACTT
The DNA here is from genome assembly GCA_963576725.1 of Azorinus chamasolen. Taxonomy (NCBI): domain Eukaryota; kingdom Metazoa; phylum Mollusca; class Bivalvia; order Cardiida; family Solecurtidae; genus Azorinus; species Azorinus chamasolen. The sequence goes on along the minus strand of OY755253.1, from coordinate 30,910,230 downwards.
ATTGGCAAGTACAAATGTAATCTTAAGGCACTTCTGCTATACGGTGTTTCACATCTTAAAATTTATGGTGATGTGATATACAAACTTCGTAAAATTATTGGACATACCCATTTTCTGACTTTGTTCACTAAATACATTAAAAATCATTAAAAATGGATATGATCCTATGCTACTAAAACATACTGCATGTCTGGTTTTCAACCCTTTTACAGCTGGCAATCACACTGGCCTTTTTGCATGTACGCCGACAAGAAAGTTTAGTACTCTATGAAAGCGACCTCCCCACAACACGGTTACAATATCTTGCTGAATTTTGAAAAAAAATAATTTCTTCTTCTTTACCCACGCTCTGTTGTATAATTTTATATACCTTCACTGTGTACAAGTATTTCGCTGTGCAATCATTATTGTGGAGTGCACTGGTTGCAAAATCAATTTAAAAATAGTGCAGACCCTGATGAGACAGCTCCTGCAGGAGCTGTATCATCTGGGTCTTCACTATTTACAGGTAGGTACATTGACGTGAATAGCAAGCGAAGGGTTAGCATGCCAACCAATGTGAAAGTCCGTCAAAAATGTGCTCAATGTCTTTGCTGAAATAAGATCAACTGCAGGGAAGACGTTAAGAGTACAACAGAGAAAAGACAAAATAATATTCAAATAATACGTAAACTGTGCAACTAAAACAACTAATTTTAAGTGAGGTTTTAAGCACCAACCATTTCGACACGGACATATTAACTATTGAGAAATTGTGGAGACATTTTTGGGGTACTAAAGAAATGGCAAAATGCAATCATCCAGCTTTTCCCCTCTGTATGTGGATTTAAGAGAACGCCATCATAGAGTATTACGTCCTTCCCGTTGTTACGCAAGTATAGTTTCCAACAATTTAGGTAGTTTGTAAATCACCGTAAAAACCTAAAGACACCTAGGTTAAAAAACAAAACTCCGTAGGACGCAGTTGTATGTTTAATGAGCATTAAGTGATAATGCATTAAGTGTTAATGCATTAAGTGATAATATGAGTTTCAGTATTGTTCATGTGCTAATAAGGTCCCTTGTTTAGATTTAACCAGGAAGAAAGAGTTTCGAAATAAAATCTATAGAATGAACCTTATTTTGTGTATTAATACTTCCCATTTATAATTAATAATGTCCTAACCGTTGAGCAATCGTTTTTAAAATTTACATATTGATCGTGTAGACCACATCTTGTTGTTTGTTTTTAAAACCATTGCCGTTATTGTATTGAATCATTCGGTAAATCTGAAGACGCTCATTCGTATCACAATAAGTAGTTTTGGTTTTGTTCGAAGCCTGTCGTCAGTGTTCGAAAATATGCTAGGTGGCATCAGCTGTCCAGTATTTGTCAAACGTCTGCGCCGTACATCAAACTCATCACATCTCGCTAATAGTACCTACTGGGCTTTTGGGAATTTATTGTTGATAATACATTTCATTCTCTGTCACGGAAGCCCCGCTTTATTGAATATTTAGAATCAAGCTATCAGTGTGCAGACCGAATCGTAGATACGGAACTTCCAAGTAGTTGGCTTCAAAAGTCACAAAGAGAAGAAGCTTCAATGAGGCATAGGTTGGACGATTCATTGAATGAATGGTGGGAGACCTCAATGAAGCTATAGAAATAAGTCTTAAAAGTAAAATGCCTCAGGGACGCTCTAAAAGTTAGGCGTCAGGGTTTCGGGCCTTAGGGAAGCTATAGCAAGATGACTTCAAAATGGCAGACCTCAGAAAACCTCAGAAGTTAAGTTTAAGAGTAACAGATATAAGGGAGGGTACGGCAGTTATGATTCAGAGTGACAGACCTCGGGGAGGCTGTAGAGTTTAAGTTTCATAGCGACTGCCACCAGAGAGGCGTCGGTGACGAGCGTTTATCAATGTATATATTTGATTCTATTTGTGTTTTTTTGTTGTTAGCCATTTCCAATTATCTAAGTGATCAAGGGATAAGGATTTGGTTTGGTTTGTATTGGCATTTACGTCGTTATAACAGTACAGTATAACCTGGGTTAACCGACACCTGACTTTACTGACAACCTGATATAACCGACAGCGCTCTTTGATTCCGAAAATTTCCTTTATTATTCTATATGGTTAAAACCTGCTTTTAATGGAACCTGTCGTATCCGTTATCCGGCACTGTTTTGTGGTCCCACCTGTGTATCTGACAAAGTTTTCAAGTATGATCGCGCACGGCTGAGCGTCTGCTCCCCTGATTAATTGAGTGGTTATCAATGCCTTCATTAAGAAAATTAATTTTTAAAGTCGCCTGAACAGCAACATGACAAAAAAACAGCAGATGAACATGCCTATAAAAAAGAAAACGAGACACACAAAGTCATAACAAATATAGAATAGGGGAAGATGAAAGTTCCACTTTTGAACGGTCCGTGACAGTTACCACTGGTGTGTGTGTGCGGGGTAAACCGGTTATTGAACACACACTTTATTACTTTCATACAGTTACTCTGGTTGAAGCTCGATCATTCAGTACACTAGTGAAAGGTGAATTTAGTTCGTTTAACCGAAATATGATATAGTTTACATACAATCTACAACTGCATTTGCCATTACCGTTGTTGTAGCGGAGAAAATATATGTTTACAGAAAATATATGTTACAGTTTTTACAAGTTTCTCATTTAGGGTGGGGAAGGAATAAGTGTGAGGATGGGCGACCCTAAACCGGTTTAACCCCCTCAGTGACAATTGTCACAGCTCGTTCACAGGCGGTACTCCCACCTTCCCTTTATGTTTTTTTGTTATGTCTTTGTGCGTCTCTTGTTATATCCGAGAGGGGATACAGCTTGTCGTGTAGTGTGTGGATGATATAAGTGTGCGGTTAGGTGCTCCTAAAACCGGTTTACACTCAGGTGAATATTGTTACTAACCGTTCCAAAGCGGTACATCCATCGTCTCAATATGTATTGTTTGTTATATGTTTTTGCGTCTCTCATTGTCTTTTGATAGAGATATACATGTGCTGTTCTTTTTATCACGGTGCTGTTCGGGCGAATGTGTATTTATACGCGATGTTTCCTGCATGACTCAACCTTTACATTAAATATCGAACAGGTAAAGGGTTAAATTAATAGACCTAAACCGCTTGGCCATTCATAATGAAACACGACGGAAATGAGCCTTGTTTGACCTCTCGAGATTAAACAAGTAGTTTCTAGCATATCTAGGTCAAAGCTTTAATAAATATTAATGGAGTAAAAGTTACACTAATCTCTATAACATGGAGTTCTGAAGACATACAATTCTGAATTATTATTTAAATCCATGAATACTTCCTTTCCCGGAGTCTACATGACGTCTTCATAGAATACTAAAAATTCTGAAGGGAGGTGATGCCCCGAGAGCAAAAATTGCAACACAAAAAGAGAAAATTGCAGACTCGGTTTTATTGAGTCTTTTCATGAACAGTAATTGAAAGTGCAACACTGCTCACGCCCCCTAGCACCGGCTTAAGCGGTATTCAATTTTCAGAACAAGAAGTACTGAAATTCATGATCTCGAAGGATCAGAAGGTATAACAACACTGAGAATGAAGTACGGAGCGACGTTTTACGGCCGCCACACAAGCACTTAACACCTGCTGTTGTGAAGATTATAAATTCTGAAGGGATGTGATGCCCTGAGAGCAAAAATTGCAACACAAAAAGAGAAAATTGCAGACTCGGTTTTATTGAGTCTGTTCATGTGAAGATTATAAATTCTGAAGGGAGCCTTTCCTTTCAGTGTACATGAAAAAGGGTGGTGTGATTGCCACCTGCAAAACCCTACATGTAGTACGTTGTGGTACTAAATGTGATTAAATTACAAACTATCATTACTGGGCTCCATAAGAAGGAGAGTCTCTAGTTTCTAGCAAACACGATTTTTACAGTCGAAATCTGATTGTAACTAAACAGCTGCTTCAGCAAGGATACAGATATCATAAGCTAAGAAAAATATTCTATAAATCGTACCATCGAAATATCTCCTTTATTCGCAAGTATAATTGTAATCTTAAGACGGTCCTGCGACACGGTTTTTCACATCCTGAATTTTAAGCTGATTTACAAACCTCATGAAAGTATTGGACATAGGATACAGATATTATAAACTACGTAAAATATTCTATAAATTGTACCATCGAAATATCTCACTTATTGGCAAGTATAATTGTAATCCTTTGGCGCTCCTGCGACACGGTATTTCACATCCTGAATTTAAGCTGATTTACAAACCTCATGAAAGAATTGGACATACCCATCTGCTCACTTTGTTCATCGAATATGTTAACTATTCGCTTGCTGTTCACGTCAATATACCTACCTGTAAATGGTGCAGACACAGATGAGACAGCTCCTGCTGGAGCTGTCACATCAGGGTCTGCACTATTTACAAATTGAGTGTGCAACCAGTGCACTCCACAGCAGTGATTGTACAGAGAAATATTTGTAGACAGTGAAGATAGATGTAATTATACAACAGGGCATTGGTAAAGAAGAAGAACTGTTTCTTTTAGAATTCAGCAAGAGAAAGGTTAAACAAATTCATTAAAAAAGTGATTTGATACTATAGTACTACAACATATTGCATGTCTGGTTGTCAGCCCTTTTACACTATGCAATCAAGCTAACCTCTTTTCATGTACGCCCACATGAAAAGGCTTAGTACTCTATGAAGACATTTAAATTCCGGAAACGGAAGGAGGGCGTCGGATCTAGTTTTGGTCATGCGCTTTATTAATGTTTTACACTTACTCTGAAGCGAGCATTCATTGAGTAAACTAGCGATAGATGTTTGTTTCACATAAAATGTTTTTGTTTAACATGCAATTGGCCACTGTATTTGCCATCGCTTTTGTAGTAGATTAGTCGGAGAGGGGATATGTTTATTTAAATGGTTTGACTCACAGGAAGGGGATGGAATAACTGTTAGGTTGCGTGTCTATTAAGTGGTTAAAGCAACCAGTGACAAGTGTCACTGATCGTTCCAGTGCTATACTTTTTGTGTCGTTGTATTGACATGTACATTTGATGTACTTTCTTGGGGTGCTGGCCGGGCAAGCGTGTGTTATGAATGTGGCGTTTCCTACATGACGCATACATGTACTTTTACATATACCAAACACATACCAGTTAATTCAGATCACCAACAGAGGGATTGAGTGAATTGTCTCTGTGAGTTACTTGGCATATAGAATAAAATATATGGGAATTAGTTTTCCAACAGGCACAATTCATAGATATTAGATATTGCAGAATAGAAATAAATGAATGCAATACTAGAAATAAATCAAAGTTTGCTGACACAATGCGCATGTAGATATTTTGAAATAGGTTATTCACTCCATTACCATGTGTTGTGTAACTTGTTTGTGTTTTGAAGAAAACATACCCGCTACTGCTATGACTCCGGGGTCAGCATTGGTGTCGTTGTCATAGTATCTGTCGTTGTTGTCCGGAAACTTTGAAGTTGGTCAGGGCTTATTTACACATGCAAACCTAATGAAACTGGAATAAGGGTGAGGTTGGGCGCCCATAAACCGGTTTAAACCCCCGGTGACTTTTGTCACTGACCGTTCCAAGGCGGTACTTCCATCTTCCTCCTATTGAATGTTTGTTTTGTCTTTGTGCGTCTCTTGTTGTTTTTTCTTCCCATGTACATTTGCTGTTTCCTTGTGTTGCTGTTCGGGCGAGTGTTTGTTCTGTATGTGGTATTTCCTGCATGACTCATTTTTGTACTTTTCACATACTTGTTCGCCTTCACAAGGACTACATCCGCATAGACGAGTGTTGGCATCCGCATGCGTTGCTACTGCATTCAAATTGTGTTCCTTGGGTCAGAATTTTACTCAACAATATTCTTGTAAGATTAAATAAATAAATTTTGATCATAAATCGTCAAAATTCAAGACCCACATATTTAGGCATTAGAAAATAATAGTGTCAAGATTAATTCTGATTTAGACTGAAATTCATCTAATATTATATATGTTCTGACATTAAATGCGCCACGCTGTGGCATTCAAAATGTAGGTCATACAGGACGTACTTTAAAAACTAGGTTTCGTGAACACAGTTACCAAATACTGGATCAAAAAAGTACGCAAGTTTCTTTACCAGCATTTTCGTCATACAGGACATACTTTCAAATATGTTTCGGTTCAACCAGTAGGACAAATTTATTATGATGCTAAAACTACTAGCAGTTTAAAATATAAAGCTCGTTTTATCACAGAGCTAGACTGGATAAAGAAGTTTAAACACCTTTTCCTTTAGGCCTTAATGATAACGTTTTCCAAAGCGGCAACATTTCTAAAGATCCAAGCATCGATATGTTCTCTGTATTTTCTATTCGAAAACGTAAAAGTAGATCACATGGTAGACGTAGAAATTGTAATATTAAGCGTAAATTACGTCGTAATATGTCTATTCATGATTTACATACCATTCTAAAACAAACTGGCAAACATTCTATGTTATCTTGTTTATCGTCTTCACCCTTTTCCTGTCTCAAATCCATAGACGAAGAGGCTGATAAAATATATATGCGTACAGATCCGTTAATTAATACTGCTTCACTTATACAAAGCATATACTTAAACACAGCATATTCTTCGTCCTCGTATTGATAAAGAATCTGAACATAAAAGACATTTTCTGAAACCTCAATTCCTAAATAAAGGTATCGCTTTTATTGATATTCAAAGTATATTTCGTGATAAGAATGTAATCGATACTATTCCCAAATATTTCATCAACTCTGAATCACCTATCATCTGTTATAAATATAATAAACCTATTAGGAATGTTATTTTTAACTACAATAAAAATGTCTCTTACTTAAATATTGATGTCAATACCCCTATTTCTTGAAATTGTAGCATTTCTAGCATTTGCTATAAACCAGTTGGTCATGTCATTACTGGTAATTTTGATATCATTAAGGATAAACGTCTCAGGACCCTCCTGACTAAAGGACCTAAATGTAGATTACCTTCACTTATCAATTTTGACGCTTGTCGAACTCATATTGCGGAAGCTATTCAAGAGTTCTGCATCAAATGGTGTCGACGAGAACATGCTGATGTTAATGCCCTTTCGGATTGGAAGAAATGTATTTTTGATATTATTGATACGCGTATTACTTTTTACAAATCAAATTACCATCTTTTACCACCTCGACCTAGAGTTACATTTCGCTATTTGAAGAAAAAACATTTCTAATTTTCATTCAAATTATGTTCTTCTTCCTGCTGACAAGGCATCAAATAATGTAATCATTATTTGAAGATTGTATTATGTTGATGTTTTAAAGAAGGAGCTAACTGATTCACAAACTTATATAACAATTCCAACACCTGATAAATATATAGTCTCGGAACATGTAAAAATGTGCAATAATTTTAAGTCTGGTCCTAACATAAAACAACATAAACTTTCTACGTTGTACTGGATTCCGAAACTACATAAAACCCTTATAAGGCGCGTTTTATAGCCAACTCTAGCTGTTGTACCACTACTAAAATATCTAAACTTTTGACGTCCTGTCTTACTACGATCAAAGAGCTTGTAAAACGTTACTGTGATACAAATATATGAAAATTCTGGTATTAATGTTTTTTGGTCCATAAAAAATTCAAACGATGTTTTAACGAAACTTGATAATGAACAGTGTAACATTTCTTCAATGAGCTCTTATGATTTCTCTACACTCTATACTACTCTACCTCACCATCTTATAAAGGATAAACTGATTAAATTAATAGAATAAACCTTTGCCAGAGAAAACAAAATTTTCATTGCTTGTAATGTTTAACGTTCATTCTTTTCGGATTCAGAAGTTGAACATTACACACTGTGGACTTGCATTGATGTTTGTAGATCTCTTACCTTTCTTTTAGATAATATATTTGTGCGTTATGGGGGTACCATATATCGTCAAGTTGTTGGTATACCCATTGGGTACAAATTATGCCCCTCTTGTTGCAGATTTGTTTTTGTTTTGCTATGAGAGGGATTTTATGCTTAGCTTAAAACCTGATACACAGACCGATATTGTCAATGCTTTTAATAAAACTTCAAGGTATTTAGACGATATTTTGAATTTAGATAATCCTTATTTTGAAACTATGATTTCTTCAATTTACCCAAAAGAACAAAGCGAATCAATCTAACATTATAGCTTCATTTTTAGATTTGAATCTCTCAATTACAAATGATAAAGTTTCGTCCAAAATATACGATAAAAGAGAAGATTTTAATTTTAAAATTGTTAATTATCCTTTTCTAGATGGACATGAGCCCGTTCTACATCTTATGGGGTTTATATTTCTGAACTTATTCGGTTTGCCCGAGCCTGTTCTTTGCTTTGAGATTTTAATAGTCGTAATTCAGTTATAACTGATAAACTTCTTAAGCTAGGTTGCAGATATCACAAACTTCGGAAAACGTTTTCTACATTTTATGATCGAAATTTACCACTCATTAGTAAATATAATTGCAATCTACGGACGTTAATGAAACAAGGCATTTCTCAACCAGACTTTTATGGGGATGTTATCTACAAACTTAGGAAAATTCGGGGTCATATCCATTTTCATGATTTGTTTATAAAACGCATTAAAACATTTAAGAAGAAAGGTTATGATCCCATTATATTGCAACGCACTGCATGTTTGGTTATAGACCCTTTTACAGTCGGTAGCTACGCTTCCCTCTTTGCTTGCGCGATGACAGGCCGAGGGTAGTACTCTATGATGGTAAAATCTTAAACTCAGATACGGGATGAGCTTACCAGACTCATGTATTACATTTTCCCTGTCGTGCCCTAAACGGCTTACCTGCAGGTGCTCTGACTTCAGCAAAGTCATTGAGTACATATTTGACGGATTTTCACAGTTATGTTATGTTTTACATGTTGCCATGTGTTCACCGTCGTCTATGTTGTGGGTAAGTCCGGCGGGGATACCTTTATTTACACTATTTGTAAAGCTAGGGTGACTTTGAGAGAAGTGTGAGGTTAGGACGTCTGTAAACCGGTTTAAACCCCAGTGGTGTTTTGCTACTGACCGTACCAAGGCGGTACTCTCATTGTCACCCTTCCTTTTGTTTGCCTAACGTCTTTGTACTTGTGATTGTGTTCATGTGCGGAGTGTTTGTCTCTAGTTCTTGTGTGTCTGTTGATGTTTTCTGTGTTTATCTCGTGTGTGAGTGTGCGTCTGGGTGTGTGGTTGTGTGTGTATGTGTGTGTCATGCTGTCTATCGGTGTTTTGGTGGTGGTTGCGTCTTGTATGTGGCTTTGCCTGCTGGACTTTACTACTTTTCCAATTAGAACTTTGATTTTGTCATGAAACGTATGTATTGTGAATATGGCACCATCTCAATTACTACAACAGCAATTGGGTTGGTCAATGCGTAGGAATCGAAAGTGCTTTACTGATGCACAAACAGCATGTACGTAAAGTGTAAGTACAATACTATTAAGATGAAAACTGAGTGAATCATTTTAATTTGGTCAGTTTGTTTTCGATTATCTCGTATTAACAGTTAATTATTAGCTGTACACGTTTGTGTTACAATTCTATATGTCCAGTCAGCTCTGGTATAGTAATAAACCTTAAAACAGGAGGCTGAGGTTGTAAAAGTGCCACCCTATTTTGGTTGGATTCTAGATATTTTTGTAAATATTGAAATACGTTAAATACGATATACCGGCTGTGACATTTACATTTCAAGATTTCACAGAATGCATTTCCTGATTTTATGATGCCACAATTTCACGATTCCATGATTTCGCAATTTCACGATTTCGCGATTTCACTTAAAATTTCATGATTTCACGATTTCACAATTTCCCGATTTCACTTCAAATTTCACGACTTCACAATTTCACGATTTCACATTTCACATTTTCACATTTTCACAATTTCATTATTTTACGATTTCTCTTCAAAATTTCACAATTTCACGATTTCACAATTTCACGATTTCACGATTTCACAATTTCTTGATTTCACGATTTCTCATCAGGATTTCACAATTTCACGATTTCACAATTTTACGATTTCACAATTTCACAATCTAACACTTCACGATTTCATGATTTGAACTTGTCCATTCTAATTGCTATGACGTCATCAGAACGCGGGAACTCACAGCGTTGGAGTAAAACCCACGAAGAAAGAAACGGCGGAAAACTATGACAATCTTCCTCTCCAGAACTTTTTGGGCCGAGGACCATCATATTTGGCATATAGCATGTTCCCATGATCCACGATCAAGATTGTTTAACCCTTTCCTCCATGAATATTCATGTATTAGAATTGCCAATCATGCGTTCATTATGTTAAATCGTTGTCTTATGTTTATATGACACTGTATCGGAATATACTTAAGCTAATGATAAACTGTAAGAAATAATGACATGATGGATTTTAATTAAGATTAAATCCTATAGGCCTCATCTGAGCTGGGTCTACTCTGTTCGCAAAGGCATAGAAAGGTGTATTTATGGATCTCAAATCACCATCCTGATTTCAAGGATGAGAGCACCTTGTTGTCTTAATTACGTCAAGCGTTTCACGTGACTAAGATAGTTCATATGAGGTTGAAATTGCGAAATCGAGAAATTGTGAAATCGTGAAATCGAGAAGTTATGAAATCGTGAAATTGTGAAATTTTGAAGTGAAATGATGAAATCGTGAAATTGTGAAATCATGAAATTGTGAAATTGTGAAATCATGAATTCCATTGAGTGAAAAATCTTGAAGTGGAAATGTTACCGCCGGTCATTCGTAGGATACATTGAAGTGTAAAGTTGGAGTGGCGTAGTTTTAACCCTTTCATTGTTCTGTATTTGTTCCAAATTTATAATTATATATTGAGTATTAATCGAATAAATAGTGAAAAACAGAATAGTCATTTAAGGAAATAAAGGAATATATGTTTTAAATTCAACTATCCAACAGAGCAGACATTGAACAGACGGCGCCTCATGAATTTGTTAATAACATTCATTGATTCACTAGTGTGTTTATCTTCAGTTTACTTAGGTGAGCTTTTGTGATTATCCATCATGCTGTGTCACATGCCAACATTGTTTTAATCAATTCTCTGCTATATATTCATTTAAGAAATAATGGCATTATGAATATTTATTAGCTGAACATTTATATTTTCTATTGGTAGAACTGTTATAATTATTGTTATACATTTAACCTTCATCCTACCAACTGGGGTCAATTTGACCCAAGCAGCTATTTTTATGAAACCACTTGCAAAGTACTGATTCATAGCTAACGAGCAGTTTGTTCACTTAAACGTTTTCGTTATACATGCATTTTACCACTGTATTTGCCATCGCGGTTGTTGTAGATTAGTGGGAGAGGTGATACGTTTACATACATTTACACTGTTTGTCTTTTAGGGTGGGGATGGAATAAGTGTGAAGTTGGCGCCCATAAACCGGTTTAACCCCCCCCCCCAGTGACTTTTGTCACTGACCGTTCCAAGGCGGTACTTCCATATTCCCCCTATTGTATGTTTGTTTTGTCTTTGTGCGTCTCTTGATGTTTCTATACTTATGTACATTTGCTGTTTCCTTGTGTTGCTGTTCGGGCGACTGTTTGTTCTGTATGTGGTGTTTCCTGCATGACTCATTTTTGTATTTTTATGACTTTGTCAATACACGTTATTTGTTCACAGAAATGATTTTACTGATAGGATACTACCAGTTTTAGCAGAATTTCAAAAAACATGGTTTGGGGTCCGATCAGACTCCAAAATCAAATGTAAATGTTTAACCTTTAACTCATATCAGTATCAAACTAGACATGTGTGCATCATCTATAAAAGCACGATATACTGTTGTTCAAGCTCTGATGACCATTTTACAAGACAATACTGAATCAGAAATAGAAGATTCAGAGTTGTCAGGCAATGAATAAGACCATGTCTCTGAACCATTAGACCTCAGTGATACTGACGTAGTTGAGGCACATGTACAGCCTCAACCTGGTGCGGCTGCTGATGTGGAAGATGGACACCTTGCTTTGTCTAGGGGTCTAGGCCTTTTTTGTTAAAAAAAAAGTTTTATTAAAAGTATGCATATCAATGTTTGACACTTTATTTTTGCTTCGGTCATATAATGCAGCACGGGAAATCCTGACGGGAATACCGCAGGTGATTATAAAGGGAAATGAGCTAGTGTCGTGCTACATTCTGATTCCTGGCTTGTAAATATTTTTGCCGTGACAAAAACAAGCTTGGACCCAGGTGAGATGCCGAGTAACTTGGGGCTTCATCAAAATCCAAGCTGTTTGACCCATCTGTTGTGGTCAAAAGAAAACCTGCGGGACAAATGCTAAACCATCCTTCGATCACATAGTTTCCTACAATGTGCACCTATCCCATTTAAAAGTACAAAAATGAGTCATGCAGGAAATACCACATACAGAACAAACACTCGCCCGAACAGCAACACAAGGAAACAGCAAATATACATGGGTAGAAAAAACAACAAGAGACGCACAAAGACAAAACAAACATACAATAGGAGGAAGATGGAAGTACCGCCTTGGAACGGTCAGTGACAAAAGTCACCGGGGGTTTAAACCGGTTTATGGGCGCCCAACCTCACCCTTATTCCATCCCCATCCTAAAAGACAAACAGTGTAAATAAACGTATCCCCTCTCCGACTAATCTACAACAACCGCGACAGCAAATACAGTGGTAAAGTGCATGTATAACAAAAAAACATTTAATTGAACATACTGTATCCACCTATCGCTAGTGTACTCAATGATTGAGCTGCAAACAGAGTAACTGTAGAAAAGTAATAAAGGGTACGACAAAAATGAAATAGTACAGATATCCGACGTTCTCCTTCCATTTCTGGATTTAAGAGGTCGCCTTCATAGAGTACTAAACCTTTCTTGTCGGCGTACATGCAAAGAGGCCAGCGTGATTGCCAACTGTAAAAGGGTTCACAACCAAACATGCAGTATGTTGTAATAATACAGGATCATATCCCTTTTTAATGAATTGTTTTATATATTTGATGAACAAAGTGAGAAAATGGGTATGTCCAATAATTCTACGAAGTTTGTAAATCACATCACCATAAAATTCAGGATGTGAAATACCGTGTCGCAAAAGTACCTTGAGATTACATTTGTACTTGCCAATAAGCGAGAGATTTCGATAGTAAAATTTAGAGAAAGTTTTTCTTAGTTTATGGTATCTATATCCTTGTTTAAGCAGTTTTTCAGTTAAAATGAGATTTCGACTGTTAAAATCGTCAACAGATGAACAAGCTCTAGCAAAACGAATAAGTTGAGATATATAAACCCCGTAAGATGGAGCACGGGGAACATCCCCGTCAAGATGAGGAAAATTTACAATATTAAAATCAAAATCATCTCTTTTGTCATATATTTTAGAAGAAATCATTCCATTATTAATTTTAAGGTCTAGGTCAAGAAACGCTGCATAATTGTCGGACGGGTTAGCTTTATTCAATTTGAGTTCTTTAGGATAAATTGTAGGAATCAGAGCATTAAAGAAAGGGTTATCTAAGTTAAAAATATCATCCAAATATCGACAAGTATCATTGAAGGCTTTTATGACATCTTCTTGTGATTGAGGATTCAAACTCAACATGAAATCTCTCTCATAGCAGTACAAAAACAAATCTGCGACAAGTGGTGCACAATTCGTACCCATGGGAATACCAATTACCTGACGGTATATAGCATTCCCATAACGTACAAATATGTTATCCAAAAGAAAGGTTAGTGCTTCGCAAACTTCTGAGCAAGTCCAATTGGTGTAATATTTCATTTGCTCGTCAGTAAAGAAAGCTTTTTCAGAATTACATGCCAAGAACGATGTTTTTTCTCGGGCAAATACTTTCTGGATCAAGCTAGTAAGCTTATCCTTAATTAAAATATGAGGAAGAGTTGTGTACAGAGTAGAAAAATCGTAAGTGCTTACAGTGGATGCAAGATACCTTTTGTTCTTAAGTTTGTTTAAGACTTCTGAAGAGTTCTTAATAGACCAGAAGAGATTTATTCCAGAATTTTCATAAGTCTTATCACAGTAAAATGTTACATGTTCCTTTACCTTCGTTAAACAAGAAGTCAAACGTATAGACAATTTAGTAGTTGTACATGAACTAGAATTTGCAATGAAACGCGCTTTATATGGTTTTTTATGTAGTTTTGGTAACCAATACATAGTAGGAAGTTTATGTTGTGTAATTTTAATATCGGTTCCAAATTGTTCACACTTTTTGACATGGTCTGAAATGATGGTCTTTTCGTCAGTGGTAACTGAAATGTATGACTTGGTATTAGTAATTTCCTGCTTCAAGACGTCGATATAATGTAATCGTCAAATAATAATCACATTATTTGATGCCTTATCAGCAGGAACAAAAACGTATTTTGAATGGAAATCCTGTAAACCCTTTTTAAGATGTCTAAATGAAGTTCTAGGTTTAGGTGGAAGAAGGTGTTTATTAGAGCTGTAAAAGGAAATGCGTTTATCAATTATATCAAAAAGTTAGTTTTTACCAACAAGAAAGGGCAGTAGACTCAACATGTTCTCTTCGACACCATTTAATACTAAAATTTTGTAAAGCCTCCGCAATCTGAACTCGACAAGAGTTAAAATCTATCAAGGATGGTATTCTATATTTGGGACCTTTATTCAAAAGAGATCGTAGACGTTTATCTTTAATTATCTCAAAATTACCAGTAATCACATGACCAGCCGGAGAATAGCAAAATTTTGAGGTGGCGCAATCTCAATTATCAGGAATATTATCATTAATATTAAGGTCGACCACAATTTTATTATAGTTGAAAAATCCATTGTATGATCAATTATAATATTTGACGAGGATCCCCCCTCTATGAATGTATGTGAAGCAAACCATCAAAACAACATTCAGAATATGAGTTTTGTGATACAGTGTAGACCCTGATCACATGACTCCTATAGGAGTCCTCTGATCTGGGTATACATGTACACTGTTTACAAATGATTGCTTCCCGTATAGAAGTGTTAAAATGTACCATTTTACAGTCTAACAATTATTCGATCCAGTATCTTGATCCATATATACCAGTAATCAGTTTCTGAACTGTAACATATTTTTTTAACTCTTTACTCCATAAAGAAACCCTTTGGCATTTTTGCAAATACAGCAAACCCATATCAGATGGTTCATGTAAGAGCCGTCTGTTTAGGGTATTCTCGGTGTGCTTATTGTATAACACAGATCTGACTCTACACAGTTTCTGACATTGAAACATTTCCTTGTTCCTGGTGCCATTATAAACATCAGTTAATTAGTATCCTTACAGTTATTTTTTCTTATATGAATATGCATGCAGTAAGGGTTGAGATGGAAGTCGTTGGCATCAATCCAGACCCGTATTCTAACTATTATAAAGAGACCAAAGCACCCGTGTATCTTTAAGCAGAGCTAAAGATATCGGTGCGTACTCAAATACTAAAATCGTCATTTCTCCACCAAACCCTATGTTGTGACCACTCTCTAGAATCGTCTCTTGAAGACGATTCTAAAGAGTGGTGACACAACAGAGTTTTTCGGAGAAATAAAGAATTTATATTTGAAAATATTTTAATTTACGCTTCTTTTCTGGAGCTATGAATTCGTTAAGGATTACCGAATACTTAACATAGGATAGCATGTGTAAAGCGTGTGTTTACAAATAACACTTTACTTAAAAGGAACGCCTTATAACGCATTTGCAAATACAGTAGACCAAGATGGCTACTGCACGATCATATGAAAACATGCTATTTTGGCTCAGACAGAAACTGTAGAATCATACCTATATTATACAATGAGCAAACAAAGTATATTCTGTTTGCTTAAGTGTGTAGAAGAGTTTTTTTCTCTTTTTTTAATAGTGAAGTACATGCATAAGTAGTACTGAAAAGAACCATGATCACATCACAATCAATAGCAACTAAGATAGGTAGCGTAATTATGCGATGATATAACAGTATTTAACTCGTTTGTCTTTAATTACATTATTTTTATGAAAGCATATCAAAACAGGAAAGTTTGGCCATAACAAATATTGCAGAATTATAATCTTTATCATTTCATAGGCAAACACAGCAGACCCAGATAAGACGATTCCTATAGGAGACGTCTAATCTGGGTCTACTCTGTTTTTTTGTTGTTTGTTTTTATAGTAAATAGTTAATGTTATCATAAACAGCACAAATGACAACACAAACTGAAAACACTAGTTCCGTGAACAGTTAATGCTAACAAACATTTGCTTAAAGCATAACATATCAACAACGAACACTAGATCGGTAGTAAGTTACCTGGTACACACCGGAACCTTTTCGTCCCTCTCTCTTTCCTTATTTTTTTTTTGGAGGGGGGCGATTAAACTGTTGTATTTAACCCATTCGCTCATGTATACATTGTACATATATATGGACCAGTGTTTGACAATCATACGCCTATACATACACATGTACACGTGTGCAATCTTCTACTCATTCATATACATGGACAAGCGTGAACCCATCCACCACCCATTCATATATAGGCTAGGGGCCTAGGCTTAGCAAGAGCTCGAGCAAGAGGAAGGCCAATGAGTACAGCCCAAGGGTAGAGACAATGTTCGACGCCTTGCCTCATAGACAGGTGACACAGGCCAGCCAGTGTTTCGTGCTCAGCAGTAAGCAACAAATGCCTATTGCTTTATTTGGAAACTGTCGATGTTGCAGCTGTGGTAGCTTTCATAGTCTGGTTTGTCAAATTTTCAGAGTGGAAAAGCAGTTCAGGTAGGCGTTCGTTGCAGATGTATCTTCCTGCGGGACCTTGGAAATGCCTTGGTTATGCCTCAGATACAGCGATAGGCAGTGTGTTATTTGTCCCAGCACTAGCGACAAGAAGGTCCGTGTGACGTGCGACACATGTAGACACCCACTTTGCACTGAGCATAGCGTCCAGCAAACCATCTGCGATCAGTGCTTGTAGAACTGTGCCACATTAACAAGTACACCTAGTGTGACACTAATCAGGTGATGTCCAAACAGACTTTATTTATTGAAAAAGTTCGGGTGTATACATGTTTCGGTATTTTTCTCTAGTTTTTGTCATCTTCTGGTGATACTTTAGACCCTGAGAGGTCTTAAACTATTTACAGTATTTCATTTACTTGTTCAAATGTTGTCTTTGGCTTCAATTTAAGAATTCATACAATTACTTGTTTGTATGGAGTAAATGGTTAAACAGAGGTCAGAGTTGAATATTTTGTATATTATTTGATATATTCTTGTCTTGTGACCAGTTTCCAACATGGATGGTATAGTCCTCGGCTGACCATATACCCAGTATTGCTAAAGCTAAGTTGATATGCAGAAATATGGCTTTAAGGAGGGACTTAACTTCCTATATACATGTATATCGAATGTTAACAGTAAAATTTGATTGGCATTTAGTATGAATAGTCTCCTGGTGACTCTTGACTAAATTGCTAAAACTATACTGTTATCTCAAAATCCATGGTTTGGCTAAATCTGCTCATACAACTATTGGGAATAGGTTGCGTAACCTTCAGCTTGCTATGGACGGATGAGTGAATACATATGCAAACAGTTTGGATCCAGATGAGACATCTCATCAAGATCCAAACTGTTTGACACCCTGATTTCATTTTGTTAGACAAATTGATTGTAGCTTGCTAAAGGTTAATTGTGTTGCCTAAGGTCAATTTCTGTCAACCATGGACTAAGTGGACACCAGTGAAAAGGTTGTGGATAATGAAATCACGGAAGCAACGCCCTACTGTAATTAGTACCCTACCAGCGAAAGCCAAATGGGACTACATGTATAAGTTTAGGTTTTGTTTGTAAATCCGCCAGTCTGCATCAATCAGCTGTCCAGACTTTTTTTGGATTTGTTTGTACTAATTATTGTCTGTTTCTGCCCACTATGCGGTAAAATAGAGAGAGAGAGAGAGAGAGAGAGAGAGAGAGAGGAGTGAGAGTGTGGGAGACGATACAGATAAACCTTGGTGTGTTGCCCTACTCTTATTTTGACAGAGTATCCCGCTTATTTTAGATGGCCCGTTTGAAGCATTTATACATCAGAGCTCGGTTTATAATCTCGTCCGTAGTTTATCCAGAGGTATTAACATTAATTTTGGTATAGAGCTAAATCTAGACGAGTTACAGCTTAAGTTTGAATGTCGGTCCATATTCTGTGACAGAGTTGCCCTTTAACGAGAATTGTTTCGTCAAATTTTCACTTTTCAGGACTTTTTTTTTATTTGGCTTGAACTAATAATCTTATATCTAGATGAATTATAGCTTGATTACAAACATTGATGCCGTTAAATAATTTTGCAATTTAACTTTTCGTCAATTTTCAAATTCCCAGACGTTTTTCGGAAGTGGTTTGAGACTAACTTTTCATTTGACATAATGCTTAATCTGGACGAGTTACAACTTGGTCCTCGAACTTGAAAATGTTCTATGTATTTGATGGAATTTGTTATCCCCTTTATGACTTCCATTGTTTGGTAAAAGTTGCCGTTAATAAACTAAAAGGGATATTGTCATGAAATACATAACTTGTCAGTAGTGATATATTTGAGTCAATAAGTATGATGCACATCTCTTTGTATGAATGTGCAGCACAACACGTAAGGGTTTTTCTTTACATTGTGACAAATATTCTGAAAATGGGTGATCCTTCGAAAGCAAAAGTGGAAATGCAAAAAGAGAAAATTTCAGACTCGGTTTTATTGAGTCTGTTCATGAGTAGTAATTGAACACTTAACCGGTAGGGGACTATGACATTGCTTTCAATGCTTCCATAATTTGCAATCAATAGAGTTTCAATGGCTCTTTTAGATAATGTAAGCACTGGCAGCACTGATACATCGGACCTAGGTCTGACTGGTATTTGACTTTGAGAGAAGTGTGAGGTTAGGACGTCCGTAAACCGGTTTAAACCCCCAGTGGTGTTTTTGCTACTGACCGTGCCAAGGCGGTACTCTCCATGTCACCCTTCCTTTTGTTTGCCTTGCGACTTTGTGCTTGTGGTTTTGTTGATTGTGGAGTGTTTGTCTCTGGATCTTGTGTGTCTGTTGGTGTTTTCTGTGTTCATCTCGTGTGTGAGTGTGCGTTTTGGTGTGTGGTTGTGTGTGCGTATGTGTGTCATGCTGTCTATCGGTGTTTTGGTGGTGGTTGCGTCTTGTATGTGGCTTTGCCTTCTTGACTTTACTACTTTTCCATTGAATAGTCCTCTTATGACAATATTGAGAATTACCTATGGCTATCATGCATTTTAAAAATACTAAATAATAAAACCTATAGTTGAACAAATCAAACTAATGTGTCCCCCCTTTTTATCGTAAATTTATGGCAAAGGATTTGACTGATTCACCTTTATCTAGCGCTATAATGTCTCTTTTGTTTCGTAACGTCTATCAAGCTTGAATGGGGGATATTCAACAGTTGGAAAAACATTAAAACTGCTTTTTATATGTATGAAAACATGTTGTAGTCTTATTTGTCAATCACACTCAAGCATCTGATCACATTTGGAATTAATCGTACCTGTCTCATATTTAAGCATCATGCTTCGATTCAAAACCGTACAATAAGTTATGGTCAAAGTATATGGGAGTCGATGATTGAGTATGCTTCATACTGAGTCAGTAAAAGTATACTTACAATTTTCCCAACAATTAATATTTTCTATTTAGACTGATTTTTAGAGACCATCAATCCTGTAATTTCTGATACTGCCCAATGATTTATCTTTGGTAACCTTGATATCCTCTGTATTGAGCAATTTTGGTTTGAACTTTAAATTATAAAGAAGATTTTTAATTTGTATAACACATATTTATTTGTTCCCTGTAAATACAGTACAAGCCCCGCGGACTTTTTGTTTTCCGTTTTACCAGCGCGGACAAAATTATTTGAGAGCGGGTTTCCAGCACGGACAATTTTTATGGATCACCGCGGACAAATTCTGTGTCCACCGCGGACCGAAATTTACCCTACGGGATATTATCGCCGCCGAGCCATCGCTGTCCGTGCTGATATCAGCGTGGATTGCGGGGCATCACCGCGGACACTACCTTTATGACTGGCAGTCGTTTAATCGATTTAGGCATAAATTATTTAGATAAGATATATACATGTACAAAAGCTTACATGTATATATAAATACACATGTGCATTTTTTTTCAACTGAAGAAACTCATATTGAATATACTGTCAGATCTAGAATTCAAAATGAAATTAGATAGCATACGTATATAGATAGCCTTCACCCAAACCCGAGACTGAAACGGTTTCATTCTGCTAAAACTACAATTTATAGTCAGATTTTAACGATTACCAGACTGTAAATGCTCGAGAAAAAAGAAATAGATACAAAATATCAGCAGCATTTGTTTTCACAATCTGATTTTCAGAAAATGCGTAGCGCAGAGATTATAGATATCAGGAGCACTCGGTCATATTTGTTTCGACCCCACGCGCGTATTAACCCTTTCCCTGTTCTTTATGTGTTCCAAATTTAAATACAAATGTACATGTACCTACTGAATATTCATGGACAAAATAGTTATAATGAATTATGGAAGGTGGAGCATTGTAGGCATTTTAGGAAAGCAAATAAACAGATCTATAAAATTCTTTAAGCAAAGTGAGTAGACCCTGATCAGACGGTTCCTCTAGGAGCGGTCTGATCTTGGTCTATTCTCTCGACAAATGCGTGAAAACAGGTTTATATGAGGGAAAGGGTAAAGGGGTGGAGAGTTGTATCCAACCATTATTTGTTGAAATACTTTTTTTTTGAAACCTTAACACTTTACTCCATAGTTTGTGTTCAGTATTGAAGACAGATGTTTGATTAAAACAGGCTGAATGGGACCATTTTGCGTTTTTCCCAGCCTGCTTTAAGCTACCGTCTACTGTGATATAGAAATATTTCTTATGGCGCATATTCATGAATGTATCAAGTGGAACTATTTTTGAGTGGGGGAATGGATTAACGCACTATAATGAGTACCTATGGAGTAAAGGGTTGAACTGGGTATCATTCGACGAAGAGATGCAAACAGTTGATTAAATAATTATAAAGTTCGAAACGCATCTACACTAATACACTAATACACCGCATCTACACTAATAATCTATACTGTTACAGCTATTCTTGTTTGACCGACCATGAAGTGCAGCTACAAGATTTAAGTTGATATCAGAATTAAGATGAAAACTATTGTAGCATATTGTATTATAATTTATTTTGAAACGGCGCAAAGCAGTCGCCTGCATAAATCATTACTCTGTATAAAAGAGCCACCTGAAATAACAGATAGCCAAATATTGGTATGTCGTTGTCTTTCAGATGAGTTCAAAGCTGCGATCGTAATAATATTCATTTAAGTCATATTAACCCTTTTCATGCTAGTAGCATATATTGACGCAATTTAAAAACAGTGCAGACCCAGATCAGACAGCTCTTAGAGGCTGTATGATCAGGGTGTGCATTGGTTTCTTATAGGATCTGTCAAGCATAAATTGCCATTCGTCCTGGGGAAATTATTACTCCATTGCCAATATAAAAGTTGAAATGATAGATAGTCATACGTAATCCATTCATATCTGCGGGAAGAGAGAGAGAGAGAGAGAGAGAGAGAGAGAGAGAGAGGGTGGGGGAGAGAGAGAGACACACACACAGAGACATAGACAGAAAGAGAGACACACAGAGAGACAGATAGATAGGGACAGCCACAGACAGACAGACAGACAGAGAGTAAGAGGTGGAAGAGACGGACAGAGAGAGAGGGAGAGAGAGAGAGAGAGAGAGAGAGGGAGAGAGAGAGAGAGAGAGACGGGGGAGAGAGAGAGACGGAGAGAGAGGGAAAGACGGAGAGAGAGATATTTTGACGTCCCTTCTGGCCTTGTGATTGCGTATCATTGTAAATGTTAATTTGGGGGAGAGGACTTCTTAGAAACAACAACAATTGTACACAGAGAGAGGGACAGGGACGGTGAGGAAATATATTATGGGCTTATTAATTATGTATCAGACCATAACAAAGTCTAAAACATGATAAATATTTCATTTTAATACAGTGCCCCTGTATTGATTCACAGGTGCTCGTAGCATGCTATGTCTCCACGACAACAACAGACAAATTCAATATAACTGGTCTATAAGGCCTTGTCCGATCTGATAGCATGGATGGATATCTTGTATTAACAATTTCTTAAAATAATACTTACATGTAAAATAACATTGACTGGTTTTAAACCTAACGTCAAACCCTCACCGACATCAATTTCAAGCTTATAGAGATTGTTTTATTTAACATTTCCCTGTTCTATGTTTATTCAAAATTTCAATAATTACTGAATATTCATGGACAACAATAGTTATGAATGAAATATGGAAGGGGGGGGACATTGCAGCTATTTAACAAAGCAAAGAAATATATCTATCAAATTCTATTAGCAAACAGAGTAGACCCTGATCAGACGGCTCCTCTAAGAGGTCAGAGAAGACCCTTCTCTGTTTGCAATTGCGTGAAAATACGTTCATATGAGGGAAAGGGTTAAAGTACAATATGAAGAGATTTTGAATACATAATACCCATTCATTCTATATTTAATATTGTGGGAAATGTAGATGGCCGCTCGTCAATTATGAAGAGCAATATCAATTATTGGTGATTGACACGCCTATAGGTGACAGTTGATTGGATTATGTCTTTTCAATGGGTGGGTCTTAAAGATACTGAACCAATGAGCTGTGACATCTTGATAGTAGCAAAAGAGCGGAAATACCCGATAGTCTTTCTTTAAAGTTGTCGGAACTTTATTGATGACCAAATAATTAACACAATGATGACCATAAATCAATGACCCCCTGCGCTGAAACACCAAGTTAGTTTCCGTACATTGTAGAGCACGCAAAGCGATCATTGTTTTAATGTATGACCAAAACATTTGACCCTCATTATACTGAATTATTGTCCGCTTAAAAAATGTAGTCTGCAAAATAAATGAAATAAGCATTGCTTTAGTTCGTTGAAAACAAACAGAAAAATGAGAGTCAGACATATTTGACCCTAGTAACACTCTGGGGAACTCATCATCTGTTCAGTATACAAACTGTTTGTAAATATTAAGGAAGCCACGCTCGGCGGGCTAAGGGTTGATCTGCATATTTTTTTTTTATCTTTTTAAACTTTCAGGGTTCTATAGAGAATGTCCAAGTTACCTACATTTATTATGCTGAAAGAATTTGCTTTTAAAAATGTTTTTTGTATCTTACCGGGTTTCCTTCTGTCTTCTTTTAAAATAAAAATCGACTAAATTTTGTTTCCGCGTAAAAACATCGAATTAGTGTTAGTGTATCATTTTCAAAGGCAAGTGACTGCTTAATGCGGTGTGCGGAAAAATGCCACTGGAAAAAAAATGCCACCCTGATTTGGAAAAATGCCATTGGAATATATGCCACTGGAAAAAATGCCACCCTTTTTTCAAAATTATATTTTATTTTTTATAATAAATATATTATATTTTTTTAAGGCCCCAAATAGGGGGTAAAGGTCCGGGGGCAAGTGTCCGGGGGGCAAATGTCCGTAAACCGAAATACCGATATCATGAATATTTATTAAATTTATCTTTAAAATAGCTTATGTACTGAGGCTGATTTGGTATTGGAACAAAACTATAGATTTAGATTCAACATAAATTCATAAGCAAACAGAGAATACCCTGATCATACGGTTTCTATAAGAGCCA
Source organism: Azorinus chamasolen (assembly GCA_963576725.1). Lineage (NCBI taxonomy): Eukaryota > Metazoa > Mollusca > Bivalvia > Cardiida > Solecurtidae > Azorinus > Azorinus chamasolen. The sequence goes on along the minus strand of OY755253.1, from coordinate 30,886,372 downwards.
TCGTATCCGTGTCTACTCTGTTTGCAAGCACGTGAAAAGCGTCGATGCTCTCAGAATTTTTACTTCTGTTGCCGGGTCATGTCAGACGTGCGGATCTCTAGCTGAAGCGTAACCTAAAGTTTGGTTGTCGGTGGGTTTCAACCATTTCCCTGTTTAATATTTATGTCGGAACAGATGACATCATGCTATTTTTAAGTTGATTTTTATAATGGTGTAGGTACGCGGTCCATGACTTTTCTTGGTACTTGTAGAAAATGTAGAGTCAGATCTTATATAATTTCACAAGTAAACAGAGCTGGTCCCGATCATACGACTCCAACAGGCGCCTTCAGATCTTGGTCTACTCTGTTTGCAAAGGCATGGACATTGTTTATATATGGTAAAGGGATAAGCAAACAGAGCAGACTCCTGGTCAAACAGCTTTTATTTAAGAAATCTGATCTGAGTCTTATCATTTAAGAGTTTTAAATTAATAAACATAGTTTTATGAATTGTATAACTATGAAAACATTCTTGTAATTCTGTTACTTATGCTGATTAACCCTTTCCCTGTTCAGTATTCATGTAAGAAATAATGATATCATGAATATTTATAAGCTAATGTTTTGAATGGCATTTGTAGACAAGATTGTTTTGATGTTGGTAGAAATTGTAGAGTCGGGCCTATTACAATTCCGTAAATAAACTGAGCAGGCCCAGATCATGCGTATGATCTGGGACTACGCTGTTTGCAAATGCTTGAAAACACGTTTATCATAGAGAAGGTTTGTATTTTAAGGTGGAATGGCCCGTCATTGTTTAACTGTAGATTCCATTCATTATATAAGACCTAACTTAGCTATTTGATTTTGAATAATACACAGTGAAGACCCTGGTCAGATGGTTGCTTTTTGAGCCACCTTGTCTGGTTCTACAGTGTTCAAATGTCAGTAGTTTTATTTCCCGCATTTAACAATACAAACTGTTTGTTTTAAATACTGAAAATGCATTGTGTTAGGCAGTTGGAGAATATATTATTATATTATTTACTCAGCCTAAATACATGTATGCTGTAATTTACTAGCTAGACATAAGAAAATAGTAACGATCAAAGGTGCCAGATGGTCAGTAAAACCCCTAATTTCTCAGCAGGTGGCAAGGGTCAGTGTCACACAACTGCCATTTATCACACACTGTCAACAAAGTTATGAATTATTACGTAACAGGAATGCGTGTAATGAAACCGAACTACCTAACAATGTGCCAATTGTCTAAAGTTATGATTTGTTAAATTGTTTCCCGAAAAATAGAAGATAACTATGCTTTGACTAATTAGATCTATGGCTAAGCATAATTAAACCCTACCGATTAAAACCAGTTAGATTATTGCGAATTCTAGTTCTAAAGACAGTATAGATTGATACGATCTAGATCTATACTTACTAGATCTGATATGGTACTTTACAGTAGCCAGAAAGAAGACATTTTACAACACATAAATGAACGCCGTGAGACTGTACATGTATATCTTAATATCTAGATCTTATTGAAACAAAACGAGATTTAAAATTCTAAATACTGTTGATCTAAATTATTCAACGCGTGTATCACAATAGCCCCTCACTACAAAAGCCCCTCTTGCAAAGCCCCTCACCAAAATGGTCAATGTTTACAAAAGCCCCTCACAAAAAACAATACTAACATTAATTGAACTTTAAGTGATTTGTTAAGTGTACTTTTAAAAGGAGTGTTCTAATTACCTTACTTAACGAATCTTTATAAGCTTGTCATTGAGCAAACAGGGTAGATCCAGATCAGATTGCTCAGTATTTTGATTTTGGTCTATTCTGTTTGAAATTTAAGAAAGTTAAGGAATTAGAAAATGGAAAAAAGTTTGTGTTTAAGTTAATTGGGGTAATATTATAATAATTTATAAATAATATGGCTAATATTACATCATCCATAGCTATTGGAACTATATTAACTGTCACAAAGCAAACACGGTTGAACTAGATCATATAGCTTAAGATTTGATTTGGGTCTACCCTGTTTGAAATAAATATAAGGAATCTCCTCCTTGTGATCTACAATGTTTACTTTTATAAGTATAGAGTGTGCTAATTACCTTACTTAATGAATCTTTATAAACTGGTCATTCAGTAAACAGGGTAGATCCAGACAGCTGTAATTTTGATTTTGGTCCACTTTGTCAAAATAGTTGGAGTATAATGATTAATTAACAAAAATAGTGGGGGCTTTTGTAAGCCTTGGACATTTTAGTGAGGGGCTTTTGATCGAGGGGCTTCTGTAGTGAGCGGCTTTTAGATGAGGAGCTTTTGCAGTAAAGGGCTTTTGAGTGTACCCCTATTCGACATATGAGGCATGTCCAACACATAAATAAGAATGTCTTCCATTTCAAAGAAAGGCCAGATCATGGGGTCTTTTTTTCCAAAGTTCAGCTGGTAATGTATAGGGCGTTCCTGAAGGCCGATTCATTCCAGTTTCTTGTTGTACATTGTATCTACCCTTCGGTATACGGACATTTTCTCTCTAGGACATTTGTTCTCCTATTTGGGCATGGGAGGATAGGGCTGACATTTGTCCCCTTCAAATTTTATTTTATTTTACTTGCTCTACTTGCTCGCAAAGGATAAAAAAGAAAATACCTACATTGTTCTAAAAACGAACGGTTGATTACACAGGAAATCGGTAATGCAGAAAGAGTAAGGAGCTTTCTAAATTAATTCATTTCTGCAATTAGCTGTCATCTGTTTTAAACGACCGTCAAATCAACATTTTTAAGAATGGTTGTTTACAATCGCCGCCCCTTAACCGATAATCTTTCTAAAGCGATATTGGAGCTACATGTATCCTGTGTTTAGTTACCACTTTTTTAAATGACATCCAATTCAACTGTTTTGAATTGTTATTTTACTTCGCTATACCGGTTTGAGAACCTCTCTAATCAGGTCATTTTCTCGGTATGGTCAAAGGGTTCGTTTTATAAGGTTTTGCAGTAATTTTGTTATTATCAGGGGCAGTTACATTTTTAACGCATCGAATATTAGACCACCGGCTTACTTTAAAACTAGAAATTGGCATTTAAATTAAGAAATATGCTTTTAAAAAGAAAGAAAGTTGGCGTACATGTATGAGAGATATATTTTGCTGTACGTATTTATTAATAAATTATAACTACAGTATAACCTCAGCAAAGCAACACTCTGGGGGATATAAACTTCTGTATTGTCGTTGTAGAGAGGTTGTTGCTCATCGGAGTTTCATGGCAAATCTCTTTCAAGAGACAACCCAGTAAGGAATACCTGGGATCTTTTGAATACAAGTGGCCGCTTAATGCAGGACAAAAGTACTTTTATCCTGCATTAATCTGCCACCTGTCTTAAAACAGACATTTTATTTGTACATGTATCGATGTAGAGAGGTTCCACTGTAAGTTTTGGGGATTCATTTAAAGTGTTGTTGAAAGGAGGTGTTTGCTGTAATCTGTACTGTATGCTATAAACCGCTTCACTGTCATTATGACGTAATAATCCACTAAAATAGTCACTGTCAAATCATTGTCTGCTTACATGTTTCATCTACTTTTCTTTATAAAAAAATTATGATAGTTTTTACTTAACACTTTCCTCCATAAATACTCCTTTCTACGCCTCTGTAAAAGTCACCTGTTGAAACCAATGTGATAAAAAGAGCATTTGCTCCTACACGTATAGGAGTATATGCTCTATTTAACACAATGGTTTCAAATTACAAAATTCTAAAAACAATAATTTTATCTACTTAATGCTCCTTTTCGGTAGATTTATTCAAAGAGGTTGGATCCAAATTGAGCCTACATGTATGGAGGAATGGGTCTTAAGAAACTTTAATATAAGTGTCAAATGGTTTGGATCCTTATCAGACGCTGCGTCTGATCAGGATCCAAACTATTTGCAAACATTAGAGTTTTCAAGTTTGACATGGAAGGGTTTAATAGTAAATACAACTTACAATGGGGAAATTGTGATCTATTTCTAAATAAGGAATAGGTCATGGAATTTAAGCAGGCAACACGTTGGTTTAGACATATCCGTTTAACGAAAGAATGTGGGTGTACGAGGTCCGTGGTTTGATAAACCATGTACATACTGTATACGCTTCTTTGATAACATTGATTAATTTAATTCGTATGCCACTTCACTCCCAGAATTCGGTTGCCATGACATTAACAACACTTTAGATCTAGACCAGACGTCCAATATCTCATTATCAAACCAGAACCCAAAACTGGTTTACATCTATATCTACGTTTTTAGAAAAAAAATGGATTATCTTTTTTAATCCATAGGATGCAGGTACATCATGGCAGTGAATCGATTGAGCAGAATCTAAACATGCAGTACATGTACATCAAGCAGAAAGACAAAACATGTACACAGGTACATTTGTACACAGTAAAATATTAAGCACAAGGGTAATAAAACAACCATAAAAGTATTATTCGAATGGCTATTGAAACTGGTTAAAACGTACATTTAAGCTGCCGAACCAAGATTAAATAATGGAGAAAACTTCTAACTTTACAACTCACCTGACTGAATTGATATTAGATGTATTAGTAAATAAAATCCCTCAATTCTTTCGTCTGCCAGAACAATATTTATATACATGTAGATCTATACAGAAATCATAAGAAGACCAGTCAGGACTATTCTCATAACAGAATCAATAGGTTTTGATGGTCGTTTCCAGTAGATTTCTGATAATTAAAATTTACACTGATGTGAAACTGAAAACAAAATCGATTGGGAATTAGAATTGGAACCTTAAAACATAGAGTCGAAATGAAGATGAATTCACTAACAATGTGCACAAACGTATGCAAACCTGATACAAGTTATACAACCTAGTAACTTATTGTGTGTGTGTTTTGTGTTTAACGGGTGTTCCGTGTTTCTATATAAAACATCTTACGTATTGAACAACAAATAATTGAAATAGAAAGCATACTAGAATATCGCACCCATATTATTCAGAAACGAATCAGACAATTCACGGACAGGTTATATTCCAGTACAATCTGGATGAATTAATTTGTGTTTGCCGTATACAGAACAGTTTCAGTTTGGAATTAGTCCAAACGAACCATTTCTCGAGTGTTTTATTTCATACATTTCATATCAATTTTGCAAAATGTGGATGTATATATTTGTATGTACATGTAAAGAGAAAGATAAGCCGTGAAAATGGATATAAAAGGATGAAAAGGATATAAATATCAATCCAGGTAAGGTCCAGCGCGATCCGCAGTGGTACACAGTGGTCCACGATGATACCACCGCGACCTGCGGTGATAACGATCGCGCCCGGCGACGAGTGCCCCTGTGGAGGGACCAGCGCGGACCCATCACAACCCGCGCTCGATTGCGGAAGACCGCATATCAGCGCAGACAAAAATTCCCGTGTCCGCGTTGGATAAAATTGCGATGGGCCGCGGAAAACAAAAAGTCCGCGGGGCTTGTACTGTATACACGTTTTCACAAATTTACGATCAGAGTATACCCAGGATCAGACAGCTCCAGATCTTACCAGAAATATATGACCAGGGTCTGCTATATTTGCTATAAATATTCATATTTCATTTCGATCACAATTAACATTCTAATGCAACATTTTTGTAACACGCATTCTGATTGGTCCATGTGACAAAAATGTGAAGCATATAAGCCACCGAATATACTGTCGGAAAAATGAATATACTGTCGGAAACCGAATCACGAGAAATCTTTCTACGAAATATTCATACGCGCATACGTAGTAAACTTGAATGAATGGATCTGAATGAACGAAAACCCTGGCTGAATGAAATGTCAAATGTTTTCAATTTGCTTGTTTTTTCAACACACTTCATAAATGTTAGTATGGCTATTCTACTACAATATTTATCGCAAAGTCCCACAAGTTGATCCAGAAACCATTTATTTCACATGTAGATCTAGTTCAGTCCTTGAACAAACGTTCCTGTTCCTCTATCCTGTTTTGAGGTGTGTGTGGCACCTGCACCCTGTAAATATAAGATTAAGGTATGTAACAATGTAGCTGTGATATTTATATCCATGTTGAAACTATTTAAGAGGGACCTGGTAACACTTAACATTACCAACCAATCACAGAAAATGATCTGAAACACTTAATTAAAAGCTCAGGTTTCCTGTCTGACATCAATCACAAATCTTTCCAAAGAAAAGTGTGGTTTGAAATAGCATTGAATTTCGCTCTTCGTGGTATACATAGAGCACTTAAGATCTCTGACAAAGTACAATTTATGAGTCATGCAGGAACAACACATACAGAACAAACAGCCATCTTATGTTTTCCAAGTCGAAGCTGGTGTTTGAATTTGCCAGCTGGTGCACTGTCAGGAACACACCAAAGAACAACAATTCAAACATTAATTCAAGAATGTACATCCATCAAGAGAAATCATGTCCTGCAGATAAATCTTTGAAAACATACCTGATAAAACTGCACCCGGGATCGAACCATTTCATTCAGTAACCCAAACATTCAGTCGATTATGAAGAATCATATACACATCCATGCCTGTTTGGTGAGCGTGTGCTCATGAAAACAATTTCTGCTGAGGCTGGGTTAGAAACATATACATCCAGGCCTGTTGGTGAGCGTGTGCTGATGAACACAATTTCTGCTGAGGCTGGTTTAGTCAAACGTTTGCACAAATCACAGTGTCCGGGAGACCGCAATCATGCACTAGCTGTTGGCCTATGCTGGTGTCAAAACCAGGGAAATAATGAAAAGGTCCGATCATCAGAATCAAGCCATTGACGCAAGCTATAATGTCGACTTATCCGACAATCAGAAGCGGCAGTATTCTTCAATTCTACAAGGACAGTCCCATAATGAGAATTCACCCCACCCACTAGACCACTCGAGGGCCCTTTGCAAATTCCAAACACGCCTGTAGATTGTCGCTCCTGATATTTTCCATTTGCACGTCCACTTGGCCAATCACAATTCTCTTCAAATACACCAATCAACCAAAGTATCTTGAATATGCCGCCAGTTCCACATTGCAAACAATTTAAAATAATAAAATAATTCCGTTGTCCGTGTGCACAATTATTATGGAATTTTATTATATTTACACAGCAGCAATGTCGAGATCAAATTTAATTCATTATTGGTAGTTTTTAAAGAGACCTACCGTCAGAAATTCAAATGGACCATGAATTAACGGTTTCATTTGTGAAAATCAAAGTGTCAAGTTAAAACACCAGTTCTTGGTATATTAAATATAAGCACAATTGCTAGGTTCCGAGAGAACTATTTTCTATTTATAAGCGTAATGCGGAGATATGCGGTGTTTCATGACGTCATGTTATGACGACTGAGAGAAAATATCAAAGGACTTACAGTATTGTTTGTTTTTTACCATTTGGATCTATGGTTTCATTAACGCGTCATGTAAAACTTAATTTGTGATATATAAACCACCGATATGCTGCTGCAAATCTTCAAACACGCAACGGTTATCCCCTAATTGACAGAGTTATGGGCCTAAATTTTGTAAAACTATGGATTTTTTTTAACTTTGTGTTACATAACTGTAAAGCATTCGTCCTAGAGAAATGAAACTTTATGAATACATTATTCAGGGTGTGGTTTTGTGCACCTTATTTTTTACATCCAAATGTAATTACCACGGACGAGTTCTGGATCTTAATTTTGTGAACATATGGAATTTTAGGTTTGTATTGCATGTGGACTTTGACTTTGATTTAATCAACATGTAAATGTGTTCACCTTGGTATTATCATGCATCCGTAAATGATGTATTTATTGAAATGTAAACTTGTTCAACTGGGTATTTTAATCAAATCACAAGCAAGTTTACTGGAGTTATGGGACATGATATTGAGAAAATTTGCGATTTGAAGTCTGTGTAGCATGCGACTCTGAAACCATTGACGCTATAACGATAAATCATTAACCCTTACCACTTTGAGGTTTCAAATGGACAATTTCAAAATTCAAACAATTCAAGCTTATAGTAAATATTTAGGGAATTTTCTAAAAACTGTAACATGACAAAAAATGTAACATAACAAACATTGCAGGCATCTGGGTCTACCCTATGTGTCTCACCCAGTAAGGGTTAACAAGGTTTCAATCGACATAAATGTGTATTTACATTGAACCACAATGGATAGCGGTTGGCCTTGATTTGTAGACAAAATGTTTTTTTTTAATTTTGAGTCGCATATAACACTGACACTATAAGTGGCCTGAATTATGAAACCCTAGGCAATGCATTCATCAGCACCTTGGTATTTTCATCCAAACTCAAAACGAATATTAGCCCATTCCCTAATGGGCTATTTTAGACACAACCTCTTTGCACACATTTACCGAAAAAGAGCATTTGCTGCAGAAAAATACCTTTTAGAAAATTTAATTTTTAGCTTTGAAACCATTGTGATTAATAGAACATTTGCTCCTATGAAGCGAGAAAATGCTCACTTTATCACAATGGTTTCAAGCAGTGACTTTTACAGAGGCCTCAAGCGGCGACAGTATGAGGGAATGGGTCAACTGAGTTATAGACCTTCATGAGGAAGTTCGTATGTGTGTCATACAATAGTTGCTAGAAGAAAGATGTACAGGAATTCTTGTAATAATGTCAGCATACTTTAAAGACATTACCTCATGCACACGCACAGTGAATTTATACAAATCTGAATAATCTTCATATGTTTCTTAATACGGTATTTTTATATTGTTGCAGTGACGTAATACCCAACTCATTCACTTTTTTTATTTTTGAATCTGGAATGTGACAAGGTTGAAGGTGGATCTGTGTCCGGTTTCTAGTTCAGTTTGCATTCGTTATCTACACAACACAAGACATTGATTTCAAGTAAATGTACCAACTCCTTGTGTGTATGTAAACTATTACTCGCTACATGTTGCCATATCGGTTTTCCTTTCGAGTCATGACTATTTTAAGAGTTCACATTTTACTACAGACCTATATGGATTCCTCCAAAAATATGCCGAATAACGCTATCTTCAGGAGTATGTTGTTCTGAGAATGAAATGTACAGGAGAAAATACATATACTCACAAGGCGGTCATATAGAGGCTTTAATTCTATTAAATATGGTAAATGCGATACACGAATGTTTTATGCTACTGGCAAAGACCGCTATTAAAATAACAATGATTCAATATTCTGAAAATGGGTGATCATTCAAAAGCAAAAGTAGAAATGCAAAACGAGAAAATTGAAGACTCGGTTTTATTGAGTCTATTCATGCGTAGTAATTAAAAGTGCAACACTACTCACGCCCCCTAGCACCGGCTTAAGCAGTATTCAATTTTCAAAACTAATAACATCAATACTAATGATCCCGAATGGCCAGAAAATATAACAACATTGATATGATACGGCTGCCTTAGATTTCTCCGAGGAACCAGAGTAATATCAAAGTGAGAAGCATCTATAAATAACATATGTGTCAATGTTAGCTGTTTAAGGTTAAATGGTGTTATTCCCTACAAGTACTAAATGCTGAGGACTGATCCGATATGATTTAAATTGAACGATTGGCCTGCTTTGTCTCATGATACAAATGATGTACGTGTTTCATTTGAACCTTCAATTAGACCAGGAAACAATTACGGCTAGGTTGCAATTTAAAGCTAGGATATGTGTATCGGCATATATATTATACTAATTTGCATACATACTTGAATACACAAGTACAACCAATGTTAACCCATTACTACATAAAAAGTCTTTCTACGTGGTTGCAAGCATAGTAAAGACAAAGATCAGTGTCCATGCTTATAAAACTTTTAGTTGAGTCTGAGTTCGTTCTCAAGTTTTTGATTGGTCAGAGTTGAGCCTTTGGCTAAAATCTGACCAATCAAAAGCTTGAGAACTCAAATCTGACCAATCAAAAGCTTGAGAACGAACTCAGACTCAACTAAAAAAGCTTTATAAGCATGGACCCTGACGGCTCCATTAAGAAGTTTGCTCTGTTTGCCTATGGAATGTCATAGATATGATTCTACAGTTTCTACTAAGGCAACAAGTTCATGTGTCCATGTGCCGAAATAAAAATAAAATAATCTATTTAATAGCCATGGTATCAGTATGTCTTACATGAATGTTTATGGAGTAAAGGTTTAAATAAATTATTCTGTGTTGTTATATTTACTGGTCCTTCGGGATCATCAGCTTCAATTCCTTTAGATTTAAAAATCCAATACCGCTGGAGCCGTTGCTATAGGGCATGAGTAGTTGTACACGTTTTATAACTGCTCATGAACAGACCCAATAACACTGAATTTCCTTGTCGCTTTTCACATTAATGCATTTGTTTTGAAGCATCTCCTGTCCGTGTATCTTGACAGTTGGTAAATAAATGTCTGCTTCTACTCCAGCTGTTCAAATAAATGTACCATCTGGATTCTGGAACGTCGCTGCATATGATTAAGTTGCTATTGAATCCTTTGCACATCTCATAGTAAGAGATGAACAATTTAGAATCAGCCATTGATACAAACAAATTCCGATTTATTTCATTAACATTCATTCACTTGGGTTAGAGTAAGTATAAAATAATTCAAATTATTCAAGTAATATCAAGCCATTATAGAGTAGTAAAGTCGTATTGTGTAATAGGAATGAAAAGCATCCTTCCTTAAATGTGCGTAATGGTAAATTGTATATACCATATCTAAACAAGGGGAATAATCCAACACTGTACTGCATACAATAACAGTAGGAGTATACGTTCACTCTACCTAACTGTTTTAGGCAAGGCTAATCTGATCAGATTATGAAACATTATGCAATCTACAGTAAAAACACCTCTATAACGGTCACTAAAGTGTGTTAATTAGTTGGTATATTAGGGCAGGTGGCTGCTTAAAGCAATGTGAAAGTAAAACAGAACGCGTGTATAGGAGCGTTCGGTTTTACTTTCACCTTGCTATAAGCAACCACCTGCGTTGAACACAAAATACTTGATGTACTTTAGTAGCCGTTATAGAGAAGTATTACTGTTCTTGAGTATACTTCTGAATCCGGTTTGGTCATGCACATGCTAACATCTCAATAATGTCCTCAGTTTTCTCTGTAAAGTATGCGTGACATCGTTACATTCCCAATACGCTTGATGTATTATATGTTATGTAACACTGCCTTGTTATTAACTAAAACATTCTGAAGGGAGGTGATCCCCGAGAGCAAAAATTGCAACACAAAAAGAGAAAATTGCAGACTCGGTTTTATTCAGTCGGTTCATGAACAGTAATTGAAAGTGCAACACTGCACACGACCCCTAGCACCGGCTTAAGCGGTATTCAATTTTCAGAACAAGAAGTACTGAAATTCATGATTTCGAAGGATCAGAAGGTATAACAACACTGAGAATGAACTTTCCATCTGATTGTTTTGACACTGTCCGACTCAAGGCGGTACTTTCTTTGTCACCCTTATTTTTACCATGTGTGTCTTTGTACGTATACGTCCGTTGGTGTTTGATATTTTTATATCTCGTGTGTGTGTTTGTATGTTTATATGCGTGTGTGTATAGGTGTCTCGCTTATGTTCTATGGTTTGGTAATGGTTGTATTTTGTGTGTGGCTTTACCTGCTTGACTTTACTATTTTTCATTGACACGTGGAAAAAGCCGCTATAAAAGGTGAAATGGTTTAAACATGACATGACAATCTCATATTTTTTTTTATCAAGGAATCGGGTAATGTCAAATTAAGTAGCATCTATAGTAAAAAGGCAATTAAAAGTTAAAACAAAACCTCCTCTAACATGCCATCACATGCAACATATACAGTATTTGTCAGGATATACTAGAAATGTAATAAAAGGAGATGTCTGCATAGTTTTGCAAGCAATGGCAATCAACATAAACACAGAGTTTACATTTTGACTGTAATCAGTATTGGGAGTATTGCAGTGACATATGGATCAAAATAGGATCCGTTTTCAAGTAAAAGGGATCTCATTGCAATGCAAACTATGCAAACGAAGTGCAATATTGGACACAGTGGCAGGTCAGAGTGGCTATTTTCACATATCAGATTATGTAGTTACTTGTTACGTAGTAAGTTGGTCTGTAACTTGTTTGTAGTTTGTTGAATTTTGATCATCATTAATGGATGCGTAAATTAAAACATTTTCAAGAATAACTACTTTATTTCTCCACCAAATCCTATGTTAGGACCACTCCTTAGAATGGTCATTTCGAGACGATTCTAAACATTGATCACAACATGGAGTTTGGAAATGTCGATTTTAGTATGTCAGTACACCCCTTTATCTGTAGCTCTGTATTAAATAATACTTCTCAGAATAAATAGTAAGTCGCTATAGATATCATCATGGATTATATTGGTGTGCATTGTCTGCAATGCATTTAACCCTTCTCTTGCTGCATTTTAAAATTCATTTCTCCTTCTTTTCCCATGCCCTGTTGTATAATTACATATATATTCACTGTGTACAAGTATATCGCTGTGCAATCCCTGCTCTGAAGTGCATTGGTTGCAAATCAACTTGTAAATAGTACAGACCCTGATGAGACAGCTCCTGCAGGCGCTGTCTCATTTGGGTCTTCACTTGTTACTGGTAGGTATATTGACGTGAATAGCAAGCGAAGGGTTAAGACCCATTTCTCAGAGATGGTCAAAATGTTATGTTGTTATCCATTGTAATAGTCTCATTAGACGTATAGTTTCGACCTTTAGCGTATGAGTAAAATCTATTGCATATTATTCCAACTGAAGCACTATATTGAAGGGTACGAAACTGATATTGCGTACATGTTAATGTACATGAATAATTGTCTTTTGACCCCACTTTAAGTTGAATGTACAATTTCATTTTGATGGTTGGTTTCAATACAGATGTATCAATTAACGGAATCATTGAGGTGCTTCACTGGTGTGTGTACGGAAATAAAAGTTAGCTATGTGTTGAGTAAGCTGTGAAAGTGTTTTGGCAAGTACATATGAATTCACATAACATTGTATGTTTTGGTGATCACTTAACGTAAAGATATGAGGTGTTTCATATGTATGTAGATGTCGACTACATTTTTACGACGCCTGGTGTAGGTTGTGAACGTAGAAGGTCTATTACGTGCCTTAACCCATTCGCTTGCTGAATTTCAAAACACATTTCTCCTTCTTTACCCATGTCCTGTTGTATAATTACATACATCTTCACTGTGCAAACACTGCTGTGGAGTGCATTTGTTGCACAATCAACTTGTAAATAGTGCAGACCCTGATGAGACAGCTCCTGCAGGAGCTGTCTCATCTGGGTCTTCACTATTTACAGGTGGGTATATTGACGTGAATAGCAATCGAACGGTTAAGTCAAAGGCACACAAACTTGCTACGTTCATTGTGATTCAAACACATTTAAACCTCTCAAACCTGGACTTTCGACTTACTATCAAAGCCGGTCCTTAAAATAGTTGATTGTTTAATACGGGTTGAACGCCATGAAGGAAGTTCTCAAATGAGTTTTTTTCTCCATGACTGAAATTCTTCATTAACAGTCATTGGCCCTAGAATATCCCAATTCATCCTAACTATATGTCCGGAATATAGTGAACAGAGCAGACACTGGTCAACTGGTCTGGGTCTACTCTGTTTGTAAATCCGTGCAAACACGTTTATAAGAAGGATTTTACAATTTCTGCTACAGTAAATTATTCACTTGTATACAATGCCATTATATAAGTCTATGTAAATAATGTTCATATAGTCATTACGTCTTAACGCAATTCTACACAGAAAGGGATAAATTGTGTAATGTGTGTAGTTTGTTAGAATAAAAAGAAACTAATTATATTAAAATGAGTGTCCTCAAGTGCTTCAAGCAGTAGTAATTCTTAAATTCATGTACGACTCTTCGTGATCCTATAGGGGCCATCTGATATTTTATAATTTTATTCAGTGAATTATATAGATATTATGTTAATGTTTCTGTAATGGCCAAACACTACAGTTCATTAATGATGATGTCATTATCTCTTATGTAGGTAAAGGGTTAAAATTGTCTCTCAAGTCATCGAACAGCAAAATTGTTTGAACGAATGAATTATATCAATAAAGCATATATAGCATCATATAGACACATACTATCCTATATGTGATGAATCAGGTGTCAGTTAATTGATTTTGTCATTGTCAAAAAGTAAGGTAATACAAATAAAAAACAGATTCACTGCAAATTTTATTTTCAAACATACAGGTATACACATACGTTTCGCTATGTAGGGGTGGCATATTTATTTATAGTACTGAATAAACAAAAACTAATATGAAGTCACTGATAGGCAACTTAGAAAGAACTCTTAATAACAATATACTAATCAGTCATGTATATTCCCCAATTCCCTAGTTTATTGCTCTACAAAAGCAGGTGAAAGAAGAAAGTTCAGAATAAGTTCCCAAAGTTCCGCTGATCATTCAGTACATCTAAGCAGATAATTGCTTTTCATCAAAGAACGATGCAGCATTAAAGACCTAATTTCCGTCCTCGGATTCGTTTTGCCACTATTCGTCTAACGTGATAAAACAATCTTACATATAAGTTATATTTAACCCTTCTCAAGCTATCAGCGATCCGGCGTACCCATGTAAACAGCGTGAAACCAGATAAGAGGCCGACTAACCCATTAACTCATAGACTTATTTTAGATCAAACCACTTTGAATAAATATACCGAAAAGGAGCATTAACTAGAGAAAATGAAACTTTTAGAATTTTGTAGTTAGAAACCATTGTGATAAATAGAGCATTTGCTCTATTTAACACAATGGTTTCACAAAATGACGTTTACAGAGTCGTCAAAAGTCTTCAATATAAGGGAATTGGTTAACTCGGCGCCTCGTTAGTATCCCATCTGTTTAACCCATTTGCTCCCACTATCCCATATATGGGACGTAGGCAAACCGTGTAGACTCTAATGCGGCGTCTGATCAGTCTACACTGTTTCCTAATAGGAATTTCAATATCAAACAAAATGAAATTGAAAATTTTGACCAGGCAACCCTTAGATAAAAAATGGACTAATCCAATATATAAGCACGGACGAATCAATTGGGAGAAAATAAATGGGTTAACGCTCGTTCAATACTGTCTTACAACATTGATCGAATCGTAGTTGGTCAACAGCAAGCATGATCACACTTTGAGCAGGAATCAGGTTTTGCAGCGAGACAAGGGTTACAATAAATCCAAACAAACCAACACTACAGAAGTATACATTACTTATCTTTATATGTACTCTAAAATTCTTATTACCTTTCAGGTATACAGCTGTACCTCTCTAAAGCGACTACTGAAATGAATGTTCGCTCTGCATTAAGAACCAACTCGCATTTTTCTGCATTACTTTTGTCCTACATTAAGACATCAAACCCGTGCTGACTTCTTAAGTTGTCGTTTGAGAAAGGTTAAATTCGAGGGTTTGGTGCAAAACTATTGAAGGAGTTACAATAGTTTTTCACCAAGCCCTCGAATTGTAATGTAATTTTATGAAGTGACATCAACACGCGGGTATCATACACTTTGGCCCCATATCAGATGTCCTGATGCAATCTATTTGAAAATGCATTTTAAATAGGGAACCGATGATTAAGGGTTCAAAGTAAATGTAACAATGGAAATCAGTGGACTACAAGTCGCATTAAAGGTCAAAACTTGTTCAAGCGATTAGCAAATTTTAGTGAATCACATATTAAACGTTTTATGCATACCTCGACTTGTGAACGAGCTATAGAGGCAGGTCTAGGTTCTTTGAAATAAGTGTTGCAGTTTTATCACATGACATAAGCATTGAATCAGTCAGTCTCCTCTGATACTCTTATTTACGCGACCGAGAAATGGAGAGTAAATTGTCTCTATGTTTCAGTCTGCTTCAATTTTGAACTAACAGTGTAGTCCATGTCAACATCTTACTTTAAACTTCAAACCATACTTAGATTCAGAAGTTCAGATCGTTTTTTCTTACATGTAATACCATATAAGGCTAAGCATATGCAACTTAAAGATATATCTATACATTTTAGACACCTAGGTTGGTAAACGCACTTAATGTAGCAATTATAGTTCTCAGGGAAGTTTCAAAAATCAAACATTGTATTCTAAACATGTGAAGAAATGAGAGTACTAAGGAATGTTGATTTGAAGTGTTTTGAAAATATATCATCAGTTAAATTCAGAGTATTAGTCAGTCACTAGCGGTCTTCACAGATACCGACCAAGACATGTGAAGACTAACAATATATTCTAATTTATCCGAGGAAAGCTAGTAGGGAGGCCATCAGAGCGAGTGTAGAGATTGCCATCACCACCGCGCCGCCTGTCGTGCATGCTGTATTTATGTTTACTGTCAAAGTTGTGGTTCCTGTCATCATGGAGGGCGATCCGTTGTCTGTGCCGGTAAATCCTAGGGAATAACTGCCAGTGGTCAAAGCGGACCCAGCAACAACAAGAACCCCAGTGCCAGCGGTAAACGTAAATGCAGTTCCGGTGTTTCCGGCTACAAAAATAAAGAAATAAAGGATGCATTTGAATTATTAAATGAATTCATTGTTGAAACGGCACATAACACGGTTGAAACTCATATATGTACATTGTCATAAATAAAAGATCCGGCCCTGTTCCTGTAGGAGCAGTCTGATCTGGGAATGCTCTGATTTTAAAAGCGTTTAAATGCTGTTATCCCATTACCACAGAGGCTATTGTTTAGATCCAACGTGTTTGAATGGCTCTACCGAAAAGTAGCATTAACTAGAGAACCGGACAAGTTTAAAATTGTGTAGGGTTTCTAACTAGGTCATTAACTTGTTTAAACGGAAGTATATTGATTATTCTCTTTGATTTTATGGCTGAATGCATGTAACAAAAATGTGACGTGTATTTTGACATGCTAATATTTGAAAAAGGCCCTTAGTGGTCGAAATATTAGATCAGAGCAGTACAAGTATTTATGTATTATATTAATTCCCTATTTTGGAATATTTTCTTCATTGTAAACGGAAGTGTTACTGGCCAATGGTAATTCTATCTAAGTAGTCTTTTTTATACGAACTTGCAGGACCAAGCTACAATTGTGTTCCATGAGCAAACAACTGATTAGTTTGAACAAAGTTTTTAATGATTCGAGGTTTACAAAAATAAAGGAGACGAATTGTCAAATTTGCATGTTATGTATTAATTTATACTTACAGGCTAAGGCTAAAGTGACAGTCTGGGAAGTGTCGGCGTCAGTAGCAACAAGTGTCGCAATAGCTGAAGCTGAAATAATAATAATAATAATAATAATGACAATGCAGTTGTTGAATCATTAGTCAGACTTGTGTTATCTGTTTGTATGGCCAACTATATATTTCAACTATAGAAACATCTCTCTTAGTTATATTGCTCTATTAAAGCACCTTAAGAAAAAAATTGAAAATCATCAAATGAGTAAAAACGAAAATTAGACATATTTCCATTTGAAAACATTTAATTTATTAATACACCAATCCGATGATCAATATAATTACCCCAATGCCCAGTTTCACGAATACGCACAAGTAGTGACTAAACTGAGCATGTCATTTCAAAATCGCGGTTGACATGAATACATTTATTATGTGTCATCTGAAGTACCATATCTTGCTACATTGATATCTGCGAGACAATTGCTTAATACTATTTCATTTGAACTGGTGTGAAACATGTTTCTAGTATTTGCCCAATTACATTACTGTAGAACCTGTCCTTAGCGACCATCCATGTATTGAACAAAGAAGTCCTAAGAAGCAGGTGATTGCTAATACATGACAAAGGTAATGCAGGAGCTGTATTACTTTTGACCTGCACGAAGCCACCACCAGCCTAACAGGTTCATAATAAGACTTTTTTGATGGCTATTTAATACCCTCTTATCAGATTATAAAAATCTAGTATATACGCAATTTGTATTAATGAGTGGTGTATGCTTAGAAATTGTACATGACATAATTGAGCTAGTTACTCCGTTTACAATTTATCTTTTCCCGAACCGGGGAGCATTGGAATTGACACCATCGCTGTTTACATCTTACACACTATGTAGACTTTCACGTTTTGCATTGCTGCTTGTGGTTTCGAAGGATCTCCCACTATAAGAATTTATGTACTTCGTAATAGCAGGTTTAAATGCTCGTGTGGCGGCCGTAAAAAGTCGCCCATTATTTTATTCCCAAAGTTGTTACAGTTTTTGGTCCTTCGGAATAATCAATTGCAGTACTATAAGTTATGAACATCGAATACTGCTTAAGCCTGTGCTAGTGGGGTGGTGGCAAGAACAGTGTTGCATTTCTAATAACTGCTCATGAACAGACTGAATAAAGCAATGTCTGCAGGTTCTTCTGTTTGAAATGCTGCTTTGACTTTTGAAGACTCTTCTACTTTCTTTTACATTCTGATGCTTAAACGTGATCTGACTCGCATTGAATACACAATAGTTTGGACATAGCCATTTCCCAAAACAATATTTATGCAAAATTAGTTTTTATAAGGTAAACATCTCAATTGCTAACTTAGATAAAAATTGCAGGATCAGGTATATATAATTGCATAAGCAAACTGAGTAGACTCTGATCAGACGAGTCATACAGGACAGGAGCTATCTGATCTTGGTCTACTCTGTTTTAAAAAAAAACAGAAAATCGTATACATGGAGTGATAGGAATAATATATAAGATTATGTTTAAACAGTAAAGATGTAAACGCCGTAACAAATTGCCTGAAAGCTAATTGTTCACTTTAAATATCACTATTATGTCGATATTAACTTCTAGATAATTATATCTGATCCTATTGAACATTGTTGATGGTTGTAACTTGTTTACATTTGTCACTACTATTTGTAATAGATTTTATATAATAAAATATAATATAACCATTGTATATTATTTGAGTATATGATGATGTACCCATGTATGCACATTAAAATAAAATGTATTCTTGTCATAATAAATTGCGCTGGTGTGTACACGGTAATATAATCCTTATTGCAACAGTCGATCAATTTAGACAAATATGATTACGTATTGATAACGTATATATAGTCCACCAGTTATTCCAATATTGCCTTAAGTTAGCAGATTTACTGCTTTGTACGTACAATTATTGCATGAAAATACATCAATATTTATTTAACTATGTTGCTGGCAAATGTTGTTGTCTGCAACAAATGTCGTCTTCTAATTGTTTATTTTTCATTTCTCTTCACGTTTGTTTATAAAGCAGTCACAGTAATAAACAGTTTGTTTCCTGATTAGATGCCGACTGAACTGGCATGTTATATCGCTCCAAACTGTTTGTGATTTACCACCCCTTTCAGAATTATTAATAACAGATTCGATTTACTTTGCATTTCATCTGGGTCTAAACTGTTTGCACAGGTGATCACAAATGCGACATATTCAGTGAGAGTTAACTGCAAATAGTAACGAGAATGATAGAACAATAAGTCGTACCTGCTGCCAAGTTGTTATCAAAGTTCAGACAACCATAATTCAGGGTGAAATCCGGAGCTGCTTCATTGATATCCGTGACAGTCAGCGTGCATGTCAGATCGCCCGTGGCACTGAGATTATCTGTAGCACTGTAACACGCAGAGTAAATATCACGTGTAAACCCTTCTCATAGTGAACATATAACGTCTGCTCAATTTCTGATAAAGCTGAATTAACCCATTTTAACAGAATAAATACAATGTAATTGAATCATGAATTAGAAGCTAAGTATATTCGGCGTATCATACAATCCATTTGTTCTCACATATATATCAAATATTCGTCTCATCTTTACCCGTTCACAGCCTTACCCCGAGAGTACTGTTACATGCAAACAGTTTGGATCCGGATGAGATGCCGAGTAACTCGGCGTCTCATCCGGATCCGGATCCAAGCTGTTTCACACTCATCCAATATTTTAGCAACAAATTAGTGTGTGTGTTTGTGTTTGTGTGGTTGAGTACATTTATAACTTGCTTTCTATCGATGTTTGGTGATGGCTGCATCTTGTGTGTGGCTTTTCCTGCTTGACTTTTACTACTTTTTCATTGACAGATATTCACATATTTGTAGATGGCGGTGGTCTAGTGGTAATGCGCTTGACTATCAGTCCGGAGGTCCGGGGTTCAAATCCCGGTCCCACCCGGAACTTTCAGAGACACTTTTCCGTGTCTCCCACCTGCACATCCTCTCCGACCAGGGGTTAAAATGGGTACCTGTGAGGGTCACTCGCCGGTACTGCGGCTGCATGATTGCGCCAAATGTTAGCAGTGCTCAATATTATAGGCCAATGACTCAATGACCAGGGGAGTAAATGTACAGTCGGCTGAGCGGTCATTCGAACTGAAAGTAGACTATAACTAGGTACTTTTACATACAGCTTGTATCCAGATGAGACGACGAATGAACCACATTATTTCACGAAATATATTTCATAAAACTCGTATTTATTTATAACAAGAAATCCAAAAGTAATTCTTACGACAGTCTGTCACGCATGCAGTTCATAGTGCTTTACCCCACCAGTATAGTTACACATATTGTAGCAAATATAAGTTTTATTTACACTTACCGGAATTATGAACACATGTTTTTTATATAGAAAAGTGATTATTGCAATTACTCGTGTAAATGTCACGAAGCTGACAACTGAGGAATAAATGTTAACATCGTTGTGTGACTTTATGTATTATTATACCATTGTGTAAGTTATTCCGTCACATCTTGCCTTTTTTAATGAGTTTGTTTTTATTAAACGGAAAATCTAATATGCTGTCAGTGTAGGGCATGCAAGGAACTGTTCTATATATATGTGTATGGTATATGTGTATGGTAAGTATATTTGAGTGCTCTTCATATGCTGTGACTCGATTTTTGAAGAGTTCATTTATGTTCAACATCCTTTGTCTACGTGACCTTTTCAGTCTCCAAAATATCCTATTTAGTGTCGCAGTGCCCTGGACCAGCGTTCCATCTGTAAGTGCCACTGCCTCAGTACTAGCAACGATAGCAAAGTCATAACCGGTAGGATTTGTTACCTTACAAACATTACAATGTATGAAAAGAATCACTCATGTTGTCGCTAAATTAATGCATTTATTGTGCTAGCTAAAGTAAAAAGAGTACTTACCGAATGACAACAACCATAGTACCATCAGATTCGTGGTCCAGTGTTCCAGTTGCTAGTGTCACTGTTCCAGAAGAAGCACCGACAGCGAACGTATAAGTCCCAGTCCCCCCAGAAGGCTGGGTTTGTATTGCATATGTCACACTAGCTCCACCTGTAGTGGCAGTGACTGTGAATGACACAGTACCGTCCTCAGCGACTGATGCACAGCTTGTGTCTGTTACCGCTGCCATCGCAACAGTACCTCCGCCTGCTGTCCATCCAGTTATCGCGCATTCTAAAATAACAAGTTAGCGCAAGTTTGCTAAAGTTGAATAAAGAATGACCAAATAAAGACACTGTAAGTGTTGATTGTACTATGATAGTATAACGAAGGGAAATATGTATGTGCGAGCATGTTTAACAAGGTGAATAGATAGATCTACTATTGAAACATATTGGGACATATCAATTATACATTCGTTTTGCTCACAACAAATGATCACTTGCATCCGTCCTGCCTACTCTCACAAGGTATTCGTTTCCTCCATGAATATTAATTCCATAATTTATTTCTGAATATTTGTGTACAGAATGTTTACAATTAAGTGTCCCAGTAATAAAAAGAAGATTATGCGCCAAAGTGTGAAGGCTGCATTGATTTCGCTCTGATATTTTGCATAGTTTTAAGAGAGAAATACTTCATAAAACTTTCTGAAACGTGCCATAATTGTGCATGAAGGAAGTGACAATAGATTGGTGTACTTTTTAGGTGATTTTATTGTGTGATTTGACGAGAAAAAGTGAATTTAATAAAACAATTTTGTGCAATATTGGATTTTTTAAAATTCAAATGTGTGTGTGCCACAGGCATCAGGATATACAGGTGACGTTAAGAAGGGGATTACTACCTCGCAGCTCAGTTATTCCAGGTGTGTTCTTTCCAGTATAGGGCAATTATCGCCCAATTTAAAACCAAACCACTTATTGTTGTCTATATTGAAACAGGAAGGGCTGTTAGACTTTGGTCAATTCGGCTTATCGGTGTTTTGGTGGTGGTTGCGTCTTGCATGTGGCTTTGCCTGCTTGACTTTACTACTTTTCCATTATCTAAATTCATAGGCCCTAGACGGGACAATCCAAAATCAAAACGTACTTGGGATGTAAATAAAGGTGTTCATTTAAACAAATTAAGGGAAATACTTCAGTCAATTCCAATTTTTCTGGAAACCGCCGAGCCGAAAGCAAAGTTTCATCTGACGGCGCAAATTTCATTCACTTGAAAGAGTTCCCCCAGATAATCCCCATTGTTTCAAAAATTCACCGGAACACTGGTAAATTCTCAGCAGTACCCTTTTCAAAGGAAAGGAAAACTCTTGTACATGTAAGACGTGAAACTCCGATGCCAGTCAGAATTCAAACTTTTGTAAAAGTATGCAGTATAAACCCTAGATCAGTCAAAAACAAGACTCTTTCTATTTGTGACTATATCGTTTCAAATGACTTTGATGTAGTAGCCGTTACAGAAACCTCGCTCGGTAGTTCTGTAGATAAATCATGCTTAAGTGAACTGGTTCCCACCCATTACAAAATTGAACATATCCCTCATTGCAGTGGCAACCGTGGCGGCGGGGTAGCAGTCATACATAAGGCCTCAATAGGACTTCGCGTCCATACGTCAACAAGATATAATGAATTCTCAAACTTTGAGTACGTGGACTGCACTTTAAGTATCCGAGAGTTCACTCTGCGCCTAGCAATTGTTTACAGACCACCACCATCGCGGAGAAATGGTCTTAAAACTGGAGATTTTATTGAGAATGAATGGCCACTTTTCTTATCTAAATTTACGACCACAGACAGACCAGTCGTCATTGTGGGAGACTTAAACATTCATCTTGACATTCCAGATGACAGAAATTAACTTTGTTAGTACACTGGATTCATTTCGATTGCAACAGCATGTGAATGAAGCCACTCACATTGGCGGACGTACGCTTGATGTCATTATTACGAGAGATGGTGATGACTGTGTGTCAAATATTGAAGTCACCGACCCAAGACTTTCTGACAGTAGTGTTAAAATTTCGCGTGATCATTTCGCTGTAACTTTCGAAGCAAAGGCAGCAAAACCTCCTATAGTGAGAAAAACTGTTTCTTTTCGAAAACTTAGGGCAATTAACGTCGATTCATTCAAAAGAGATCTCCTCAACTCTGGATCCATCAAAGCAAGTATGCAAATGACAGATGTTGATGAGCTGGTCAACACATATGCACAAACACTGGCGGCACTTAAACAATAAACATGCACAATTGTGTACTAAAACCATAACTCTCGGACCATCTTGTCCGTGGTATACCCAGGAACTGCACGATGCTAAACATGTAAGGCGCAAGTTGGAACGGAACTGGAAAAAATCCAGACTCACAGTGGATCATCAACTGTACAGAGAACAGTGCGCCGAAGTGAACAGACTGCTTGCAAAGTCAAAGGTTGATTTCTACTCAGAGAAAGTAGAATCATACCAAAGGGACCCAAAGAATATTTTCAAAGTCACCAAGCATTTGCTGGGTGCTACTAGCGTCATCACATTGCCTGAAACGTATTCTTCAAAAAAACCTTGCGCAAGACTTCTGCGACTTTTTCATTGACAAAGTAGACAGAATACGGGCAGATATTGCATCAGGCTCTGTACCCAAATATGGTCCAGTTACCACTGAAACGCAGCATTCAACAAACTCTTTAGATAGTTTTGATCTAGCTACACCAGAAGAAGTAGAAGAAATAATTAAGGCTTCCCCCTGCAAGTCCTGTGATTCTGACCCAGGACCTACATGGCTGTTAAAGTCATGCCTTGATGAACTCCTACCGTTTTTGACAAAAATTGTAAACTCCTCTTTAGACACAGCCTGCGTTCCAAAACAATTCAAGATGTCACATGTCAGGCCCCTTCTAAAGAAACGGGTCTCGATTCAAATGAACTTAAGAACAATAGGCCTGTATCAAAATTGCCATTTGTCTCCAAGGTGTTAGAAAAAGTGGTTGGCAAACGTATAAAGTCACACCTGACCTCAAACAATCTGCATGAGCATCATCAGTATGCATACCGACAGCATCATTCAACAGAGACCGCTCTTCTGAAAGTTCAGAACGACATCCTTCAATCCCTGGATAAAAACGAAATTACAATTCTGGTGATGCTTGACTGATCGGCTGCTTTTGATACTATTGATCATGAAGCGTTGCTAAAACGCCTGAAAAATGACTTCAGAATCATTGGAAAACCCCTTGAGTGGATGACCTCCTATCTGAAAGACCGCTACCAAACAGTCTCAATAGATGGAGAATTGTCCACCCCAGTTCAAATGAAATTTAGCGTGCCACAGGGATCGGTCCTAGGACCGAAACATTACATCATGTACACAAAACCACCACATTTATGCTGATGACTCGCAGTTATACATGTCCTTTAAGCCAAATGACATTTCCTGTCAACAAGTAGCTCTAACACGAGTCGAGGATTGTCTAAAAAGTGTAGTCTCTTGGATGCACCAGAAGAGCATCTTTTAAAAGATGTCTAAAACGCATTTCTTCAATATATTTTACTAGGACTGGCAGATATTAGTCAAGTAATTACCTGTCCGTTATTTAGTTGGGCACGTTTTGAGGGCACTTTGTACGTCGCATTGTGCTGGGTGGTGGATCTTGACGGTAGGGATAGCCCAATCTCTTTTTGAAACCACTCGGATTGCGTCTCGGGACAGCATTGTGTGTCTCACTCAGTGTCGGTTGATGTCTAAATAACGCTTGCCTTTGGCTTATTTTACTAGGACATTACTAGGGAAATTAAGGGAACGTAGCTAATAATTTTCAATCATGATAACTGTTGCCTTGGCCACGGAGTGTCGATCCTGCCACTCTATTGTGACTGTCGGGACATTTTCGAATCACTCCCATCTCGAACATTTTGTTACTTGCAAATTATTGGTCAAGGAGTATCCTGTCAGTTGTTTGGAATGGCACTGTTCGTAGGCAGTTGATATGTGTGTCGCTTTGTGCTGGGTGGTGGATCTTGATGGTAGGAATAACCCAATCTCTTTGAAACCACCTGGGTCGCGGCTTGGCACGGCATTGTTTGTCGCGTTCAGTGTCGGTTGGATTGATACTCCTTTGCCAATTGTGCATACGGGGTGTATATATTGGTGGTTTGTTTGTAATTGTTGTAATTGCATTTTGTTTGTTTATATGCATTAGCTACAAAATTATCCTATTCTGTTAACCCATTGTCCTATATATGTAAGGCAATATCTTATGTTTAGTGTTGTATGTCATACATAAACCCGATTCTGATGCTTCTGGGTCGTAACTGTATGATGTACTGACAATGTACATATAATGTTTCATTTGAGTTTTGGTGACATGAATGGGCGGACACAACATACTGGTAGTCACGGTGTACGCCTCTTTGCCTTGAATTACGGACATAAAATGTACAGAAAAGGATGATTTTGTTTTTATCTATAATTCTTAAATTAATTCAATTTTTGATAGTTTTATTTATATCTCTATCTTAAATTGTATTTGTTTTAAATATTCTATACACTTTATATATATATTCATTTCTGTACATGCAATTTAATCATGCGAAGCGCTTTTGAATGCTCACATCCTGTGTGAAAAGAGCGCTATATAAATGTGGTATAATAATAATAATAATAATAATAATAATAATAATAATAATAATAATGATAATAATAATAATTTAATTACATATTAAGGTACTTCCAACAGTGGTCGTTTGTTTAATTCCTTTCAATTTGACCTTCATATCCAAAATTGAATAAATCTATATTTTAATAAATGTTCAGCAATTATGTTACTAAAGTTATTAAGTAAATGCCCTAGTGTAGTTCATAAATGTTAAACAACGCTTTTATGAGTTAAATAAAAACTTTAATTTTTGCCTGAAAATATGCAAAAAAGATGTGTCATATAACTCACTTTCCCAGATTTGGTTTGATATTTTTTCAAAAGTGTCCTTCCAAATATCTTCTTAAGTCCTCTTTGTGTATTAATAAGTCCTTATTATATGATAAATGTTCCAATTTCAACTTTGCCCAACACCATTATATGTCAACCATAGCAAATTGTCCAATGTTCAGTATGTAACAGGTCATATTATTCATCTGCAGCAGAAATACCTTAACAAGGACGTTTTGACTATGGTAGATCTATAATACTCCATAAGCAGAGGTTGTCTGGTCCGGGTCTACTCTGTTGTCAAAGGTGACATCAGATTTCTCTAAATATTCAATTTACCCGTTACCTATTCAATATTAATGTTAGAAATAATGGCATCATGAATATTTGTTTGCTAAATGTTCACAATGTAAAATTGTCAAAGGAATGTTTGCATATCATATATGTACCATGTCATAAGATAAACATAGCAGACTGATAAAATGGCTCATACTTTGGTCTTATCTGTTTGCAAAGGCTTGAAAAAGAAAGAGGAAACTGTTTTATTGATCCTATTTCTTAGTATAGCCGTAATGAGAAATATTGAAACAATAATTTGTAAGTATTTGAATATCTTGTCAGAAGGACTTTAAGATATATTTCGGCCCTTTGTGCTTTCCATTACATGTCCACTTCTGCACATTTTTTTCTAATTCTTACAAAATAAATGAATCCTGAATCAAACTCACGTCTATCGCGCATTTGTTATATAATCTATTATGTATGCCATATCTTATTGTATATTTCATTAATGTATGAATATTCATTAAGCAAATGGTTAAACAGGTCGTCGCAATTTGCTATTTATCTAAAACATGGGTAGTATCATCATCCTTCGCAAATAATTCTGAACAATATGAGGTGTGTAGTTAACCCATTTGTTCCCAGTGGATTACTCCATGTTTATATTTTGGATTAGTCCATTTTTATCTAGGAGGTGCCTGGCCTAAATTTTCAATTTCGTTTTGTTTTACATTGAAATTCCCATCAGCAAACAGTGTAGACTCTGATCAGGCACCGCATTATACGGCGTATGATTAGAGTCTACACTGTTTGCCTACGCCCCATATATGGGATCGTGGGAGCAAATGGGTTAATCTAATTTACACAGTTTGCAAATAAACTACTGCCCATTTAGATTATCAGAATCATTTCATACTTGTATACCCCCAACATATATGTTGGCCTCTTTACATGTACGCCGACAAGAAAGGTTTAGTATTCTATGAAGGCGACCTCTTAAATCCAGAAACGGAAGGAGGACGTCAGATTTCGTTGCTGTCGTACCCTTTATTACTTTTCTACAGTTACTCTGTTTGCAGCTCAATCATTGAGTACATTAGCGATAGTTGGATACAGTTTGTTCACTTAAATGTTTTCGTTATACATGCACTTTACGACTGTATTTGCCATCGCGGTTGTTGTAGATTAGTCGGAGAGGGGATACGTTTATTTACACTGTTTGTTTATTAGGGTGGGGATGGAATAAGTGTGAGGTTGGGCGTCCATAAACCGGTTTAACCCCCAGTGACGTTGGTCACTGACCGTTCCAAGGCGGTACTTCCACCCCGCTATTGTATATTTGTTTTGTCTTTGTACGTCTATTGGTGTTTTTTATAGTTATGTACATTTGCTGTTTCCTTATGTTGCTGTTCGGGAGACTGTTTGTTCTGTATGTGGTGTTTCCTGCAGGACTCATTTTTGTACTTTTACTACTTGACCACATATAACGGATGTTACCTTTAATGTATATTCTGAATATGTAGCTAATGTTTCGTCAAGTAATGTTTAACAAATAGTCCTTTAAATGCACAACGGCATACATATAGTACTAAAATGACTGCAAAAAGTCTTAGCCATTTCCGTATTGACCTTTTTGCATGAAGTAAGCAATTCATGAATATTCATTTACTTACATTTTATAAGGCAAAATTTTAAAAGGCAATCATTAGCTGAGACACATACTATAAGATCAGTTATATGTAATTTCATAAGCAAACAGAGGCTTCGATCCGACGGATTCGACAGAGCCGTCTGATCTGGGTCTAATACATTGTACAAGTGCATGAACAAGAGTGCATAAAGGATATTGCTATTTACTCCATTAACACATTCCCTCATAGGCTATTATTAGATCAAACCTCGTTGAATTAATCTACCGAAAAGGAGAATTTAATAGAGAAAAGAAACACTTTAGAATTGTATAGTAATGAAACCATCGTGATAAATAGAGCATTTGCTCCATAGAAACAAATGCTCTATCGATCACAATGGTTTCAAAAAGTGACTTATACAGAGGCGTCAAAAGGCGCCAATATGAGGGGAGGGGTTATTATATAGGTAAGAAATAACAACATCATAAATGATTATTGGCTATCATATTTACATCATGAATATTTTTCAGCTAAATTTAGATAATGCATTTAGCCGTGGTAGAAAATGAATACTCAGATTTATATCATTTATCAACCCTTTCCCTGATGAACATTCATGTAGGAAATAATGACGTAATGAATATTAATAAGTTAGTTTTTATAATAACGTATGAATACAGGACATTTTGCCTCAGGCAGAAGCTGTAGAAACAGATCTATATTACACCATAAGCAAACGGAGCAGACCCTGATCAGACAGCTCCTATTGGGGTCGTCTGATCTAGGTCTACTCTGTTTGCAGATGCGTCAAAATGCGCTTACATTAGGGAAAGGGTTAAGTAAACAGAGCACACACGCTGATCAGACGGCTCATACAAAGGCAATGGGTATAAATCATAAAAATTGTACCCCGATACCAAATTAACACTATTATAATGCTATGTTAAATCGAAAGAGACAACAGAATATTGCTGCAATGAACTATTGCACACTGGAATACAACTGACGCAAGTAATATTCGGAAATTGATAATGTAACAAATTGAAAATAATGAATTTGTATGTCAGTGTAGCATTTCACTTTTATCCGAATCGTGATATGTATCATTTTATATAATCTGTAAAATGTATTGGACATTTAGGGAAAACATTATGTTTTCTTAAATGCATAGGAATGACATGTAAAAACGTCGTTATTTTAAGTGTTCGTATATCCAGAAATACGCTAAGTGATACCTAGTTGCATTAGAAAATAGTTTGGATCCAGACCGGCCGCCAAAGAACCAGTTGTCTCATCAAATCCAAGCTGTTTTACACTCGTTAAATACTAATGATAACAATAATCATTATAATAATTATACATTGTATTCATTCTAGTAAAAATTATAAAGATGTCAACATAAAAATGTTGACCAAATTGCATCTTATTTCCATTAAAAAACATTTAATTTGAAACAAAAAATAAGTATTGGCTATTGTGAAATGTATGCTTTTAATTTATCATATGATAATATTTACACAATCGATCATTTAATAGTACATTATTGAAAAAATATCCAAATAATTCAAACGTCTTATTTCCATGTGACTATAAAGAACGATCATGTAAAATAAAAGAAATTGAAAAACAAGAAATATTTTCAACTCACCGGTACTTCCAAACAAAAGTGCACTAAGCACTGCAATCAATGTAATGCCGACCATCTTGATGTCTGGAGACTACTGCGATGCGATGTCTGTGAACTTCATATATATATATACCTTTGAACACCCATAGAAACGCGTGTCTATAGTGATATCAAAACGCCCCTAGTGGAAGGTAGCAGCCTTGCCAAATACCGCGTCTTTCAGTTTGCACATGTTTTTGATCGACTGGATTCAAAACAGTTTTGACGATAGTAACGAGCACGTTGTTACACGTTTAAAATTTTTGTCAGCAATACAAAGATAACAAACCGTAGGCGTAGATAATTAATTCTTTGGTTCCGCTCAGATGCTCGATTAGTAGTATATTGCAGATGTGTTTAGTGTTTGTATCTGTTACTAATGAAATTATTCAAATTTCACACTTTTGGCTTTACCATCTTTATCGAATATCCATCGAATGGCTAACATTCCTTATTAACCCTTCTCTTGCTGAATTGTAAAACACATTTCTCCATCTTTACCCAAACCCTGTTGTATAATTACATATATCTTCACTGTGTACAAGTATTTAGCTGTGCAACCACTGATGTGGAGTGCACTGGTTGCACAATCAGCTTGTAAATAGTGCAGACCCTGATGAGACAGCTCCTGCAGGAGCTGTCTCATCTGGTTCTTAACTATTTACAGGTAGGTATATTTACGTGAATAGCAAGCGAAGAGTTAAAACAAATTATATACAGTTATGGGTAAACACGGTCAGCCTCGTAAGCAGAAACAAACAATTTTTTTAAGACCTGAATAAGTACTTAAATTCATTTGAAACAAAGACGAATGTATAGAAACGACCTTGACATAGTACAGCTAATTTAACATTTGAATAATGATTCAAATCGAACATCACCATTGATGAGCACCCGGCCATCATTTAAAGTAGTTGGATTAAATTTCAGCTTAACTGAACTAATTGTTTAGTATTTGTGACTCGTTGAAAATATCGATCACTAGCCGTATATACGCGTAGCGCAAATATATTTTTGTCATATGTTAATTAACCCCGCCAATGTCGCAAAAATGCACCACGACAAACAGTGCAGTATCAGATCAAACGCCGCCATTTCACGACGGCGTCTGATCAGGGACTTCATTCTTTGTCTGAAAATTTATTCCTATATTCGTGCTTTATTCCTTTGAAATTTGCATCTCATTTCCTTATTTTATCGAATGTTTTAACACAATTGGTTTGCATACGACAATTAGAAAGTTGGCACCGAAAGGGTTAACCTTTTGTCTAATATAAACTCCTGTAAACTGCCTCTGCAAACAAAGAAGACAGCTACTGGAGCTATCTGATCAAGATCTGCCCTGTTTGCTTATGAAATAATATGAATAAGATTTTACAGTTAATGTCATGGTAAAAGATACATTGTTCATAATGCGATGCTATAAATTAGCCCTTTCCCTGATTAATATTCATGTAGGAAATAATGACGTCAAGCATGTTAAGAAGATTATTTTTTATAATGTCATATGAACACAGGACATTTTGGCTCAGGCAGAAACTGCAGAATCAGATCTATATTACACCATAAGCAAACAGAGCAGACCCTGATCAGACGGCTCCTATGGGAGCCGTCTGATCTGGATTTACTCTGTTTGCAAATGCGTCAACATGCGCTTACATATGAGGGAAAGGGTTAAGGTAATTGATATTTATTGTCATTAATGAATGGGTTAATCTACGATTGTTTGTGATAATTACCTCCGATTCCCCCAATCTGTTTCAATCCTGATAAATTCTAAGTTCTGAAATTAGGCGATCCTTCGAAAGCAAAAGCAGCAATGCAAAAAGAGAAAAATGTAGATTAGGTTTTTAGATTTGAATCTTTCAATTACAAATGATAAAGTTTCGTCCAAAGTATACGATAAAAGAGAAGATTTTAATTTTAAAATTGTTAATTATCCTTTTCTAGATGGAGATGTGCCACGTTCTACATCTTATGGGGTTTATATTTCTCAACTTATTAGGTTTGCCCGAGCCTGTTCTTTGCTTGAAGATTTTAACAGACGTAATTTAGTTATAACTGATAAACTTCTTAAGCAAGGTTACAGATATCACAAACTTCGGAAAACCTTTTCTAAATTTTATTATCGAAATTTACCCCTCATTAGTAAATATAATTGCAATCTACGGACGTTACTGCGACAAGGCATTTCTCTACCAGAATTTTATGGGGATGTTATCTACAAACTTAGGAAAATTCGGGGTCATATCCATTTTCATGATTTGTTCATAAAACGCATTAAAATATTTAAAAAGAAAGGTTATGATCCTATTATATTGCAACGCACTGCATGTTTGGTTATCGACCCTTTTACAGTCGGTAGCTACGCTTCCCTCTTTGCTTGCGCGATGACAGGCCGAGGGTAGTACTCTATGATGGTATACTCTTAAACTTGGATACAGGATGAGCTTACCAGACTCATGTATTAATTTTGTCCCTGTCGTGCCCTTAACGGCTTACCTGCAGGTGCTCTGACTTCAGCAAAGTCATTGAGTACATATTTGACGGATTGTCACAGTTATTATGCTATGTTTTACATGTTGTCCTGTGTTCACCGTCGTCTATGTTGTGGGTAAGTCCAGCGGGGATACCTTTATTTACAATATTTGTAAAGCTAGGGTGACTTTGAGAGAAGTGTGAGGTTAGGACGTCCGTAAACCGGTTTAAACCCCCAGTGGTGTTTTTGCTACTGACCGTGCCAAGGCGGTACTCTCTTTGTCACCCTTCCTTTAGTTTGCCTTGCGTCTTTGTGCTTGTGATTTTGTTCGTGCGTGGAACGTTTGTCTCTGGTTCTTGTGTGTCTTTTGGTGTTTTCTGTGTTCATTTCGTGTATGCGTGTGTGTGTGTGTGTGCGTTTAGGTGTGTGGTTGTGTGTGTGTGTGTCATGCTGTCTATCGGTGTTTTGGTGGTGGTTGCGTCTTGTATGTGGCTTTGCCTGCTTGACTTTACTACTTTTCCATTTAATAGAGTCTGTTCATGAGCAGTTATTAACAGTGAAACACTACTCGCGCACCCCTAGCACCGGCAGAAGCAGTATTCAATTTTCATAGCTTATAACATCGAAACTAATGATCCCGAAGGACCAGAATATATAACACTGAGAATGAAGTATGGACGACATTTTACAGCCGCTACACAAGCTCTTAACACCTGTTGTTATGAAGTGCATGAATTCAGAGAAATCGAATGTCTCACCTGGATCCAAGCTGTGATCATATGCAAATCGAATCGTGCTTAGTGGTGACAGTCAGCCTTATATGCCGGGGTGTAGTTGCCGTATTGGAGCTAACAAACGCAGAACTGATTGAAGGGCCCTTTGGTGCCGTTGCAAACAGAGTAGATCCTGATTAGACATACATAAGTTGTCTGATCAGGGTATGCCTTCTTTGCTTATGTAATTATATAGATCTACTTCTATAGGCTCCGCCATTGACAAAGGCGTTTGTTCATTTACGATAATACAAAATATACAAATGTAACACGTCTCGTATTCATGACATCATTTATTTCTAGCTATACTATACAACTGGTGAAATAGCTATTGAAATATGAATTTTTGCTTGGTGACCATGTAAAATGGTGAACCTTGTACACTTACCCTCAGTCGAAACTATACCTGTAATATCGCAATTGTGTGCAGAACTGTTCTTTTAGATATTTCGATCCAAAGCTAACTTTATGTAAAGGAAATGACATATCAATTGCACGAACACAACGTGTAAAATGTATATAGGCAAAATGAACATTTTAACATTCACACTTACTCGTAAATATGATATACAACAAATAAATTTGCGCATGCAAAGTCAGTGCCAAGATCGCATTTATGCTTGAATGACTGATCATTCGATTTATATCTTCATCATACAGTTAATCCTCGATAACTCGAACGTTTAGTCTTTTAACATTGAACCTCATGCACATTTATTTAAAAATATTGACGCCATGAATATAAATCTGTGGAATCCATTTGCTGGCGTATGAACACATGACATATCTACCATGACAGAAACTGTAGATCATTAATTCATAATAAAATAAAGCAGACCATAATCAGACGTATTCGTCTTATCAGGGTCCACTTTGTAGTTAACCCATTCCATCATAGGTTATTTTTAAACCAAACGTTTTTTAATAAATCTACCGAAATGGCGCATTTATTAACAAAATGTATTGTTACACCAGACAAATTCTAATTAGGGTGTCCATTATTTGATTTCGGCTATTAAAACACGTGTCTTGAAATCAAAGCCGTCTGGTCAGGATCTACTCTGTTTACAAATTCCTGAGTTCTGAGTCTACTCTTAGAGCAAACGCTTAAAAGGTGTTTATATGAGGGAATGGGTTAAAAGGCATTTATATGATGGAATGGGTTAAGCAATGTGACACCAGATAATCTAAACAAAGAACATCTATACGGTTAACAGACAATGCCAAATATATTTGTTGGCTGTTGATGTCGACCAATGAACAAACACAAAAAAGGTGGATGTTTTATTTATCCTAACCATGGAGACCAATGATAAACTTATATATATCATGTACCATCATATGGCCTGATTAGAACATTGGAATGTGCTGACAAAAGCAACTGTGTATGCATTAACCTTTCTCTCGCTAATGATAACCTCGCTCGCATCTGCAAAACGCTTAAATTTATAAAAGACAGCGAACAATTAAGCGAGTAATTCGGCATCTTGTCAGGATCCAAGCTCTTTGACAATAGGTTGAAAAACTTGTTTGAATTCGAAGTAGTCAAACCTGCACCTTAAAACATTTCGGCAAACATTTTTCACAGAGGAAAAGGTATACGATATCAAGCTCATACAAGAACCTGTACCCAGTTCAATGACTTATAAGATTATCATTGTTATTTTAATGGAATCATGTTTAACCCCTTCGCTTGCTATTCACGTCAATATACCTACCTGTAAATAGTGAAGACCCAGATGAGACAACTCCTGCAGGAGCTGTATCATCAGGGTCTGCACTATTTACAAGTTTATTGTGCAACCAGTGAGTGCACTCAGCAGCAGTGATTGCACAGCAAAATACTTGTACACAGTTAAGATATATGTAAGTATACAACAGGGTATGGGTAACGAAGGAGAAATGTATTTTAAAATTCAGCAAGAGAAGGGTTAAACATTCAATGGGAAGACTGATATTGAATGCATGATACATAAGACGAGCTACATAAAGTTGAACTATGTAGCTCCCTTTGACCGTTATATATATTTTGATTGACACCATTGAACGGTATAGTTCGCTTATTTGCATGTAAATTATATGTGGTA
This sequence comes from Azorinus chamasolen, assembly GCA_963576725.1. NCBI lineage: Eukaryota > Metazoa > Mollusca > Bivalvia > Cardiida > Solecurtidae > Azorinus > Azorinus chamasolen. The sequence continues at coordinate 30,851,269 of OY755253.1, read as the reverse complement.
AGATGGGCATATTGCCTTATTTTCCTGAATAAAATTTATCTATCTATCTATGTTTACAGACGTTGCCATTGACTAACAGATTTGGAGATACCGAATTCTAACACCCAGTACCAATCCTCGAGTGTATAACATGACTACGCATTCGGGAACATTTATGTACCAGAAGCATACATACAATGTGTACATTAAAACAACTCCCTTATTTCTCCATCAAACCCTAGACTGTGATCACTCTTTAGAAAGTTGTTATTATGTAATTATATTAATCAAAACAAAGGATTTGGTTGAGAAATGTGATTTAAGTACCTGAGTGTAAACATATTGCTCTGGTGTTACGTTTTACTAGATATCTATGGTAAATCTTGTTCGACTGCCAATCAATAGACCGATTTTACAATTTCAATGCCTAGTGTGAGGGCTCCATCCAAAGTTATCTATACACCACACCGTATTCACACTAATTAACGCCCCACTCTAAAACAACTCCTCCTAACCTCGCATGTGAATGAATAACAATGAATAAAACTACTACATGTAGTTAAAAAATCACATTAATTTTTCGTAAACACCACAGCTAACTGCTGGGCAATTTTTTGGTCCTTTTGGATAACTAGTTTCAATGTTATTAGTTTTGAAAATAGTATACCGCTAAGGCGGAAATGGTTGGGGAGATGAGTAATGTTGCATTTTTTGTAACTGCTTATGAACAGACTCAATAAAACCGAACCTACAATTTTCTCTTTTTGCATTGCTGCTTTTGCTTTCAAAGGATATCCTAACTTTCAGAAATTATGTATTGGACATAATCAAAAAGTAGTAAAGTCAAGCCGAATCAGCCACACAAAAGACGCAAAAAATTCCAAAACACCGATAGAAATAAGTGAGTCACACAACCGCACCACATCTAACAATATAATAACCATTAACAAATAGATGATGGGTTTTCAAATACAGATGGTAGGTTAATGCAGACTGACAGCAATATGACGTTTACCAGATATAAATTCGGTACATTTGATCTTCGATATCTCGAACTAAGATAACTCGAATTTCGGGATAACTCGAACCAAAAGCTCGGTCTTTTCATTTGTTTCTAATACCCGATCGCTCTAAAAGGTATCACTATGCGTATCTAGAAACACATATGACAGTTTAATGCAGGTCGAAGGTAATGCTGAAAGCTCCTATATGAGCTGTGTATCGGATGACTCGAACCTCTGTTATCTGGAAGTTATCTATATGGTCACTTGCAGTTCGAGAAGCTCAACTTGACTCTGTCGTGGCTGAAGATATTATATTGTCAGCTCCAAGTTTAAAGTTGCGAAACAGTAAATGTATGAGCCATGCAGAAAAGACCACATACAAATATAGCCACCCGTACAGCACAATGACAAAAAGAACAGCAGATCTACATACCTGTCAAGAGACAAAAGCAGTCGCATCCAAAGACATAAAGAAAACTAGGGAGAAGATGGAAGTACCGCCTTGAGCCGGTCAGTTTGAGTACTTCTGATTCAATGGAGTATTTCAGAAACTATTCATCGAGTGTCAAACAGCTTCAATGCAAATGACACGTCGAGGTCATAGAATCAAATTCTTTCAGCAGTGCTTCAACTGATATTCGTAGACATAATATTACGACTATAAAATCCAAAAACAATCCTGATCGGTATCAGGCTCTTGATCAACGATGATTATTGCTAGATCTAGAGTCATTTACTGTTGCCGTTTACCCTTTCCTCAAAGTGACGCTTTTTGACGCTTCTGCCTTTTGACGCATTTACTAGAGTTGTCTGATAAGGATCTGCTATGTAAGCTTATTCAAATATATATATCTTATTGAACAGGGTATGTCAATGCCAAACAATCCAGTGTTAACCCATTTGTACACACGGTCCTATATATGGGACGTAGGCAAACAGCATTATGCGGCGTCTGATCAGAGTCTATAGTGTTTGCTGATAGGAATTTCACTATAAAACAAAAAGCAATTGAAAAGTTAGGCCAGACATCCCTTAGATAAGAAAATGACTAATCCAATATATAAACATGGACCAATTGACTGGGCGCAAATGGGTTAATATGTCATTATAAACAATCCGCAAATGAATTGTCATTGTTCCTCACATGAACATAGTAGCCTTTGGCTCAAATCTGACCAATAAAAAGCTTGAGAACAAACTCAGACTCAACTAAAAAGCTTTATAAAATAAAAAAATAAAAAGCTTTACTGCTTGTGTGGCGGCAGTAAAACGTCGCCCCGTACTTCATTCTCAGTGTTGTTATACCTTCTGATCCTTCGAGATCATGAATTTCAGTACATCTTGTTCTGAAAATTGAATACCGCTTAAGCCGGTGCTAGGGAGCGTGAGCAGTGTTGCACTTTCAATTTCTGCTCATGAACAGACTCAATAAAACCGAGTCTGCAATTTTCTCTTTTTGCTTTCGGGGGATCACCTCCCTTCAGAATTTATAAGCATGGACTCTTATAACGAACAATACGGAGGTCTATACCTTAATGCAGAACGAATGTAATGCAGAAACCCCCTGAATGAGCTTTCTGCATGACGCTTGTCCTGCATTAGGCTACAAAATTTCTTCAACCCCAGAATTAAACTTAGCTTGCATGGTCTCTGTGGACACTGTAGACATGCTTTACGGTACAGTAGAGCCTGTCGTAAGGGACTTTTAATTGACTGATTTCAGAAACATTAAAAAGCAGGTGATTGCTTCATGCAGGACAAAAGTAATACAGAGGTCTCCTGCAGGCATTGTCTGCATTACTATTGACCTGCATCAACCTGCCTTACAGAACCATAATTGGACATCTGTTTGACTGTAGCCCAAGAAAAGGGTCCGTGCTTATAAAGCTTTTAAGTTGAGTCTGATTCCGTTCTCAAGTTTTGAATTGGTCAAATCTGACCAAGCAAAAGCTCGTTAACAAACCCAGTCTCAACTTAATTTTTTTATAAGCATGGACACAGGCTTTTATGAAACTATAACTAAGAGTTAAACAACATGGGTCCTGAAAAGACGCCGAGTTACTCGGAGTTTCATATGGTTCCATGCTATTTGCAAAGTCAAGTAAAGGAATGAAGTGAAACGTTAACTCGTAGTATTGTAGCAATGATGTGACGACGATATATTCAAAACCGCGGTATCCGCTTAACTCTTCGCTTGCTATTCACCGTCAATATACCTACCTGTAAATAGTGAAGACCCAGATGAGACAGCTCATGCAGGAGCTGTCTCATCAGGGTCTGCACTATTTACAAGTTAATTGTGCAACCAGTGCAGTCCACAACAGTGATTGCACAGCGAAATACTTATACACAGTGAATATGTATGTAATTATACAACAGGGCATAGGTAAAGAAGGAGATATTTATTTTAAAATTCAACAAGTCAAGGGTTAACCCTTTCCCTTATGTGAGCGCGTTTCCACGCATCTGCAACCAGAGTAATCCAATATCAGACGGCTCCTATAGGAGTCGTTTGATCAGGGTCTGTTTGTTTATGGTGTAACAAAGGTCTGATTCTACAGCTTCTGCCTGAGTCAAATGTCCTGTGTTCATATGCTATTATAAGAAATAATATTCATTAATATTCATGACTTCATTATTTTATACAACAGGGAAATAGTTGATAAACTGATGACCCCATGCTCCGAGCCGTTTGAGATTCAATGAAGAAAATATTCCAAAATAGGGAATTAATATAAATGGAAAGGTAGTAAAGTCAAGCAGGCAAAGCCACATACAAGACGCAACCACCACCAAAATACCGATAGGCAGCATGGCACACATACACACACAACCACACACCCGAACGCACACTCACACACGAGATCAACACAGAAAACATCAACAGACACACAAGAACCAGAGACAAACATATAAACCAGACGTTTTGGGGGATGTTATCTACAAACTTAGGAAAATTCGGGGTCATATCCATTTTCATGATTTGTTTATAAAAAACATTAAAACATTTAAGAAGAAAGGTTATGATCTTATTATATTGCAACGCACTGCATGTTTGGTTATCGACCATTTTACAGTCGGTAGTTACGCTTCCCTCTTTGCTTGCGCGATGACAGGCCGAGGGTAGTACTCTATGATGGTATACTCTTAAACTCGGATACCAGACTCATGTATTACCTTTTCCTGTCGTGCCCTTAACGGCTTACCTGCAGGTGCTCTGACTTCAGCAAAGTCATTGAGTACATATTTGACGGATTGTCACAGTTATTATGCTATGTTTTACATGTTGTCATGTGTTCACCGTTGTATATTTTGAGGGTAAGTCCGGCGGGGATACCTTTATTTACACTATTTGTAAAGCTAGGGTGACTTTGAGAGAAGTGTGAGGTTAGGACGTCCGTAAACCGGTTTAACCCCCCCCAGTGGTGTTTTTGCTACTGACCGTGCCAATGTTGTACTCTCTTTGTCACCCTTCCTTTTGTTTGCCTTGCGTCTTTGTGCTTGTGATTTTGTTCATGTGTGGAGTGTTTGTCTGGTTCTTGTGTGTCTGTTGGTGTTTTCTGTGTTGTCTCGTGTGTGTGTGTGCGTTTAGGTGGTGGTTGCGTCTTGTATGTGGCTTTGCCTGCTTGACTTTACAACTTTTCCATATTCACCGGGGTAGGGGCTTCGATATATATTATAAAGTTCTATGACCCCAGGCAATTTTACTATAAAATGTAGTGACTCCCTTTCCATAATATGATAAACCCACCTTATGATATTTTGACCCATTCTGTTTATCGTGGTGGCTTTTTCTCGTATTATAAAGTCTCTAAGCGCGAATCCAGCGGGGAGGGGGTGGGCTGGGTTTTCCGGATCCCATCGATGTTCTCTACTTGGGATTTGTTTTAAAAACAAAAAAGGAAAATAATGCATATTTTGCTCGTCATTTCCTATAACCAGACCCCCTCTCGTGGACACACGACGTTGATTCAACGTTGTTCGAACGCATGCGACGTTGATTCAACGTTTATCAACAACGAATCAACGTTGAAACAACTTCTCGTACCCACCGGGTTGGGATTTGGTGGACGCCCCCTCTTTTGGAAAAAAATCTGGATTTGGGCATTGTGTCCAAAATTACTTTTGAACTACATCACGCACATTGACATTTTTGAACATCAAACTTAAAGGATCTCATCTACAAACCATACTCAAGAACACAGTGTTTTCTGTTGTATCAACACTTATCCCATTAAAGAAGTTTAGTTCCAAATGTTGCTATTTTTTGTTTGCGTTCCCCGAGGAGAAAGTTTAAAGAATCTAGCCTAAATGGTTTCTGAGATGCCGCAAAATGTGTCATTAATTATTGCAAATTCAAACTATTCAGGGACAATATCTCGAAAACTACCAGGGGAGAACTGACAATATAGAGGTGCGCATTAACCTATACTGGGCAACATTCCTGTGAAGTTTCAAAATTCTAACCTTAACAGTTTTTGAGTTACACATTTGTGACAGACAGGCAGACGGAAGGACAACTCTGGCAAAAACAGTATGCCCAATAACATTTGGTGAAAACATTTATAATGATAACTAAGTAGGAATTTACTTCATTTTTATGCACTTTTTAGGGTCAGTTTGTTATCTCGTATGTGCGGCCAGTTTCTTATACATAAGGGGGTCATTATACTTTGACTCACTCGGCCATAGTACTATAACCGGGGATCATACATGTAGTACTATTATAATAAATCGAGCCCTGGTTGGCCTACTACGGGGGTCACTTTTCCTCATTACACCGGCTCCACCCGCTGAATCATATTCATTCCTTAGTGTTCCAACTGATATTTAAACATAGAGCTCCAGATAAGACGCGTAAGTTGAAGCATTTTCAAAAATAATTCGTTTTTCCTCATCAAACCCTATGAGACGATTCTAAAGAGTGGTAACAATATATGATTTAAATATATGAGTACGCACCGTTATCTGTGACTCTAATATATTACAGTGAACCTTCGTTACAATGGAGGTGTTTGTTTCCAGACATTGTGCTGGTATAACGAAGTTGCCGTTATAACGAGTTTAAATATGAAAGGAACTATTTGGTCAGTTTTAAACTAGTACCGACAGATGATCGCTTAATGCAGAACAGAAGAAGTGCAAAAAGCTCCCTAAGGGAGCTTTTAGCACTTCATGTGTTCTGCATTAAGCAATCACCTGTGATATTTGCATTGCATCTATTTATTCAGTGGCTGTTTAAAAGAGCTAACGGTAATTTTGTTTCAATGCATACTGCCGGTATAACGAGGATGCCATTGTAACGAATGCCGGTATAACGAGGGTGCTATTGTAACGAATGTCGGTATAATGAGGGTGGCATTTTAACGAATGCCGGTATAACGAGGGTTAACTGTGTTATCAAAAAAACAACAATCCTGATTGCTATTGGACAGGACGTTCTTAATCGACTTTTATTACAGTTGAACTTCGATAACTCGAACTTCAAGGGACCATACAGATATTGATTAGATTAATTGTTAACCCTTCGCTTGCTATTCACGTCAATATACCTACCTGTAAATAGTGAAGACCCAGATGAGACAGCTCCTGCAGGAGCTGTCTTATCAGGGTCTGCACTATTTACATGTTGATTGTGCAACCAGTGCACTCCCCATCACTGATTGCACAGCGAAATACGTGTACACAGTGAAGATATATGTAAATATACAACAGGGCATGGGTAAAGAAGGAGAAATCTATGTTGAAATTCAGCAAGAGAAGGGTTAAACTTATTCATCGGCACAGGACTGTTTGATCATGACAGGACCTTCAGACTTAGACCTATATTATATCACTTATACCTATATTATATCACTTATACCTATATTATATCACTATTATATCACTTATACCTATATTATATCACTTATACCTATATTATATCACTTATACCGATATTATATCACAAACAAACAGAACAGACACTGATTAGACGGCTCCTACAGGAGCTGTCTTATCTGGGACTTCTTTGTAAAGGCGTATTGATGGAGTAAAGGATTTCAAAAATAATAATGGTTGCGTTATGTCAGCTGTAATTCACGTGTTCATCTAAAACACCAGGGTTATTTATAATTTGAAAACAGAGGACATGTTCAAATAATCGGAATTGTTAGTATAGTCAGAATTGCGTGTGAATAATATTAATAATCTAGAGAGGGCTTACACAGTCTCTGCCTGTTGTTCAATCCGTTTCTTGATTGAATAAAATATTGTTATAATCAATCATGGTACTGCCTTTGATTTGCCTGATCTCACAGCCACCGGTATATTATGTTACAGTCGTAACTTGTTCACTGTTAATGTCACATCTGTAATTTCCTATGCAAACAGTTTGGATTCTGATAAGACCGCCCGATAACTCGGCGTCTCATCAGGATCCAAACTGTTTGTTAGTGTGACTAGTTTTTAAAAAAACATGAAAAAAATAAAAATAAAAACATGAACATTGTAACAGACGACAAAGTTTGCAGACTACAATATTTGGCAGCAAAAGAGTTAATGCTGAAGCAATTAATTTTGAAAAGTTATAATTGAACCTTAACCCATGCCTCACGGGACATTTGAACATTATATGGGGCTTTAAATGATGCGAAACATGGCTAATTGTAAGGTCACACGGTGTGTCTTTTCAATTCCTGATCGGAGATAGAAAAAAAATATTTATGGGCCGGTGAGACCATTAATGTCACGACGTTACGGGTTTGTTGGGCGGGTATCGATACCATCGCCTAACATCTGATACTAGTTTGCAACAATTGTATCCAAAGCCCAAGTCATACCACTGGTGGCGGTGTTTACTGACAAGCCTGGTCATTGTTTAATTTTGATGGTATTCGCCAACGTTCGAAAGACACAGTTGATACTAGGGTTGATATTATCATTTTTAACCCTTTACACACACAGTCGCCTACTCTGTTTGCTTATGATATAACATAGATATGATTCTACAATTTCGTCAATGGCCAAAATTCCTGTGTCCAACAGTCAATCTAAATAATATGCATGATGTCATTATTAATAACATAAATATACATGGAGTAAACGGTTAATGCCCATAGTAAATACCGTAAACTTGTTCAAATTGCAAACTGGAAACCCTGCACATGTTCCTTGTAATGGGCTCTTGCAAAACAATCTCAATAAAACCCCTCTAATACGAACACTTAGTGAATAAACATGGGTGTCTTTATAAGCAGGTGATTGTTTAATGCAGGACAAAAGTAATGCAGAAAGCTCCTAGAGGAACTTTCTGCATTAATTTTGTCCTGCATTAGGCTACCACCTGCATCTAGCACCCATAATATGGTCGGATTAGCGGAGTTGTACTGTATATACTAATGAAAACCGTTGACATTGATTTGAATAGCAGACAGTATAGACCCTGATCAGAATGCTTATTTTACCTGTTGCGAATGTGATCATATTCGTAAAGTATCTGTTGCAAATATTATCCGTTACGATCGTGGTCTAACAACGTCTATCACTAAATGATGATAAACTATATGTATCTGCAAAGCTATTAAGATTCATCAACTTGGATTTGTCTTTACGCTTTCCCTATTTTGTATTAATCCCAAATCTCAATACCTACTGAATATCCATGAACAACGTATTTATAATGAATATGGAAGGTGAAACATTGTATATATTTTAGAAAGTAAAGAAACAGAACTTTCAAATTGCATTAGCAAACAGAGCAGACGCTGATCAGTCAGCTCCTAAAGGAGCTGTCTGATCTGGGTCTACTCTGTATGTAAATTTGTGACATAGAGGATCTGTCGAGTGTTGTCTTTTAACATCACATGTTCCTAGATTAGCCTTAGGAAATGTTATTAAGCGAGCCTTTGGCGAGCTTAATAACATTTTCTTGGTGAGTTTAGTAACGTGATCTTAAGACAACGAGGATCAGATTATTTTTCTCACATAACCAACATAGTGTATTTTCGTCGTTTTGATGACATGTAAACATTGATTTCCATTCCATAGTTTGACGTCATATTATGACGTGTGACGTCATATATGTTCTAAGGTGTTCTTACACGTGTTACAGATCAGGGAATCTTAACCCGTTGTTAAAGGGGAGTTATGTGAGAAAAGGTGTTTACATGTATATCAGGGAAAGGTTTAAAAATTTCCTCCATACATGTAAATACGCATGTTACGCCTTTGTACAAACTGAGTATATCGTCAGATCGGGATCTGTTCTCTTTGCTTAAATGAACTAATTTAAATATGAATTTACAGTTTCTGTCATGACAAACCAGGCCTTTGTCATTGTGCCATTATAACAACTTATGATGTTATCATTTGGTATATGAATATTCATGAAGAAAGCAGTCAAATCCTTGGTCCTACAAATAAAAGATATATATCAGTCAGCTGAATTAACACTTTCCTTTATGAAAGCGCATTTTCGCGCATCTGCAAACAGAGTAGACCCAGATCAGACTACTCCTATAGGAGCTGTCTGATCAGGGTCTGCTCTGTTTGCTTATGGTGTAATATAGATCTGATTCTACAGATTTTGCCTGAGCCAAAATGTCATGTGTTCATATGCCGTTATAAAAATGATCTTATTAATATTCATGACGTCATTATTTCCAACATGAATATTCAGTATAAGACCTTTGCAAACAGTGTGCAGGTAGATCAAAAGGTTCTTGAGGGAGTCCGTTGATCAGGATCTACGCTGTTTGTCATTATAGGTCTACTCATTTTCTGCACTGATACATTTTTGAAACAGCTATATGTTTGATAATTAATATTCAGAAAGGGAGGAGTTAGTTTTAATTATTCATAGCTTTAGTGTTTATGTAAATACAGTAAAACCCCTCTAATGCGACCACTAAATGAATAAACATGATTGTCTTTATAAGCAGGTGGTTGCTTAATGCAGGGCAAAAGTAATACGGAAAGCTCCTCTAGGAGCTTTCTGCATTACTTTTGTCCTGCATTAAGCTACCACCTGCATCAAGCACCCAGAATTATACCCCTTTTAGGTGGTCGCGTTAGCGGGATTTACTGTACTGCCATCTTAATACGTAGACCTAGTATTAAGCGGCCATTCATTTTTTTCAAATAGAAATAGTTACAAGCAGGTTGTTGCTTAATGCAGGGCAAAAGCAGTGCATAAAACTCCTATAAGAGCTTTCTGCATTACTTTTCGTCTGCATTAAACTACCTCTTGCCTTACAGACCCATATTGATACCTAGTTTTGATGGATGCATAAGATATGTGTACTGTAGAAGAGCTTCATAATGTACAACTAGGATATTCAAATTCTAATTTTCCCACCAAACCGTATCTTGTGATCACACTTTAGAATCGTCTCTTCGAGCTCTTGGAGATATTTCTAAATCTTGGTAGGTTGAGAAATGCAAAACCACATTAATGTTGAACGCGTCTTAGCTTCAAGCAGTTCCAAACAGATTGGATCTAAATAAAGCGACGAATAAGTTTCTAATCCGGATCCAAGCTGGTCAATAATTAATTTCTCAAACGTTTGATCAAATCAGAAATCGGGCTGACATGATGCATTCGGCAACCAGATGTTTAACCATTTCACCGCCATTGTCGCAAATATGCATCACAACAGATAGTGCAGTCCCAGATCAGACGCCGCCTTTCCAATGCGACGTCTCAACAAGAACTTCACTTTTTGTCTCAAACTATGTTTCTATATATGTGCTTTATTCCTTCGAAATTTGCATTTATATATCTTATTTTCTTATTTTACCGAATGTTTGAACAAAATTAGATTGCAGACGACAATTAGAAGTTTGGCGCCGAAAGGGTTAATAATGACATTGTAAATTATTGTAAAGTTCGTTCTCAAGCTTTTGATTGGTCAGATTTGAGTTCTCAAGCTTTTGATTGGTCAGATTTGAGCCAAAGGCTCAACTATGACCAATCAAAAACTTGGGAACGAACTAAGAAGTTTTATAAACATGGATACTTGTGTATATAGAAAGGTTTGTAGTTACATGAACACAGGAATATTTAACCAAGACGGACAGTGTAGAAACAGATCTATATTATATATGTCATCAGGTCGACCTAAGGGTCTATATATTTTATAGTACTATAACCCCCGGTCATTTTACTATAAAATATACCCACTTCCATGCCAAAATACATCCACTGTTATATTATATAGTATTTTGAACCCCATGCCATTTTACTATTAAATATAGTGACTCCCTTGCAAAAATACATCCATGATGGGGGTCGATATATTATACATGGGGATCATAGTACTATATAATATATCGACCTCCATCGTGGATGTATTTTTGCAACGGAGTCACTATATTGAATAGTGAAATGACATAGGGTCATAGTCATGGATGTATTTTGGCATGATGGGAGTGGGTATATTTTCTAATAAAATGGCTTATTACTAAGCTTATTCCTGGCTTATTAATGGTCATATTACTATCTAATATATCGACCCCCTGGTGGATGTATTTTTGCAAGGGAGTCGCTATATTTTATAGTAAAATGGCCTGGTGTCAAAGTACTATATAATATATTAACCCCTCCCCCCCCACCCGGTGGATGCATTTTGGCAAGGAAGTCGCTATATGTTATAATAATATTGGCATAGGGGCCATAGTACTATGTGATTTATCGACCCTGTAGTGGATGTATTTTTGCAAGGAAGTCAATATATTTTATAGTAAAATGGCATGGCGGTCATAGTACTATATAATATATCGACCACCCCCCCCCCCCTGGTGGATGTTTTTTTGGCAAGGGAGTCACTATTTTTATAATAACATGGTCTGGGGTCATAGTACTTTGTGATTTATCGACCCCGTAGTGGGTGTATTTTTGCAAGGGAGTCGCTATATTTTATAGTAAAATGACAGGGGGTCATAGTACTATATAATATATCGACTCCACCCCCCCCCCCCCTCATCGTGGATGTATTTTGGCAAGGGATAAGGTATATTTTCACTTTGAGGTATAACACATTTTGAGCCAGTTAAACAAACATATAACTTATCAGGGGACAATGACATTTTAGCAAATCAAAGGACACAAGTCACACAACTCAAATGATCATTATGTTAGCTTGACATGGTGTGAAACAATCACTTAATAGATGATTCCTGCTTAAGCTGTGAAGAAGATACATACTGGTATATATTTGCTACGATTTAAGTCTTAAGAGAATCAAGGTAAGCAACTCTAATAAATTGTAATGTCATAAATTATCTATCAATCTATAAATATGTTTATTGACACTTTCAGATGAAGTTTTCATTTATGTAACTACTGACACAAACAAAATATTTAATTGAATTTGAGACAATTGAACAAGGTTATTTTAACTAATCAAGGGCAATACCTTAAACATAACAAGAGAGGGGGAACTGAAATCACAAAGTCTCACAACAATTCATGCTGGGCAACATTTCTGTGAAGTTTCAAGACTAGCCCTATTAGAATTATGTGTGGCTCAAAGGTCGTTATAAACTACAACACATTGCAACTTGTCAGGGGCAACAACTTAAAACCAGGGACAGGAACCAGAATTTATAATGATGCAAAATAATTGACACTGGGCAACGTGCCGGTGAAATCTCAATACTCTAGCCACATTAGTTATAAAGCTATGAGTGCTGCAAACTTTATCATTCATGTATTCAGGGACAATAAGTCCAAAATTATCCCGGGAAGAAACTGAAAATATAAAGGTGCACAACAGATCATGCTATGCAATGTTCCTGTGAAGTTTCTAGACTCTGGCAATATTAAATTCGAAGATATTTGTGGCTCAAAGTTCGTAATAAAATATGACAAGTCCAACTTGGCAGGTCTAATGACTCCAAAACTATAGAAAGAAGGAGTTGAAAATATGGAGGTGCACAACAACTCATACTGGGCAACATTCTTGTAAAGTTTAAAGAATCTAGCCTAAACGATTTATGTTGAGGATGCCGCATAATTTGCCATTGATTATCACATATTCAAACTATTCCGGCAATAGTTAAAGAGTAAAAGAGACAATAACTCAAAAACTACTAGGGGAGAACTGAAAATATGGAGGTACACAACAACACATATTGGGCAACATTCCTGTGAAATTTCAGGATTCAAACCGTAACAGGTTTTGAGTTACTGTGACAGATAGACAGACTGAAGGATAATCTGGCAAAAACAATATGCCCCATATACATTTGGTGGAGACATTTATAATGATAACTAAGTAGGAATTTACTTCACTATTATGCACACTTTCTAGGGTCAGGTTGTTATCTAAGTAGGCATTTACTTCACTATTATGCACACTTTCTAGGGTCAGGTTGTTAACTAAGTAGGAATTTACTTCACTATTATGCACACTTTCTAGGGTCAGGTTGTTATCTAAGTAGGCATTTACTTCACTTTTATGCGCACTTTCTAGGGTCAGGTTGTTACATATATCTCGTATGTAAGGTCAGTTTCTTATACGTAAAGGGGTCATTGTACTACGACTCACTCGGTCATAGTACTATAACCGGTTGGTCATAGTACTATATAGTAAATCGACCCCCGGTCGATCTACTACGGAAGTCACTTTGTTATATGACGAGTCAGAATTTTATATGTATGGGGGTCATAGTACTACGACTCCCCCGGTTATAGTATTATGACCGGGGATAATAGTACTATATAGTAAATCGACCCCGGTCGATCTACTACGGGGTCACTTTTCCTCATTACACCGGCATTGAAAGAGTAAATGTCAAACATGAAAACGTTTCACAGTTCGTTATTCGTACAATAAACCCCGCTAATGTGACCATCTAAAAGAGGTATATTTCTGGGTGCTAGATGTAGGTTATAGCTTAATACAGGACAAAAGTAATGCAGAGAGCTCCTAGATCATTTGAAAACAGCTTGGGCCAAACAGAGACGTCAAGTAACTCCAAGCCCTCTAGACGATCGGTCAATTTTAACTCTTTTTGCGCCAAATTTAAATGTGTCGTCTGCAATAATAATTTCATATTAGATATAATTATTAACTAAATAATTAAGTTATTTAGTAAAATATTTGTTTTTAAAAACCGGTATGCTTTGGCTAAAATAATATAGAAAAGGCGGCATCTGACCTAAGACTGCACTGTTTTCAATGGTGCCAACAGGCGACATTGGCACCGAAAGAGTTAACCCTTTCCTCCATGAAATTTCATGTAAGAAATAGTGACGTAATGCATATGGAATTGGATTTTTTAAATAACAAAGGAACACCGGAAGATTTGACAATGGCAGAAACTGTAGAATCATATATATATTATATCATGAGCAAACAGGGCAGATTTGGTTGTTTAGTCTGTTTATGAGCTTTTATTAAAAGTGCAACACTACGCATGCCCCGCCTATTTATCACAATGGTTTCAAAACTACACAGTTCTATGTTTCTTTTTCTCTGGTAACTGTTCCTTTTTGGTAGATTTAGTCTAGGAGGAAATGGTTTAATATACAAGTGTTTAAAAGCATTGTAATTTACAATGCTCCCAAATGCGTTCTCTGCATAAATGGTGTCTTGCATAAATGTTGTGCCCACGATCCCATATATGGGACATAGGCAATCAGTGTAGACTCTGATCAGACGCCGCATAATGCATCGTCTGATCAGAGTCTGCACTGTTGCTGATAGGAATTTCAACATAAAACAAAACGTAATTGAAAAAATAGACAAGGCATCCCTTAGATCAAAATTAGATTAGTCCAATATATAAACATGGAAGAATCTACTTGGCGCAAATGGGTTAAACTACAATCTGTTCCTATTAAGTGCAGAATTATGCTTTTTTGAGTTGTTGTATTAACGATATTTTACTGTAGAGTTAACTTATATCAGACATGTTTGTTTAACACTTCAAGCACTGAGTATTGTTAATTTAAATGTGAAAACACTCTTACAGAAAAATATAAAGTTTACGTTATGTTTTCAACAATAAATTGAATCTAGAGCCATGTTTATTATGATCAAAAACAAATTACAGAAAGTATTTCATTCTTATATCAATGATATGATAAAACCACAATTTCTTTCATAACATTTTAACCCTTTCACTGTCAGTGTCGCATAAATGCACCACGGCAAATAGTGCAGTCCCAGATCAGACGCCTCCGTTTCAAGGCGGCTTCTGACCAGGGACTTCATTTTTTGCCTCAAGATCTATTTCTATATCTGTGCTTTATACCTTTGAAATTTGCATTTATTATCTCATTTCCTTATTTTACCGAATTATTTAACCAACTTGGATTGCAGGCGACAATTAGAAATTTGTCGCCGAAAATACATTAAAACCCCTCTCCAGCGGCCAGTTCATGAATAACCACAGATGTGTTCAAAAGCAAGTGATTGTTTAGTACTGGACGGAAATATTGCAGAAAGCTCCTAGCTGTCTGTGTAACTTCTGTCCTGCATTAAGCTACCAACTTTCTTTAAGGCAAAGACATATACATATGTTTGTGGTCGCATGAGAGGGGGTTTCATTGTTAATGTCCGAAAGGAAGCTATAAAATAACCGCTGTATGGGACTTTGTATTATACATGTACTGACTTTGCGGTTGCAATAACTTACTATCCGCACATTGGTGTCACAAAATGTGTTCAATGTAATTCCGTTGCGACTTTAGCGTTTGAGAATACTGTTATATTCAGTGCAGTCTTAATGTAATCTTAAATCGTACTGCACTAATGCAGAGCATATACATGTACAAACAATTCAAACCTAGAGGAGACTTCCAGTATTCATAACTCTGATCAAGGCCCACACTGTTTGCCTCTCTGTAAGACGTTGCAGATTATCTGTTTTGAAAACTTTAGCAAACGACCGTTTTTACTAATGGCAATAAAGTTCCAAAATAAACACACAGATTTAATCACTGCATTCCTGATTTTTGTCCAACTTTTTTCAACCAATATTTAACCCCTTTTGTGGCGAAAATATTTTTAACAATTTATTCCGCTAACTACGGCCTGACTCGCGTTTGCAAACAGCTTGTTTCGTGATGAGTCACCGAGTTAAACGATTTAGCCGAGTAACTCGGCGTCTCATCAGGATTCAAGCTGTTTGACGCAATGTCAGTAGTTTCTACAAGCAACTGACCGAATCCAAGTACACGTAGTCACTATTGCTGCCTTAGCTGCAAATTTGAGCAGACATTGTTTCACAGCAGGGTAGGGGTTAAGACAACAGTATCATATATGAATCTACATAGAAACGTAACAAACAGCTGAACGTCCGATCACGTACTCAGAATGTGACACCCAAGCTGTTTATTAGTGTTGTCCCTGTCGGGACAAGAAACAAAAGGATTAAGTCCGTTTGAATATCGCCATTGATATGCTACACATTTGGCATCGACGTTGTTTGAACTAGTTATCTTAACCTTGTCTTCATAGATACGCCTTATACAGCCTGTAGGGAGCCGTCTGATTATAGTTTGCTGTTTTGCTTATGGAATAGGATTATAAATCTCTTTACATAATATTTGTCAGTGCATACACTTGGCTTACTTAAATGCAACTACATGTATACACATTTGGTTATTTATTATTCCTGCTGTTTTTATTTCGTACATGAATATCTATGTATAACTGGTCAATAGTCTGGGCATTTTCTCATGTTCAAAGCTTAATGCAAGTCGGAAGAAATGCTGAAACATCCTACAGGAGCTTTAAGCATTTCTTTAGATCTGCATTAAGCTGTCATATTTGTTTCTAGATATGCATAGTGGTACATTTAAGAACAATTCTGTATTGTAATTTTTGGACGGGCGGAACTTATTTTCGTTCGAATTACCTCGAAGTTCTAGTTATCCGAGGTCGAGATATCGAACTGTATAAGAAAAACGCTTTATTGGCCACTAACTAAAAGGGGGACTAACTCTGGATATCAAAGGCAGGTGGTAGCATAATGCAGGATGAAAGCTATGCAGATTGCTCCTTGTAAAGCTTTCTGTATTACGAGACGAAGTATGATAAAAAGGGGTTTGGGGCTATTATATATCTATACTCAGATTCAGCACATTGATATAAAGTCTAAATCATTTAATTTTAATAGTAGCGAGAAAACGATTTTAAAGCTTTTGATTACTGTATGAAGACTCTATGGAAACCGTTTGGAAGGCGTCTCCTTCTGACAGCACAGTTAAACGTATTTTCACGCATTTGCAAACAGAGTAGACCCAGATCAGATGGTTCCTATGGGAGCCGTCTGATCAGGCTCTGCTCTGTTTGCCAATGAAATTTGATAGACCTGTTTGTTTACTTTCCATATACATGTATCATTATAATTATTGTGTCTATGAATATTCAGTAGGTATTGGAATTTGAAATAAACTTAAAACTGGGAAATGGTTAAAACTGTTTCTAGAGCAGGAAAGGTGATGGGATAAGGCGTCGTCAGATCAGGGACTTCACTTTTCGTCTTATTGTCTATTTCTATATGTGCGTTTATTCCATTGAATTTTGCATTTATTTATCTCATTTCCTTATTTTACTGAATGGTATAACAGATTTGGATTGCAGACAATTAGAATTTGGCGAAAATGCGAAAGGATTAATCGGACATGATGACCGAAGAAGTAAAGACCAGGCAAAGCCAAACATCCGAGTGGAGTTTTACACAATTTCACGATGCTTTTACTGAACATTACCGTTTTGGTATCTAAGATTTAGTAACAGCGTTTACCCTTATTAAAGGTCATGTTTTATAGACAAAGAGACTGGGCTTGGATATACATAGATTGCAACCCTATACCCGGACTCAAATAAACCCGCCATATTATAATTTAATCGTGATTTTTAATCGATGATCGGTCCCGAACATGTGACGATAACCGAGTAACGAATTTGGGTACGACACTCAAAACTACCATTTATCTATCAAGAAACGTATGCTGATGTCTTTTCCAATGGAATAGACATTACTACTGTTCATTTTATCGAGTAATACATGTATATGTGATTCTTATAATGTTTGGCATGACCAAAGATAACCGTGTTTGCATGCCTTATTAAACTTCATCTAATTAATATTCATGCCGTCAATTTGTTTTACATGAATATATGTATTCAACGGGTGAATTAATAAACCTGTACTCCATAAATACGCCTTTCTACGCCTTTGCAAACAGAGGAATAGCCACGATCATACGACTCCTGTGGGAGCCGTGTGATCAGGGGTCTGCTCTATTTGCTTATAAATAGTATACATGTACTATTTGATATATACAATTTCTGCCTTGGCAAAACAATCCTGATATCATATCGAGGGCTTGGTGCAAAACTATTCTAACTCCTTCATATGTCATTATAAAAGCTCGTTATTCACGGTGTCATTATTTATTTCATGAATATTTATGAGTTAAGCTAACAATGAACCAAAGTGTTTGCTATGCGTATCAGGTATCACAAGTAACCCATCGCGTGCTAAAGGTTAATTATCGTCTTGATATAGTTTGACCGACTCGGGGCCCATTGATACTAAATAGTGTACATGTACGAAGGGAAGTTGCGATCGCTGTGTGTTAACTCATTCCCTCATATTGACGCCTTTAAGCGCCTCTGCAAAAGTCACATGTTGAAACCATTGTGATAAACTATTTGTCACAATAATTTCAAACTACAAACATCTGACATTTTCCTTTTCTCTAGTTAATGAACCTTTTCGGTAGATTTATTCAAAGAGGTTGGATCTAAGAATATCCTATAAGGGAATGGGTTAACCCGTTACTCCATGGGTATTCATATTTTAATTGTTTATTTGTGTTGATTAGAGAGAGAGAGACAGACAGACAGACAGACAGACAGAGAGACACAGAGACAGAGAGAGAGACAGACAGACAGAGAGACACAGACAGGGAGAGAGACAGAGAGAGACAGAGAGAGACAGAGAGAGAGAGAGAGGTGGAGAGAGAGAGAGAGAGAGAGAGAGAGGGTACAGTTTTTAAGAGAAATGCTCATGTAAGAAATAATGACATAATAAAGATTAATAAGATTAATTATAATAATTGCATATGGATGCAGGAATGTTTGGCCTGGCAGAAACTGTAGAATAATGTCCATTTTATATCATAAGCAAACAGAGCAGACCCTGATCAGACAGCTCCAACAGCAACCGTCTGATCTTGATCTACTTTATTTGCGAATGCGTATAAATATGCGTATTTATGGAGTAACGAGTTACAAATTCCGATAAACTCTGTCATACAAAGTTAGCTTTAAAGTCCCATTATATTGTATGACCCATTTAGCTATGATATAGCTTCACATGATGTTTTGTATAGAAAATAATACCATTCTATGTATGCTGAAAAGAAGCAACACAGTCCCCTCCCCCAACACACACACACACCACCACCACACATTTCTTGGTTTAAGCTGATGATGTGTCTCAACTGGGATCATTTACACTTCTATTCTCATTTGATATAATTTGGACAACTAGAGATTCCCGTTTTATTTTTTTTATTTTTTTCAAAGTGAAACATTGTTTACTAGTGATACGAGAACAGCATTGCACAGAAATACATGTAGTATAACAATGATAATAATAATAATGATATTTATAATGAAAGTAATAATAATTATAATAATAACAATAATAAATAAAAATAATGATAATAATAAGGAGAATAATAATAAATTATACTAAAACTACTACAGTACTACTACTACTACTACTACTACTACTACTACTACTACTACAACTACTACTACTGCATACTACTACTACCACTACTACTACTACTACTACTACTAATAATAATAATAATGATAATAATAATAATGCCTCAAGCATTTGAGAACCTACTGTTTGCATCCTGATGAGATGCTCATCTGAGCCGTAGCTGTTTGCAAATGCAAGTCAAGTCGCAGATAGTGGTGTATAGGTTAATTTTGAATCTGTTTCTTTGGCCCTTGGCAAATAGTTTGGGTTAAGATGATTCAGCAAACAAGTTGTTTGACGTTCAGAAATTTATCTTTATACGTATTGGAAGGAAACTACACTTTTGGATTTAACTCTTTCGCTGTTAATGTCGTATCTGTGATTACCTATGCAAGCAGTTTAGATCCAGATGAGATGCCGAGTGACTCGGCATCTCATCAGGATCCAAACTGCTTGTTGCTGTAACGTTTTTATGAAAGAAATATAAAGAAAAAAGTAAAACTGAAATTTGTAGCAGACGGCAAAAGTTGGCAGCTAATGAGTTAAAGCAGGCGACACATTAACCCTTTCCCACATAGGCTATTTTTAGATCCAACCTTTTTGGATAAATCTACCGAAAAGGAGCATTTACTACTGAAGAGGAAAATTTTAGAATTTTTTAGTGTTGAAACCATTGTGATAAATAAAGCGTTTTTTTTCTATGGAGCAAATGCTCTATTTATCACAATGGCTTCACAAAGTGACTTCTACATAAGTGTCAAAAAGGCGTAAATATACGGGAATGGGTTAAGTAGACGATAGTTGCTTGGTATTGAAAGATTAAACATGCTTTGCAAGGGTTGTTGGTTGCCATGAATAACGAATACCTTTAACCAATTCCCTTATAGGCTAGTTTAGAGCATACCTCTGTTATCAACCTTTAGCTTGCTGAGGAAAATCTGTTTGTAGAAAACAGCATCGATGTCAGTTGTCACGGTTGATTTATCTTGCATTTCTTTTCAACAGCACGGTCAGATTTCAAACAGTTTGGATCCTGATAAGACGCCGGATTATTTGGCGTCTCATCTGGGTCAAACTATTAGCAAAGGCAATCACTCATTCGTCCGCAGTAGGTTAAATGTTAAATCTACCGAATAGCAACATTTTATAAATGTGTAGTTTTGAAACCATTGTGATAAATAGAGTATTTGTCCTATGGAGACAATGATTGGTTGATGTCTTGCAATTTGTTTGTTACATTAGACACATAACGAAAGGAGACAATTAGTTAAATAGCAGAGCATCCACCTCCCATAAAAGAAATCATGAGCTCGAACCGCAGCGGAAGCTCACATTTTCCCATTACTGTAACAATTATGTAGTAAAAGATATGCTTGCCCGATGTTTTCCAAAAGAAAGAAGAGTTCGCTTATTATCTATACAAAAAACAAACTATGACAATTCTTTATAAATAGTCGAAATAAATATAACAAACACTTCGCGCATGCGCCCCTCGATATCAAACGATGCATTTAGGCGTCTCTTGGAAGCTGAAGTGGGATAGAGCACTGACTCTAAAAAAATGGGAAAATGTAGAAAAAACATACTCACAGTCTCTATATTTAAACCTACTTTTGTTTTCTCTATATTTACAAATACCTTAGTTTTCATCGATTTAAAAAAATATAATTTAACACAAAACCTTACGTTTGAAACTTTTTAAGACCAGTTTCTTTCAAATGGATGGGCACTCTATCAAAAACACCAAAGTGTCATACTTCGATCTCAGGACGTCCAGGGACTTTAAGTACGGGTGCTAATATTACAGTAAAACCACTCTATATAACGGCCATTAAAATACATGTACATCATGTTGTTGTTTTTTGTGTTAAAGGCAGGTGACTACTATAGGGACATTCTGTTTTACCCTCACCTTACTTTAAGCAGCCACCTGCCCTAGATACCAACTAATTATCACAAATTAGTGGCCGTTATAGAGAGGTTTTACTGCATGCCTGTTTTTTATTTACTCTATAAATACGCCACTCTACGCCTTCGAAAACGGTATAGACCACGATCAGGGTCTGTTCTGTATGTTTATGATATAATATAGATCTGGTCCTATAGTTTCTGCAATGGTGAAAATACCTGTGTTTATAATACATGTACCATTATAAGAATTTAACTCATCTATCTCAATGACGTCATTATTTCGCGCATGAATATTCATGGATTGAAGGGTTAAACAAGAACAAACTGATATTTGAAAACAACTAATACCCTGATGAGACACAGAAACTTTCGGCATCTCATTAAGATCCAAGCGTTATAATCAACATCAACACTAACCGTCTGAACGAATGGGACGTACGTGTACATTCGCCATAGATCATTTTTACAAAAAACAACAAAGGGGTAAGCAAACAAATAAACAAACAAAAATTCATAATTAAAAACAATCATGCTGCACTAGATCAAGTGACTTTCATCGTTTCTCCCTTTAGTGAACATCAAGACAGCGTTGACGTCACCATAACCAATTTATTCCATTTGTATTTAATGAAAACCCTTCTAGATCTTATTTTGGAACCCAACCGTTGTTCATTCATATTAACCATTTTCCTGTTGAATATTCATGTAAGAAATTATGTCAACAAGAAAATTTATTAGCTGGATGGCATATGTATATACGAGTTCTTTGTGGGTGATGGTAATGACTAGTCAATTATGATATAAGCAAACAAAGCAGACCCTGATCAGACGGCTCCTATTGGAAAAGGCGCTTATATGGGTTAACCCTTTCGGCGCCAAATTTCTAATTGTCGTCTGCAATCCAGCTTCGTTAAATCATTTGGTAAAATAAGAAACTAAGATAAACAAATGCAAACTGAACAGCGGAATAAAGCGCAGATATAGAAATAGAGTTTGAGACGAATAGTGAAGTCTCTGATCAGACAAGGCGGCGTCTGATCTGGGACTGCACTATTTGTCGTGGTGCATTTAAGCGACATCGGCGGTGAAAGGGTTAAGGGAAACGCAACACATAAGATATATGCTGGTATAACCAATTAACCCTTAGCCTGCTGTGGGCGGATGAGTGATAACCTGTGCAAACAGTTTGGACCCAGATGAGACACCGGATTACTCGGCGTTTCATCAGGAACAAACTGTTTCACGCCCTAATAGCATTTTGGTAGACCAACTGATTTTAGAAAGAATTTGGAAAATGTAGTGGGTGAAAAGTTATTTAAAATAATTTGCTCAGCAAGCTAAAGTTTAACATCGATGAGTTCAGCAAGCGGTGCAGAACTTGATCAGGGGGTCCCTTGGTTCGAATCTACAGGGTTTGCCTATGTCCCCTTTTAAGGCGTGTGCAAACAGAATTCACCCCGATCAGACTGCTCCGATCAGCGCCTGAACTGTTTCGTTATGGTATGGTAAGGACCTAATTCTACAGTTTCTTCCTGAGCCAAACTGTTCTTTGTTCATATGCCATTATAAAAATTAATCTAATCTAATCAACATAAATGATGTCATTATTTATTATATGAATATTAAACAAGGGCAAATGTCTAAACACCTTGTCAAAATATGTCTGCTCAAATTTGAATACAGTGCTTCCTCCCTACAACGGCCCTCTCAATAACGATTCCCTCCTTACAACAACGCATGTCACTGTTTCCGAAACCACAAGGCTCCAGACACAACCTTTTTCCATCGTATTTTCTTGATGCCTCCACCGAACCCTATGTTGTGACCACCTTTTAGAATCGTCACTTTGTGACGATTCTAAAGAGTGGTCACATCATAGGGTTTAATTGAGGCATAACGGTTTTAGTTCTCGAAATACACCTTATCGGGGGATCTGCAAACAAGCTAATTATGTTTGATTTTCCCTCCCTATACGTAACAACTCCCTCTGAACAACACATACAATCTTCGTATCCCAAAGGGTGTCGATGTAGAGAGGGAGCACTGTATTTCGCAATTTTGACTACCTCCGATTCCATCAAGCTTTTGAGAAACTGTTGATCAAGTATCTTGACACTTGTTCATGAGAAACTATTGATCATGTAAAAACATTTGGATCCTGATGAAACGCCAAATTACTCGACATTTTAACAGAATCCAAGCTGTTTGCACTGTGACTGAGGTCGCGGTTAGTTTACTGTCAAAGTAAATGTAGACATTTTACCTTGCTTTTGTCATAGTAATAGTCCAGTCTCTCGACAAAAAGCTCAAACGAGCATGTATAGCTGACTACCCCAGTGACACCACCTAACTGTCATTTATGGTTATTTATCTGTACGCTTTCTTCCATTCATGACACGGTCTGCCTCTCACTAACCCCCCAACAATTGTAAAATATAATGTCTGCTCAATTCAAATAAGATTTTAGGGAAATATTTTGGCGAATGTCAAACAGTTTGACTCCAGATGAGACGCCGAGTAACTCGGCGTCTCATCTGGAGCCAATCTGTTTGCAAATGATTGGATGTTCGCGGTTTGAGGTTTGAGGATTGAGGTAGCAAATTTCTACTTTATGATAGATAGATAGGGACAATAATTATGTTGTGTACCAGTCTACGTGTGTATTGCGTGACGTCACATCGTCTAGTACACATATTTAGATATTAATTAACTCTTTCATCTGTGATTACCTATGCAAACAATTTGGATCCAGATGAGCGACCGAGTAACTCGGCGTTTCACCAGGATCGAAACCGTTTGCTAATGTGACCTTGTTTTTTTTTTAACGAAATGGAGAAAAAAATGTAACTGATGGCAGCAAAAGAGTTAACCAGGAGAAAAGAAAATGCGTGTGATAATTCAGATTGTTTTGATTTCGAACATATATACAGTAAAACCTTTCTATTACGGTAACTAAATTGTGTTAATTACAGTAAAACATCTCTATAACGGCTACTTAATTGTGTTTAATTAGTTGGTATCAAGGGCAGGTGACTGCTTAAAGTAAGGTGAAAGTAAAACAGAACGCTCCTATATGGGCGTTCTGTTTTACTTTCACCTTGCTTTAAGCAACCACATGCCTATAACACAAACTACCTGATGTACTTTAGTGGTCGTTAAAGAGAGGTTTTACTGCATACCTTTGAAAACATCAGAGGAGGACGGGCTCCTCAACAATGTTTGTCCGTGAAATAAATACCTGTTTAAACCTTTACTCCATTGATATATAAGAAATTATGACATCACGAATGTTAATTTGATTATTTTCTAAAATGGCTCATGAACACGGGACCCTTTGGCTTAGGCAGAAACTGTAGAAATATATAATATATATACTATACCATAAATAAACAGAGCAGACCCTAATTAGACAGTTCCTATAGGAGCCGTCTGATAATAGTCTGCTCTGTTCGCAAAGGCGTATTTAGAATAAAATGTTAAGCAGCCATAAAAAATGTTCAATTCAGAGTCTTTAATATTAGCTTAAAGAGGACATTTCTACAATTGACGCATACTTTCAATGGTACAATGTATCATAAAACTCGGTATGTGTTATGTTCAACCATTATTATGAAGATTGCCAATTTGAACTTATATCGAAAAATACCACTTGTGATACAAAATAAACCGATTTCATCAATACATATTTTTGTTCTACAAGAAAGTATTATCGGCATTTTGCTTTTCCGTTTCAAATTTCCAGCGTTTTGCCAATAATCACTCGATCTCTCCGTTGTTAACGTTACAGCTGTTCTCGGAAGTGGTCGGAGAGACGCGAAGTAGCGTGAAGAGATATAAAACTAAAACTCAACCCGAATAAAACTGGAACATCTGCGAATAATATTGGGGTCTTGGATATCAAACACATGGACGTTTTGTCATTTTCAACGTTAATTCGATAGGTTTTCTTGTTATATACAGTAAAACCAAGCTAATGCGACTACCTAAAAGAGGTATAATTCTGGGTGCTGGATGCAGATAGTTGCTTAATGCAGGACAAACTAATACAGAAAGCTCCTATATGAGCTTTCTCTATTACTTTTGTCACGCATTAAGCAACCACCTGCTTATAAAGACAACAATGTTTATTCATTAAGTGGTTGCATTAGAAGGATTTTACTGTACTACTTTTGAGCATATTAACAAATGCGTTTTGTGTGTTTTTGGCATTTCTGAATCTGAAACTCGTCGAATGTAGGAAATTCCACTTTAATGCAAGTCAAATTTAATACAGGAGCTAACTGCATTAATTTGGTCCTGCATTAGCATCCATCATTTCCATTCAGTTAAGTGTAATGTAATCCTATCCGTATAAGTACGTCTCATAACTACAGTAAACACACTCTATAACGACCAATCAAACGACATCTCTAATTCTGGGGCTTTTAGACAGGCAGTAACTCCCTACTCCATGAATGTTCATATAAGAAGTAATGACATCATTATTATCAATTACATTATGTTTTATAATGATACAGGAACACATGACATATGTACCTGTAGAATCATATCTATTGTGTTCCACAAGCAAACAGGACAGTATCTGATCAGTTGGCTCCTATAGGCTTACATAAGCGGATGCAGGGCGAACGTTATGGAGATATATCGGATAGGCGCTTTCTTCATTGCTTTCTTTTCGGCATTCAGCTCCTGGTCTTATAGACCACCGTGCTTGCTAATTAAGTGTTAAATGTAGATATGTTTATATTAACCCTTCGCTTGCTAATCGCGTCAATATATCTACCTGTAAATAGTGAAGACCCAGATGAGACAGCTCCTGCAGGAGCTGTCTCATCAGGGTCTGCACTATTTACAAGTTGATTGTGCAACCAGTGCACTCCACAGCAGTGATTGCACAGCGAAATACTTGTACACAGTGAGGATATATGTAATTATACAACAGGGCATGGGCAAAGAAGGAGACATGTATTTTTAAATTCAGCAAGCGAAGGGTTAAGTGATCTACTCATACCTTATTTGATAGCAATATGTACATTACTTCAGAGCAACAGATGCATGTTCGTACTCAAATACTAAAAACGTCATTTCTCCAACAAACCCTATGTTGTGATATTTATTTAGAATCGTCTGTTTTGTTAACCCTTTGCTTGCTATTCACGTCAATATACCTACCTGTAAATAGTGAAGACCCCTCCGCACACACACAAACGCACACTCACACACGAGATGAAAACAGAAAACACCAACAAACACACAAGAATGAGAGACAAACACTCCACACATGAACACAATCACAAGCACAAAGTCGCAAGGCAAACAAAAGGAAGGGCACGGTCAGTAGCAAAAACACCACTGGGGGTTTAAACCGGTTTACGGACGTCCTAACCTCACACTTCTCTCAAAGTCACCCTAGCTTTACAAATAGGGTAAAAAAAGGTATCCCCGCGGGACTTACCCACAACATAGACGACGGTGAACATATGACAACATGTTAAACATAGCATAATAACTGTGACAATCCGTCAAATATGTACTCAATGACTTTGCTGAAGCCAGAACACCTGCAGGTAAGCCGTTAAGGGCACGACAGGGAAAAAGTAATCCATGAGTCTGGTAAGCTCATCCCGTATCTGAGTTTAAGAGTATACCATCATAGAGTACTACCCTCGGCCTGTCATCGCGTACGCAAAGAGGGAAGCGTAGCTACCGACTGTAAAAGTGTCGATAACCAAACATGCAGTCCGTTACAATAGAATGGGAGCATAACCTTTCTTCTTAAATGTTTAATGCGTTTTATAAACAAATCATGGAAATGGATATGACCCCGAATTTTCCTAGGTTTGTAGATAACATCCCCATTAAAGTCTGGTTGAGAAATGCCTTGTTTCAGTAACGTCCGTAGATTGCAATTATATTTACTAATGAGTGGTAAATTTCGATAATAAAATTTAGAAAACGTTTTCCGAAGTTTGTGATATCTGTAACCTTGCTTAAAAAGTTCATCAGTTATAACTGAATTACGACTGGGTTAGGGTACACTATCAAATGAAATTAAGGTTGATAAGAATTGGACTATTTATTGATAAATAGTTGTTCACGTACGTTGATAGTTTATGAAATACGTATTTGATCAGAACATGTTAATTTATCTACTCATACCTTGATAATTTGATGACAATTTGTACATAATTAATGAGCAACAGATAAATGTGTATACTCAAATACTAAAAGCGTCAAGTACTATGTCTCGAAAAGACGATTCTAAAGAGTGTCACGACATAGGATTTGTTGGAGAAACAAAGAAGTTGTTCTAGAAACTGTACACATAGTATGCGAGTCTGTCTAATATTGCAAGACGGTCCTTCCAAAACTTACACTACAGAATTATGGTACAATGTATCATTATAGATATGTAGATACGCATGTGACAGCTTAATACAGTCCTAAAGCAATCCTGAAAGTTCCTAAAGGATCCTTCATCATTTTTAGACGTGTATTAAGCTACTAACTCGAGCAATTAATTGTTCGGATAACTCGAAATTCTGTTATTTCGAACAAATTTGTAAGTTCAACTGTACATGACTTTTTTCACCCCGTTACAAATATTAATAATGTTCTTATAGTGTTGTATAAAGTTAAAATAGTACAATGAGAAATAGATATTGTACAAGCAAACAGAGCAGACCCTGGTCAGATTGTTACTAAAGGAGCCTTCTGAACTTGGTCTTCTCTATTTGCAAATGCATCAGAAGGCATCTACGACGTGTATAAAGTAATCATTTTTCAATTCATAACATTGAACTTCAAAATTCTTCAATTGTTTAGCCTTGTTACTGTTTTCCCATATATCTAAAAGTTTTTTTGTGTGTCTTTGCCGAAGTTGTCGGGTGTTGAGAAAAATGGCAGATTATCGTAGCGTGCTTGAAAAAGAGCCATTATCTGATTGATTTTAATCAGGGTAATTTTACCTGCAATTAGACAGCTGCGACTGGTCAACAAAGGACCGAAAAGAACTCTTTATGTTTAATTATTTATTCTATTTACTCGATGAGTATTCATGTGAGAAATATTGACTTCATGAATATTAATCAGCTGAAGTGTTTATAACGGTATAAGAAAAGCACGAGTTTGTGGCCTTGGCAGAAACTGTAGAATCAGATTATACAACGGAGATGTTTGTTTCCAGACATTAATATGCTGGTGTAACGAGGCTGCCGTTATAACGAGTTTAAATATGAAAGGAACCATATGGCCAGTTTTAAACTAGTACCAACAGGTGATCGCGTAATGCAGAAAAGAAATGTAAAAAGCTCCCTTAGGGAGCTTTTTGCACTTCTTGTGTTCTGCATTAAGCGATCACCTGTGTTATTGGCATTGCATCTATTTATTCAGTGAATTGACTGTAATTTTGTTTCAATGCATACTGCCGGTATAACGAGGGTGCCATTGTAACGAATGCCGGTATAATGAGGGTTCACTGTATATACTATACTTTAAGAAAACAGAGCAAACGCTGATCAGAAAGCTCATACATGTTGAGCAGGTTGATGTTGGTCTACATTGTTTGCAAACATCGTTTAAAGGCGTATGCATGTATATGGATTAGTGTCATACACAGAGATCTAACACTGTTACAAACGTTTATATTTTGTCCAAATACCTACTGAATATTCATGAACAAAATTGTTAGAACGAAATAAGGAATATGGAACGTTGTAGCCATTTTAGAAACTATAGAAAAAGATATATCAAATTCCATTAGCAAATAGGGGTAGGCACTGATCAGACGGCTCCAGTGGGCGTTTATATGAATGAAAGAGTTACATGTAAAACAGAATGCTATAATGCTAAACGCAAACACTAATGACCATGTATGCATGTTGCGTGTCGTCAAATGATACACAAATGTGATAAGAGTGCCAATAAAGTGAACAATAGAGAAATGGGCTGAACTCAAATGAACCATGATTGATATGCAAACTTTTGTTAATAGAAATTTTAAGTGATCCCCGTTTGTAACACTTTACCTCATATATGCGCCTTTTTGTACCTTTGCAGAAAGAGTATACCCAACTCAGATGGTCCATATAGAAGCAATCTGATCAGGGTCTGCTGTGTTTGCTTTTCTATAGATCTAATTCTATAGTTCTTGAAAAGCTTACATTATCATAATTCAGCTGATACATATTCATAATGTCATTATTTCTTACAAAAATATGTTACGATTAGTTAAAATTTAACTCATTCTCTCCTGTTATTTTTAGACCCAACCTCATTGAATGCATCTACCGAAAAGGAGCATTAACTAGAGGAAAGGAAAGAAGTAGAATTTTGTAGTTTGAAACCGTTGTGATAAATAGAGCATTTGCTCCTATAGGAGCAAATGCTCTATTTATCACAATAGTTTCATAAAGTGACTTTTATTGATACGCAAAAATGCGTCACTAAGGGATAATGTGTTTATTAATTGCTAATGTCGCATCTATAAGTACCAATGTAAACAAGTTGGGTCCAGATCAGATGTCGATTTAACCTTTCGGTGCCAAATTTCTAATTGTTGTCTGCGATCTACTTTTGTTAAATCATTTGGTAAAATAATGAAATGAGATAAATAAATGCAAATTTCAAAGGCATAGAACACACATATAGAAATAAAAGTTTGAGACAAAAGGTGAAAAGGCGTCGTCTGATCTGGGACTGCACTATTTGTCGTGGCGCATTTCTACGACAATGGCGGTGAAATGGTTAATAGGCATCTCACCAGTGTCTAAACTTATATTGTAGTTATCGCTTTTTAA
Organism: Azorinus chamasolen; assembly: GCA_963576725.1. NCBI lineage: Eukaryota > Metazoa > Mollusca > Bivalvia > Cardiida > Solecurtidae > Azorinus > Azorinus chamasolen. The sequence goes on along the minus strand of OY755253.1, from coordinate 30,820,857 downwards.
AGAAATAGGGATGAACATTAAACTAATAACTATGTAGCAGACGACACATTTTGCACAAGACAATATTTGCAGACGACAGCAAAAGATCTAACCTTTTAAATATAGAGTTATAAAAGTAAAATGACACAGATCTACATATAAATGTATTTAATGCCATTCAGATAGACACTTAAGCAAAGTCATAACATAGGCATTACTATATCGTATCACCCGTAACTACGACCTCCAGATTATTTGAACACTATCGATGCCAAATTTCTAATTGCAAACTAATTGTTAAATAATTTCGGTAAATAAGGAAATGAGATAAATAAATGCAAGTGCTAAAGGAATACCCTACAGATATGGAACTAGAGAATGAGACAAAAAAGTGCAATCCTTTGTCAGACGCCGCCTTGAAGCGACAGCGTGTTAACTGGGACTGCACTAATTGTCGCGGTACACGTTTGTGACAATGGCGGCGAAAGGGTTAAACATTTAGTCACGTGAGTGTTAACAACCTTCGGGCTGCCTTTATAATCTAGTGAGTCAAGTTGATATTGACTTGAGCAGTTTCATATTTGATGTTTAACCTATTCAGTGCTAAAATGCTGGTTGTAGACCGCACCCCCTTTCGTAACAACATTTTGGTAAAATGAAGAACTGCGACAAGTGATACTGTCAAGGGAATAAACCACAGACATTGAACAAGAAGTTGAGATAAACAGTGGAGTTCCTGATCAGACGGGGCCTGGAAAAAGCGGCGTCTGATTAGGGATTGCACTAGTTATGCTGCATTTCGGTGACATTGGCGGTGAAAGAGTTAAATGTATATGTGTTTTTTTTTATTCTTTGTCAATTTTGGCAACACAGTAACACTCTGTTGCCGCCGATGCTTCTATTAATTACGATGCGCAACAGCTGATATACTCAACTAGATAGGAAATGCCGGATAACCTTTTCATTTCGCAACATATCTTCCAGCTGACGACACATACTATAGAAATCTACGTCGCAAACTATAAATATGATTATAAAATACAATGTAAAGTGAGGGGAAGATAATTGTTATCAATGTGTAACCTTATAAACAATTAACAAGCATTGCCCTTATATTATTTATTTGATTTTTTTTATAACGGCCTTACACACATTGCTGATCTGCCATGGCCACGGTTTACTCGTTTTGTTAAAGCATGGTAATGTGTCTCTATCAGGTTAAAGATTAAAAAATAAGACCTATAGTGACCTTTAATTAAGTGTGTTTGAAGGGAGCTAACTGACGATGGTTTAACTGTATTTCAACAGAATTGTCGTTCTTTAAAAGACCGTTACTGAAAATAAACTTGTTTTGTTACAATTATTAATGTTTAGGTTTATTAAGATATTAGCAACAATGACGCACCTTACCTTTGCTTATACCAAACTCATTGGATTGTATGATCCCGACAAGAAAAATAACATCACTAAGTATGAAGTACGTGCGCCCTTTTACGGCCGCTACACAAACACTTATAACTTGCTGCTGTGAAGTTCATGGATTCTGAATGTAGGAGATCATTCGAAAGCAAAAGCAGTAATGTGAAAAGAGAAAATTGCAGTCTCGGTTTTTGATTTTGAAATAGAATTCGACAATATTTGTGGACGATAGTTGCCCTGACAACAGATGGCTAAACAACAATGTATTAGTGTGTTCACCGCTAATCACTTGAATAAACAATTAACAAATAGTGCCATTATACTATTTGTTTGATGATTTTTATAACGGTATTTTAAACACATTACTGATTGGCCATGGCAAAAACTGTAGAATCAAATCTATATAATTCCATAAGCAAACACAATAGACCCTGATTAGGTGGTCAATAGAAAAACTGTTTTGTCTGGGTCTAATCGTTTTGTTAAGACATGGTAATGTGTCTCTATCTGGTTAAAGGTTAAAAATAAGATATATAGTGACCTTTAATTAAGTGCCACATGTGTTTGTTTGTGAAGGAAGCTAACTGACGATTGTTTTAACTGTATTTCAACAGAATTGTCGTTCTTTAAAAGACCGTTACTGAAAACAAACTTGTTTTGTTAAAATATTACTGTTTATGTTCATTAAAATATTAACACCAACACGCACATTACGCCGGCTTATACTATTAGCTTTGAATGTATGATCTCGACCAGAAAAACAACTCTGAGAATGAAGTACTTGCGCCTTTTTACTGCCGCTACACAAACAGGTGTCACCTGATGTTGTGGACATCATAGATTCTGAATGTAGGAGATCATTCGAAAGCTAAAGCAGCAATGTAAAAAGAGAAAATTGTAAACTCGGTCTTTGTTTTTGAAATAGAATTCGACAATATTTGTGGACGATAGTTGCCCAGATTGCAGATGGCTAAACGACAATGTATTAGTGTGTTCACCACTAACCAATTGAATAAGCAATTAATAAACAGTGCCCTTAAACTATTGATTTGCTGAATTTTATAACGGAATTTAAACGCATTACTGGTTGGCAATGGCAAAAACTGTTGAATCACATCTATATACTTCCATAAGCAAACAGAGTTGACCCTGATTAGGCGGTCAATACAGTAACTGTTTTGTCTGGGTCTACTCGTTTTGTTACTGCATGGTAATGTGTCTCTATCAGGTTGAAGGTTAAAAATAAGATATATAGTGACCTTTAATTAAGTGCCACATGTGTTTGTGTGTGAAGGAAGCTAACTAACGATTGTTCTAACTATATTTCAACAGAATTGTCGTTCTTTAAAAGACCGTTACTGAAAACAAACTTGCTTTGTTAAAATGATTACTGTTTACGTTTATTAAAATATTAACACCAACACGCCCCTTACGCCGGCTTATACTAAACAATATTTGAATGTATGATCCCGACCAGAAGAATAACAACTCTGAGAATGAAATACGTGCGCCTTTTTACGGCCGCTATACAAACACTTGTCACCTGCTGTTATGGACATCATAGATTCTGAATGTAGGAGATCCTTCGAAAGCAAACGCAGCAATGTGAAAACAGAACATGGCAGACTCGGTCTTTGTTTTTGAAATATAATTCGAAAATATTTGTGGACGATAATTGCCCAGATTGCAGATGGCTAAACGACAATGTATTAGTGTGTTCACCACTAACCACTTGAATAAACAATCAATGAATATTGCCCTTAAAATATTGATTTGCTGAATTTCATAACGGCATTTTAAACGCATTACTGATTGGCCATGGCAAAACTGTAGAACCAAATCTATATAATTTCATAAGCAAACAGAATTGACCCTGTTTAGGCGGTCGATACAGTAACTGTTTAGTTTAGGTCTATTCGTTTTGTTAAGGCATGGTAATGTGTCTATATCAGTTAAGTGCCACATTTGTGTTTGAAGGGAGCTAACTGACGATTGCTTTAACTGTATTTCAACAGGATGGCCGTTCTTGAACAGACCGTTACTGAAAACACACTTATGTTTTGTTAAAAGTATTCATGTAAATAATAACATCAATCACGCCCCTTACGCCGGCTACATTGGTATTCAATTTTCACACTAAAAACATTGGAATTATGATCCCGACCGCAACATATAACAACACTGAGAACGAAGTACTTGCGCCTTGTTTACGGTCGCTACACAAGCACTTATCATCTGATGTTGTGGACATCATAGATTCTGGATGTAGGAGATCCTTCGAAAGCAAAAGCAGCAATGTGAAAAGAAAAATTGCAGACTCGGTCTTTGTTTTTGAAATAGAATTCGACAATATTTGTGAACGATAGTTGCCCAGATTGCAGATGGCTAAACGACAATGTATTAGCGTGTTCACCACTAACCACTTGAATAGACAATTAATAAATATTGCCTTTAAACTATTGATTTGCTGATTTTTATAACGGCATTTTAAACGCATTACTGGTTGGCCATGGCAAAAACTGTAGAATCACATCTATATAATTCCATAAGCAAACAGAGTTGACCCTGATTAGGCGGTCAATACAGTAACTGTTTTGTCTGGGTCTACCCGTTTTGTTACTGCATGGTAATGTGTCTCTATCGGGTTAAAGGTTAAAAATAAGATATATAATGACCTTTAATTAAGTGCCACATGTGTTTGTGTGTGAAGGAAGCTAACCGACGATTGTTCTAACTGTATTTCAACAGAATTGTCGTTCTTTAAAAGACCGGTACTGAAACCACGCTCGTTTTGTTAAAATGATTACTGTTTATGTTTATTAAAATATTATCACCAACACGCCCCTTACGCTGAATTATATTAAAAGCATTTGAATGTATGATCTCGACCAGAAACACAACTCTGAGAATGAAGTGCTTGCGCCTTTTTTACGGCCGCTACACAAACAGGTGTCACCTGCTGTGGTGGACATCATAGATTCTGAATGTAGGAGATAATTCGAAAGCTAAAGCAGCAATGTAAAAAGAAAAATTGCAGACTCGGTCTTTGTTTTTGAAATAGAATTCGACAATATTTGTGAACGATAGTTGCCCAGATTGCAGATGGCTAAACGACAATGTATTAGCGTGTTCACCACTAACCACTTGAATAGACAATTAATAAATATTGCCTTTAAACTATTGATTTGCTGATTTTTATAACGGCATTTTAAACGCATTACTGGTTGGCCATGGCAAAAACTGTAGAATCACATCTATATAATTCCATAAGCAAACAGAGTTGACCCTGATTAGGCGGTCAATACAGTAACTGTTTTGTCTGGGTCTACCCGTTTTGTTACTGCATGGTAATGTGTCTCTATCGGGTTAAAGGTTAAAAATAAGATATATAATGACCTTTAATTAAGTGCCACATGTGTTTGTGTGTGAAGGAAGCTAACCGACGATTGTTCTAACTGTATTTCAACAGAATTGTCGTTCTTTAAAAGACCGGTACTGAAACCACGCTCGTTTTGTTAAAATGATTACTGTTTATGTTTATTAAAATATTATCACCAACACGCCCCTTACGCTGAATTATATTAAAAGCATTTGAATGTATGATCTCGACCAGAAAAACAACTCTGAGAATGAAGTGCTTGCGCCTTTTTTACGGCCGCTACACAAACAGGTGTCACCTGCTGTGGTGGACATCATAGATTCTGAATGTAGGAGATAATTCGAAAGCTAAAGCAGCAATGTAAAAAGAGAAAATTGTAAACTCGGTCTTTGTTTTTGAAATAGAATTCGACAATATTTGTGGACGATAGTTGCCCAGATTGCAGATGGCTAAACGACAATGTATTAGTGTGTTCACCACTAACCAATTGAATAAGCAATTAATAAACAGTGCCCTTAAAATATTGATTTGTTGATTTTTATAACGGCATTTTAAACGTATTACTGGTTGGCTATGGCAAAAACTGTTGAATCACATCTATATACTTCCATAAGCAAACAGAGTTGACCCTGATTAGGCGGTCAATACAGTAACTGTTTTGTCTGGGTCTACTCGTTTTGTTACTGCATGGTAATGTGTCTCTTTCAGGTTGAAGGTTAAAAATAAGATATATAGTGACCTTTAGTTAAGTGAAACATGTGTTTGTGAGTGAAGGAAGCTAACTGACGATTGTTCTAACTGTATTTCAACAGAATTGTCGTTCTTTAAAAGACCGTTACTGAAAACAGAATGGTTTTGTTAAAATGATTACTGTTGACACTTATTAAAATATTAACACCAACACGCCCCTTACCTTGACTTATACTAAAAGCATTTAAATGTATGATTCCGGCCAGAAGAATAACAACTCTGAGAATGAAATACTTGCGCCATTTTTACGGCCGCTACACAAACACTTGTCACCAGCTGTTATGGACATCATAGATTCTGGATGTAGGAGATCCTTCGAAAGCAAACGCAGCAATGTGAAAACAGAAAATTGCAGACTCGGTCTTTGTTTTTGAAATAGAATTCGAAAATATTTGTGAACGATAGTTGCCCAGATTGCAGATAACTAAACGACAATGTATTAGTGTGTTCACCACTAACCACTTGAATAAACAATTAATAAATATTGCCCTTAAAGTATTGAATTGCTGATTTTTATAACGGCATTTGAAACTCATTACTGACTGGCCATGGCAAAACTGTAGAATCAAATCTATATAATTTCATAAGCAAACAGAGTTGACCCTGTTTAGGCGGTCGATACAGTAACTGTTTGGTTTGGGTCTATTCGTTTTGTTAAGGCATGGTAATGTGTCTCTATCTGTTAAGTGCCACATGTTTGTTTGAAGGGAGCTAACTGACGATTGCTTTAATTGTATTTCAACAGGATTGCTGTTCTTTAACAGACCGTTACTGAAAACAAACTTATGTTTTGTTAAAAGTATTCATTTAAATGATAACATCAATCACGCCCCTTACGCCGGCTACATTGGTATTCAATTTTCACACTAAAAACATTGGAATTATGATCCCGACCGCAACATATAACAACACTGAGAATGAAGTACTTGCGCCTTGTTTACGGTCGTTACACAAACACTTGTAATCTGATGTTGTGAACATCATAGATTCTGAATGTAGGAGATCCTTCGAAAGCAAAAGCAGCAATGTGAAAAGAAAATTTTGCAGACTCGGTCTTTGTTTTTGAAATAGAATTCGACAATATTTGTGGACGATAGTTGCCCAGATTGCAGATGGCTAAACGACAATGTATTAGTGTGTTCACCACTAACCACTTGAATAAACAATTAATAAATATTGCCCTTAAAATATTGATTTGCTGAATTTTATAACGGCATTTTAAACCCATTACTGGTTTGCTATGGCAAACACTGTAGAATCACATCTATATAATTCCATAAGCACACAGAGTTGACCCTGATTAGGCGGTCAATACAGTAACTGTTTTGTCTGGGTCTACTCGTTTTGTTACTGCATGGTAATGTGTCTCTATCAGGTTAAAGGTTAAAAATAAGATCTATAGTGACCTTTAATTAAGTGTCACATGTGTTTGTGTGTGAAGGAAGCTAACTGACGATTGTTCTAACTATATTTCAACAGAATTGTCGTTCTTTAAAAGACCGTTACTGAAAACAAACTTGTTTTGTTAAACTGATTACTGTTTACGTTTATTAAAATATTAACACCAACAGGCCCTTTACGCCGGCTTATACTAAAAATATATGACTGTATGATCCCGACCAGAAGAATAACAACTCTGAGAATGAAATACGTGCGCCTTTTTACGGCCGCTATACAAACATTTGTCACCTGCTGTTATAGACATCATAGATTCTGAATGTAGGAGATCCTTCGAAAGCAAACGCAGCAATGTGGAAACAGAAAATTGCAGACTCGGTCTTTGTTTTTGAAATATAATTCGAAAATATTTGTGGACGATAGTTGCCCAGATTGCAGATGTCTAAAAACAATGTATTAGTGTGTTCACCACTAACCACTTGAATGAACAATTGCCCTTAAAATATTGATTTGCGGATTTTTATAACGGCATTTTAAACGCATTACTGATTTGCCATGGTAAAACCGTAGAATCAAATCTATATAATTTCATAAGCAAACAGAATTGACCCTGTTTAGGCGGTCGATACAGTAACTGTTTGGTTTGGGTCTATTCGTTTTGTTAAGGCATGGTAATGTGTCTATATCAGTTAAGTGCCACATTTGTGTTTGAAGGGAGTTAACTGACGATTGCTTTAACTGTATTTCAACAGTATGGCCGTTCTTTAACAGACCGTTACTTAAAACACACTTATGTTTTGTTAAAAGTATTCATGTAAATAATAACATCAATCACGCCCCTTACGCCGGCTACATTGGTATTCAATTTTCACACTAAAAACATTGGAATTATGATCCCGACCGCAACATATAACAACACTGAGAACGAAGTACTTGCGCCTTGTTTACGGTCGCTACACAAGCACTTATCATCTGATGTTGTGGACATCATAGATTCTGGATGTAGGAGATCCTTCGAAAGCAAAAGCAGCAATGTGAAAAGAAAAATTGCAGACTCGGTCTTTGTTTTAGAAATAGAATTCGACAATATTTGTGGACAATAGTTGCCCAGAATGCAGATGGCTAAACGACAATGTATTAGCGTGTTCACCACTAACCACTTGAATAAACAATTAATAAATATTGCCTTTAAAATATTGATTTGCTGATTTTTATAACGGCATTTTAAACGCATTACTGCTTGGCCATGGCAAAAACTGTAGAATCACATCTATATAATTCCATAAGCAAACAGAGTTGACCCTGATTAGGCGGTCAATACAGTAACTGTTTTGTCTAGGTCTACCCGTTTTGTTACTGCATGGTAATGTGTCTCTATCAGGTTAAAGGTTAAAAATAAGATCTATAGTGACCTTTAATTAAGTGCCACATGTGTTTGTGTGTGAAGGAAGCTAACCGACGATTGTTCTAACTGTATTTCAACAGAATTGTCGTTCTTTAAAAGACCGGTACTGAAACCACGCTCGTTTTGTTAAAATGATTACTGTTTATGTTTATTAAAATATTATCACCAACACGCCCCTTACGCTGAATTATATTAAAAGCATTTGAATGTATGATCCCGACCAGAAGAATAACAACTCTGAGAATGAAATACTTGCGCTTTTTTACGGTCGCTACACAAACACTTATCACCTGATGTTGTGGGCATCATAGATTCTGAGTGTAGGAGATATTTCGAAAGCAAACGCAGTAATGTGAAAGGAGAAAATTGCAGACTCGGTCTTTGTTTTTGAAATAGAATTCGACAATATTTGTGGACGATAGTTGCGCAGATTGCAGATGGCTAAACGACAATGTATTAGTGTGTTCACCACTAACCACTTGAATAAACAATTAATAAATATTGCCCTTAAAATATTGATTTGCTGATTTTATAACGGTATTCTAAACGCATTACTGATTGGCCATGGCAAAACTGTAGAATCAAATCTATATAATTTCATAAGCAAACAGAGTTGACCCTGTTTAGGCGGTCGATACAGTAACTGTTTGGTTTGGGTCTATTCGTTTTGTTACTGCATGGTAATGTGTCCCTGTCAGTTAAGTGCCACATTTTTGTTTGAAGGGAGCTAACTGACGATTGCTTTAACTGTATTTCAACAGGATTGCCGTTCTTTAACAGACCGTTACTGAAAACAAACTTATGTTTTGTTAAAAGAGTATTCATGTAAATAATAACATCAATCACACCCCTAACGCCGGCTACATTGGTATTCAATTTTCACACTAAAAACATCGGAATTATGATCTCGACCGCAACATATAACAACACTGAGAATGAAGTACTTACGCTTTGTTAACGGTCGCTACACAAACACTTGTCATCTGATGTTATGGATATCATAGATTCCGAGTGTTGGAGATCCTTCGAAAGCAAAAGCAGAAATGTGAAAAGAGAAAATTGCAGTCTCGGTCTTTGTTTTTGAAATAGAATTCGACAATAGTTGTGAACGATAGTTGCCCTAACTACAGATGGCAAAATTACAATGTGTTAGTGTGTTCACCACTAACCACTTGAATAATCTATTAACAAATATTGCCCTTATATTAGTTTTTTTCAATGACTTTTATAACGGCATTTTAAACACATTACTGATTGGCCATGGCAAAAACTGTAGAATCAAATCTATACAATTCCATAAGCAAACACAATATACCCTGATAAGGCGGTCAATACAGTAACTGTTTTGTCTGGGTCTACTCGTTTTGTTAAGGAATGGTAATGCGTCTCTATCAGGTTTAAGGATTAAAAAATAGGATCTATAGTGACATTTAATTAAGTATCTCATTTGTGTTTAAAGGGAGCTAACTGACGATTGCTTTAACTGTATTTTAACAGGATTGTCGTTCTTTAACAGACCGTTACTGAAATCAAACTTATGTTCTGTTAAAGGTATTCATGTCAACACTTATTAGCATATTAATTTAACACCGATCACACCCCTTACGCCGGCTGAAGCGATATTCCATTTTCATACAAAAATCATTGGAATGTATGATCCCTACAGGAAAATGTAAGAACACTGAGTATGAAGTACTTGTGCCTTTTTTTTACGGCCGCTACACAAACACTTATCATCTGCTGTTGTGAAATTCATATAGTCTAAACCAGATTTCTAGTAGAGAAGAATTTAGATACTTTAATACAGGTTGCAGCTTAATGAGGCATGAACATCATGCAGAAAGCCCTTCACCTGTTTCTAAGACCGATACTATACTAGTTTAACGTCCGGTTTAGAGGGGTTTACTGTACTTAGTGAAAATTTGGCACGACGAACCGTCTGGATGATAAAAAACTAATTTAAACATTTCTGCAGACTAACAGACCATTATTTTGGGTCGTTATCTTCGGTTGGAGCTAACTGTAAGATGAATGAGATTCCGGAATTTCTCGACAGAAGTTTAGACTGCTTTTCTTTCTTTGTTTTCCATTTAACAACCACCTCTTTTATCAAAACTCAAGTATATGTATTGGTTGCTATGGAGATGTTTTATAATATCTAAATAAAATCGACAGTAACGACAGGGAACCGTTAACTATACACTTACTATGCAGAACTTTAGTGGCATTGTCCACTAGACTGGGTCCTGATGTGACGCCCAGTTAATCGGCCTTCTCATTAGTATTCAAGTAGTTTGACACTCGCTTAATAGTGTGTGTTTGTGTGTGACATGCTTTCTATCTACGTTTTGGTGGTGGTTGCGTCTTATGTGAGTTTTTTTGTTTACTCCCTTTTACTACGCATTTGCAAACAGAGTAGGCTCAGAACTGACAGCTCATGTAGTAGCTGTCACATCAGTGCCCGCTCTATTTGCTTCTGATATAATGTAGATATGATATTTCAGTTTCTACCGTCACAAAAATCCCCTGTGATTTTATAACAACTAGTCTAATATTCACGATGTCATTTTCTCCACATGCAACTTCATGGAGTAAAGAGTTAAAAGTTTGAACAAACAGGATACATGTAAAAATTGTAACAGAAGAGGATTTTATCAGGGTTAAATATTGCCGCTAAATTAGCATCTTTCTCCATGAATATTCAAGTAAGAAATAATGACATCATGGATGTTAATTGGATAACGTTTGATTATAGCACATGGTTACAACATATTTTGGCCAGTAATTATTGTAATAATGGCTACTTTAGAGATTTTTAACCCTTTCAAAGCTGAAACTTTGTGGGACCCAAATTTCAAAAAGGTCAAGCTTACCATGACTATTTATGAATTATGTAATGAAATGTGTAACACGACAGTGCAGACAGTGATGAGAGAGCTCCTATAGGAACGTTGTAATCTGGGCCTACACAGTTTGCAAGGACATAAGATACTCGTAATTTGGGCTAAAAATGTTAGACACCACTTCACTGATGGTAAAAGTACAAAAATGAGTCATGCAGGAAACACTACATACAGAACAAACAGTCGCCCGAACAGCAACACAAGGAAACATCAACTGTACATAACTATAAAAACATCAAGAGACGCTCAAATACAAAACAAACATACAATAGGGGGAGATGGAAGTACCGCCTTCGAACGGTCAGTGACAAAAGTCACTGGGGGGGGGGGGGGGGTTACACCGGTTTATGGGCGCCCAACCTCACACTTATTCCAACCCCACCCTAAAAGACAAACAGTGTAAATAAACGTATCCCCTCTCCGACTAATCTACAACAACCGCGATGGCAAATACAGTGGTAACACAAACTACACCAGACAAACAAACATAATCCAGGCACTTAACATGGTCGTTACAAAAAATAAATGAGACCGTTTTGGACAACAGAAATTTATGACGTTTTCTATGTTGTTATTTGCATACAATTCCAGGAGGGTGTATACTTGCACAGGTTATTGAATATTACGATGCTACGGTTTCAGAAAGTATTATATCTGAAAGCCACATCGTGTCTGCTAGTAAAATGAGAGTATCCTATGTAAGTGACATATTAAGCTGGCCATCTATATTTTGCACTTGTATTTCATTTTTACATGTTCGTCCATGAATATTTATTAGGTAGTGACATTTAAAATAAACCTTAAACGGGGAAAGGAATTACATATTTCGCTGCCAATCTGCTAACTTTATGTAAAGAATAAATTTTACGTCACATTGACGTCGTAACGACGAACAGAGGTCAGGACAGGAAGGAAAGAGCGGTTGAGCCTGAATATGAATCTATTGTCGGAGACACAGAGATATGAGGAGAGAATTAAAATATTTGCGAGTGTAACCATAGTGTCCGAGGTCACCAGAAAAGAAACGTATAATATGTAAAAGTCTAGGAGGGGATGGATAACGAAAAGAAAAGCATGTCTGGGACTTGATTAAGCAGTTTGAAGATATACTCACAGAAGAGCCAGGAACGACCACCTTAGCCCAGCACGCTAGCACACTAGTACGAACATGCTCGTACAGTATGCCGAACGCCAATAGAGAGGTGATAGATCGTGAAGTTAAAGGGGTGCTAAATGTCTGCTATAATAGAGAAAGCAATATCAGATTTTAAATCGTCAATTGTGATGGTAAAGACAAAAATATAGCAACTGATTTTGTCTAGACTTTAGAAAAGTTACACAATATGGAATATGGAACATTGCAGCCATTTTAGAAATTATAGAAAAAAATATATCAAACTCCATTAGCAAACAAAGCAGACCAATACTAAACTGCTCTTGTAGGATATTTAAGGTAATCGTTTTCTCTGAAGACCCAGATGAGACAGCTCCTGCAGAAGTGTCTCATCAGGGTCTGCACTATTTACATGTTGATTGTGCAACCAGTGCACTCCACAGCAGTGATTGCACAGCGAAATATTTGTACAGAGTGAAGATATATGTGATTATACAACAGGGCATGGGTAAAGAAGGAGAAATGTATTTTAAAATTGAGCAAGAGAAATGTTAAAATACGTCAGCTGAATAATATTCACATAAGTACTCATGGAGTAAACAGTGTAAATAATTCAACATGGCGGGTCTCTTTTCGGTCCGTTGTTGACCAGTCGCAGCTGTCTAATTGCAGAAAATTACCCTGGTAAAATCAATCAGATAATGGCCCTTTTTCAAGGACACTGCGATAATCTAATCTGCATTTTCCCTCAACACCCGACAATTTCGGCAAAGAGAAAATACTTTAAGTTTATGGGTTAACAGCAACAAAGCTAAACAATAATTATTGACGAATTTTGAAGTCCAATGTTAAGAATTGAAGAACTATTTCTATCTAGCCCTATACATGTACCTTAAAGTGGTGCCTTCTGATGCATTTGCAAATAGAGTGGACCAATTTCAGAAGGATCATGTAGGAACAGTCTGATTAGGGTCCGCTCTGCTTGCTTGTACAGTATCTATTTCTCATGGTACTATTTGAACGTTTTCACCCCGCAGTCGCATAAAGGCACCACGACAAATAGTGCAGTCCCAGATCAGATGCCGCCTTTTCAAGGCGCCGTCTGATTAGTGACTTAACTATTTGTCTCAATCTCTATTTCTATATATATGCTTTATTCCTTTAAAATTTGCATTTATTTATCTCATTTCCTTATTTTACGGAATGATTTAACACACTTGGATTGCAGACGACAATTAGAAAGTTGGCGCCGAAAGAGTTATCTTGTTTTATACAACAAAACGTTGTTATGAATTGAAAAAATATATCTATCTAGCCCTATAATACATGTACCTTATAGAGGTGTCTTCTAATGCATTTGTAACTAGAGTAGATCAAGTTCTGCTCTGTTTACCTGCACAACATAATTTTGTCAAAGCACTATTCTAACTCTTCGCTTGCTATTCACGTCAATATACCTACCTGTAAATAGTGAAGACCCAGATCAGACAGCTCCTGTAGAAGCTGTCTCATCAGGATCTGCACTATTTACAAGTTGATTGTGCAACCAGTGCACTCCACAGCAGTGATTGCACAGCGAAATATTTGTACACAGTGAAGATATGTGAAAGTATACAACAGGGCATGTGTAAAGAAGGAGACATGTAGAAGGGTTAACCTGTTTTCTATAACAGAATAAAGAAAATTATTAACACATATATCGGGTGAAAAAGTCATGTCCAGTTTAACTTCGATTTCCCTTTAACTTCAAGGGACTATATAAATGTGTTCAAGATAACAGAAGTTCGTATTATCCACTTTCTAATCTGAACAATTTCTCGAGTTCACAGCTTAGTACAGATCTAAAGTAATGATGAAAGCTCCTATAGGAAATTTTAGCATTAGTTTATACCTGTATTAAACTTTCACATGTGTTTCTAGATATATGCAGCGATACATATTACAGCAATTCTGTATTGTAAGTATTGGAAGGGTCGACTGTTTAGTTGAGTTGTCCAAACGTTTGAATTATCAATATTCGAGATATCGAAGTTCAGCTGTATGTCAATAAGGCTAAAGGCTAGCTTTAGATATGATGCACTCAAATACAGTAATCCTCCTCTAATGCAATCACTTAATGAATAAAATTGGATGTCTTTATAAGCAGGTGGTTGCTTATTTCAGAACAAAAGTAATGCAGAAAGCTCCTCTAGGAGTATTCTTCATTACGTTTGTCCTACATTAAGCTATCATCTGCCTCTACCACCCATATTTATACCTCTTTTAGGTGGTCGCATTAGAGTGGTTTTACTGTAACTTTGATTTATTTAAAGTTACTGGTGATAAAACAGGTCTCAACATAATTTGGTTTCTGTTTGCGTATAGATCTGTAATAACGCTCTGTTTGCGCATAGATCTGTAATAAAGCTCCGATTGTACGATTTCTGCTGTGGCCAAAGTTCGTATTCCACAAACAAACATAATCTAATTAATATTCACGACAAAGTATATCATAGACTTAGGTAATTTACCAATATTCAAGATTAAGATTATTTGTCGACTTACGATCTAGGCAGTTCATCATCATTTGTACATTTAACGTTCTATCGGACTTCAGGACGATCTCTATTATGTTCTCCCAAGGTGCATGTATTTAAAGTTACGGGCTGTCTTCCCGCTGCCTTTATCCTTATCCTGCTACCTTCCCGATACATTAATACCTTGTCCCGGTACCTTCCCGATACCTTAATCTCTTATCCCGCTACCTTCCCGATACCTTAATGTCTTATCCCGCTATCGTAGTCTTTATCCCGGTACCTTCCCGCTACTTTAATATCTTATCCCGCTACCGTAGTCCTTATCCCGGTACCTCCCCGCTACCTTAATCTCTTATCCCGCTACCGTAATCCTTATCCCGCTATCTTTATCATTACCCCGCTTTCTTTATCCTTGTCCACTACCTTCCCGATACCTTACCTGTTATCTCGATTCCTTTCCTATACCTATTCCTTATCCCGCTTTCCTTCTAGCTACATTGTTGCTTATCCTGCTTTCCTTCCAGCTACGTTATTCCTTATTCCGCTTACCTTCCCGCTACCTTACTCCTTTACCTCGCCATCGCAATCCGTATCCCGTTAACCGCAATCTATCACTTGCAAACAGCTTTGCTCCAGATGAGATGTCGAGTAACTCGGTATCTCATCAGGACCAAGCTGTTTGACACTCAACAAATAGTTTCCTAATAGCTTAATCGAACTGAGCAGTCATTATATTTAACAGCGGGATGGGCGTTAGTGAGCGGTAGACCATGACATGAATGGAAGAAAGCGTACAGATAAATAACCATAAATGACAGTAAGGTGGTGTAACTGGGGTAGTCAGCTATACATGCTCGTTTGAGCTGTTTGCCGAGGGACTGGACTATTGCTATGACAAAAACAAGGTAAAAATCTTACATTTCTTTTGATAGTAAAGTGCAAACAGCTTGGATTCTGATGAAATGCCGAGTAATTTGGCGTCTCATCAGGATCCAAACTGTTTGTACATGATTAATTGTTTCTCATGGATTTGTCTCAAGACAATTGGTCAACAGTTTCTGAAAAACTTGTGTCAAGACATTTGGTCAATAATGTCTCAAAACCTTGTGTCCAGGTTTCTTAACACCCATCGATGGTACTGGCTTATATCAGCTATTATACTGTGTCCCCTAAACCCTTTTCTTCATATAAGCGGTGTTTGTGTCTTTTCAAAAAGAATATTTGTACCTTTTCAAAGAGAATTGATCAAGATCAGACGGATCCACTTGGAGCAGTCTGGTCTGGGTGTGCTTTGTTTGCTTCGTTTGCTTATGAAATTATAACCGGGCAAGCATGCAATTTACTACATATAGTCACAACAATTGGAAAATATTAGCTTCAGCTGCGGTTCGAGCTCATGACCTCTTTTATGGGAGGTGGGCGCTCTGCTATTTAACTAATTGTCTTCTTTCTTAACGTGTTTAAAGTAACAAAGGAATTGCAAGACATCAGCCAATCATTGTATCAGTTCTAAGTGTACATTAAATTCGGATAAACATGCAGGGACAAGTACTAAAGTCGTCATATCTCCACCAAACCCTTTATCGTGACTACTAGTTAGGATTTCTCAAAGGCTTTTGCGGAGAGGGATTTGGTGGAGACATAAGTTATTCTTGAAAATTATTTAATTTACTCCTTTATCGAGACCTCTGTTTTAGGTGGCTGGTTTCTTAATGCAGACTAACCGTTATGCTAATCCTTCATCCTGCATAAAGCGGACATCGGACTTATAGACCGTAATTAATCCTTCGCTTGCTGAATTTTAAAATACATTTCGCCTTCTTTACCCATGCCCTGTTGTATAATTACATATATCTACATTGTGTACAAGTATTTCGCTGTGCAATCACTACTGTGGAGTACACTGGTTGTACAATCAATTTGTAAATAGTGCAGACCCTGATGAGACAGCTCCTGCAGGAGCTGTCTCATCAGGGTCTTCACTATGTACATGTAGGTATATTGACGTGGATAGCAAGCGAAGGGTTAAACGTCCGATTAAGAGGATTTTACTGCAATTGCCATATATTATTGGACTAATGTCCACGTGTAGGGAGAGAGGGGGCGGTCTTTCTGCCAACGTGACCTTAGTTATAAACTATAAAGCCAGTAGTGCTGATCCTGATTTGTGGTTACTAAGGATATCGCTGGCTTGGCCTACACTGTGTGTATGTACTATAAAACATGTCTGAACCGGAATTCCAGTGAAGAATAATTTAAATACTTTTAGCTAGATGGCTGCTTAATGCAGGATGGAAGTCATGCAACAAGCTTCTATAGGAGCTTTATGCATGGCCCTGTCTCACTGTGTTAAGCTGCCGCCTGACTCCAGAACCAGTATTTATACGTAACTAGACGCGCGGTTTAGATGGGTTTTACAGTTTATACCCATGTTGACGCCTTGCAAAACACGGAAGACCCAGATCAGACGAAACCTGTAGGGGCCATCTGATCTGGTTCTGCTCTGTTTGCTTATAAATTATGGTACAGCTATTTCTATACTATTTGACATAGCCTCTTACGCACATGCTGCATTAATTAGTTTATAACGGTTAGTTAATTACTGTTCATAATTCTGAGAGTCAGTCGTTAGTACTCACGAGTAAACACTTTATACACGTTTTGACTGTAGTTAAATCAAACGTTTCCATGGTTGTGAGTAGGCGTATACAGATGGTGTTCAGTTTTAACCTATTCCGTCACGCTGACGCCCGTGTAAAAGTCACTTTCTGAAACCATTGTGATAAATAGAGCATTTGCTCTATTTATCACAATGGTTTCAAAACTTGTTGTTGGCATCCGTCAGTCGAGAACTACTATTGAATTCAAAGCTACAAATTTATAAAATGTTCCTATTCGGTAGATTTAACCTTTAGACTGTTGCGGACGGATGAGTGATTATCTTTGCAAGCAATTTGTATCCATTTACAGCTCGTGTTTCTATGGTAATTAGTAGGCGTACACTGGTAACACTCGGTCTTACAGGTATTCGTTATTTATGGCAAGACGCAGGTCTTGAAAAATACGTTTAACCTTTCAATACAAAGTAACTTTTGTCTACTTAATTAGGGGTCTGCTTTAAATTCAAAAAGTGCAATTTCCTTCCAGTACGTATAAAGATAAACGTCAGAACGCCTAACAACTAGAATCCTAAAGGGGGTGTCACACTAGAGCGTATGGCATGAACGTTTGCGAGCGTATGAGAAAAAAATGCTCATACGCTCGCAATTTGAGCATGATCAAAAACGGTCAGCGTCTACGAAGGTATGATTCGTTCTCTCTACATACGCTCATCATACGCTAGGAACACATTGAAAACGTTAGAGTGACAATAAAGCTTCGCATACTGTGGTATGAAGGCGGTCAGTAAAACTATCATATACGAGATAGCATATCAGTAACGTATTTGTTACGTACGCTTGACGAATGACTAACGTATTTAACGTATTACTGGCTATTCATACGCTACTCATGCATTCATATACGCTAAGCATACGTTAAGTATTCTGAAAATGGATTATCCTTCGAAAACAAAAGTGGCAATGCCAAAAGAGAAAATTGCAGACTTGGTTTTATTGGGTCTGTTCATGAGTAGTTATCAAAAGTACAACACTGCTCACGCCCCCTAGCACAGGCTTGAGCAGTATTCGTGTTTTAAAAAAATGTGTACCATCAAAACTAATGATCCCGAAGGACCAGCAAATATAAGAACACCGAGAATGAATATGGGGCGACTTTTTACGGCCGCCACACACAAGCACTTAACACCTTCTGTTGTGAAGTACATATATTCTGAACGTGGGTGATCCTTCGAAAATAAAAGTAGCAATGCCAAAAACGAAAATTACACATTCGGTTTTATGGAGTCTGTGCATGAGTAGTAATTAAAAGTGCAATACTACTCACTACTTATATGTTCGCCTACGGTACAAATACGCTGATATACACTACACTGATGGTGACATAAGTTGACACACGCTCGTATACGTTTCTCATACCTTACATATACGCCAGATATAGGGTACGAATACTCTATTCGTGCGCTGCTAATACGTTCATCGAAGAAAGTTGTGGACAATTCGGGTTCATACGCTCAATCGTTGTGCGTATGACCAGTGTTTCGAAAACCTCCATATGTTATCCATACGTTCCTCTCATACGCTCTAGTGTGACAGGGCAATAAAAAGTACTTACTTATATCTCGTGTCATCGGAATCTAAGCAGTTTGACACGCCGTCAATAGGTTTTCAGATGCTTGATGGAATTAGAGCAGGCTTAAGCGGTGGTCACAACCCGCCGTAGGTGGAAGTGCGTGTTATCTACGTGCAAAATCGTGGGGAAATTTTTGGAATCCGTACGTGGTGAGTACGGCCTCCGTACGGATTTAGGAGCACGCAGACACGCCGTAGCACTTTTGGTGCATGCAAAACTTTCGCTGCGTTGGAGCTACGTTCGGGCTACGGATTCACCAACGTACCGGTGACGCACGTGCTTCTACAGCCAACGTGCGCACAACGTACTGACTCCGTGAGTGTTTTAATCTTCCCCCACAGTCGCTTGCTCTACAGAGGACGCACTTACACGTAGCACGTGCGTGTTGCGCACATGATAAGTACGTGGTCTGTGCTCACTCGGCACTTCCTCAGTTCTACTATCCAATGAACTGACACAACTCACGTGGACCGTACGTGAGCATCACGTGGACCGTACGGCCTCCGTACAATAATGCAGCAATCGCACGGAGATCGTATGTTGTGAGCACGTTGTAAACACTTTCAACTCACTTACCGCACGTGCAACGTACGATGCACGCAACCGACCAGGGCGAGGCTGTCGTGCGTGCCACGTACGTACATCTTGCGCAACCGTGCGTGTGACGTGCATTCCTCCCTGCATTTGCTGCTTCTTCTCCACATTTTCAGAAAAACGTAGTAGTCCTGGCCTCCCAAAGAAACGAACGTGCTAAAAACTCGCACGGTGGGTTGTCACCAGGCTTTTAATGGGAATCCCTAGTTGTACATCTGATTTCAGAGGATAATAGAAAATAACAAAAGACACAATGATCCAAATAAAACACGTTGACAGCTTTACCCATTCGCGCCCATCATCCCATGTATGAGACGTAGGCAAACAGTGTTGGTCCTTCTCAGACGCCGCATTATGCGTCGTCTGATCAGAGTCTACACTGTTTGCTGATAGGAATTTCACTATAAAACAAAACAAAATAAAGTTGAAAATTTAGGCCAGACACCCCTTAGATAAAACGTGGACTAATCAAATATATAAACATGGAATAATCCACTGGGCGCAAATGGGTCAAACCAAGATACGTGCGGGCGCGCGTCTGTGTTTGTGAAGGCGCTGGAGGTGGATTATATCGCTTCTTTTCAACATACGAAACATAAAATGATGTTGTATTCTATTTTTATACAAAACATCGGATGAGGCCATTTGATAGCTAAATTGGCCATGAAAATATATTTGTACTTTAAAGGGGATGTCCCTACATTTTGACGCGTTTCATAAACACTTAAAATATACAAAACTCACTTGTTTCTA
Source organism: Azorinus chamasolen (assembly GCA_963576725.1). Taxonomy (NCBI): domain Eukaryota; kingdom Metazoa; phylum Mollusca; class Bivalvia; order Cardiida; family Solecurtidae; genus Azorinus; species Azorinus chamasolen. Next base: position 30,800,396 of record OY755253.1, on the reverse strand, counting down.
TGCTGAAAAGTAGTACATGTATATCGCAGAAAGCCCAATCCAATTACCGTTTATAATGACAAAACATCCATGTGTTTGATATCGCCGATCCCGGTTTTACTCCCCGATGTTTCAGTTTTATTCGGGTTGGGTTTTAGTTTCGTAACTGTTCGTCCTATTCGCGATTCTCCGACCACTTCCGAGAAAGCTATTACGTAAACAATAGAGGGATCGGGTGATCATCGGCAAAGCGCGGAAGAATTTAACGGAAAAGGCCGATAATATTGTGTTGTAGAACAAAAATTATCAGTATTGATGAAATCGGTTTATTTGTATCACAGGGGCATTTTTCGATATAAGTTCAAAGTGGGAACCTTCATAATAATGATAGAGCATAACAAATACCAAGTTTTATGATATTATTGAAAATATGCGATCATTGTAGGGACTTCCTCTTTAAGGCTAACTTTGTATGACAGATATCGGATTTTCTTTTAACCCTACGCTTGCAATTCACGTCACTATACCTACCTGTAAATAGTGAACACCCAGATGAGACAGCTTCTGCAGAGTGGACCCAAATTAGGATCTGCTCTGTTTGCTTTTGATGTAATATATACTTGAGTTTGTTTCTGCCATGGCCAAACTGTCTGCGTCCACATGCTATTATAACAATTAATCTAATTAACCCATTTGCGCCCAGTGGATTATTCCATGTTTATATATTGGATTAGTCCATTTCTTATCTTAGGAGTGCCTGGCCTAAATTTTCAATTTAGTTTTGTTTTATATTGAAATTCCTATCGGCAAACAGTGTAGACTCTGATCAGACGCCGCATGATGTGGAGTCTTATCATAGTCTACACTGTTTATCTACGTCCCATATATGGGATCCTGGGAGAAAATGGGTTAATATGCATGATGCCATTATTTCTTACATTAATATTTCTGTTAATCAATACAAACAAACATGAATATCTATGGAGTAAAGGGTTTACACACGGCAATGGCAACTTTCCATCGTACACTATTTAGTAACAGTGGGTCCTCGGCTTGGTCAAACTATACCAAGACGATAATTAACCTTTAACACGCGATGGGCAACTTGTGATACCTGATACGCATAGCAAACACTTTGGGTTTATTGTTAGCTTAACCCCTTGCTCCATTTTACTCTATAAATACTCTTGAAAGAAATAAGGATACCGTGAATATCGATAATTGATTGTATAAAGACATATGAAATTAGGAATTTTCTACCAAGTAAGAAATTGTAGAATTATTATATGTATTACATAGTATGTTATTTTATAAGCAAACAAAGCAGTCCCTGATCAGTGAGTGAGCTGGGGTTTACGGCATTGCGAGACTGAATAGGTCATATAGCGCCGATGAATGATTAGATGACATATTCAGACAGTTCATACAGGAGCCGTCTGATCTTGGCTATTCTCTGTTTGCAAAGGCGTAGAAAGGCAATTTAAGGGTAATTGGGTTAACAATGCCAACCATTTACCTGTTGAATACATGTATTCATGTAAAACAAAATGACATCATGAATATTAATTAGATGACGTTTTATAAGGCATGCAAACACGGTCATCCTTAGTCATACCACTAAAAACGTAATAATCACATATATTATTCCATAAAATGAATAGGACTAGTCTAATTTATGTCTACTAAGTTTGCAAAAGCAGTACGCGTCTATTAATAGGTAAATGATAATGTTAAGAATCGTACCAAAAATCTTTACTCGATCATCGGTAAGTACTCGCGACCAATCGTCGATAACATATCGTGATTCAATTCTAATATGGCGAGCTTATTTGAGTCCGGGTAAAGTCAATATAACTTTGCAATCAACGTATATCCAAGTCAATCTCTTCGTCTTTAAAACATGACATTTAATTAGGATAAACTATGTTTTAAATCTTAAATAGCAAAATTATTCTGTTCAGTTGTGACATTGTGTGAAATCGTAATCGGATGTTTGGCCCTGCCTTGGCTTTCTTTACTTCTTCGATCATCACGTCGGAATCGCCATGGACATCGATTAATTACTAGTAATGGGTATAACCATTACGCCATAAATCCTTTTATAAACAAGGTATGCCCAACTCAGACATCTCTTGTAGTTCGACCAGGGTCTATTCTGTATTCTTCAATCCAAATGTGTTATACCATTCAGTAAAATAAGGAATTGAGATAAACAAAGTCAACTTTAAATGGAAATATACACATATTAAAATAGACATTGAGACAAACAGAGAAGTCCCTGGTCAGATGCCAGAAGTAGGGAAGAATGAATTGGGGAGAATGCCTGCAGTCCTGCAGCCCCTGTCACGTAACCTATGACGTCACAATAGGGATGGTATCCTATGACTGATGAAGAACAATGCGGACAGACTCGCCCTGAGAGAATGGTGGGCCCATTGTGTCCGCTGTAGAGAGCATCGCGGGATGGTATCTAGGTGTGGTCCAGTTTTGTGACGTCAACTAACCATTCGTAGGGGAAGAAGCCTTTGGCTTCCTCGAACTTGTAGGCTTTTAGAAACCTAGCGTAGGAATTACCGGGAGCCAAGAAGAGACTGATGTCGAGGAACTTGAAGGTATCATTGGTGATACAGGCGTAAGCGTTGCACCTTTTGACTACAAACCCATATTCTTGCTTGTCCATTTTTCCATTTTTAAATGCTTGGCAAGCTTCTGTTCCACCAGGTTCAGGTCGTACGTAGCGCTGAAGATACGAAATGAAATGAATGATATTAAAGAATAAAGAAATGAATTCAATGGATAAAATAATGAAGAAATTAATGCATACGAATTAGCGCGTTATTACCTATTAAGGCCGAGCACGGGCAATGTGATCGCATAGCCCTTCAATTGACCGTACACATTCTCAGCCTTTTCTTTCTCGACCGCCCTTCCTCGTCACCGTCATTCGATTGTCGAATGACCTCTTTGTTGGATTCCAGGTACTGGTCCCACTTTTTCCTAGCGTATGCGGCAGCGGCTACCTGCATCTGGGTTAAAGACAGCAGCATTTGTCCCAGCAGCGCGTCTATGTCGGCGTCCACGATACACACGGGTTCGGTATAGCCCGTTACATTAGAGCAGATGTACGTGCTGTTGGGTCCACTCCAGTTTCTCGGTGGAGTCCCCTTCTAATTACATGAGCATAGATTCGGAGTCGAAAACGGCGAACCAGGGGAAAGTTCGCTCGTCTTCGGGCACGTGAATCCCGAACTCTTCCAGACACTCGAAAATGGTCTGCCACTCTTTGTAAAAAACCGGGATGGTCGAGTAGGGTCGTTTTGTCTCATATTTAGGCGTGTGTTAGGATATTACCGTGATGATCAAACAATCGATCGCAAAGCTAGCACTGTTTCCTGGCATACTGGGCAAATCCTGTCACGTAGGAGCAGTGCTTTTTCGTGCTGGTTGACGTACAGCGTCTCCGCGTACCGTTACGTCGATTTAAAGACCGGAACGACGAGGTCATTGTCTTCCAACGAGTACATTTGTACATTCAGTTTGACACACTGCTCGAATTCGGAGAGGTCTCGCAATTGCATGCGATTAAATCTGGTGGGAGGGGTGACCTGAACGGTGGTGCGGCCTCCGAAGAAACCTACGTATTCTTGTCGGTTATGCACCTTTTCCCACTGATTGTACAGACCTAAGACTTTGGTTCTGTCTACGGGTACGGATTGTTGCAGACACATACACCGGAAGAGACATAAGTTGACTGTATAGATCAGTTTAGTGACGGAGTCCTTATCTAAGGAAATTATAGCCTTACATCTTGTAAAATATTCAGGCAAGGGTTCGTCGTTTACGGGGCCCAACGAGAAACTGTTATTATAGACTTTGACACGAATGTTGGTCATTAGCACCAGTCGCCATTTCGTATCCCGTCTATTTTTAGACATTTCCGCCAAAATGTCAAGCTCTTTGATCGTCTCCATCACTTTGGAGATATCTTGCCTCCTGGTTACGTGGATGGCAACGTCAAAGATGTTGAAATTGTCTTAGGGCCGAAAATATCGACATCGACCCGTCTCCACGTGACGAATAATAAATCCAAACTTAGATTCACTATGAAGGCGTGCTGCTGTCGGTCGTAGATACCCTGCAAGGCCTCGCCGATGTCTCCAATGGTCATGCAGGGGAACATGGAAATGTTATAGATGGACTCTATGGGTCCTTCACGGTACCGCTCAAATATAAAGGCGTGATTAGACCCGTAACACTCCCGAAACCCTTCGTCTACGGACCCATCGTCATTGACCCAGGGTTCCTGACCTCGGTGAAAAGGATCTGGGTGAAGTCCCGCGCCGACTTGATAATGCGTTTTTACGTGATGGGCGCGCAGAGCTTGCCTGACTCGAAACTTGGGCGGACACCGTCGACAGTTATACGTACTGGGAGTCGATCGACACCCTTGGTGTTCTCTGTCATTGTGGACTCAAAGCTGATTCGGATACCGAAACTCGGCTTCGCATTGCCGACAATAATAGGAAGATGGCCCGGGTTTCGGACTGTGTGGTTTGGCTGTGTCATTTGCTTCTTATGCTTAATTTTCCGGTAAAACTCGAGTTCCGGGACTGTCTTTAAACTGTCTCGACACTGGTCGCAGGGAAAAGTAACGATGCCCTGGATGGATTCGTGCTGGCGGAGATTAGTGTGTCGCGAAAATGTGTTGTGATATTTGGAACAGTTTAAGTTTATACTTTGATGTGCCGATTTAACAGGCTGCACCAGATTTCTCTTTTGAGCAAAGGTCCTTGGACACTGGTTGCATGGAAAGTTACGAGGGCTTTTCTTAATACTGCTTTAGATCTCTTTCCTGATATGGAACGAACATGTTGAACATAAAAACAATAATAATAATAATTATAATGAAATATATATTGGTTTAGTTTATATTTGATCTAAGGGGTGTCTGGTTTTAATTTTCGTTTTGTTTCATATTGAAATTTAATCAACAATCAGTGTAAACTCTAATCAGACATCGCATTATGGCATTTATAGGAACGTTGGTCCACATGGGTTAATTAATATAAATGCAATTTTAATGGATCTACATTATCGAGTCATATTAAAGGTTAGATTGCGAGCTTATGTGTGTTGGAAAAAAATAGTTTAGAACCATTTAATACTTCTATTAGTTCTATTTTAATATATATCTTTCTTCAGGTTATGTTAGAGCGTGCTTTGTTAACGTTAGAATTGAAAGTGTAGACCTATTAACATAATCTACTGTCCATTTCAATGTACTTTATCACTGAATTGTAGCCGACATTATTTATTATTTTGAGTCAGACTGACTTTAAATATATACTTTATTAGATCGCATCGTTTTCCAGGACCCCCATGCTGAGTATCCCCCAATACCATGCAGTAACAAGGAATAAAATGCGAAAATGCATTTTCTACATGCTAATTCGATCAGCTGTTTCTTTGCAAATGGCCACCGTATGTATGGATTGTGGAACATATCATTTTTCAACAGGGGTGAATTGCATACTGATTTGCAATCAATGACGTAATTTCGCGTATGACGTCAACTTTTAAGAGCTATATTTACCCTTAGTTAAATTCGAATGTTCCACTCGACGTCAATCGTCCGCCATTTGCAATTTGAAATGAATGTGTTTACAATGGAAAAACATTGTTTTTATGCATGGAATATTTATTTAAAGATGGATTCAAGGGAAACTCTGGCACAGAGTTCCTGAAAAACGATGACACAAGTGGTTTAAATTTGATCTCGATCCGGCAAGAAATGAAAAAAAAATCTCGATTCATATTCAGTGACAAAGTAAATTGAAATGGACGGTGGTCTTATTATTATTAATATTATTATTTTATAATATATATGTGTGTGCGTGTGCGCGTGCGTGTTCGTGTGCATGTGCGTGCCCGTGTGCGTGTGCGTATGTGTGTGTGTGTGTATGTGTGTGTGTGTGTGTGTGATAGATTAGATGATGAAATAAAGCTTTTAAAACTAGCCTAATTTATACGCTAAAAAGGCGCGACACACGTTTCAACAGATCAGCAGGCGCAAATCTTTAGAAGAACCTTATTAAAGGATATCCTAAGCCTTATGGAAACAAGCTCTTATGTGATTCGTTTCGTTTTCTTTTTCTTTTCAGCCACAGAAGATTATGAATGTAGTGGATGAGGAAGTGTCGGAAGAAACGCCACTTCGCCCGGCGGAGGAAAAACAGAAAGCGAGTTTCATTGTTATTACCTGAACTTAGTGAAGGGAATTATAATGCTAGACTTGGGAGTTATCATTGGTTGCGGTGTATGGAACGAACTAAATGTATAGGATCGAAAATCTATGAATGCAACTTCGCATGTAGAGGGCGATATGTGGAAGAGCAGTACACCTGGTTCACAGTTGTTCTTTAACTGACAAAGAACAGTATCGGAGAGTTGCATCGATATAACCGTAACTTTTTTTCCTCAGAGGAAAGTGAATAGGGTCCTCTTCGGGAGAGTAAACAAATCCGGCGGAGCAGAGACATCGAGTGGCATCAAGGTGTAGTGAATGTGGTAAGTACATCATTATTTTCTCTTTTTAAAACGCTTTACTCAGTGTCAGAGATTTTATGTGTTCTTCTGTACATACATATGACACCTTTTAGGCTTGGGTACAGTAGTATAAAATTACAAAAATGAGTCATGTAGGAAACACCACATACAGAACAAACACTCGCCCGAACAGCAACACAAGGACGCAGCAAATGTACATAACTTATAAAAACATCAAGAGACGCACAAAGACAAAACAAGCATACAATAGGGGGAAGATGGAAGTACCGACTTGGAACGGTCAGTGACAAAAGTCACTGGGGGGTTAACCCGGTTTATGGGCGCCTAACCACACACTTATTCCACCCCCACCCTAAAAGACAAACCGTGTAAATAAACGTATCCCCTCTCCGACTAATCTACAACAACCGCGACGGCAAATACAGAGGTAAAGTGCATGTATAACGAAATTATTTAAGTGAACAAACTTTATCTACCTATCGCTAGTGTACTCAATGATTGAGCTGCAAACAGGGTAACTGTAGAAAAGTAATAATGGGTACGACAAAAATCAAATAGTACAGATATCCGACGTACTCCTTCCATTTCTTGATTCAAGAGGTCGCCTTCATAGAATACTAAACCTTTCTTGTCGGCGTACATGCAAAGAGGCCAGCGTGATTGCCAACTGTAAAAGGGTTCACAACCAAACATGCAGTATGTTGTAGTACTACAAGATCATATCCCTTTTTAATGAATTGTTTAACATAGTTGATGAACAAAGTGAGAAATTGGGTATTTCCTATAGTATTACGAAGTTTGTAAATCACATCACCATACAATTCAGGATGTGAAATACCGTGTCGCAGAAGCACCTTGAGATCACATTGGTACTTGCCAATAAGCGAGAGATTTCTATAGTAAAATTTACAGAAAGTTTCTCTTAGTTTATGGTATCTATATCCTTGCTTAAGCAGTTTTTCAGTTAAAATAAGATTTTGACTGTTAAAATCGTCAATAGATAAACAAGTTCTAGCAAAACGAATAAGTTGAGATATATAAACCCCTTAAAATGGAGCATGGGGAACATCCCCGTCAAGATTAGGAAAATTTACAATATTAAAATCAAAATCATCCATTTTGTCATATATTTTAGAAGACATCATTCCATTATTAATTTTAAGGTCTAGATCAAGAAATGTTGCATAATTGTCGGACGGGTTAGTTTTATTCAATTTGAGTTCTTTCAGATAAATTGTAGGAATCAGAGCACCAAAGAAAGGGTTATCTAAGTTAAAACTATCATCCAAATATCGACAAGTTTCATTGAAGGCTTTTATAACATCTTCTTGTGATTGAGGATTAAACGCAACACGAAATCTCTCTCATAGCAGTACAAAAACAAATCAACGACATGTGGTACACAATTCGTACCCATAGGAATATCAATAACCTGGCGGTATATAGCATTCCAATAACGTACAAATATGTTATCCAAAAGAAAGGTTAGTGCTTCGCAAACTTCTGAGCAAGTCCAACTGGTGTAATATTTCACTTGCTCGTCAGTAAAGAAAGCTTTTCCAGCATTAAATGCCAAGAATGATGTTTTTTGCCAGGCAAATACTTTCTGGATTAAGTTAGTAAGCGTATCCCTAATGTAAATATGAGGACGAGTTGTGTACAGAGTAGAAAACATGTACGTGCTTACAGTGGATTCAATATATCTTTTGTTCTTAAGTTTGTTTAAGACTTCTGAAGATTTCTTAATAAACCAGAAGAGATTTATTCCAGAATTTTCATAAGTCCCATCACAGTAGAATTTTACATGTTCCTTTACCTTCGTTAAACAAGAAGTCAAAAGTATAGACAATTTAGTAGTTGTACATAAACTAGAATTTGCAATGAAACGTGCTTTATATGGGTTTTTTGTAGTTTTGGTAACCAATACATTGTAGGAAGTTTATGTTGTGTAATTTTAATATCGGTTCCAAATTGTTCACACTTTTTGACATGGTCTGAAACGATGGTCTTTTCGTCAGTAGTAACTGAAATGTATGACTTGGTATTAATAATTCCCTGCTTCAAGACATCGATATAATGTAATCGTCCAATAATAATCACATTATTCGATGCCTTATCAGCTGGAACAAAAACGTATTTTGGGTGGAAATCCTGTAAACCCTTTTTAAGATGTCTAAAAGAAATTCTAGGTTTCGTTTTTTCCAACCAGAAAGAGCATTAGACTCAACGTGTTCTCTTCGACACCATTTAATACTAAAACTTTGTAAAGCCTCCGCAATCTGAATGTTTATCTTTAATTATCTCAAAATTACCAGTAATCACATGACCAGCCGGAGGAAAGCAAAATTTTGAGGTGGCGCAATCTCAATTATCAGGATTAATGTCGCGGTTGTTGTAGATTAGTCGGGGAAGGGATACGTTTATTTACACTGTTGGTCTTTTAGGATGGGGATGGAATAAGTGTGAGGTTGGGCGCCCATAAACCGATTTAACCCCCAGTGACTTTTGTCACTGACCGTTCCAAGGCGGTACTTCCATTTTCCTCCTATTGTATGTTTGTTTTGTGCGTCTCTTGTTGTTTTTTCTACTTATGTACATTTGCTGTTTCCTTGTGTTGCTGTTCGGGCGAGTGTTTGGTCTGTATGTGGTGTTTCCTGTATGACTCATTTTTGTACTTTTAAGGTCGGCCACACTTTAATATAGTTGAAAATAGTATTTCTAATGGGTTTGTTATAATTGTAGCAGATGATAGGTGGGTCTGTATTTTAAAAGTAATTAGGAATAGTGTCAATTACATTTTTGTCTAAAAAATACTTTGAAGGTCAATGAAATCAACACCTTTATTAATAAAAGGAATTTTCAAGAAGAATCTTTGGTGTTCAGATAATTTGTCAATGTGCGGTCTAAGAACATGTAGAGTAAAGCTTTTTATCTTTCTTTGTAAAGAAGAACTGTCCCTATTTTTTTCTCTTTTATCTAGGCTAACAAGAAAACTAGAACTGATGGAGAAAACTCTTGAATTAATGAAGAGGCATGCTGATAGCGACAGAACACAGCTAGCAGGGGTCAGAAATACTTTTAGACTTCTAGACTGTCGAGTTTACTGTCAATTAGTCAATTATATATATTTCCCAAGTCATCTCTTTTTTATTTTATTTATTGACTGCAAATGAGTTGAATCCGCAAAACAGTTAAAGGTTATTATCAGAGACAATTCTCCTTTCGTGTTATGTAGTCACGAGATATTGCGGATGTAGACGCAGTTTGAATAGGAGGAGGTGGATTTATATAATATTTGCATAAAAAGGTGTTTTTGGAAAGAAACAATTGCGTTAAATCAGGGACATTATTTGTAAAACCAAAGTGTTTGATGGATAATGGTCAAAACAGGCAGATAAAAAAGGAAAGATAGAAATAGTAGTGATGATAGCGATAGTGTAAACAATACGAATATATTCAAGCAGAGAGGTCCGTCAGTGGAGAAAGATAGAGAACTTTCGGTAAGCGAAATTCTTGGCCAAGTTAACGATGCTTTGTATAGTTAAGGTAAAGATGATAGCTCAGAGAAACACAATGTATCAGTTTTTTGTCCAGAACAATGTAGATCTAGATTCTGCAGATCCCCAAGCGAAGATGTCAGAACAGAAATGGAAGAAGCAACGACGGAACCTACTAACAGAGATCTCATGGAGTGTTTAGAGAAGATGAGTGTAAAACTTGACTCTAGACTAGAGACGGTAGAACATGAGTTGAAAAGTATAGAGAAGCTTGAGATGAAAGTATGTAGTTTTGAGAAGGAAATGAAAAGCATTTGGGTTGCATTAATGGATCGGACTAAGAGGGTAGAGGAGAGGGTTACTCAGCTTGAGGACAGATATAGGGGCAGGTGAGCTTATGGGGAGAGTTAAGGTACCTGAAGTAGAGAGAGATAGACTCCGTGATGACTTAGTGTACCTCAAATCACAGTCGATGAGGAATAATCTTATCTTCACTAACGTGCCGGAGGACTGTGTTGATGGTAACGAAGCAGCGGCAGTGACAGAGAAGAAACTGAGAGATCACTTACAGAACACCTTCTAGATCGGCAAAGAGACTGCAGAGAGGATCCGTTTCGAGCGGGTCCATAGGACGCCTGGCGGACCGATACAGGGAAAGACAAGATCCATTGTATCGAAGTTCACATACTTCCAGGACAGGGAACTCGTCCGCCGGCAGTGGAAGTACCTGGAGGGTACCAGGTTTTACATGTACGAACAATTTCCCCCGGAAGTGTTAGCCAAGAGAAAGAAGCTGGTGCAAAGGATGAAAAGTGAGAGAGCAAGTGGAAAGGCAGCATGGGTCGCCTATGACACACTTTTTGTCGACGGCAAGGCAATCCGAGAGTAGGGGCACGACAGGGGAGAAGTTTCTATCCTGTCTTGGAATGTGCACGGACTGACGAACGAAACGAAACAGTGTAACGACTTTGAAAATATTATTTCTAAACACGATATTGCATTTTTGTACGAAACATGGACAGATGCTGAAAGCAACATAAATTTAAATGGATATGTACATATAACGTTTGCAGAAATTTTCAGCACAGACGGGCCCGACGAAATAGTTGTGGTGTTGCTATTTACTTAAAGGAACATTTAAAAGACGGTATATATATTATAAAAAACCACCATGATACTCTTATATGGCTAAAATTAGATAAAACATTGTTCAGTACTAACACAGATATATACCTATGTAGTTCATATGTTTGAGGTAAAGATTCTCCCGCCTATAATACATTAAACGTTGATCTTTTTGAACTGTTAGAAAATGATAATTCGGAATATAGTTGCATGGATAGTGTCTACCTAATAGGCGATTTTAACAGCAGGAAAGGAAATAGAAATGATTTTATAACTCATGACATAATAAATGTTCATACAGATGATCCAGATTATGAACCGGACCGTACTCTTGGCAGGGCCTTGATAGATACTAAACACAATAGTCACGGTTTAAAGCTTTTGGACATGTGTAAATCTACATGTGTACGCGTGGTAAATGGGAGAATAGGTATCACGAACAAACATACTTACCATTTATATAACGGTAGCTCGACAATAGGGCGAATCGCCGTAACGTCACGCGCACCTGTTATATTAGCCGAGAAAAGCTTGGTGGACAAAAAGACTGACAACTGATATATAAACAATAACAGAAACATTGACAGCACTTTGAAAACTTCTGTTAAAATTAATACAAAACGAGTATGATGCAATCGTTGATGTAATTACATCGATAGTACATGTAAATGGAAAAGTAGTAAAGTCAAGCAGGCAAAGCCACATGCAAGACGCAACCACCACCAAAACACCGATAGACAGCATGACACACACACACACAACCACACACCCAAACGCACACACACACACACACACACACACACACACACACACACACACACACACACACACACACACACACACACACACACACACACACACACACACACACACACACACACACACACACACACACACACACACACACACACACACACACACACACACACACACACACACACACACACACACGAAATGAACACAGAAAACACTAAAAGACACACAAGAACTAGGGACAAACGTTCCACACATGAACAAATCACGAACACAAAGACGAAGGCAAACAAAAGGAAGAGTGACAAAGAGAGTACCGCCCGGGCACGGTCAGTAGCAAAAACACCACTGGGGGTTTAAACCAGTTTACGGACGTCCTAACCTCACACTTCTTAACATGAACCGAAAATTGATTCCGGAAGATGAATTTACAAGATACAAAAGTCTTTATTTGGAGTCGGTTGTACAACAAATAACATGACAGGTATATAATATTGCCGACTATATAACAAAAATAACAACAGTTTAACGTGACAACCTGTGGAGTTGTAAAGATATAAGCTCTTCAAAGCATCGGTAATAGACAGTACAAAATTATGATCAGAAAAAGTTAAACATTGACAAAATACACAAGTATATAAACTGTATCTGTTAAAGGCTCATATCTAAAGGATATAATACTGATTAGTTACAAAAGTGCTTGCATTTTAAAGATGTGTCAGATAGTTCCTATAACAGGATACTATACTGCCAATCATGACAATTTTTAAACGTTATTTGTTCCAAATTTGTGTACAAATCAAAAGGCGTGAAATTTCGCCCAGAATTTAGAGCTGACATTCTAATACATATGGTATAGAAACACATGCCTTATTTGGTACCGGTATAAATGATGAGTCAGATCTGATATTATTTCTTATGCAAACAGAGTGGGCCCGATCAAGCGTCTCCAATAGCCTCCAGATCTTGTTGTACACTGTTTGCATAGGCATGAAAACTGTTTATGTATGGTAAAGGCATAGGCAAACAGAGCAGAGACACCCCTCCCGATCGAATGGCTCCTATTTGCAATCTGGTCTGAGTCTTATCATTTGCAAACGTGTTTATAAAGGGTTAGGAGTTTTAAACAAAGAAACATATTTTTATGCATTGTATAACTAAGAAAACATTCTTGTTATTCTCATACTTTGTGATGATTAACCCTTCCCTGCACAGTATTCATGTAAGAAATAATGATATCATGAATATTTATAAGCTAATGTTGTAATGACATTTGTAGGGTTGGTTTGTTGGTATAAACTGTAGAGTCGGACCTATTACAATTTAATAAATAAACAGAGCAGACCCAGATCATACGGCTCATATAGGTACGATATGATCTGGGTCTGCGCTGTTTGCAAATGCATGAAAACACGTTTATATTAGAGAAAGGGTTACATCTTTGGTTGTTTAAATTTTAAGGTGGATTGGCCCGTAATTGTTTCTAGATTCTATTCATTATATAATATGACTTAAATTTAAAATACGATTTTGAATAATAAACAGTGAAGACCCAGGCCAGTGGATTGCTTTGTAGCTATCTTGTCTTGGTCTGCATTTTTGAAATGTCAGTACTTTTGATTCCCGTATTCAAAGTTTATAATACAAACTATTTGTTTTTGAATACTGAAAATGAATTGTGTTAGACAGTTGGAGACTGTATTATTACATTACTTACTCAGCCGAAATACTGCCAATTTATTAACTAGACCTAGGAAAATGGTAACGATCAAATGTGCCAGATGGTCAGTAAATCCCTAATTTCTCAGCAGGGGACAAGGGTCAGCGATCACTTAACTGCCATCTATCACATACTGTCTTATCAACAACGTTATGAACTATTACGTAATAGGAATGCTTCTGATGTAACAACTACCAAACAATGTGCCAAATGTCTAAAGTTATTATTTGTTAAACAGCTTCCCGAACAATATAGAAGATAACTATGTTTTGACTAATTAGATCTATAGCTAAGCATAATTAAACCCCAACGATTTAGATCTATTTAAAAAGGTAGTTTATTGTGAAGTATAGTTCTAAAGAAAATATAGATTGATATGATCTAGATCTACTCTAAAATACTTCTACTAGATCTGCTACGGTACTATACAATAGCCAGAAATAAATTTTAATTACAACATACGAGTGAACGCCATGAGACTGTATATCTTAATATCTAGATCATATTAAAACAAAGCGAGAATTAAAATTTTAAATACTGTTAATCTAAATTATTCGACATATCAGGCATGTCAAACAAATAAATAAGAATGTCTCCCATTTCAATGAAAGGTCAGATCAAGGGGTCGGGTTTTTGTGTGTTTGTTTTTCAAAGTTCAGCTGATAGTTTATATGGCCGATTAATTCAAGCTTCTTCGTGTATCTATCCTTAGAAACTAAAACATTATTGTCATTATAGTCAGAGGATATAGTAAATGTACAGAAATCAACAATTCATAACCAACACAGTCGTTAATTGATGTGTAGGTTAACTGTTGCTGGGCCTATACATGGGGATACATAGACTGTTATTGGTGTTTTTGCCCACCAGTTAACTGCGCATGCGCGAAATCGACGGGGTTTGTTTACAAACAGAGATTCGCCCTATTGATGTTTTGCTTACTCACGAAGATAAATTTTCATTGATAAAGGACTTCTCCGTTCAGGAATTTAATGAATGGAGTGACCACGCACCATTACATTTTAGCCTTTTATGCAATAGAAAAGTATCATCTGATTGTTGTTATACAGAGTTAAAATTTAAATGGAATGAATTGTATAAGAACCAGTTTCGCTCAGGTATGGTCCTGTTTTATTGACCTGTCAAAATGTGAATATTCGTACGTCACTGAAAGGATATATTTAGCTTGGGTAAACCTGTGTTTCAAACGTTTTTCACGAGGTTCACAATAAATGTACAAGTACTCGAATACGCCAAGTAGGAAAGCTTTTATTAGCGGAAACAATCGATATCAACTGAAGCTATATATGGCGTGTTCAGCAAGCGTATAATTATTTAAATGTTGACAGGTTAATAAAACAGGACAATGTAATTGCTTGCCTACCGCAGTTACACAGTATAACTGGACATATAAATTGTACAAGTAGACAATCGGTGAATAGCGCTGTTAATAATTTCACCAATGTTATACGTAGAGTGGCAGATCCCATGTTTTCTAAAACACATTGTTACAATAAAACGGTAAGTTTTGAAAATTAATTAACCATGAAAAACGCCGAATGGTTTGATACAGATTGTCGAAACGCCAGAAATCTATATTTAGAATCGCTACGAATTTTCAATTGCGATAAAAATGACAATAATAGATGTAGGCTTTGCGGTCTGAAAAAAAAACGGTACAAAGATGTAATGAGTAAAAAGAAAAACCAGTATTTCAGATAAAAAGATGCATGAAATTGAATGTCTGAGAAAACAAAAGGAAAAGGATTTTTGGAAATATTTTAAGAGTAGGGCATCTAGTAAGAAGTCTGATACACCTTTAAACGAGTTTCGTTTTGAATTCTGGGTTTTACCCCGAAGCTTGGACAAAAGGAACCATTATACTCACACACAAAAAAGGAGATATAAACAATGTTGACAGTTATAGAGGTATAACCCATGTAAGCTGTCTTTCAAAAATGTTTACATCTATTTTAAATAAGAGAATAGAACAATTTTGTGAAGAGAATAATGCTATCTCAGATGCACAATTTGGATTTAGAAAGGGCAGGCCAACAGTAGATGCCATTTTTATATTAACGTCTTTAATTCAAAAATACTTGATTCCAAATAAGAGACTGTATGTTGTATGTGTTGACAAGATGAAGTGCTTTGACACGATATATCGAAACGGTTTATGGTTAAAAATGTATAGATGTGGTATAAAGGGTAAGTTGCTTAGAATTGTCGGTGATATGTACGAGAAAGGAAAATCTTGTTTAAAATCCTGTTCTTCATATTCGGAATAGTTCAGCTATGCGGTTGGATTGCGACAAGGGAAGGTAATGTCCCCGATATTTTTCTCCCTTTTTATAGAAGACTTAGAATTGTTCTTGCAAAACGATGCTAACTCGGGTCTCCATTTTGATGATATAGCTCTTGTTTTATTACTCTTTGCCGATGATATGGCAATTCTGGGCAACTCCCCGGAAGAAATCCAGGAGCATTTAAATACTTTATCCCAATAAACGTGACGGCTTGCCACCAAATGAGAGCTGGATTTATAATGATAAGAATATAGAGGTGGTTAATGATTTCAATTATCGTGGTACCATCTATAATTGCACTGGTAATTTTGCGCTAAACCAGGAGTATCTTATAGGTAAGGCTCTGAAAGCCATGCATGTGTTGCTTAATAAATGTAAAATATTCGATCTAAAGCCCAAAATACTTTGCCAATTATTTGATGCATTTGTAGCGTCTATCTTGAATTATTCATGTGAAATATGGGGCTACACAAAATCCAAAGAGATAGAAAGAATTCATTTGAAGTTTTGTAAAAGACTTCTACATGTTAAACCCAACTCATACAATGCCACGGTTTATGGAGTATCGGTTGAAGCTTACCTCCACAGATAATATCATACTTAAAACTGTATACAATAAGGCACTTGATGACTGTAATAATGGTTGTAAAAACTGGGTAGGCAATGTGAGGAATCTGTTAAATGATTATGCATGCTCGTATGGATTCGATGGCGTCAATAATGATGCAAACAAATTTATTGGTGAAATCAGATGTAGGGTAATTGATACGTTCATACAAAATTGGAGTGCTTCTCTTGAAAACAGTTCTGTTTTATATATATACAAAAACCTGAAACGAAGCTTTGGTTATGAGCGATATCTTGATGTAATACCCAAATGTTTTAGAGTTTACTTTTGCCGATTACGAGTATCATGCCACACTCTGCGAATACAAACAGGCAGATATTCTAGAAATAAAATACCCAGAGAAGAAAGAACATGCTTATGTTGTAACGCACATGATATTGAAGACGAGTATCACTTTATATACATATGCCCTTGTTATTCTAATATTGGAAAGAAATACTTGAAGAAAATTATTAATGGTAGACTTTCAGTTTACAAATACATGTACATAGGAATTCTACAAAGCAGTGATCGAGGCATACTGGTAAAACTATCCTTGTCTATAAAAGAAGCCCTAGTGTTAAGAAAGTATATCGTGTCTAATATAACTGTTTCATTTTAAAATCAAACAGCTATATTATGATTGATAGAATTTAATCAAGATACCTGATGTCACTATTTTCAAATCAAAAAGTATTGTTCTACACTCCCAAATCACCCGAAATGTCTTTCTCGTATGTGTAATTTCCTCTTTTTACCCCCCCCCCCCCCCCCACCAATCAGCCCACTTGGTTTACCTGTTTTCCTCCGACAAACACCTTCTACATTACATACTATGTAGTTTATATGTATATAACTCACGTTGGCATTGTTAAAAAATACATGTATAATAGACGATGTACTATGTACAAGTCTGAAATAAATTATGTTCTGTTCTGTTCTGTCCTGTTATAACTCGATAAATTAAAGATCGATAAAATAGCAAGACAAAGGTATATAACTTCTGTAACTAATTGGCATTATTTGTTATATATATAGTTGAGTTGTACAGAAGGCTTCACGATAAAAGATTAATGTTCTAAATATGATGGACTTGATATTAGTTGGTATGGATAAATATAAATAAACTCGTTCTAGAATATCTACCTGTTATCTTTGAACGATATGTACTTGAAGAGTTATAAAAGGACATGAGGATATTAGTGAACCACGCTATAGAGGATATAGCAAATATCAGCTTGGTCTATAGTCTTCATGAATAGAGAAGAAGATTAGACGCGTTAAAACGTGGTTGAGATTAAGATTTTAATTTCAAAAAGTGAAAGTAAAATTTCACTTACCTGTTTTTCCAATACCCTTAAATAGTCCAGTTAATAGATTTACTATTTAAATGAATAAGACACAACTTTTTCCTATTGGTAAAAGGTGTCGCCTTTCAAAACGGTCGAAATGACTGGCATTGTATCCGTATCGGATCATCGACACAGTGGAAGGTCAGTATACTCTCAGGTATTCCGACATTGATGTGATTCTATATCTAAAGGATGTAGTGGTATTTTAATGAATTCGATCGACCTATTGTCATAAGCCTTTGACCGAAAGAATACGTATAATTTTATATAAACAACGGGCCCCGAAATTGTATATTGCCATTATAACAGTATATAGAATATGGAGGTGAACCCGATCTCAACGCTGATCATAACGCTGGGTCTACACTGTTTGGGAATGCGCGAAAAGGTTTTGTCGTAAATGGCTCCCAGCAACGATGGAATGTGGGATGGCACCCAGCAATGGTGGAATGTGGGGTGGTCGGGGTGTCCTCCATTGTTGTTGGGCACTGTCATACGATTCCGTCCGTATTGTTCTAGGACTTTCATAGGATACCTTCTATTGAATGTGGGATGGTCAGCGTGAACTCTATGGGATGTTTTAGTCTATTGTTACTTCATGATCAATGAGCGTAAAGCCCTCCGCATTGTTCTTAATCAGTCATTGGATACCCTCTCTATTGTGACGTCATAGGTCACGTGACGGGAAATGCAGGGCTGCAGGCATTCTCCCAAACTCATACTTCCCTACTACTGACGTCGTCTTGAAAAGGCGGCGTCTGAACAGGCACTGCACTATTTGTCGTGGTGCATTTATGCGACATTGCCAGTGAAAAGGGTAAATCGGCACATCACTGGTAAAGGGTAAAACCATTATGCGATAAACCCATTATAAATAAGGTATACCCATTGCAGACGTCTCGAGAACATTGACCAAGGTCTGTCCTGTATTTGTATGAGCTTTTTTGGATCAAATTCTACAGCTAATGTCATAGCTGTCACTATGAGAAAATGGGTTAATATCTTAAACATTTCATTCATATAAACGCTTATTCACGCATTTGCTAACAGAGTAGACCAAGATAAGACAGATGCTATAGGAGCATGACCTGCTCTGTTTGCTAATCACATGATACAGATCGGATTCTACATTTTTTGTCGAAGAAAGGAATACACTCCTTTACAAATTTAGAAACTAAAAGTATTATTATTTATTACATGTATTTATGGTGTTGTTAGTTCTTA
Source organism: Azorinus chamasolen (assembly GCA_963576725.1). NCBI lineage: Eukaryota > Metazoa > Mollusca > Bivalvia > Cardiida > Solecurtidae > Azorinus > Azorinus chamasolen. The sequence continues at coordinate 30,781,266 of OY755253.1, read as the reverse complement.
CATAAACATAAAACAGAAAACGAGTGTTAACCCTTCGCTTGCTGAATTTTAAAACACATTTATCCTTCTTTACCCATGCCCTGTTGTTTAATTACATATATCATCACTGTGTATACGTATTTCGCTGTGCAATCACTGCTGCGGAGTGCACTGTTTGCATAATCAACTTGTAAATGGTGCAGACCCTGATGAGACAGCTCCTGCAGGAGCTGTCTCATCTGGGTCTTCACTATTTACAAATAGGTATATTGACGCGATTAGCAAGCGAAGTGTTAACCCTTCTCTTGCTGTACCTGTCAATATATATACCTGTAAATAGAGAATACCCTAATGAGACAGCTTCTGCAGGAGCTGTCTCGTCTGGATCTGCACTATTTACACGTTGATTGTGCAACCAGTGCATCAAACAACAGTAATTGCACAGAGAAATATTTTTAGACAGTGTAATTATACAACAGGACATAGGTATAGATTGAGAATTGTAAAATTCAGCAAGTGAAGGGTTAAGAACGTGATTGTCAAACAAATTCGATGTTGGTGAGACGCCGAGTTGCTCAGTTTCTCATCTGGATCTAAACTGTTCAAAGATGTGAATTAAATCTCGTTTTGCAATATAGGTGTCCAATAAATATGTCAATCACCCTTTCTTCGCATACATTAACTATCTGCATGTTCTATGTTTATCCCAAATCTTAATACCAACTAAATATTCATGGACGTAATAGTTCATATATATGATTGGTGAAAAAGTGTAGCCAATTTAGAATGTAAAGAAACAAATCTTTCAAATTCTATTAACAAACAGAGCAGTCCTTTCCTGGGACTACTCTGTTTGCAGATGCGTGAAACGGCGTTTACGAGTATATGGAGGCAAGGGTTAATACACGAGTACAATTTTCTTAACGTACATTAAACCCCCAAGAGAGGCCACTATATAAATGAACAAACGTGTCTTTTACCCTTGACCCTTGACCTTTTACCCTTGACTCCATAAATATTCATGTCAGTAATGATAACGTCTTAATTGTAATCCTTCGCTTGCTATTCACGTCAATATATACATGTATATACCTGTAAATAGTGAAGACCCAGATGAGACAGCTCCTGTATTGGCTGTCTCATCAGTGTCTGCACTATTTTCAAGTTGATTGTGCAACCAGTGCACTCCACAGCAGTGATTGCACAGCGATATACATGTACACAGTGCATATATATGTAATTATACAACAGGACATGGGTAAAGAAGGAGAAATGTATTTTAGAATCCAGCAAGCGAAGGGTTAATTAGATTATATTTTTATAATAGCCCATTTTCGAAGGACAGTTTGACATGGTATAAACTGTAGAATCATATTCATAAATTCATCATAACTAAACAGAACAGTCCCAGGTTGGACGACTCATCTGTCTGATCTGGGTCTACTCTGCTTGAAAGGGCGTAGAAAGTAGTTTTTAGGGAGTAACGGGTTAAAGGCAGTGGATGCGCAATGAAGGACAGACGTACGAAGTATGATCAAAAGGTTTTCTGCCTCGCGTACTTTGGAATAGTTAGTGTTTATTAAAAGAGAATTTAACGATTAAGAATCCAGAACGAATGTAACGAGTATAATATAGGCCGCGTTTCCTCCCTTCCATTTAGCAACTGTATTTATGTAGTGAAACAGTAAGTCACTGGACGGGTCTTGAAACAAACTCCTCGTATGCGCAGTGTCTTAACTCTTAATGGCAATATTTGCTACACTTTCAGATGGAGTGTGACGAGACCCGTTTTCGTTTATATAATGAAAATGCAACAAGACGAATGGTTTATAGACAACATTATTGAACACATTTAACCATAGCATGCGTACATAATACACACAATGAGAAACGTCTTGCTGAAATGTGTTGTTTCATAATGATAACCCATTAACTATTATCTTTTCTCTATTGCTCCTAGCTTAGATGACGTTACCTTACATTAGTGAATGCCCTACTTTTCCATCCAATCAACGAGCCGTATTCTTGACATTTTTCGGACTCAAATCCTCATAAATTTTATAAAATCGACTCTAACTTTCGAAGACAAACCTTACAGTGCGCATGTGCAACAAAACTCCGCCCACTACTACACAAAACGAGTTGCTATGTTATGACGTTATCGACACGCGAACGAGTGTACACACAAGTGCAAGTGTTCATGTGTGTAGACCGTGGAGAGGAAGACTTATGAAAACAGCTGAGAGGCAGAATTATAGATCCAGTATTTGGGCTACCGTGGACTAAAAAGACAAAATAAATCGAGAAACATCCCACCTATTGAAGCAGAATTGTTGAAAAAGGACTAGTGTAATTAAGCAAATAAATCAGGAAATAAGAAAAAACTGTATTTAAAACCGTAATCCGTTCAACAAAACATAAACAATCAAACCTGTAATCTTTTAAATTTAAGCCTTCACCCGTTTATTCTTATTTCAATAATAAATTTGCCCATAATGAATGTTTAATATTAACAAGCTGTATTATATGGGGTTTCGGTAGCAGTGATGATTTAAATATGTGTAAACCGAGTAGACCCTGATCAGACAGCATGTGCGCTTCTGATCTGGGTCTTCTCGGCTTGCAAAGTGGTCCACAGACGTCACTTACTATAAGGTAAAGGGTTATCAGTCTGCTAGCTCGTTGTCAGATAGTAGGTCAAAAGACACATTGTTGTCAGCCATTATTATTTGGACTCCAGAAAAATTATGTAAAACATGTTTTACACACAGATAGGGAATATCTGATGACGTGACAAAGCCAAATAAGGCAATGTTTACAAGAAAAAGGCGCGAAACCAGTTTCACTGTGTAGGATTTTCAAAACATAAACACGTGAGCAAATTAACAAAGACGACGCTTGTTTGATTGGTGGGTTTTCTGAGTATTTTGCATAAACAGATGTGGGTTTACATTGACCATAATCACGTGACTATATACAAGTTTGCCATTGCTCAGTGGGCGGGGCTTATAAACTCGGCCTGTTGAAAAGTAGGGCAATCACTAAATCGGTTAGAGCTTATAAACTGCAGTCTTCGAAATTAAGACGGCCTAAAACGCGTCGCTTCGCTCGCGTTATCGGTCGTCTTATTTTCGAAGACAGCAGTTTATAAGCTCTAACCTATACGCGGTTTTTAGAAACGTTCAGTATGTATAGGTTAGAGCTTATAAACTGCAGTCTTCGAAAATAAGACGGCCGATAACGCGAGCGAAGCGAAGCGTTTTAGGCCGTCTTATTTTCGAAGACTGCAGTTTATAAGCTCTAACCGATTTAGTGAGTGTCCTCGTTTTCATCAGGCTGAGTTTATAAGCCCCGCCCACTGAACAATGACAAACTTGTATATAGTCACGTGATTATAGTCCACCTAAACAGCCACACTCGTTTATGCAAAATAACCAGAAACCCACCAATCAAACAAACGTCGTCTTTGTTAATATTATCACTTGTTTATGTTTTGAAAATCCTACACAGTGAAACTGGTTTCGCGCCTTTTTTCTTGTAAACATTGCCTATTTTGGCTGTGCCACGTTATCAAATATTCCCCATCTGTGTGTAAAACATTTTTACACACTTTTCTGTAGCCCAAATAATGGCCGACAGCAATCTATACGTATCCCCAAAACTGTGAAAAAATAATTCTTGTGAAAGACGAACGCAAAATCGCAATGGATATTTAAATGATAACCCTTTACCTTATAGTAAGTGACGCCTTTTGACCGCTTTTCAAGCCGAGAAGACCCAGATTAGACAGCTCCTATGCTGTCTGATCAGGATCTACTCGGTTTGCACAAATTTAAATCTTCGCTGCTACCGAAACCCCATATAAAATACAGCTTATTATATTAAACATTCATTATTGGCAGAATATTGAAATAAGAATAAACAGGTAAAGGCTTAAAAAAATTACAGGTTTGATCGTTAGCGTTTTGTTGAAAGAATTACAGTTTTAAATACAGGTTTTTCATATTTCCTGAACATTAGTCAATAATCATGCTTCAACAGGTGGGATGTTTAGTGATTTTTTCCATTTTAGTCCACGACAGCCCAATTACTAGATCTATATGTCTGCCTCTCAGTTGTTTACATAGTCTTCCTCCCCACGTTTTACACACATGAAAACTTGTATACACTCGTTCGCGTGTCGATAACGGCACAAGTTCAAAACATAGCAACTCGTTTGTTTTTTTTCTAGTCGTGGGCGGAGCTTTGTTGCACATGCGCACTGGAAGGTTCGTCTTCGAAAGTTAGAGTCGATTTTATGCAATTTATGAGAATTAGAGTCTGAAAAACATGAAGAACGCGGCTCGCTGATTAGATGGAAAAGTAGGGCAATCACTAATGACCTTTAGATTTCACGGCGTTTCATCAAAGTCCATCAGCCAATGAGAATAAGGGTCTAAAGTGTGCATTGGATCCCCAAATGGCACAACTATGTAAAACAATCCATTCTGGGTTGAAGTCATTGATTACATATCTATACATAAGAAAAGGGATGGAACTCCGCTCGCCATATTCACGGTTTCATTTTGACTGGCCTCAAACAAACCCCGATTTTATCGCCAATAGTTGACATAGCAAGTTAAGCTATATGCCAATTAGTAGCATTTACATGTGTCATTCCAAATATGTATAGGTTTTCTTGGTACATTTACATAGCTCCGCTTTAGATGCAGAACATCTCAAAGTCGAAAGTTCTTCGAAAACACGCGTCTATGGCGAGACATTGCAACCGGCTATGTACAGTGCATGCATGTACAGAATGGCTGCCGTCGAAGCGTACATGTAAATGACAGAGAGAAAAAACAAATAATGGATAAATTGGACAGCTTTCGGTTTTCTTTTAAAATCTTCCCGATATGTGTTCCCAAACAAACCATAGAGTTGTTTAGCATATTGTTTCCGCATGCAAATTGCGTCTCAGTCGTTTTGTTTGCACTAGTATAGCAGATTGTATAGCCGGAACCTATACATCTTTGGAAAGAAAATTATAAATGCTATTAGTGTTGCAAATATTGGTGAAACAATCGGGCACCAGTCAAAATGTAAACATAGTATCTCTCCCTCTCCCTCTCTCTCTCTCTCTCTCTCTCTCTCTCCTCCTCTCTCTCTCTCTCTCTCTCTCTCTCTCTCTCTCTCTCTCTATATATATATATATATATATATATATATATATAATGTTGAGATATATATACATTCACAGATGACCACGTAATACTCTAACAATTCAACCAGTAGAATACGGCAACTCCGCCTAGCAAACTTGCAGACTGTAAATATAGAACAAGGAAATCCAGATCCCCAATAGGAAAGCTTTCAATCCTTGCTTAACATAGACAGTCTATCAGAGCTTACACTTCTACCGGTTGAATTAATTTGCATCTTTCTGTATGTTCTCTTGACAAGGCCTTATTTAAGGTTTCCTTTTAATATCAATGACATATATATATATATACCTCTCTCTCTCTCTCTCTCTCTCTCTCTCTCTCTCTCTCTCTCTCTCTCTCTCTCTCTCTCTCTCTCTCTCTCTCTCTCTCTCTCTCTCTCTCTCTGTTTATCTGTTTGTCTGTTTCTGGCTAACATTCTCTCAATATACATCTCTAGTCTCTACAAGGTACAGGGGGAATACATTATTTTCTCTTCATAGAGCCTACTGCAAGATTTTTAGTTTCGATCAGTTTTGATCCTGCTGAGGCATTGAGCGTCTCACTGCCTCGTCAGGTCTAGGACTGTGTGACATTTATGTCCTTAAGGAGGAAAATAATTACCCCGCTGTAGTATATTTACATGTACCGGTGTAGCCATCCCTCAAGTGAGTTTCTGCGAAAACGAAACGAAACAGCTTGAGAGGCAGGGACACGGTTGATTTCAATTGAGTTATTTACATACATATTTAATTATGTTATTTAGTCAAAAGATGTTATGAAAATTATACCACTCTGTACAATATCTATGTTTCTTTCAGCATAATTCTTTACTTCTTAATACTAAAGCTTACTCCCTTTTTATTCATATTTTAAGTGGAAATTCATTGTTGTCATATACAGCTTAAAGCGAGGTGAAGGCAAATCAGGATACCCTTGAGGGGTCTCTCTGATTTACCCCTTCCCTACCCGGCATCCGTTATATGTAGGCTGTCGCTTCCTTGTTAATATATGCAGGAAAGGGTTATGTTCATAGATCTGGGATATATACAAAAACATTAAACATATGATACTACGCTATTTACAAGATCTATACACATTTTACCTATAGATATATTCATACATGAAACATTAGGTAAAGCTTTCATTTTATTTCTATTTACATTGAACTACAGATAAAGCTTGATGCAGGCAAAGCAGTAAATTTCTCCACAGACTTTCTACTTTGCCCACTTCCAGCATTAACATCACTCATCATAATAACTGCAGTGACACAGCACGTAGTTTAATAGAAAACATGATGCCTGCAAAGCAGGAAGCTCACACTTGGGCTTTCCGATTAACCCAATCATGCCCCGTGTGTCATTTGCAGTGTTACATTACCATTGCTTTTTGATAAAGTAAAATTTTATTATTACTCTGGCTATATAATTATGGCAATTGGTTTCATATTAGTTTATTGTACTCTAGCACTGCATGTACTGTATCTGTGAAGAGTACATGCCGTGCAATGTCCTATGTAAACTGTGGAGACCCAATTCAGAGGGCATCTAGGGGAACCAGTAGCAAGTTGACAGCTTTTAAAAGTAGGTAAAGATGGTACCATAACCTAATTAAAGTACGGAGTGCTATGTACAGTTGGCCCACTCTAATGTGCTTACCAACAATAGGCATTATTATGGTGCATTAAACACAGTAGAATAGTGCGGGATGAAAGTCCTTCAGGGGCTGTCTGGACGACATTATATCATTCATATAGAATCTACGAATGGAATACTTTCTGTGAGTTTCTTTTATCATGATAAACAAATGCTCTAGATTCATTGTGTTGTAAACATAACGTAAACGTAATATTAGTTAAAAGTTGTTTTCTCATTTAAATGAAGAGATATTCACTGCTTTACCCTGACCAGACGCCGCCTTGAACATGTGGTGTCTGAGCCGGGACTGCACTATTTGTCTTGGCGCATTTATACGACATTGGCGGTGAAAGGGTTAAAACAAATATTTCTGGTATAACTTAACTCTACAGTCACATAGGTCTAATACTACCACTTATTAGGAACATATGCTAGTTTAACCCATTTGTGCACAGTGGATTCTTCCATGTTTATACTTTGGATTAGTTCAATTTTTATTTAAGGGATTCCTGGCCAAAATTTTCAATTACGTTTTATTTTATATTGAAATTCCTATCAGCAAACAGTGCAGACTCTGATCAGAGTCTACACTGTTTGCCTATGTCCCATATATGGGATTGTGGGCACAGCATTTATGCAAGACAGCATTTATGCAGATACATGTAACGCATATTAGAGGAGCTTTTTAAATTACAATGCTTTCAAGACTCGTATAATAACCCATTTCCTCCTAGACTATTTTTAGACCCAACCTCTTTGAATAAATCTACCGAAAAAGAGCATTTACTAGAGTCTGCTTTTCTTTTCTCATTGCTAATTTTCCTTTCAGAGGATCTCTTTACTTTCCTAATGTGTTTACCTAAGTACACCATCCAGTACATTTTGTTTGTAAAAACTGACCGAGCGCCTAGAGAGCTTGGACCTTGATGAGACGCCGAGTTACTCGATGTCTCACCTTGATCCAAGCTGCTTTCAAATGATGTCTAGGTCGCTAAAAGTTGAATAATGTAGACCTATACGTAGTGTTGACTTTACAAGCCTACATGTAACTAGGTTAAACCTTTACTTCTTGAATAATCATGTAAAAAGTACATATAAGAGTCCTGCAGGAAACGCAGCATACATGTACAAAACACAACAGCCTAAACAGCACCACGACGAAAATTAGTAAATGTACATGTAAATAAAAGATTCAAAGAAAGGAACAAATACATAACAAACAAGCAATAGGGAAAAGACGGAAGTGCCGCTTTGGAACGGTCAGTGACAAATAATAATAATAAAAAATAATGACATCATGAGTATTAATTACATTGTATATCAACTTTAATAATAGCATATAGACACGGGAATTTCGGACCATGACAGAAAATATAGGACCATGTCTACATTTGTTCATAAGCAAACAGAACATACCCTTACATGAGCTGTCTGATCTGGATATACTCTGTTTGCAAAGGCATAAAAATGCGTATTTATGTGGGAATGGGTAAAGGGAAGTCAAGTTTTTTGTATCATTTGCGTAGCAATAGAATACAAAGTTGGCGATCCATAGTCAAGCCCATGGTACACTCGCCTACCTGACAACTGCGATTCTGCATTGAAGTCAAGTGCAATTAATTGACCTGCATTTGATGTATACAAAAAGTGTTTAATAACATGGCATCCAGAACCAATCATAGTATCTGACATGAAACTGCTTTGTGACATAAGCTTCAGCTTAGTATGTACACCATAATCCACGAAATATAGCAATGTGTAAGAAGGGCACACGTATATACAACTATCTGTCACATGACGAAATCACGTGATCATAATATGAATGGAAGTATTATCCCAAGAGCAGTTACTCAATGAAATAATAAGCGCGCGTCGGATGAACTTATGCAAGGGATTAGGTAATAAAGCCCATACACTGCGAGTGGTCAGTTTGATAATAAATCTCTCAGTTTGAATAAATCTACCAAAAAGGAGCATTTAATAGTGCAAGGGAAAACTTTAGAATTGTGTAGTTTGAAATCCTTGTGATAAATGGGGCATTTGCTCCTATAGAGCAAATGCTCTGTTTATCACGATGGTTTCGGAAAGTGACATTTACAGAGGCGTCAAAGGGCGTCAATATGAGGGAATGGGTTAAGAACCAGAGAAACCCTGTCGATAATGAGAGTAGGGCATCGCGCCCGGGCTACTCTGTACCCTTTTCCTCTCTCTGGGACGTCCAATTAGTCCACAATGAGAAAGGCCGGGCGCTAAGCAACATAAACCAAGTTTTATTAACACACAAATGTACAGTATGGAGTGTGATTACAGTAAAACCCCTCTAAACCGGAATTCTAGAAGAGAAGAATTTAGCCACTTTTAGGCAGGTGGTTGCTTAATGCAGGGTAAAAGTCATGCAGAAAGCTCCTAGAGGAACTTTCTGCATGACTTTCACCCTGCATTAAGCTGCCACCTGTCTCCAAAACAACCGATATTTGTACCAAAATTAACGTCCGGTTTAGAGGGGTTTCACTGTATATTGATTAAAACTCCTGCATACATGTATACATAGTGCTGCCGTGTGTTACAGACGTCCATTTAAATAATATTATACAATAACATTACAGTACAAATGTAAACCCTATTTAAAGCGACCAAGTAATAAGGATACATTGGTGTCTTTAAAAGCAGATTGTAGCTTAATTCTCGACGAAAGTTTTACAGAAATCCCCTCCAGGTGTTTTCGGCATTACTTTCGTCCTGCATTAAACTACAACTTGCATCTAAAACCCAAAATTATACCTCATGTTGCTTGTTGTATTAGGGAGGTTTTACTGTATCCAATACATCGTCTGTCAGATTTCGTGAACATTCCATTGATCAAACTTTTGGGAAACTATTGACCAAGTGTCAAACAGCTTAGAACCCGATTAAGAACTTATTCAGCGTTTTATTTCAATCCAGCCTGGTTGAATAACTTCCAGCCAAGACGCGTTTAACATAAATGGTGTTTATATTTCTCAACATACTGAGGTTTAGAAATACATGTATCTACCAAAGCTCCAGAAAAGATGCGCAATTTAAATCATTTTAGAGAGTTACTTCTTTATTTCTCCACTAAACCCTATACTATGTTGTAACCACTCTTTAGAATTATCTCGAAGACATTTGAGACGATTCTAAAAGTGGTCCCAAGACAGGGTTTGGTGGGAAAATGACGATTTCAGAATTTGTGTACGCACAGTTATATGTAGCGCTTATACAGTATTAACAACCTTAACCCTTCGCTTGCTATTCACGTCAATATACTTATCTGTAAATAGTGAAGACCCAGATGAGACAGCTCCTGCACTATTTACAAATTGATTATGCAACCAGTGCACTCCACAGCAGTGATAGCACAGCGAAATACTTGTACACAGTGAAGATATATGTTATTATGCAACAGGGCATGGGTAAAGAAGGAGAAACGTATTTTAAAATTCAGCAAGAGAAGGGTTAAGCATCCCCCAAAAGAGGTCTAATGTGTCTGAAAGACATGTATAAAGTATTGATGAAAGCTCCTTGTAGGATAGTTCTGCACTACTTAAGCCATGCATTAAGTCACAGCTTGCTTGTACACACCCATATGTGGAGAAAATAATGGACACCAAAGACAGTGTCTACTGTACTATGATGGCTGCGCTTACATTACCCCAAAATCTATGAATAATTAGAGCTAGCTCCTCCTTTTTCTGAATTTTAATTGAATATATAGCTGTATAAAATTGTATACTTGCAGAAGTGATTATTATGACAAACAGTGCAGATCCTGATCATAGGGCTCCATAAAGAAGCATTTTGATCTTGTTCTACACTGTAAACAAATTTATTTTATATACAGTAAAACCTCTCTATAATGGCCACTAAATTGTGTTAATTAGTTGGTATGTTGAGAAGGTGGCCGCTAAAAGCAAGATGAAAGTAAGAAGGAACACTCCTATAGGAGCGTTCTGTTTTACTTTCACCTTGCTTTAAGCAGGCACCTGACTTTAACACAAAATACTTGGTGTAATTTAGTGGTCGTTATAGAGAGGTGTTACTGTGCTCGGCTCTCTCACATTGAGGGTTTAGACAAAACTCAGCAGACGGATATAAAAGTGTTTTTATGAACAGTTGTGCACTAGTTAATGACATCATGAATTGTTATAATGGCACGATGACAAAGCCATGTTTTAAATGGCAGAAATTCATATCTAAATAAGTTCATGAGCAAAGAGAACAGGGTCCATGCTTATAAAGCTTATTTATTTGAGTCAAAGGCTCAAATCTGACCAATCAAAAACGTAAGAACGATCTCAGACTCAACTGAAACGTTTTATAAACATGGATACAGATCCAGATCCGGCCAGCTACTCTGCTTTTGCAAATGCGTCAATATCGTATCTATGGAGGACAGTTTTAACCATTTCCCATATATTTACACCTTTTCACGCATATGCAGCCAGAGTTTACCTATAGGAACTGTCTGATCAGGGTCTGATCTGTTTGTTAATGCAATTTGAAAAATCTGTTTCTTTGCCTTCTAAAATATCTACAACGTTTCACCTTCTATTAATATAAATATTTTATCAATGAATATTCGGTAGGTATTGACATTTGGAATAAATATAGAACAGGGAAAGGGTTAAAACAAAACAAAATTGGTGAGTATATCAAAGCTATTTAAGGAGTCTTTACTGAAAAATATAATTTATCAACAATTACAGTTGAACTTCGATATCTCGAACTCGGATAACTCGAACTTTGAGATAACTCGAACAAAACGTTTAACTCTTCCAAAACTTACAGTACATAATTGCTCTAAACTGTATGACTACAGATATCTAGAAACACATGTTGCAGCTTAATTCAGGTCTAAAGTAATGCGGGAGCTTTCAGCATCACTGACCTGTATTAAGCTGAGAATTCGAGAAATTGTTCAGATTAGAAATCAGATAACTCGAACTTCTGTTATTTCGAACTAATTTGTATGGTCCCTTGAAGTTTGAGTTATCGAAGATCAACTGTAGTGTCAATGTTATCTTTCCCAGCGATTTGGATAATGAGTAAAGTCCATTAATCCTTTCCCTGTTCTGTATTTAGGCCAAATTTCAACACCTACTGATTATTCATTAACAAAATGTTTATAAAGAAATATGAAAGGTGGAACATTGTTGAGATTGTAGAAAGTAAAGAAACATATCTATCAAATTGTATAAGCAAACAGAGCAGACCCTGATCAGACGGCTCCTCTAGGAGCCGTCTGATCTGGGTCTACTCTGTTTGCAAATGCGTGAAAACACGTTTATATGAGGGAAAGGGTTAATAGAGTCAGCAATCGTTACTTGTACAACGATCATATTACATGTACTTGTACAACGATCACGTACGAACAGACAATTTCGTAGTATTGACAATGTCGTTTGAATTTAGGTTATGTTATACAGTAACTCCCTTCTGAACTGAACGTTCAAATTAGCATCAGTACTTAAGCTAATCTGTAGCCTTCTGTTCAAGTTATTTTTTACAAAACTTTCCATACACTACATTTTCAAATTTCAAGTTTTACTGGGTGTCTCTGCTAAATCGTATTCAGGAAGTCCTGATTAGATGCCGAATTACTTTCCCTGTCACTTGGATCAAAATTATTTGCAAAAGTTATAATGGACCTGCTTGCAGATGGCTACAGGTTACCCGTGTTACTTCAACTCAGAAAAGCTCAAACACATTAAAACATGTTCAAGAATAATTCCTTCATTTCTCCACCAAACCCTATGTTTTGACCCCATATGTGGTTTGGTGGAGATGTGACGGTTCTAGTATCAGAGAATGCGCATTTATATTTTGTTCTGTCTTAAACATTCCCTCTTCTATGTTTATTACAAATTTAAAAACCAAATGAATATGCATGAACAAAATAGTTATAATGAAGTATAGAAGGTGGAGCATCGTAGCTATTTCAGAAAGTAAAGGAAAAGATATATCTAATTCCATTAGCAAACAGAGCAGACCCTGATCAGACGGCTCCTATAAGAGTCGTCTGATCTGGGTCTACTCTGTTTGCAGATGCGTAAAAACACGTTTATGAGGGAAAGGGTTAAAACTCGCCTAATGACACAGCGACATTATAGCACTATCTTTTAAATCCCAGCATTATCTTTCCGTTTTGTAATGTTAATAAAACATGAATAGTGGTTTATTAAGCAACTTCCTTATAACACAACTGGTACACTATTTATTTGATTCACTAATGCCTTTAAAATTATTTAATCTTGCAATTATTTTCAAGTTGTTATAGTTCAAACATTCGGTTTGCTAACCAATAAACTCCCATATTCCCATACAGTGTAGACCTAGATCAGAGGACTACTGAATAAGCATTGTTATCAGAGTCTGTATTGTCTGCTATTCAAATCAATCTCAACGACTTTCATCAGCATATAGGTTTGTTTTGCAGGATCCCATTACAGGGAACATATATGGATAGTTTCCAGCTTGCAAATTTAACAATATGTACTCTGGAAGTTAAGCATTTTCTCCATGAAGTTTTAGATTATAAATAATGGCATCATGAATATTAATTAGATCTACGCAAATAGAGCGAATCCTGATCAGACGGCTCTTAACGAGGGCGTCTGGTCTGTGTCTACTCTGCTTGTGTGTACATTTGTTTTTATGGGGGAAAGGGTTACAGTGCTAATATCAATTCTAGTATCATCGGTGTCGTTCGAATGTTGGCAATACCATCACAATTAAACAATAGCCAGACTTGTCAGTAAACACCACAACGTTACACTAATGGCCTCACCGGCCCATAAATATTTTTTTTCTTATCTCTGATCAGGAATTGAAAAGACACACTGTGTGGCCTTACAATAAGTCATGTTTCGCATCATTTAAGCCCCATATAATGTTCAAATATCCCATGAGGCGCAGGTAAAGGTTCAAATATAACTTTTCAAAATAATTGCTTTTCGCTGCCAAACTCTGGCGTCTGCTAAATTTGTCGTCTGTTACTAATTTTCATTCTTTTGATTTTCTTCATTTTTGTTTCAAAAATATAGTAACAGTAACAAACAGTTTGAATCCTGATGAGACGCCGAGTTACTCGGCGTCTCATCTGGATCCAAACTGTTTGCATAGGTAATCACAGATCCGGCATTGGCAGCGAAAGGGTTAATATCATTACCTTTTTTTCTGTTTCTTCGTTATTTTTAAATTTAAAACAAAACCACACTAACACACAGTTTGGGTCATGATGAGACGCCAATTTATTCGGCGGTCTCATCTGGATCCAAACTGTTTACATCGGAAATTACATCTGTGGCATTCACTGCGAACAATTTACGACTGTAACATAATAAACTAGTGGTTGTGTGATCAGGCAAATCAAGGCATTAACATTATTGATGTCAACAACAGATTTGACAACAGGGGTAGCCTATTTAAATCCCCCTCCCCACCCCCACCCCACCCCACCCCACCCCAACCCGAAGATTAACATTACCCACATGCAATTCCGATTATATTTTCTTTTTCAAATTATAAATAACCATAGTACTTTAGGTGAACACATGAATAATACATGCAGCTGAAATAACAACCAATATCTGTTTAACATTTTCCCTCATATAAACGTGTTTTCACGCACTGGCAAACAGAGTAGACCCAGATCAGACGGCTCCTATAGGAGCCGTCAGATCTGGGTCTGCTCTGTTTGCTAAATGAAGTTGATAGATCTGTTTCTTTGCTTTCTAAAATTCTACAATATTCCACCCTCCATATTTCATTATAGCTACATGTATTTTGTCCATGAATTTTCAGTAGGTCATGAAATTTGGAATAAATGTAGAACAGGGAAAAGGGTTTAACCCTTTACATCATCAATACACCTTTCTTCGCATTTGCAAACAAAGGAGGCCTATGGGAGCCGTCTTTTAACCCTTCGCTTGCTATTCGCGTCAATATACCTACCTGTAAATAGTGAAGACCCAGATGAGACAGCTCCTGCAGGAGCTGTCTCATCAGGGTCTGCACTATTTACAAGTTGATTGTACAACCAGTGCACTCCACAGCAGTGATTGCACAGCGGAATACTTGTACACGGTGAAGATATATGTAATTATACAACAGGGCATGGGTAAAGAAGGAGAAATGTATATTAAAATTCAGCAAGAGATGGGTTAAGGGTCTGTTATGTTTGTTTATGTTATAATATAGATACGAGTCTACATTTTCTGCCATGGTCAAACGTTCCTGTGCCATGTCCTAGTTAACAAGAACTCCCGTAAGAATGTGAGAAACTACTGACTGACTGACAAACCGATTCATTCCTGATAAAACGTCCTATGCCTCACCTGGATCCAGGCTGCTGTGTTTAATCCTTTCACCGCCAATGTCGCACGACAATAACTGTAATTAATAATCATGGTGACATTATTTTTTTACATGGATATTCATGGAGTAAATACTTAATAAAACTAATTTTATTAACCCTTTCCCTCATATTAAACGCTTTTTCTCACGTTTGCAAACAGAGTAGACCCAGATCAGACGGCTCCTCTAGGAGCTGACCGATCAGGGTCTGCTATGTTTGCTTATGTCATGATATAGGTCTGTTTATACAGTTTTCGCCAAAGCGAACACTTCCCTTGGAAATCTTATACTGAAAAACTGCAGCTAATTAATATTCTTACCTCATTTTTACTTACATGAATATTCATCAGGGTAAGGGTTAAGATGCACTGATTTGGAATTTGTATTAACACTCATCCCTCATTAAATCATTCCCTCATGGGCTATTTTAGATCCTACCTCTTTGAGTATCGGTATATCTACCGATAAGGAGCATTTACTAGTAGAGAAAAGGAACACTTTAGAAATTTGTAGTTTTGGAAACATTGTAATAAATAGAGTATTTGCTCCTATGGGCAAATGATCTATTTATCATAATGGTTCCACAATGAAGAAAAAAGGGAATTAGTATGATGCATACATACTTGAATAGCTCACTGGGTCCATGCTTATAAAACTTTTAGTTGAGTCTGAGTACGTTCTCAAGCTTTTGATTGGTCAGATTTGAGCCTCTGGCTCAAATCTGACCAATCAAAAGCTTGAGAACTCAAATCTGACCAATCAAAAGCTTGAGAACGAAACTCGGACTCAACTAAAAGCTTTATAAGCATACATACTTGAATAGCTCAAATGCACCATAATCTTTAGAAAAAGGCCTTTATTTGTCGAACTATTAGAGCTATTCAAGTATTTATGCACAATGTTTACAGAGGCGTCAAACGGCGTCAATATGAAGGAGTGTGTTTTAACTCATTCTCTCCTAGGCTATTGTTAGTAGACCCAACCTATTTGAATGTATATACCGAAAAGGAACATTATCCAGCGGAAAGGAAACAATTAGAATTTTGTAGTTTGAAACCATTGTGATAAATAGGGCATTGGCTCCTATAGGAGCAAATGCTCTATTTATCACAATGGTTTCATAAAGCGACTTATATAGATGCACAAAATGTGTCACTAGGGAGGGGATAATGTGTTAAACGACTTGAACTTGCAAACAATGCGGATCCAGATGAGGTTCAGAGTAACTCGGCGTCTCACCAAATCAGTTTGACACTTGGCCAGTAGTTTCTCAAAAGCTTGTGCTATGACACGTGTTCAATGTTTTTTTCGAAATCTTGATAAAATCAAAAGTTGTCAAAACTGAACAAATTCAAGTTTTAGCAGATCGGTTTTTTTTTCGCAGTGCGGAAAAAAATGAAAGAAATGTGTTCTCATGTGTCCTGATATATCTGACAATAGTGTTCTTCTATAAAGAATGTAAATATTGCCCGTGTGAGTACCAGCAACTTATTAGTTTAAACATATTTTATTTCCACTCTATACATACATAGGAAATGGGGATGAGTCACAAGTTCTAATAACATTAGTCCCGACCCTCACCCTACAAAATTGTATACAATCAAAAATACAATGGTGATTTTTTTCCATGACATACAGATAGTAAATATAAAACAAAAACCAATGTGAAAAAAAAACAGATCGAGAAAGAATGAATAGAAGAACGACAGACAAATAGGTAAAGTGGGGAAGAGGGGGTGGAAGAGACAGAAATTATATGTGAGAGATAAAGACAGAGAGTTAACAAAGCAGCTTATTAGATATAACTGACGAGTTCAACGCTTTACTTCAAGAATGCATTACGACCATGCTAGTTCACTCTAATTCTGGATTTTAAGAAAGGTTGTAACTTATTGCAAGAAGAAAGTTGTGCAGGTTGTGTCTTCAGGAACCGTTTTTGCATTACGTTCGCCCAGCATTAACCCTTTCCCTCATATAAACGCATGTTCACGCATTTGCAAACTGAGTACGGATGGCTCCCCTAGAGTCTGATCAGGGTCTGCTCCGTTTCCTTATGATATGGTTATTATTAGATAGTTTCTGCAATGGTCAGAATGGCTTGTGTCCATGTGCCATTATTATAAATAAAATCAACGAATATTCATGATGTCATTATTTCTTACATATACAGTAAAACCTATCTATAACGGACACTAATTTGTGTTAATTATTTGGTATTTAGTGCAGGTGGTCGCTTAAAGCAAGGTCAAATTAAAACAGAACGCTCCTATAGGAGCGTTCTGTTTTACTTTCACTTTGCTTTAAGCGGCCATCTGCATTTAACACAAAATATTTGATGTAATTTAGTGGCCGTTATAGAGAGGTTTTACATATAAATTGATGGAGTGAAATGTTTTGCAAAAAATGGGTACATATATACCCCTATTTCCATTCATTATATGGTCGTCTATGCGGACTTATTTATCGGAGTATGAACACGTTGAATTTGGCCGTGGCAAACCCTGTTTTATCAGATTTATATCATTCAATAAGCTAGACGAGCAAATACTGATCAGATAGCTCCTTCAAAACGTCATAAAGCGTCACGTGACGGTAATTTGATACAAGACAACAGGTGACGCTAGTTATAGGTTTCTGATATAGCCAATACCCAAAGCTGACCAAGATCGCCCTGCCTGATACCGTTCAGGATTGTTTTGGATGTTAAACCCTCAGAGCGATATATAAAGGTACATGCGCATACAGTAAAACCTCTATATAACGACCGCTTAATTGCGTTAGTTAATTGCTTTTAAAAGCAGCCACCTGCCTTTAACACAAAATACTTGATGTGATGTAATGGCCGTTATAGAGAGGTTTTACTATATTTCTCCACCAAACCCTATGTAAAAAGCCATCTCTTGTGTTGTGAATACTCTTCAGAATACTGTCATTGAGACACTTTTAACGAGCGATCACAGTCAAGGGGTTTGTTGAAGTAATAAGAATAGAGTGCGCACCGTAATTAGGCTTTTTGGTACCTAGATCTGATTAATAGGTCATGCTTATACACTCAATCATTTGTACTGGACGTTGGCATTCGGTATCTCCAAATCTGCTAGTCACTGCCAACGTCTGTAAACAAAGATCAATTTGAATTAGCTCGTCTTATGTATCATACATACAATATCAGTATTCCTATTGAATGTTTATTTCTTTATAACAACGGATATACCATGCCATTAGATTGGATACAGGTTCATATACTTGTATAAGTTTGTTGTCTTAGCCGTCTCGTGGCAAATTACACATGTCTGATTGAAGATGATTTGAAAAATCATTTAATAATTCATGGACTGAATATCAAACAGCTGGATCTTGACAAGATGCCGAATTATTCGATGTCTTGTAAGTTCGTAATAGATGAACACTTTCCCTCGTGTAAGTGCAATTTGGCGCATCTGAAAACAGAGTAGTCTAGACCTATAGGAGCTGTCTTATCAGGGTCTGCTCTGTTTGATTATGGTGTAGTATAGATATGATTATACAGCTTCTGTCTGAGCCAAAATGTTATGTTTTCATATGCCATTATTAAAAATAATCTTATTAATATTCATGACGTCATTATTTCCTTCATGGATATTCATCAGGGAAAGGATTAAATCGTTTTACAAATGCGAGCGAGGGCGTTGTTAGCGAGAGAAAGGTTAACACAGACACATTTGCTTCTATAAGTGAATTTCTTTGCTCGAATTAGTCAGTATGATGGGTACATGACGTCAGTTAGCTTATCATCGGTCTCCATGGTTAGGATAAACAAAACATTCAACTGTTTTGTGCCTGTACTCCGGTCAACAGCTACAGCCAACACATAGTTTTGGCAGTGTCTGCTAACCGCATACATGCAGATTGTTCTTTGTTTTCATGTGTTTTCATATGTTGTCGCATTGCCTAACCCATTCCATCATATAAACGCCTTTTACAAATGTAAGAAATCAGAGTAGACCCAGAGAGCACTGTAACACCGCATAGGCGTGTCGCCGCACAGACGTGGCCGGTTTCGTCTATGTGGTGATTTGCAACCCATTTTGCAGGGTCCTGTCTTAGCGGCGAAAATTCACACTTGCGCTGTAGAGACTATACCAAATACATATGTGTTACTACACCACCGTACAAGTTAAGTTGGGGATATCGCAATCGGAGTTCCATTTTGCTCATATGTCCGTCCGTCCCCTTATATGTCTTAGGACACGCTAATTATATTTAAAACACATGGCCCAAACAAAATGAAATTTCAGAGATGCAATTGTCTTTTCCAGCGGATTTTATTCTTTTTTTCGGAAACTGCTCGCTGGATGTTAAACATAATTGAGCAAAAATATGAACTGCACACAATGTACGTTTATTTTTCTACCACAAATACTACAGGCCAAGTACTTATGGGGCATTGCCGTGTGCAACAAAATAAGTATGCAACAATTACACCCCAATGACTAAGTCAAACACCATAACTCTGTCTTAAAATATGTTATTAAAAATAAAACTAAGGTGCACAGTTTCACAGGCAAGTGAATATTTATGTAAAGTATGGTGACTCTGTCTGAAGTAGTAAAGTTGCTATGCTCGCTGCATACGTTACAGACAAAATCAATTAAGATAAAGTCACGGGCTAGTTATGTTGTCTATAATGGAAAGATATGAAAATTTAAACCCATTTTATATTAGGTTACAATTTTGAATTCAAATGAACATAAGTGTACAGTTTAGTCACTATAGGTTAGGATGTTGAGGAGTTACAGTTGCAATAAGATCATAATAATATATAAGATAATAGTGTGTAAAAGATTTCCATTTTGACTTAGTCAATGGCTATAACTCTGCCAGAATACAGGTTCACAACTTTGCTTTTCAACAAACATTCGTGTAAAAGTTTGAGACTATCTTTATTTCTCAAATATTAAAGTAGCTACGCATGCATAACATTTTGGGACGTACGAGCGAACGGAGGGACAAGAGGAAATATTCCTCCTATAGAGGGAATGCCCTTAAAATACCGCCGAAGCCAGCACAACAACAAACAACACTACTGCCCCTACCGCCACCACAACAGCCATGGTCGTCATCATCATCACCATCATCATCAGCAGCAGCAGCATCCATATCATCATCATCATCATCATCATCATCATCATTATCATCGTCATCGTCATTATTTTCATCCTCATTAGAGTTGTTATATTATGAACATTTTAAGTGAGACCTAACTATACGGCAAAAATGCACACTTGTGCTGTATAAACAGGGCGACCTCTGTATGCATTGCACGTCGCCCCATAGACGAAACCGACCTGTCTATAGGTTGAAAATCACCCCATAGACGAAACCGGTCACGTCTATGCGGCGGTACTCCTATGCGGCGTCACAGAGCACGCCTTTGTAAACGGAGTAGTTCAAGATCAGACATGATATGTTCTGTTTGCTTATTTATTAGTTTACATAATGTAAACCTGTGGCTATACGTTCTGTCACGATAAAAAACATATCTACTTAACAACTGGTGTTAACCCTTCTCTTGATGGATTTTAAAATACATTTCTCCTTCTTTACCCATGCCATGTTGTATGATTACACAATATTATATTCACTGTGTACACGTGTTTTGCTGTGCGATCACTGCCGTGGAGGGCATTGGTTGCATAATCAACTCGTAAATAGTGCAGATCCTGATGAGACAGCTCCTGCAGGAGCTGTCTCATCTGGGTCTTCACTGTTTACAGGTAGGTATATTGACGTGAATAGCAAGCGAATGGTTGTGTTGTTATACATTCTGATCCTTCGAGATCATGAATTTCAGTACTTCTTTTTCTGAAAATTGAATACGGCTTAAGCCGGTGCTAGGGGGCGTTAGCAGTGTTGTACTTTCAATTACTGTTCATGAACAGACTCAATAAAACCGAGTCTGCAATTTTCTCTTTTGGTGTTGCAATTTTTGCTCTCGGGGGATCCCCTCCCTTCAGAATGGTAGGTATATTGACGTGAATAGCAAGCGGAGGGTTGATAGATAATATCAATGAGTGTCTTAGTAATTCATGAGGGAAAGGGTCATCCCCGGTTTCCTTAGTAAATATGGAAGAGTAGAATCCGTCATTCTTACAACCAAACATGCAAACACCGTCAATGCTGTTAGCTTCGTTCGCTACACGGTACTGTTTTCTATTTCGTCTATATTTTGTCATCTGCTTCAAAGTGTAGAGTGGGTGTTTATTTAATTACTTTACCAAAAAGAAACACAGAGAGACGAGAGAAGAGACAGTTTGGATGCTTAGGATGCATAGAACCACTTTGTGTCTCAACTGTGTCATAACTATTTGCATCTGATAAAACAGTTATGCCTGCATAGCAAACGTGTTTGAGGGGGTATACTGAAATCACCCTGTCCTGTGGTCGGTTGGTAGGGCGGTCCGTCCGCATTTGAACATGGGTAATGTGGTGTCACGAAACCCTCTTCCAATTTTAAAGTTACTGAATTTATCTTTGGTATTAATAATAATCATGAATGATAGATGTGCAAGACGCACATTTCATATGTTTAATACTCGTCATTGCAGAATTATCGACCCCTGAACTCCGAGGGTTTTGTTTTGTTTCTTTTTTATGAAACATGGGGCGTTGGTGTCGCAAACTCCTCATTCAATATAAAAGTTATTCCGTTTATAATTGGTATACATAATTACCATGCATGGGTGATTTGCAGGACGCATGAAACATGGGGAGTCGGTGTTGCAAACTCCTCCTTCAGTTTTAAAGTTATTGAATTAATACTTGGTATACATAATAACCACGAATTTAGACGTGCAAGACGCAACACTTACGTGTTTAATGCTGGCCATTGCAGAATTATCTCCCCATAAGCTTTGAATATGTTTGTCATTTTGTCATGAAACATGGGGAGTTAGTGTCGCAAACTCCTTCTTCAATTTGAAAGTTAGTCAGTCGTTCAATCATGATTGTGATTACATGTATGTCACTGCTTTTGAATGCGGGAGTTTATATACTGTATAGCAAGGTTGCTCTTGTTATAAGATATCTGTTCAAGATTCATTGAAAGTCACATCATTTTGTGTCCGGGTAAGTAACTATGCATGGACACACTCGTGATTGTATGGTTTACATATGCACGGATTAATTTCAGCGAGAATAGACTTTGCGATTTATCTGCGGAGTTTTATTTATACAGCGCCATTTCTCTCATTATGTATGCTGCAAAAAGGTGAGAGTCCAAGTCAAACTGTTCGAGCTATACAATAAGGAAATGAGATAAATAAATGCAAACTTCGAAGGAATAAAAATTTTTTTGTACATATAAAGAAATAAATAATGGGACAACAAGTGAAGTCCCTTATCATACGCCGCCTTATCTGGGACTGCACTATTGGCGGTGAAAGGATTAAACACAGCAGCCTGGATCCAGGTGAGGCATAGGACGTTTTATCAGGAATGAATCAGTTTGTCAGTCAGTCAGTCAGTCAGTAGTTTCTCACATTCTTACGGGAGTCGGGGATGTGAGGGGGGGGGGCAATTATAACAAACTATATTAATTTCAAATAGCTTAACACTTCGATTGCTGAAATTTAAAATACATTTCTCCTTATTTACCTATGCCCTATTGTATAATTACATATATCTTCACTGTGTACAAGTATTTCGCTGTGCAATCACTGCTGTGGAGTGCACTAGTTGCACAATCAACCTGTAAATAGTGCAGACCCTGATGAGATCTCATCTGGGTCTTCACTACTTACAGGTAGGTATATTGACATGAACAGCAAGCGAATAGTTAATTTCTATAATGGCATTGTGATCAAATTGTCATTACGAAGACATAAACTGTAAATTCAGAAGTATATTATTTCATACGCAAACAGAGCCGATGTTGATCAGAGAGCTCCAGCAGCAGTATTCTCTGTTTGCAGTGGCCTGGACATGGAAATGGGTCTAACTCTTTTCCTGTTCTGTGTTTATTTTAAATTTAAATGCCTACTGAATATTCATAGTCGAAGTAGTTACATGTACAATAAGATATAAAAAATATAAGGTAGAACATTTCGGCTATTTCAGGAAGGAAAGAAACAGGTCTATCATATTCAATTGACAAAAAGGACAGACCCTGACCTCATATAGGAGCCGTCTAATCTAGGCCTACTCTTTTTGCGTGAAGACACGTTTAAAATATGAGGGAAAGGGTTGAGCAGGTGCCTCGTTTATGGCATAAGGGATGTATAATTTACGCTACACATATACACCAAATGATCAATATTTAAATGAGTCGCACACATTAAAAAAAGGTTAATTAAGCTGAAATTTAATCCAATAAGTTGAAATGATGAGGTCGGTTTTAGGCCTCCGTCTTTGTTTCAAACGAACTTAAGTATTCATTCAGTTGTTTGCGTCTGTTTACCAGGTTTGACGGTGTTCACCCATAGTTGTATACGTTTAAGGCGAAAATAATGCACCCGTTGTTTATTCTGATTTTAAAACAAAGAACGAATGTGAGCCATTCAATGGATACTCGATAAGATGATAAGGACTAATATAACATTTGAATAATTTCAACAGTTACTACTGTACAAGTACTAAATCCTATTGTGATATACAGTAAAACCCCTATAATTCGACCACCAAAAATGGGCATAATTCTTGGTGGCAGAGGCAGGTGGTAGCTTAATGCAGAACGAAATTTCGTTCTGCATTAAACAACGACCTGCTTTAAACGACGCCAGTGGCTGTTTATTAACCCTTTCGCTGCCAGTGTCGCATTTGTGATTACCTATGCAAACAGTTTGGATCCAGATGAGACGCCGAGTAACTTGGCGTCTCATCAGGATCCAAACTGGTTTTTACTGTTACTATGTTTTTGAAACAAAAATGAAGAAAAATAAAATTTGTAGCAGACGACAAAGTTAACAGACGACAGAGTCTGTCAGCGAAAGGGTTAAGTGGTCGCATTAGCGGGGTTTTACTGTACTACTAATAGGGCGCCTCAGCGGAACCAACTAATTCATATTCCACTCCTAAACTTTATTATCTCTTCATTCTTTACAAAATATTTAAACGTGTAACATCTTTTCTACTATCGTCAAAAATATTTGAATATGGACGACCAAAATCATATGCAAACGGAAACACGCGGTATTTGGCAAGGTTAATACCTTCCACCAGGAGTGTTCTGATATCACCATAGACCCGCGTTTCTGTGTACATAGATATATCACATGTATGTATGAGGTTCACAGACGTAGCATCGCAGTAGTCGCCAGACTTGAGGATGTTCGGCTTAAAGTTGATCGCAGTGTTAAGTGTAGTTTTCTTTGGAAGCACTGGTAAACTTTGAAATGTTTCGTGGCTTTTTACGTTTCGATTTATTTGATTGTGTATGGTTGGTTTGCATAGTTACTAGGAAATAAGACTTGTAGATTAATTTGATATTTTTCAAGAACGTACTTTTAATTGAACGTTTGTGTAAATAGGTACTATGATAAATTAACCCTTCTCTTGCTATTCATGTCAATATACTTACCTGTAAGTAGTGAAGACCCAGATGAGACAGCTCCTACAGGAGCTGTCTCATCAGGGTCTGCACTATTTACAAGTTGACTCCACAGCAGTGATTGCACAGCGAAATACTTGTACACAGTGAAGATATATGTAATATACAACAGGGAATGGGTAAATAAGGAGAAATGTATTTTAATGTTCAGCAAGAGAAGGGTTAAAAGCATATGTTTTAGAATAACAATAACGGCCAAACATTAGTTTTTTTATTCATTTTATTATTTTTTTCAATTGAAATAATTGTTTAATGTATAGAGATACATTTTGATTCTCATTTATTTGTACGCTGAAATCTTTATAATTATGAGTACAATGAATATAAATAATGATTATTGTTATCAATGATATTTACCGAGTGTAAAATAATTTCATATTTCAAGTTTCACTACTATGCATATAAGAAATATAATGTTTTCAGTAAAGGATTAACCCTTCTCTTGCTGAATTTTAAAATACAGTTCTCCTTCTTTACCCATGCCCTGTTGTATAATAATATCTTCACTGTGTACAAGTATTTCGCTGTGCAATCACTGCTATGGAGTGCACTGGTTGCACAATCAACTTGTAAATAGTGCAGACCATGATGAGACAGCTCCTGCAGGAGCTGTCTCATCTGGGTCTTCACTATTTACAGGTAGGTATATTGACGTGAATAGCAAGCGAAGGGTTAATACATTTTACAGATTATTTAAACTAATAAATATAACGAATCAGATATGCTATTTGCGAAATGCTACACAAACATACAAATTCATTTTCCATACGTTCCATTATATAAATTTCGAATATTTTTTGCAATATACTCAAAACAATAATATCAGATTTAACCCATTTGTGTCCGTGATCCCATATATGGGACATGGGCAAACAGTGTAGACTCTGATCAGACGCCGCATAATGCGACCAGAGTCTACACGGTTTACTGATAGGAATTTCAATATAAAAAAAAATGAAAATTTAGGCCAGGCATCCCTTACATGTAAATGGACTAATCCAATATATTGACATGGAAGAATCCACTGGGCGCAAAAAAGGTCAATATCGTAGTACATGTTTCCATTAACCCATTACCTCATTTATACGCCAGTTTGGTCATTCATTAGTTATAATATTATTAGTTTTAAAACTTGAATATTGCTTACACTTTTAATTACAACTCGTGTACAGACTTGGACCACAATTCAATCCATATTATAACAGTTTCTTAACGAAACGAATGCTACATACATATTAAGGTCATGTCCTTGAAGTTCTGTCAGTACAGTACTTCTAGGACATAATCTGAACATGTCATTATCCTTTACAGTTGACTAATTAGTCAATTAAATGGGTGCAGTAGGTGTGAACATAAGTATCATTATCTAAATGACAAGTCGAAAACGGTATACAGTAAACCCCCGCTAATACAAAAAGGGGCATAATTATGGGTGACAGAGGCAGGTGGTAGCTTAATGCAGGACGAAAGTTATGCAGAAAGCTCCTATAGGAGCTTTCTGCATAACTTTCGTCCTGCATTAAGCAACCACCTGCTTTAAACGACATCAGTGACTGTTTATTAAGTGGTCGTATTAGCGGGGTTTTACTGTACACTTAGATGGATAGCGAAGTCTATTTGAGGTGGGGGAAATACTAAAGCTTTAGATAAATGGCGAGATAAATGGCGAGATAAATGGCGATATAAATGGCGAGATAAATGGCGAGCTGAGATGATCCGTTCAACCATTTACCTCATGAGTATTCATGTAAGAAATAATGCCACCATGAATGAATATTTTTATTATCATCAGTACTATTATTGTTATTATTAATTTATCATTAGTAGTAGTAGTAGTATATGTAATAGTAATAGTAGTAGTAGTCGTAGTAGTAATAGTAGTAGTAGTAGTGTAGTAGTAGTGGTATCAATAATAATAATTGATTATAATGATTAATAATAATAGTAATAATAATAATTAGCATAATAATTATATAAGAAATAATATAATCATTTTTATTATTATAACTATTATTAAATACATACTTTGACGCATCTGCAAAGGGATTAAACCCTGAATCGACGGCTCCTGCTATTATTTTCTACAGTTTCTGTCTTGGACAACTATTCATGTGTTCATATGATATTATTGAAATTAATCTTATCAATATTCATGATGACCTTGTTTTTTATGAATATTCTAGGATTAAGTCAACGCATGGTCTTTAACCCTTTCGGCGCCAAATTTGTAATTGTCATCTTCATTCCAATTTTTGTTAAATCACTCGGTACAATAAGGGAAAGCAAGTTTCAGAGGAATAAAGCACAGATATTGAACTACAGACTGAGACAAAATGTGTAGTCCCTGATCATACGCCGGCTTAAACAGGTCTGGGACTGCACTATTTGCAGTGGTGCAATTATGCGACATCGGCGGTGAAAGGGTTAAGACTCTTATGTTAAATCAATGAATGGCCGCCTAGGTTCTATTGTGTAGAAGTTCACACATTGAGTTGATTCCTCCAAAATCCATGCAACATCAACTTTGTTGTTTAGTTATCAATTTAACCCTTTCCCATTTCAATGTTTATTCCAATTTTCAATACCTAAAGAAACAGATATATAAAGTTCCATTAGCAAACAGAGCAGACCCTGATCGCTCGCTTCTATAGGGGCTGTCTGTTCTGGGTCTAGTTTATTTGCGAATGCGTGAAAATGCATTTATATCAAGGAAAGGGTTAATGTTAAGGCTCATCTTTACAAAATAAGCCAGTATTTATGTCACATTAAATATACTTTCGTGTTTGCATTCATTGCCCCTATTACGTCATAAATACGCTTCAGCAAACAGAGAAACCAGCAGGAGCCAATTGATCAGGGTCCAGTCTATGTTCGCTTATGGTATAATACAGCTATAATAGTATTTGGCATGGCCGAACATGAATGTGCCCACGTACCAATATAACTAAAATGGTAATTGATATTCGTTATGTAATTAGTTTCACATTAATATTAACGGATTAAAGACATTATGTTAATTTACAGTAACACGTCTCTATAACACCCATTAAATTATTAAATTACATCATATTTGTGTTAAAGGCAGGTGGCTACTTAAAGGTAAGTAAAGCAAGGTGAAAGTAAAACAGAACGCTCCTATAGGAGCGTTCTGTTTTTACTTTCACCTTGCTTTAAGCAGACACGTGTCTTAAATACCAACTAATTAACACATTTTAGTAATGGTCGTTACGGACAAATGCAATAGCAGACTGCGGATTGAGTCTATTTGTTTTATAATGGCACGTAAGCACTGACATTTATTAGCATTGCAGAAAGTGTAGAATCAAATTTATATTATTTCATAAGCAAACAGCAGATCCTGATCCAACGACTCCTATAGGTGCCGTCTGAATTGGATCTACTCTGTTTGCAAAGGTGTAGAAAGGTGTATTTGTGGAGTACAGGGTTTAGACCTGGATTTGGTGGTCGCTTTAACCCTTTCCCTCATATAAACGCATTTTTACGCATCTGCAAACAGAGTAGACCCAGATCAGACGGGGCTCCTATATTGACCGTCTGATCAGGGTCTGCTCTGTTTGCTTGTGGTTTAATATAGATATGATTCTATAGCTTCTGCCTGAGCCAAAATGTCCTGTGTTCATATACCATTAAAATAAATAATCTAATTAATATTCATGACGTCATTATTGCTTACATGAATATACAACAGGGAAAGGCTTAAAGTGTACACTAAAGTACAATGACCTAATTTACCCTTTCGCTGCCAAACTCTGTCGTCTGCTAACTTTGTCGTCTGCTACAAATTTTCATCTTTTCATCTTTTCTTCATTTTTGTTTCAAAAACATAGTAACAGTAACAAACAGTTTGGATCCTGATGAGACGCCGAGTTGCTCGGCGTCTCATCTGGATCCAAAATGTTTGCATAGGTAATCACAGATCCGGCATTGGTAGCGAAAGGGTTTAGACTTTAAATCTAAGATTCATCTTCCTCATTACCCCCATTCTTATCATCGCCACTACATGAATTATTTCCAAAAGCACGATAACTTTGGACCGAGGGGTTAGAGATTCACAAGCTGCACATTTGTTGTTAAGACGACAAGTGTTACGGCCGCAACATATTTCCCATCGCTATATGTTCACTTGTTTGTCTATCTTTACGAAATAACCATGATGGTGATTTTTTTAGAATGCGCGATAAATGGATGGACGTCAGGTGGCGGCACTGCGGGAGGAACAGATGTAACAGACACAAGTTGTGCATCGGTGACTGAAACCGGCACCGTGTCATTCACTGTTACGGCCACTACAGATGCAGCTACTGTCATAGGATATGCAATACAAGCCCAACCTACTGGTTTGACTGGGACGTATACGTTTGCTGTCACTAATATGGGCGCAGTGACTCTAGCCAGTGGAACACTTGACCACGAAGCGGACGGTACTATGATTGTTGTCATTCGGTAAGTACTCTCCTTTTACTTTAACTAACACAAGAAGCACACATATAACATACGGATTACATGGTTATTTCTTCCTTATACATTGCAACTATGTAACAATAGCAACCAGTAAATTAGTGCTGGACTGCCATAGCAAATTAATGTTAAACCTATTCAATGTTACCATTAAATGAATAAACATGGACATCATTAACAACAGGTGTTTGCTTAAATCAGGACAAATTAAAGCAGAAAGCTCAAGCATGCATCATCATTCAACCTGCCTATACTATTAGTAATTAGATCACACTGTGGAGGTCGCTTTCAAGAGGTGATAGTTTCTGTTTGTTCTACACAGTGAAATTTTAACCCTTCGCTTGCTATTCACGTCAATATACCTACCTGTAAATAGTGAAGAACCTGATGAAACAACTCCTACGGAGCTGTCTCATCAGGGTCTGCACTATTTACAAGTTGATTGCGCAACCAGTGTACTGCCCAACAGTGATTGCACAGCGAAATACTTGTACACAGTGACGATATATGTAATTATACAACAGGACATGGGTAAAGAAGGAGAAATGTACATATATTTTAAAATTCAGCAAGAGAAGGGTTAAATATATAGTTTATAATTGTATGTGTAATCGTCACGGTTTTAATGTATTTGACACTGCTGCTATTATTATTGAACTTTAATGGCAAATGCAGTAAATTATTATTCGAACACTAAACACCACGACAAGTATCATTATCTGTCTAGAAGACAATTGACAGCTTAATAGGCGTTTCCTACATGACTATCACCATGAATTAAGCAATCGTCTGCCCGACAAGACGTCAATTCTGCATTACTAAAACGTTTTATTGAACTAGTAAAACAGTACCTACATTGTATTTACGTAATCACTGCCGTTATAAATTGTATACGTTTACACATAACAGGACAGAAATAGAACAGAGGTACGGAAGACATTTGGAAATGACACGGAAATCCACAATAATACAAAAGTGCTCACTGCTATATACATGTATATGAAAATAACTGCATTGTATAAAACGCTGCATTTACAATGTATTTAGCTTCTGATTCATGATTCAAAAGGTGTTTTCTATTAAATAAGTGGCATAGGCAAACTTTTAGACCCTAATGGCAATGCATAGACACAGCATCAGCCGCATATTATACAACGCTTCTTGAACTGAAATGTATTTTGCATAGAGACATTCTTAATGTACATGTATAAGTCATGTAGGACACACCGCATACAAAACACACATCAGCCCGAACAGCACCAGGACAACAAACAGCAAATGTACATGCATATTAAAAGAAACAAAGAGACGTACAAAGACATAACACACAAACTTTAGGGGGAATATGGAAGTACCACCTTGGACACGGCCAGTGACAATAGTCACTGGGGTTTTAGGGGCGCTAAACCTCAAGCTTATACCATCTTAACCCTAAAAGACAAACAATGTAAAAAACATATCCCCTCTCCTAAACCTCATTCCAGGAACACTAAATGGAAAGTGCAGCATAAGACGACATTGAGCTATAAGATTTTATGTAACGCTTTTATTCATGAATATTTCTTGACGAAATGATACATGTATGCATGTAAGCTGAATCAGACATCGAGCAAACATTATTTTTCAGTATGAGGAGGTTTAACCCTTCGCTTGCTAATCGCGTCAATATACCTATATGTAAATAGTGAAGACCCAGATGAGACAGCTCCTGCAGGAGCTGTCTCATCAGGGTCTGCACTATTTACAAGTTGATTGTGCAACCAGTGAACTCCACAGCAGTGATTGCATAGCGAAATACCTGTACACAGTGAATATATATGTAATTATACCACAGGGCATGGGTAAAGAAGGAGAAATATATTTTTAAATTCAGCAAGCGAAGGGTTAACACATAGAATTTACTCTGTTTGCTACAGTGCTACAGATAATACCATGAACACGGGCGATCTTACATGCACGCTGACTGTCACAGATATCAATGAAGCAGCACCGGATTTCACCCTGAATTATGGTTGTCTGAGCTTTGACAACAATTTGGCAGCAGGTACGACATATTTTTCCACCATTCTCGTTACTATTTGCAAATACAGTAAAGTCTCGATTATTCGAATTTTCGTTATAACGAATTTAGACCCTTTTAGGCAGGTGGCTGCTTAATGCATGATGAAAGTCATGCAGAAAGCTCCTGGAGGAGCTTTCTGCATGACTTTCACCATGCATTAAGCTGCCACCTGTCTTAAAGATCGATGATAATACGTATTTTTAGTGTTCGGATAATCGAGGTTTTACTGTATTGAAAGCATTAACACCCGATGCGTATGTCGCATTTGTGATCACCATTGCAAACGGTTTAGACCAAGATGGGATTCAAAGTAACTGGGACCTGCTATTAATATGCAAACTGTTTTAAGCAAGCCGTATAACATGCCAATTCACTCGGTGTCTGGTCAGGAAACAAACTGTTTGTTACTGCGACTGTTTTATAAACAAACATGAAGAAAAATAAAAACACGCTTATAGCACACGAAAATTGTTGCAAACAACAAAAATTGGCAGCAACAGGGTAAGATAAATGCTGGTTCATTTCATTTCAATTATAATTGTTCGGACAAAGAAGTAATTCTACAAAGCTAAGGTAATGTACAGTCGGCTGAGCGGTCATTCGGACTGAAAGTAGACTATAACTAGGTACTTTACTCTTTTTTTTAATGTTCGAATAACTGCTGGAATAAATGTTCGAGTATATGTTATCCGTACGTATACATGCGTGTTTGTCTAAATCGATTGACTGTTGCAGTAATGATTTATTTACCGTATACACACCAATATACACGAGTGCACTGTTCATTAAGCTCAGAAGTTAATCTCCATATAATAGTGATGATATTCAAAGGGAATCATTACATTTAGTTTTCATACAATTTGTTGCAGTGTCTATTTCCTTACTTTTATACATACTTTCATCATATATTATTCATCCACTCCATACATACGCCTTTCTGTACATTTCGATCACAGTAGACCATGAGCAGTTATTAACAATGCAACATATTTCATGTACGCCCCATCCCCTAGCACCGGCTTAACTGGTATTAAATTTTCATAACTGAAAGATACTGAAATTGATTATCCCGAAGGACCAAAAACTGTTACAACACTGAAAATAGAATAGAGGGAGACTTGCATATATTAAAATGTATACTGATTCCTTATATAAATATAACATACGATGATATGCGATAAGACGGTTTTAAAACAAAACACAGTAGAACTTGTCTTAAGGAGCCATAAAATTGTCTAATTATTGACATATCGGTCACTACTTGAGCTTATTTGTTAAACTTGGACTTGGAGCAATTTATAATAATCATTGGGTGATTGAGATATCAAATGCTTTCAAAAGGATATATAAGAATTACTACGCTAGTAGCGTTGAAGTTCAGAACAGCTTAACTTCAAAACTACTAGCGTAGTTAATTCTTTTTATCATGCAACACCAATAAAGAATGGAGAAAATGAAGAAAAAGAAAGTTTGCTCAAACGGTTCTGTACCCTGAATAAAAATACATGCCAGTACAATATACGTGACGTCATGTTGGCGTGCAGTGACGTTGTCGATTTTTACAACATAAACAAACTTGATTAAATCCTTTTATATATATGGACAAAAGTTGAGACAAAGATGAGCAAATGTGTTAAATTTGATGTTTATGTTAAATTATGCGTTTTCTTCCTTCTGTTTTCCTCTATTGCCTGAATTAAACTTGTATCCCAGTGGGGTCAGTACACATGCACTGTACCTCACAAAATACAGCGTCGACGCGGAAAGTATATGCTACATGTAGTATATGTAGGAAGTGAATGTATTTAGTGACGTTGCATGATAAATATCTAATGCTTGTTTTTACTTGTTTAATGATTTTCAGATTTCCTTAAGGCGCTTTATTGGAGCAATATAACTAAGAGAGATGTTTCTATAGTTGAAATATATAGCTGGCCATACAAACAGATACATGTAACACAAGTCTGACTAATGATTCAACAAAGTTCTGCATTATCATTATTATTCTTATTATAATAATAATAATAATAATAATAATAATAATAATAATAATAATAATAATAATTATTATTATTATTATTATTATTATTAATAATAATAATAATAATAATAATAATAATAATAATAATAATAATAATAATAATTATTATTATTATTATTATTATTATTATTATTATTATTATTATTATTATTAATATCATTATTACTACTATTATTATTATTTCAGCTTCAGCTATTACGACAATTGTTGCTACTGACGCCGACACATCCCAAACTGTCACTTTAGCCTTAGACTGTAAGTATGAATTGGTCGTATCCTTTATTTCCATACTTTAAATCATTATTAAACTTCATATTATTATATATGTATATATTATTATATATATTATTCATATTATTGCTTCATAGAACACAACTGTAGTCGGATCCTTCAAGTTCGTGTAAAATCTGACTACTTAGACAAAATTACTTTTGGCCAGTAACAGTTCTGTTTCAACCATTTAATGACTATGTTAGAAACTATATAACCAATAACAGCACTTTTAAAAACGTTTTTTTTTTAATCAGAGTATTCCCAGATTAAATTGCTTAATCAAGAACAGGACCGGATGTGATGATTTATTTAAATATCCATATGTGAGTCTAGTTTACGTCGTGGCCGAACTTTCCTGTTTTAATATGCCATTTAAAAATGCATC
Organism: Azorinus chamasolen; assembly: GCA_963576725.1. NCBI lineage: Eukaryota > Metazoa > Mollusca > Bivalvia > Cardiida > Solecurtidae > Azorinus > Azorinus chamasolen. Next base: position 30,747,265 of record OY755253.1, on the reverse strand, counting down.
AATTTAATAATGTAACCCTTTCCTTTATGTAAGCGCATTTTGACGAATCTGCAAACAGAGTAGACCCAGATCAGACGGCTCCTATAGGAGCTGTCTGACCAGGGTCTGCTCTGTGTGCTTATGGTGTAATATACATGTAGATATGATTCTATAGCATCTGCCTGGGACAAAATGTCCTGTGTTCATATACCATTATAAACAAATAATCGTATTAATATATATGACGTCATTATGATATTTCCTACAAGAATACATTTTTTTCATATGACTATGAACGGAGTACATGTTACATGTAAGTAACATTTCATTACTAATGTTTTTTGTTTATTCTCAGTTCACCCCTCCCCCCATTAAAAAAACAACAACAAAAAACCCCAAAACATTCATTACTGTATCCAATTCCCCTTGGTATTTTTCATTTTCGTATTTAGGTTACATTAGCTGTTGCTTCAAAATAAATATTCACACAGCCAATATTTCACATTTACTAGACATTTGTAATTTGTTTCAGCTGGAAACACTGGAACTGCATTCACGTTTACCCCTGGCACTGGGGCGCTGGTTGTTGCTGGGTCCGCTTTGACCACTGGCAGTTATTCCCTAGTATTTACCGGCACCGACAACGGATCTCCCTCCATGATGACAGGAACCACAACTCTGACGGTAAACATAAACACAGAATGCCCGACAGATGGTGCGGTGGTGATGGCAATATCTACACTTGCTCTGATGGCCTCCCTGCTAGCTTTCCTCGGATAAATTAGAATATATTGTTAGTCGTCTCATGTCTTGGTCGGTATCTGTGAAGACTGAGCCGCTAGTTACTGACTACTACTCTGAAAAGAACCAGCTCTGTAACTAGTGAAAGACAGAACTGTTGCATACTCAAAATATAATGACCCGCTTTATTGGAATTAATGAAATTCCCCTTATCCTGCTATGGTGCATTTGACCCAGGGTGAGGGTTAAACTATATATTTAACTGATGGGATATTTTCACAAAACTTAAAATCAACGTTCCTTAGTTTTCTAGTTTCTTCACATGTTTAGAATATAACATTAAATATTTGAAACGTTATTAAGATTTGTAGCCCAAAGTTTCCCAGACTGATTGTTGATTTTACCTTTAACCGTTAGGGCTCTGCTCCCTATTTAAATGCTTTTTTAAAATAATATGCATCAATATGCCCGATATAGGACCTTAGAGCTTGGCTAAGATTTTCGACCAGTCATCAAACTGGATATTTTAAAACATATGCTCGATTTAATTATTAAGAGTTCGAGATTTGGCGAGACTTTCATTCTTTTAATTCACCAAAAGTTCGAGATTTACCGAGACGTAACTACAAGGCGCTGCACGTGCGTAGAGTGTGATTCAAAACCTGCCCATTCTCCTGTTACCTTTATATGGCCGTATTCGTTTGTATAATGAAACAGATTTTCGTTTGTATAATGAAAATGATTTTCGTTTGGGTAATGACTAATGAAACAGAAACAAGACGAATAGTTCATAGACAAAAACTTTGAACACATTTAACCATAGCATGCGTACATGTATATATTACATAGAATGAGACACGGCTTGCTGAAATGTGTTAGTTACATAATTCTAGCTTAGATCGGTTTTTAGAAGCGTTCAGTATTGACCTATAGGATTACACGGCGTTTCCCCAGAGTCTATCAGCCATTGAGTGCTGATATTCAATAACTGATGACGGAGTCTCCTTCTTAAGCATTTATCTTCAAAATAGATTTACACGAAAAATCTTACTCGAAATTATTAAATTCAAAATCAAGTGACTGTTTCCCTTCACAACAACAAAAATGAAAGGGAGGAAACACAGCTTATATTTGAAAGTCATACTACGGGTGTATGTGCGGACTTTCAAATATGGCAGTGCGACGTAATAATAGGGCGTGCCAAGTTAGTTACGAGTAGTGTTTATTAAGAGAGACTATAACGATGGAGAAGCCGCCACTCGCTACGCTCGTTCTGTCTTTAATCGATCAATTCTCTCTTAATAAACACTTACTATTACAAAGTATATGAGACTGTCGTGTGTTGATGCCATTCCTAACTAAAACGATAACTTAATAAGTTAGTGAGTAAGTTGGGTTTTACGAACTGCAACAATGAAAAGGTCATATAGCACCGATGACTGATGAGATGATAAGATGATGAGGGATGCTTTCAGGAAAAGTGAGTAAGCGAATAAGTTAGGTTTTACGGCACTGCAACCCTGAAAAGGTCATATAGCGCCGATGAATGAGATGACATGATGATGAGGGATGATTGCAGGAAGATGATTTCGGCTAATCGCATTCACTTCGAAGTAGTGCATGGGATCAAAACCACCGGCCTGCCTTTCTTCTTGGCAGAGGGGATAATCTCCGCTAAATAAAACAATCCCCTGTTACAATGCAGTCCCAGAACCACTGCACGGTAGGAAGGTCTCTGGGGACTTAACCCTTCGCTTGCTATTCGCGTCATTATACCTACCTGTAAATAGTGAAAACCCAGATGATACAGCTCCTGCAGGAGCTGTCTCATCATGGTCTGCACTATTTACGAGTTGATTGTGCAACCACTGCACTCCACAGCAGTGATTGCACAGAGAAATACTTGAACACAATGAAGATATATGTAATTATACAACAGGGCATGGGTAAAGAAGGAGAAATGTATTTTAAAATTCAGCAAGTGAAGGGTTGATAAGTGGCACGGGTATCTTTAGCATTTAACCTGCTGTGCAAATTATTTTTCACAGATTGGTTTGCCTACTACATTTCCAAAACTCAATCCATAATCAATGTGTCTATCAAAATGCAATCAGGGTGCCAAACAGTTTGGATCCTGATGAAATGCCGAGTTATTTGACGTCTCATATGGATCCAAACTGTTTGCATAGGGTTTCACTCATCCACCCATAGCAGGCTAAATGTTAACGACAAAGACAAAAGAAATGCAGAAAAGTTCGAATTGGTTCTTTATACTGGACAAACATAATACAGAAACATCCTTTTCTAATACCCTGCGTTTGATTCCTTTCGGTAGTCGTTTTAGGGAGGTGTAGCTGCATACCTGCAAGGTCATAAGAATTCTAAGAGTACACATGCATATATTTTACACTTCTGTAATGTGGGTTTGTTGGACATTAACGCATGTCCTGCTGCAAAAAGCTATGATTCATTCTCAAAATGTGATCAACTATGACTTAATCATTGTTGTAAGAAAGTACTATACGAGTTTTAACTCTTTCACCGCCAATGTCGCAAAAATGCGCCACGACAAAAAATGCAGTCCAAGATCAGACGCTGCGTTTTCAAGGCGGCGTCCGTTCAGGGACTTCACTTTTTGTCTCAATCTCTTTTTCTATATCTGTGTAATATTCCTTTGAAATTTGCATTTATTTATCTCATTTTCTTATTTAACCGACTGATTTCACAAAATTGGTTTGCAGATGACAATTAGAAATATGGCACCGAAAGGGTTAACACATTCCCTAATATTGACGACTCTGCAAAAGTCACTTTGTGAAACCATTGTGATAAATAGAGCATTTGCTCCTATAGGGGCAAATGCTCTATTTATCACAATGGTTTCAAACTACAAATCCTTTTGTTTAGTTAATGGCCCTTTTCGGCAGATGTATTCAAAGAAGTTGTATCTAAAAATAGCTTATCAGGGAAAGGGTTAAACAGATCCTACTAATAGACTAACAGTTAAGCGTGCTCTAATCTAGCTCCATGCTGCTTATAGATGTAAGTCAGATCATGAATAGCGCGAGAAAGCTTCAATATACGTAGGGATTGTGTTACTACGTTATTGTGGCAAAACGAATTCTAAAACGGAACAAATGTCTTAATGTTGCGTCGTTCTTTGATGAAAAGCAGTTATCTGTTTAAATGTGCTGAATGACCAGCGGAACTTATTTATTTGTTTGTTTGTTTTTGTAGAACAATAACAATTAGTCATTAAGAGATTTTTCTAAGTGGTCTATCAATGGATTTCATATTAGGTTTTCAGTTTCTGTCAGTTTATGTTGCACTATGAATAAATATGCCACCCCTACACAGCGAAACGTATGTGTTACTTTTATGTTTGAAAATAAAATGTGCGGTGAATCTGGTTTTTATTTTGGAGTACCTGACTTTTTGATAACGACAAAATCAATCAACTGACATCTGACATGTCACATAAATTATAGCACGCATCTTCTCGTATTGATTTTACGTTAACTGATCATCAAAACATACGATGTGATGTGAATTCATATGCACTGAACCTCATCACTTTCACAGCCTACACAGGACATAGCTAACTTACAAGTGAATCACCTTAACGTTTCAGTAACTGGTGTGTCAACATCATCGCAATGAAACTGTACATTCAACATAGAACAGGCTAATTATCTAAAGGGCCACATTGTATGCTTAATGAGCTTATTACAACTGTTTACGACATATTGTCCGTCTCAAAGAAATTGGTTTTAATGCATGTCAGACATAATACAGTAAAACCTCTCTTAACCGGACATTAATTTAGTATAAATATCTGTCTTGGAGACAGGTGACAGCTCAATGCAGGGTGGAAGTCATGCAGAAAGCTCCTAGAGGAGCTTTATGCATGACTTTCACCCTGCATTAAGCAGTCACCTGCCTAAAATATCTAAATTCTTCTCTACTAGAATTCCGGTTAAGAGATGTTTTACTGTACATCCGTCCCTTTCATGTAGTGATGCAGTCTTTATGTGTGGTGAAAACATAATTTATACAGACACATACAAATACCTCGGGGTCTGGATAACGAACATTTAAATATGTCGAAAACAGTCAAAGAATTAGATAAGTCTGCTAACCGCACGTTGTCTATTCTTAACACTACATGTCTTATGTAAGCAAATTTCCGCGCATCTGAAAACAGAGTAGACCTAGATCAGACGGCTCCTGTATGGTTTACTCTGTTTGCTGATGGTGTAATATAGATCTGAATCACTGACACTTGATCGAAAAAAAACTATAGTTTATTTATAGCGACTAGTACATTAATACACTATTAATATGTATATAGTAATGTCTTGCTACATGTAATAGTAAAATCTCGCTAAGATGAAAGTCTCGAGTACATTAAAGTATCGCTAACAGCAAGGTCTCGCTAACAGCAAGGTCTCGCTAACAGTAAGGTCTCGCTCAACGGCAAGCGTCTCACCAGGTTCTACATGATTTGACAATAAGTGTCGTTGTATATAAAGAACTGCAATAACGAAAGGAGTGCATTAAAATATAGCTAACCGTAAAGTATCTCTAACAGTATAGGACCAAGTACATTAAATATCGCTAACAGCAAAAGTATCGCTGATAATAAACTTTATGTCACTCTCACCCGACCGCAGAATTCATTAACATTTGCACGAGTCTGTAAAAGCAGGTGATTGCTAGCATTGCATTAAGCTCCTGTTGAGGCTCTCCATATAACGTTTGTCCTGTATTAAGCTAACACCTGTTTTAACCCTTTTCGTGTTCGTTATTCTTGCTGCAAATAATGACACCATCAATAAAATTAGATTATTTTGCAACAACTTAGCTGAGTCCAAATGTAATGTACACACCGTGGCTATAGGGCTCCGGAGGCATGCTCGCCCGGGGAAAAATAGAATTGTTTAGTTTAGAAACCATAGTGATAAATAGAGCATTTGCTCCTATAGGATCAAATACTCCATTTATCACAATTGTTTCAAAAGGTGACTTTTACAGAGGCTTCAAAAGACGTCAATAAGATGAAATTTGTTACATCTTACATGACAAGACAGCGTTTATCACAGTCTATCCCTTTCGCCTTTCATTTTTGTTCCATTTTGGCCATAGTAATGTTTTCACTTTTCAAATTAATGTCACGCACTTGCGGAAGTGCGTATCGGTAGCTGCGCGCCTGTTTTGTAAAGGCATATAAGCACATGATGTTTTTGCTAAGACAAAACGCGTAGAATTATATCTATATTATATTGTTCTGTTTTATTAACCTGTCAAAATTTAAATAATTATACGCTTGCTGAACACGCCATGAATAGCTTCGGTTGATATCGATTGTTTCCGCGAATGAAAGCTGTCCTACTTGGCTTATTCGAGTACTTGTACATTTATTGTGAATCTCGTGAAAAACGTTTGAAACACAGGTTTACCCAAGCTAAATATATCCTTTCAGTGACGTAGGAATATTCATATTTTGACAGGTCAATAAAACAGGACAATACCATTAGCAAACAGAGCAGACAGTGGTCTGTTGTCTGATCTGGGTCTATTTTGTTTGCAAATGCATGAAAAGGCGTTTATATGAAGGAAAGGGTTAATGGTCCATTTTTAATATATTATACATTTTAGACTGTTTCTATTACGATACTTGACTATATAATATCAGTGACACACCATGTTGCTACTGGTGGCATTTATGTTTGTTATCAATTCATGTTGCTCAAGGAAAACAACTCCAGCATGGGTTCTGTATACTTCTGTTACACTTGCCTCGCTTGAAACTCTCCTTGCGGATTCAATGCGGTACACCGGTCACTAATGATTTTTTCAAACATTGTAGTTCCAGATGAGACAGCAAATAGAGAAACCATCTTATCTGGGTCTTTAAGGTCTGTCATGCTACATTTTTCTTCAAAATAATCCCGGCTATTCAAGGTAAGCCTTGCTTGTTTGAACTATTTTCAAATAGTTCATTTGAAGCTTAAGCGTTGAAAGTGTTAAAGGTAATCATTTCTCTATTGTAAGCGCGTTTGGACGCATCTACAAACAGAAAAGACCCAGCTCAGACGGTTCCTATAGGTGTCTGGTCAGGGTCTGCTCTGTTTGCTTGCTTATTATGTAATATAGATCTGATTCTAAAGCTTCTGCCTGGGCGAAAATGTGTTCATATACCATTATGAAAAAATAATGTTATCACTATTCATAACGTCATTATTTCCTACACGAATATTCATCGGGGAAAGGTTTAAACGAGTCATAAGAAAATAAATATAGTTGCAGAACGCTAATTTTCCCAAAAGACTATTACAAAATTCAAACAGGTCGAGTTTGACATGATAAACACTAAGTGCCCCGCCATAGGCGTTTGAGAATTTATACACTAAGTGCCCTGACATAGGCGTTTGAGAAATTATACACTAAGTGCCCCGACATAGGCGTTTGAAAAATTATACACTAAGTGCCCCGACATAGGCGTTTGAGAAGTTATTAACAAAATGACAAACAGCTTGAGACCTGTTGAGACCTCGACTCGTCCCGCTATTCATCTGAATCGGAACAGTTTTCAAATGAAATTTTAACATTTCCTAGAGTATCGCCTTTATTTATCCACCAAACTCTATACTGTAACCACTCTTTAGAATCGTCTCGAAGAGACGATTCTAAAGAGTAGTCGCAGTATAGTGTTTGATGGAGAAACGACTATTTCAGTATTTGGGTACGCACATTTTCTGAGCTCTGTAAAAATATGTGCAAATGCAATGCAAGTGCGCAGTGAATGACAAAGTGGGCACAGCTGAACGATATTGGTATCATCACATAGAGGTCCAGATAATATACGTAACTTTCAACGTTTTAAAGAGTATCTCCGTTATTTCTCTACCAAAGTATATATTGTGACCACTCTTTAAAATCGTCTCTTCGAGACGGTTCCAACGAGAAGAGGCGATTCCAAAGATTCGTCGCAGTATAGGGTTTGGTGGAGAAATGACGATTTTAGTAGTTGGGTATGTACCTTTATATGTAGCTCTGTAAAATATATCCAGTGAATTTCAGTACATGTAATTGTTTGTAGCAATGTCATAGTGCAAGAATTGCCCGTGCCACTATGCACAATATTCCAAAGGTAGTTTCTTGGACCTAATCTTCTTGACATGTTTTGATATAACTCGTCCATGGATACTATGTTCAAAATAAATCAACTGACCTATTTTGCTGACAAGTGAGAAATTCAGAGTAGGACTCTTAATTTACATGCGGACATACAAAACTCAATAATGATTTGCATAAGAATAGTAGAACCTATTGTTATGCCTACCATAATGATGTTGAGTGAACACGGACATTTGAACAAATACGCCTGCTTACATATCGAGGGTTCAACGCAATAAGGGCGTAACTACATTTTTGAAAATTTTACAGGAGAGCCAAAAAACCAAACTGTTTTATTCTGTTTTGAAAAACATACAAATGTTCCTTTGTGAAAGCTTTAAAATTAGACATGTTACAGGAAATATGCAACACTGTAAATTAAATCTAAGAAAGAAACAGTATATATTAAAATATTGGACTTACGCCTTTATTGCACTCTTTTGCAAGTGATTCTGGAGAAATGTTATATGCAAGATGGGCGTAAGTGCACTTACGCCTCTATTGCAGGAATATTTCTATTGAATTTGGTGGAGTTTTGCAATGCAACATGGTAGTAAGTACATTAAAGTAAAACATTTTTGGACTTTAATATGTAACCTTCAATAAAACTTTTAAGATCAGGACTGATAAACCAAAATATTGCAACATTATATAAAAACATCTGACTTGCGCCCTTATTGCAAGATTTGTTTCAAGTTATTCTGGATATTTTACATGCATGATGGGCATAAATATTCCATAAACTCTTCTACAGTAAGATCTCTGATAAGAATTTTGAGAATTTTGTCATTTGTTATTCAAAATAGTATTATGAACATGTATAACAAAGCACTAGATATTTTTTGATTTTGTCCGCATAATTTATTTAGATAATAAAATGCAGAACTCAATATTCCATCATTACTTTTACAACAATTTGTTCAATCTCATTACAAATTATCTGTTAAATTTTCATAATTAAACCTAACCTATACATTAAATTACTGGTCACTGTAACACAATAATTATAAGTCACATCTCTATATTGGAACAGTCTAATCTGAAACAATTTCACAATAAATGCTGTCACCTAATGCCTCTTTTGCTTCAATTATTTCATAAGGCACATAATAATTATTATTTTTGACAAAATCAGAAAGTACAGCAATAACTGCTGAATTCAAACAGATATAAAAACTACAACTATCACTAAAGGTGATGGAATACTGCCTTGATCCCAAATCAAAAGATTGTGCCACGGATATACAGACCACATAATTATGTATGGGAATTTAATTTACGTGGAAGTTTTAGGCCTCCAACTTCAAACTGAACATTAGACGATAATTTCAAAGATACAGAATCTAATAACAAATAATACACAAACAAAGGTCACCAATATTCTTATGGCAGGTTATTATGAGTATCAAAGCCATTACAAACTACCATTCCACATTCATTATGGCTATACAGGTCAAAGAAGTAAAGTTTGGTGGAATTCTTCAGAATTGCACAAGAGTAACCTGTGTTTGTGCTCAGCCAGCATATTCTTGCACTTTATTTTCTCCAACTGAGCATCCTCCATCATAAACACATGACCAGTTTTGCAAGTAGGTGACAATGTGCCATGTAAATAAGTTTCTGGAACTTAGGAGATCCTTCTAAAGCAAAATGAGAAAATTTCTGACTCAAGTCTTATTGAGTCTGTTCATGAGCAGTTATGAAAAGTGCAACACTATTTACGCCCCTTAAGCACTTACTTAAGCAGTATTCAGTTTTCAAAACTAACATCAAAACTAATGATCCTGAAGGAACAGTAAATATAACAACACTGAGAATGAAGTACAGGAAGACTTTTTACAGCCACCACACAAGCACTTAACATCTGCTGTTGTGAAGAACATAATATTATGTTCTGAAAGAAGGAGATCATTCGAAAGCAAAATCAGCAATGCAAAAAGTGAAAATTGCAGACTCTGTTTTATTGAGTCTGTTCAATATGAGCAAAAATGAAAATTGCAACACTACTCATGCCCCCTGGCCCAAGCTTAAGCGATATTCAATTTTCAAAACTAATAACATCAAAACTGATGATCCCAAAGGACCAGAAAATATAACAACACTGAGGATGAAGTATTAGGCGACTTTTTAATGGCCGCCACACAAGCACTTAACACCTGCTGTTGTGAAGTTCATAAGTTCTATAAGTAAGAGATTCTTCAAAAGCAAAATCAGCAATGTGAAAAGTGAAAATTGCAGACTCGGTTTTATTGAGTCTGTTCATGAGCAGTTATGAAAAGTGCAACACTACTCATGTCCCTTTAAGCACTGGCTTAAGTGGTATTTAATTTTCAAAACTATTCACAGAAAGTAATGATCCCGAAAGACTTGAAGAAATAACAACATTGAGAATGAAGTATGGGTGACTTTTTACAGTCATCACACAAGCACTTAACACCTGCTGTTGTGAAGTACATAAGGTCTGGATTCAGACATTTTTCTAAAGCCCCGTTCCCACTGTCACGGTGTTGGTCCCGGTAACCCACGGTACTTCTTGGCGAAGAAATAGCCGGCGTTTGGGATGATACGGGACCTTATTTCTTCAAAAATTAATGTACATTCCCATATTCCAGACGTTGCCTCGGTAGACCCCCAATTTAGAAGCAGGATCTTCCAGTTTGACCCCGGACTATCTCGGTTAGTTTCCGGTTTGGCACGGTGTATTTACGGTGTAAGGCCGGTGTTTTCCTGGCTGAACAAGATACAATTCGGTGTGACGCCTGTAGTGCCGCGGTGACCGCCAGTATCACCCCGTCATATCCCGGATGTGCGCTGTGACAAGTGGGCGTTACCCAGGTATAAACGGGGGTTGACCGGCAGACAAACTGGCTCACACCTTGCCAGTCCCTAACTCCACCGGTACAAAACGAGACTATACCGTCGTACACCGGAGCTAATGCGGGGGGTTCACCAAAAGTCTGTTGTGGATGAGGTGCTCGCCAACATCCCGGAATACTAGGTATTATCACAGTAAAGCCAGGGTAGAGACCCGGACCTGCACCGGAATATACCGGGGTTGTCCTGGAATTGCCAGGATTAAGCCGGTTTTGGATGTCTTTCCCGGTGACTCTCGGTGACTCCCGGTAGTTTTAAACATTTTAAAACATCCGGTGCTGTCTGCCGGATTAAACCGGATCAATAGCGTTCATCGGGGATCATCCCGCCAGGGATGTACTCCCGGTTTGACACGGTTTCCTCCAGACCACACATCCGGGACATACTGGAGGGCCAATCCGGGACAGTGGGAACGGGGCTTAACATGGAAGGGTATATCCTCTATTGTCAGGTACTTTTCACAAATTAACTATTTGTTAATTAAGAATATCGTCAAAGATTTGTTCCATGTTGTTGGTGCTGATATAACTTTTATGTACAGCACATACAGAATTGGCTAAGCAGTGCTTCTGTCTTTCTTTCAAGGAAGAGTGTTCACGATATAAAACTGATTTGAAGCAACATCGTGATGGCACCTTTCACAAAAAACTTACAATGAAATTTCTAAAGACATTAAGATTTTTTTTCAAACTAATATTGTTCACATTATTTTCGGTGAACCTTTTCACTTCAACACCAGAATGGAAACCACAATTAAACATGATGAAATTAGTTAAGATTAATGATTTTATAAAATAACTTTCAGTCAAAATAAGAAAATAGACATCCATTATATTTATTATCTTATTATTCGATCAAGCTAGTTTTCTGTTTTTTTTGTGTGTTTTTTTTTGGTTTGCAGCAACCAGTCATGAAATTTCTGGTAAAAACTAGTCATTCAGTATGTATTTATATAAAATTTATGTATATAATTTTTTACTGCATTAAAAGTTTGAATAAGCTTCTGTAATAAGGTACTAAAATAAATCAAAAAGAAAAAAAACCCATACCGGTACCTTTGAGTCTTCTTCAAATCTTCTTCAAAAGTTTGAAGGACATAAAATGTGACAGTGTTATGCTGTCTTGAGTTCATAAATTGTGTCAATTTTATAAATATTATAATAATGTCATCAGAATGACCTCACAGAACATTTATTTGTTTACTTACGCCTGTATTGCATGAAAAATAATAAGGCTACCAGACACTGTTTAGCCTGCAATATGGTAGTAAGTCAATTTACTACCATATTGCATGTAAATTTTTTAGCTATCTGAGTTAAGCCCTTATTGCAATATCACAAAAATGATATAAATGTCTAAAATATTTTTTTCCCATTTTCACAGTTTATGCCTAACAGAAAAAGAAAGTGAAAAATTAAAAAAAAACATATTTGACAAAATATGTAGTTACGCCCTTATTGCGTTGAACCCTCGATATGTAACCCTTTCGGCGCCAAATTTCTAATTGTCATCTGCTGTCCGAATTTTGTTAAATCATTTGGTAGAATAAGGAAATCAGATTAATAATTGCAAATTTCAAAAGAATAAAGCACATATATGGAAAGAGAGAATGAGACAAAACGTGAAGTCCCTGATCAGACACCGCCTTGAAAAGGCGCTGTCTGATCTGGGACTGCACTATTTGTCGTGGTGCATTTATGCGACGTCGGCGGTGAAAGGGTTAATGTATGACAAGAGAAGATAACCTACGTTATACAGAATTCCATAAGCAAGGAGAGAAAAACATTGATCAGATGCCTCCTATAGACACTGTCTGATCTGGCTTTAATCTGTTTGTACCCACGATCCCATATATGGGACATAGGCAAACAGTGTAGAATCTGATCAGACGCTGCACAATGCGATGTCTAGTCAGATTCTACACTGTTAGCTGATAGGAATTTCAATATGAAACAAAACGAAATTGAACATTTAGGCCAGGCATCCCTTAGATAAAAAATGGACTAATCCAGTATATAATCATGGAAGAATCAACTGGACGCAAATGGGTTAATTAGTCAGTCTGTAAGGATGTCAAAAGCGTATTTTTGCGGTAAAAGGGTTTACAGTTATACTAAACTGGTGAATCTGAAGATTCACTTTGTTTTTGTAATTTGTTCGGGTATTTGTTCGAACACCAATGTCGAGACAGTACTGTAACCTTGGTGTTTTGGTTGTCGTTACACTCTGACGAATTTGCTATCATTTTAAAGTTCACACAGGCCTTACGTATAAGAACGGTTACAATAAGACATAAGTTCATTACTCTATCGTAACTATATAAAATGTATTTAAAACCAATTTAATCCAATCCCCCATATTGACACATTTGACACGTCTGTAAAATTCACTTACTGAAACCATTGCGATAAATACAGCATTTGCTTCATAGGAGCAAATGCGCTATTTACCACAATAGTTTCAGAACTACACAATTCTATATTTTTTTTCATTTCTCTAGTAAATGCTTCTTTTCAGTAGATTTATTCAAAGAGGTAGGATCTCAGAATAGCTTATGATTGAATGCGTTAAAGACTGATTTTTGATCAACAATGACAACTTATTCATTATTCATGTTATTGCTAGTATGTGTATGTCAGAAAGATTATCATGCAAGAATCCACTTGTTTCCACCTTTTCATCCAGCAGGTGCATACGTAATGATCATTTATTCTATATTACACGGAGATATGAAAGGATATGTCTTCATGGGTTTGGACATTAAATTGTATTACCTAGTCCTTTACGAAGGAAATATTCCCCTGGTTGTTGTCAACGTATGTACAAACGCGTTCCATCAGTTTTACTATACAATGTGCACATACAGCTGGATTTCGATACCTCGAATTTTGGTACCTCGAACTTCAGAATATATCGAACTAAACTATCGGTCTATCCAACTTTTACGATACATTTGCTTTAAAAAGATCTAACCTCTTTGAAAAAAGCTACCCAAAAGGAGCATTTAGTAGAGAAAATAAAATATTTAGAATTGTGTAGTGTTGAAACCATACTCCTATGGAGCAAATGCTCTTTTTATCAGAATGGTTTCAAAAAGTGATTTTTACAGAGGCGTCAAAAGGCAGAATATGCGGGAATGGGTTTACTGGTCGTCACATATCTTTGCGAGTAAGAAAAGTCTAGATCGATGTTGTTTGCAAATGCAGGTCATTTTATTGCAACAAATCGTTGTAACTTGCAATATGGTAAATTGCAGTAATTTAATTGACAATAATTTCAATGGCAATATTTCAACTGACAATAACGTAACTCAATAATTTAACTGACAATAACTTTAATGGCAATAATTTAACTGACAATAATTTCAATGGCAATACTTTAACTGACAATAACTTAACTGACAATTATTTAACTGACAATAATTTAACACTCGGTCAATAGTTTCTGAACTGTTTATTCATATCGGATATTTTGTCGTTTGTTTTAGTATCTTACGATGCTGTAAAAGTATTCCAGTCAAAAAGGGGTGTCCAGTTAATTACAGGTATATGTCTAAGACATTTCTAGTCTGGTTCCAAAAGAACATTTTCTTGAGGTTTTGTTTTTTACGATAATATACTTTATTGGAAACACTGATATGTTCTGGATTTGACCTCACACCCAGTCATATATGTAAGCCCAGAGATCCAGATAAGATGCCTAACCCATTCCCCCATATTGACGACTTTTGACAACGCTGTAAAAGTCACCTTGTGAAACCAATGTGATAAATAGAGCATTTGCTCCTATAGGAGCAAATGGTCTATTTATCACAATGGTTTTAAACTACAAAATTTTAAATATGTCCTTTTCTCTAGTTAATGTTCCTTTTTGGTAGATTTATTTAAAGAGGTAGTATCTAAACATAGCCTATGAGGTAATGGATTAAATTGAAACATTTTCAATCATAGCTCCCTTAGTTTAGCTGAATGATTTAAACCGATCGTTGCAAGTAAAACATGTTTTGTTAAAGATCTGTGATTTACCCTTTCTCTCATATTGACACCTTTTGATGTCTCTGTAAGAACCATTGTCGTATATAATGGTGCAAAGCTACACAGTTTTGAACTCTTCCTTTTCTATTGCATGCTTTGTTTCAGTAGTTTTATCTAAAGAGGATAGGCGTCAAACATCTTTGCGAGTAATCAGCGTCTCATCTAGCTCACAGCTGTTTGTAAATGCCGTCCATTTTATTGTTTCGAATACCTCTTCAGGCTACAGTTGCAGGCTAACAATGCAACTGACAATAATGAAGCTGGCAATAATGTAACTGACAATAATGTAACTGGCAATAATGTAACTGACAAGAATGAAACTGACAATACTGTTAATTTAACTCACAATAATTTAATTGACAATAATGCAACTGACAATGACAATCATTTAACAGAGAATTATTTAACACTCGATCAATGGTTTCTGAAATGTTTGTTCCTATCGGATATGTTGCTTGTGTTAGTATCTTACGGTGCTGCAACATTAATCCAGTCATAGAGCGATGTCCAGTTAGTCACAGGTATGTTTCCAAAGCATAAACGATATATCATAAATTTCCATTCGGGTTCTGAAAAACATTCATTGAGTTTAGTTTTTAAAAAACATACTCTATAGGAAGCACAGCTATAATCAGGATTTGATCTCATGTTCAGACATATATGTAAACCGCAAATGTCTAGATAAGATGTGTGTATTTAAACATTTGCAAGAATAGCTCCTTTAGCTCTCCACCAAACCCTATACTGTGACCACTCTGTATAATCGTTCCTAGGAGGCGGTTCTAAAGATTGGTCACAGAATAGGATTTGGTTGAGGAATGACGATTTTAGTATCTGGGTACATGTACGCACTTTTATCTGTAGCTCTGTTTAAAACAATAATGCCTGATCAATCTCTGATTCGCTGAAACTTTCATGGACGTCCGATTCGTTCAGTCCTTTGAGAAACAATTACTCATTTCATCAACGTGAGACTGGTAAGACGTCAAATAAGTCGGTATCAGGATCAATGATGGTTTAGCATGGCAACGGGTAAGCAGTTGTATGGATTTACCATGCATGCCTCCGCTAAGAGAGTAGTCCCAGATTAGACAACTTCCATAGCAGAGCTACAGATGATTGTGCATACCCTAATACTAGAATCGTCATTTCTCCACCAAGCCCTATACTGTGACCATTCTTTAGAATCGTTAGTGATCACAGTATATGGTTTGGTGGAGAAATAAATAAGCTCTTGAAAATGTTTCACTTTACGCATCCTGTCTGAAGCTCTGCACGTAGGAGTGTTATGTGTTTGTTTTTCAGTTCGTAACCGTACAAAAGAGACACACAAAACCACAGGGAAACCAAGCTTATTAAAGTCAAATAGCTTCATCATCAGATATATCTGAAACAAAGGTTCTCACTTCTCTGTCTTAATGTCGCTTATGTTCAGTCCCTCCACTCCCGTAGTGTCCCGACTATTTCGAATCCATAATTTAGCAAGAAATGTCGACACGACACCAAACCGGGTTTTCCTTCACTGTTAACTAGTGATTTTTAAGTTCAAAGGTGCATAACGCCCAGAACTGCAGAGGAAAATACACATCTACATATTGTATCTATGTTGCATACAAGGTTTTATGAAATTCTGTTGAACGGTTTGAGAGGAGTTGCGCTTATTAGGATTGAGTCAAAAGACCTAGTGATTTCTAAGTTCAAACATGCATAACTGCCAACAAAAATACAGAAGGAATATTCCCCGACAATATGCACATCTACATGTTGTGTTCTTGCTACATACATGTACGCTTACAAGGACAGGGTCAAAAGGCCTAGTAACTTCTGAGTTCAAAGGAGAATATTTGCAGAGAAAATAGTCCCGACAATATGCACATCTACATAGTGTTTCCTTGCTACATGCAAGGCAAACTCCTCACAGTGATCTCCCTTGTCACTACGTACGGTGATCACTGCCACCACAAGTTTTTTTAGCTGAATTTCAGCTAAAATTTGTTTTTGTATTTTTTATTTTTATGAATGTTGATTTCAATTGTTTTCGATTTTGTTTCATATTTCAGCACCGGTAAAGCCAGCAAAGTAGAACAATAATCAGCTTTCCTAAAAAAAAAGAATTTTGGTAACCTATTACACGTAATTCTCCTTATCGTTGTGACGTCACAATAATGACGGCGCCTTAACAACGTTGAAAACAATAGCTTAGTAACGCATCACTTGAACACAGCCTTATGCATTTCGGTCAGTTTGGGGTACCGAGAAAATAGATCTAGATCAGCTTACCAAATTCCAGAACAGCTTACATGTTTTTAATATTTTCTTGCGGGACAGTGTGTAATATAGTAAATTTACTGCGGTAAGAGATTGCGTCTGCCATAGTTTGATCACATGATGTACACCATGGTCACGTGGATGTTGTGGTGGCAGGGATCTGTTCAGCGTAGCGATTAGGGGAGATAACTGCGTTAGAGGTTGCATGCAAGGTTTTATCAAATTATGTTGAACAGTTTAAGAGGAGTTGCGCTTACAAGGATAAGATCAAAAGACATAGAGAGTTCTACGTTCAAAGGGGCATAACTACGAGAAAAAATGCAGAAGGAAAATTCCCCGACAATATGTTGTTTCCTTGCTGCATGTAAGGTTTTAATAAAAATATGTTGAACAGTTTCAGAGGAGTTGCGCTTACAAGATTGGCAGCCGCACGTCCATCCGCCCGACCGCCGCCGTATATCACCATTTCATTAACCGGATTTTCCGTGGTTGGTTAAAAATGGTTGGTACCATTGTGTTGATTATGATTAACTCTTTCCCTTATATAAATGCATTTTCACTTATTTTCCTGTAGGAGCCGTCTGATCAGGGTCTGTTCTGTTTGCTATATACATTGTATAAATCAGATTCCACCGTTATTGTCGAATCAAACGGTTCTCGCGGAAATAGTTCGTCATAAAAAGTAAGCTATTTTTTCTTACATGAATATTGAACAGGGAAAATGTCAATGCGTCATGAATGTAGTATATACCAGTTTAACTTTGTCTACGATACATGTAATGCTCCCTTGAGAAGAGTCCTGTGAATCATTGATACCCTCTTCAAGTTATAAGTCTCTCTCAAGCATCAATAGACATTAAATCAATTCCACAACAAAGCCATAACAATTTGCAACAGACTGCAGGGTATACATCACACAGGTAATTGAAAAACAGTTCAGCCCTGAACTAGGCCATCGGTGTTTAACTAAAGAGTCCACTCAGTTTAAAGCTTCAATTTGCTGGAGGATTATGAATGACAAACAGTGCAGACCCAGATCAGAGCGTTCCCCCTGGGAGCCCTCTGATCTGGGTCTAAACTGTTTGCAAAAAATGCATGCCTGCCCCGGATTTGAAGGGTTTAGGTTGTCTTTAAATAGAGTCTGCACTCATCTGTTGTGTCAAGGTCGGCTGATTGTTATATTAGGTTATGTCAGTGCTAAATAAGACTTAACCATATGAATCGCCCCACAGCCATTGTATTTTTGAACCTATTATACAGCATGGAATGCTTTCTTGTAGTTGAATGAACCTAATAGTATAAAATCACATTATCCAAAACAAAGGACACATGCAATCAGTGTATACCCTTTGATCAGATTCTGCAGTGTTTGCTATACCAAATGATAATAATTGATTTTTCCAGCATACATGTCTTTTTCAGACATCCCTCGCATGACAAAATAACGTATTCCAAATTTTAATTTAAACGTTGTTACTGTATATAATTTAGTCCCTTTCATTGTAGAAAACGTGTAAACCCAGATGAAAGTCCCCCTACAGGAGTTCTCTCATTAGAGCCTTCAATGTTGTAATGCTTCACTTTTCTTTTCAAAACACAAAAAAATAATGATCTAGAACACCCGATAGTCTCAAAAAAATATTCTTTAATCGCAGACTATAATCAATAAAATAATATGTGCGTGTCTATTCATTGTGTCATTTAGGATATATCAGATCAACAGAGATAGATGCGTACTAAACTCGTCATTACTCCAACAAACCCTATATGGTGACTACTTAGAATGATCGTTTCTTTGACGATTCTAAAGAGTTGTCACAACATAGGGATTGGTGTAGAAATAACGAAGTTATTCCTGCAAAATGCTTTATACTTCGCTTGCTATTCACGTCAATATACCTACATGTAAATAGTGAAGACCCAGATGAGACAGCTCCTGCAGGAGCTGTCTCATCAGGGCCTGCACTATTTACAAGTTGATTGTGCAACCAGTGCATTCCACATCAGTGATTGCACAGAGAAATACTTGTACACAGAGAAGCTATATGTGATTATACAACAGGGCATGGGTAAAGAAGGAGACATGTATTTTAAAATTCAGCAAGCGAAAGACTAATTTAAGCATCTTATCTGAACCTTTGAAAAATATGTTACTCTATTAACACTATCATCGCCAATGTTGCATAAATGCACCACGACAAATAGTGTAGTCCCAGATCAGACGCCGCCGTTTTGAAGGCGGCGTCTGACCAGGGACTTCACTTTTTGTCTCAAACTCTATGTCAATGTATGCGGTTTATTCCTTTGAAATTTGCATTTATGTATCTCATTTCCTTATTTTACTGAATGATTTAACAAATTTGGATTGAAGACGACAGTTTGAAATTTGGCGCAGAAAGGGTTAAACATACAAATAATGAAGTAAACCTTTTTCTATGAGTTCCTCTGTTTTTTGGTATCAGTAGAGTCTCACTTAAGTGATCACGTGTGTTATCAACATAGTCGACAGTAGCAGATACAGTTCAACTTCGATATCTCGAACTCGGATCACTCGAACTTCGAGATAACTCGGACTAAAAGGTCGGTCCTTCCAAAACTTACAATACAGAATTGCTCGTAAACGTTTCACTACGGAGCATCTAGAAACACACGTGACAGCTTAATGCAGATGTAAAGTAATGCTGAAAGCTCCTACAGGAGCTTCCATCATAACTTTACATATGCGTTAAACCCGAGAACGTGCCATGATTAGAAATCCAATAGCTCGACCTTTTGTAATCTCGAACTGTTCTGTATAGTCCCTTGGAGTTCAACATATCGAAGTACAATTGTAGTTGCTTAATGCAGGGCAGAAGTTATACAGCAAGGTCCTATAAGAGATTTCTGTATTACTTTTGTTCTGCATTTAACTACCGTCCGTTTTAAAAACCAAAATCATACATTTTGTTTGGCATTTGACGACTCATCAGGATCCAAGCTGTTTGACACTCGACCAATAGTTTGTCAAAGGATTCAACGAACGGGGAGTAAAATTTCAGCAAATCAGGGTCCAATGTTATAAAACTTCTGAGTCTGAGATCATTCTCAAGTATCTGATTGGTTAAATACGAAATACAGTTAAACTTCAATATCTCGAACTTCATGGGACAATACAAATTAGTTCGAAATAAACGAAGTTTGAGTTATCCAGGAGCCCTCTCATCAGGGTCTGCACTGTTTGTAATGTTATAATTTTCTTTAGAAAAATCCCTAAATATTCACCGTAAGCTTGACCTGTTTGAAATTTTGGAATAGTCCATTTGAAAAGTCAGCGTCATAATGGTTAAGTAGGCCACATCTTATAAAGCCGAATGCTAAACACAAGAAGTCAAATTATCTATCAAATTGGTCTTTCCTTTACATCCTTCTGCACACCAATGTTGACCATTTTTAATATTTTAACCCCTTCCTACATAGATATGCCTTCCTACGCCTGTGTACAAGTCACCTTTCGAAACCATTGTGATAAACAGAGCATTTGCTCCTAAGCACAAAATTGAAGGAGCTACATGTACAACATTCTAAAATGTTCCTTTTCTCTAGTTAATCCTCCTTTTCGGTAGATTTATTCAATGAGGTTCGATCCAAAAATAGACTATGAGGGAATGGGTTAAACAAGTCCACTGAAAAGTGCAAGAGGGGTTCAACACACCCTATTTTGGGGTTGTTTTGACAACACCCCGTTAGCTGATAGAAGGTATTCCATTTGTGAAAATTGTACTCAAGGAGAGATTCATACCATATGAAATGTCCTTCGAAATCCTTCATTTGACAGAATAGGCATTAACGCTGATTTTAACAATTTGGAGAAGATAGGTCGATTCAGTATTTCTTTGCATCGGACAAACTAGTCCGTTTATTCGCTAAAACCTGCTTTTTAGTATTGCAAGGTAGACGCACCTTTATCTGTAGCTCTGTATATATACAGGTCGACTTTAACCCTTTAACAGCCAATATCGCAAACTTGCATCACAACAAATAGTGCAGTCCCAGATCAGACGCCGCCTTGAAAATCAGGGACTTCACTTTTTGTCTCAAACTCTATTTCTATATATGTGCTTTATTCCTTTGAAATTTGCATTTATTTATCTCATTTCCTTATTTTACCAAATGATTCAACAAAAGTGGTTTGCAGACGACAATTAGAAATTTGGCACCGAAAGGGTTAAACATTTCATTTATCTTAGTATGGAGCTAGTTATGGGTATCAAAATGATGAACTAATTTATTGTAAGTAATGTCATGACACATGTTTAAGTACTTGCCTTATGTTTTAGGCATAACCTCTGTGTTAATCAGTTTATCTCAAACCTGATTCCAGGTAATAAACGTTTTCTTAAGAACATTTTGTAACATGACTTGTTTGGCTGTTTTTCTGAAGTCAGTTTTAATCTTCTCTCTAGCTTGAATAGTTTTTAATTTAAACAAATATACGTACTCGTTAATGTAAGGATATTCTGTTTGGTAGATTAACAGGGGCCATATACTTTAATTATATATATATATATATATATATATATATATATATATATATATATATATATATATATATAGTGCAATAAATAAGGAGTAAGCAATTACTGACGATAATTCTAGACCATAAAGGAATACATTATTATTCGATTTACAATTTACTTTATATCTACATGCTAGAAACATCTGGGCATTTTAACTGTTACTATTAACAGATTATTTTCAATTATAAAACGTGTCTTCATATCAATCTACGTCTGACTCCTTATCGGCTAAACAGTTCAGCAGAGAATAAAGGTGGACCTTGCACGGTGGTCGATAGCTGTGTGTTGTTTTCTTGCATGATTATTGTTAACGGGGCCATATGGACTGACACTAGGCCGGGTACTGCATGTACTTTGTAACTCTTGAGCATTGTGTGATATTCAACATGGCGTTCGTTTACATGTCTAGAACGTTCGAGGGGGAAAATAATCTGTAGCGAAATTTGCAGTAGTCTACGATTATAGCACTCGGTTGAGAACATTGATCACCGTTTATCACACAGGGGGGGGGGGGGGGGGGCATTTCGTGGGTCTAGATGGTCAAAAATGTAAAACTGATTTCATCGTTATTATATACAAGTTTTCCAACTAACGATTCCCAGATTGCCCAACCCATTCGAAATAACTCCCGGTTTTTTGGACAGCCAAGATGGAATAACCACTAATGTTTGGAACGACCGTGAAGCTGTGACATTATACTTTTTCAAATAATATAGTGTTTAACCTACTTTCTGGACCAATCACAATGCTGGAAATTTTGAATTTCTCCAAGATTATTTTCATATAGTCAGGCACTAATAGCTGACTTAGCGACTAAGTCGGCTGTCCCCAGCGCATGCGCGAGTACATCCTGTGACGTACAGTGCTTAGCTCGTCCCACCATGTAACAGCGCGAGCGTCAAATACACATGTGTGTATACATGTTCTGTGTAGAATACCAAGCCGAGACTAAGAAATGAGGTAAATTCATGCAACTCAAAACATTTTATTGGTAGATCTACATGTACGGAGATTCGAAAAAAGAAGAAAAATCAAAGCATTAAAAACACCAAAAACGAAGACCCTATTTAGTTATATTAGACAGGTGAATGCTAAATGCAGGACAAATGTAATGTAGAATGCTCCCTTGAGGCGTTCTGAACTACCTTTGTCTGTATTAAGCAGCCACCTGTCTATAGAGATTTCATTGTTTTGCCGTTGAATGGTTATTGTACAACGATTTACTGTTAAACCATTATATATGGTCATTCCTGTCTTTTATATAACTGGTCTCTTGTCCAGGCCCTGAAATTATAAAATATGATAAAATTACCAGCTGTCGGTTATATCTAACCCTTGCCTCCATAGTTTGTTTCAGTATTGAATACAGACGGTTGCTTAAAGCAGACTTTAGGAGCATTCTGCTTTAATTTCATCCTGCTTTAAGCTACCGTCAGCTAGGATATAGGAAATATTTCTTACGATGTCTACTCATGACGGTATAAAGTGAAATTAATTTCTTGAGTGGAAGAATAATTAAAGGCGTTAAAATAAGTACCTATTGCGTAAAAGGTTAAATAGCATGTGTAGTCTACGTCTGCATTTAAAACTGAATTTTATTTTTAAAGCTTTTTGTTGCACTGGCTTTCTTTTTTAAGAGTACGGTTCAAGAAACATCGACTCAATGAAATATCGTACCTAATTCGGGTTTTAACCAATGTTGTGTCTGCACAATTGTGTTAGCTATCTTGAAATGCATCGTCCGTAAAATTTAACGTCATGGTCCCCAAGAAGGTCGAACGTCGGCTTCCTTTCTGCCATCTTTCTGAACGACTGGCACGTTTGTTCAACACACGGTCTCGGCTGTTGCCCCTAGCAACGCACGCGACCAATTCCAGCTTCACTCCGCCCACTTTTAATCCAGTCCAAAAACTAGGCTAAACACTATATCAGTTAGTGTCTATTAAGTGCGAATTTAATGACTTTAAATGCCTTGCTCGCTCGCTAACGCTCGCTGCGCTTCGGCATTTAAAATAATTAAATCCACACTTAGTAGACACTAACTAATACATAACTTTTGATACATTCTGACCAAGCCTTAGCCAGTAGTGCCGGCCTGAAATTCCTACAAAATACGTTGATTTTGCTTACTCGAACGAGAAGTCGCAACAACGATTGCCGCTTGGCCCCCTTGTAAAACGGCCATAATCGCAATGCCTCGGGAAAAAACGATTGTGCAAACAATACATATGACAAAAAGCTATCGTTTAACTCTCAAGCTCTCTGCAGACACTAATGCAGATCCGAAATGCAGACGAATTTCGTGCAATTAGCAGATTTAAAGCTCTTTCCGGCCACTACAAGTCACGTGACCCGCTTCCTTTACAATAACAACATCCGGGCGCCTGTTATTTTGCTTACCCTATAAGCGTTAACGAGAACGCATGACACCATCGCTCGGTTAACCAGGTGTCTTGTTTGGAAATGGGTCACGTTGTTACGACTTCTCGTTCGAGTAAGAAAAATCAGCGTAATTTGTAGAAATTTCACGTCGGCACTGGCTACGACTTAGTCGGAATATATCAAATGTATATTATTTGAAAAGAACAATGTCCTAGCTTTACGTTCGTGTCAAACATTAATGGATATTCCATCTTGGTTGTTTGAAACGGGGCGTTATTTCGAATGGGTTGGGAAATCTGCGAATCAGGCTAATTTGCCACCTGGCTTGAATTTGCAAACAGGGAGAACTAGATGAGACGCACAATAACTCTGATTGAACGTTTCATACGTTTTACCCCTTTCCCTCAACAAAACGACATTTCTCGCATTTGCAAACAAACAGACCCAGACCAGACGGATCTTATGGGAGCCGTCTGATCAGAGTCTGTTCTGTTTGCTTATGGAAATATATAGATCTTATTATGTAGTTTCCACAACAATCCAGCAACAACACTTTTCCATGTTCCATTTTATTGATTGTGTACATGCATTTTACTCCATGAAGTCATGATTCGTGAAAGAAATCATGAAATCATGATTATTTATCAGACAATTTGTTATAATAGCACAATTTACACAGACATGTTTGGCCATAATAGAAACTGTAGAATCATATTTTTATTATATCATAAGCAAACAGATCATACCCTGATCAGACGGTACCTACATGAGACGTCTGATCTGGATCTAGTCTGTTTGCAAAGGCGTTAATAGGCGTATTCCATGGGGCAACGGTACACAAAATATTATACATGTATTCATCAAATTGCACATGATATATTCATCTGGATCTACTCTGTTTGCAAAGGAGTAGACAGGCGTGTTTATCTCTGTTGGCGCCTAATTTAAAAGTCTCGTCTGCAATAATAATTTCATATTAAATATAATTCTAAACTAAATAATAAAGGTATATTAGTAAAACATTGGTTTCAAAAACCTGTATGTTTGGGCTAAAAATACAGAAAACAGTGTAGTCCCAGGTCAGATGCCGCCTTGGCCTGGGACTGCACTGTTTTCAATGACGCCAACAGGCGACATTGGCGCCGAAAGAGATAATTATAGAGTGTAGGGATAACTCCCGTGTATCTCAGAAATACACTGAAAGCTCCTTCGTGAATGGAAATGTTTGATGATTACGAGTGTTTGTGAATCACAGGTAGCCTCTTCAATTTATCACTCTCTCTCAATCAACAACCAATAATGATACAGAACCACAACAAAGACTAAACATTACTTTTCACAAACTGTTGGCTATACATTTAACATTTTACCGCAACATAAAGCTATCTTTGAATAGATCTTGTACTCATCTATTGTGTCAAGGGCGGCATTTTATCATATCATATAAGTGTTTTGTGAGTGCTAAAAATGAACTGTTCATATGATTCACCCTGCAGTCATTGGAATGCAATACAGTAAACTCTATCTACAGCGGCCATCCGAAATATCTAAATTAATAAATATGTATTTTAAACCTTTACACCATAAATACGCTTTTACGCCTTTGACCCTGATCAGAGGGCTCCTGTAGGAGTTGTCTGATCAGGGTCTACTTTGTTTGCTTATCCAATAATATACATGTACACCTGAATCAACAGTTTCTGTCTTGGCCAGAAAATTCCGATTTGATAACACCAGGTACATATAATTATTATTCATGTGATTATATACGTTTCAAGAATATTAATGGAGTAAATGGTTAAGATTTACAGTTGAACTTCGATATCTCGAACTCGGATAACTCGAACTAAATGTTGGGTTCTTCCTACATTTACCATACAGATTCCCTCTAAGCTGTATCACTACGCATATTTAGAAACACATAGCTGTGAACTTGAAGAAATCGGATAACGCGAACTTTGGTAATGTGTATGGTCCCTTGAATGTTAGAGCTATCAAAGTCCAGGGTCCATTCTTATAAAGCTTTTAGTTGAGTCTAGTTTCGTTCTCAAGCTTTTGATTGGTCAGATTTGAGCCAAGGGCTCAAGTTTGACCAATCACAAACTTGAGAACCAATTCAGACTCAACTAAACGTTTTATAAGCATGTACCCAGATGTAGTCGTTTAATAAGGACTGACGGTATACAAAGAGCTTCTCTAGGAGAGTTCCAAATTACATTTGTCCTACACCAATAATCACCTGCTCTTCTAAACCCAACATTGTATACTTATGGGGTCGCTATAGACATGTTCTACTGTACGGGGTGGGTGTGTTGACGTGATTAACCCATTCCAACATAGGCTATTTTTAGACCCATCCTCTTTGAATAAATCTACCGAAAAGGAGCAGAAACTAGAGAAAAGAATTTTTTTAGAATTGTGTAGTTTTGAAACCATTGTGATAAATGGAGCATTTGCTCCTTTGGAGCAAATGCTCTATTTATCAAAATGGTTTCACAAAGTGATTATTACAGGCTCGTCAAAAGTCGTCAATATGAGGGAATGGGTTAAGTTATTACACTTAGGATCTTTTCGTTTTGACTGTCTTGAATTGCCGGAATAATGTTCTGGAATTGTCTTCTCCGACTGACTCAGAGAGGGGTTATTAACCCTTTCCTTCACATAAGTGTTTTCACGTATTTGCAAACAGAGAAGACCCATCCATATCAGACGGCTCCTATAGAAACCGTCTGATCAGGGTCTGCTCTGTTTGCTAGTGGAATTTGAAAGTTCTGCTTCTTTACTTTGTAAATATTGCTACGATGTTCCACTTTCCGTATTTCATTATTTTCTTCATGACTATTCAGTAGATATTGAAATTTGGAATAAACACACAACAGGGAAAGGGTTAAACTACGAGGGTTGTTCAAATATGAATGCAACTGGGTCAATAAATATCCCAGTCCTTAAAAATGGTCACCACCACGTGATACACAAGGTTTCAGTCTTTTAATCCAATGTTTAAATTCGTTTTTATAATCGTTTCGAGGTATATTGTTCAGACACTAGAAAATAGCTAAACCGATTTTTTGCGCGTTTGTTATTTTCGTCCAGCAAGGTGTTTCTGAGCCCTCAGAAGTAGGAAAAGTCACAAAGGGCTCGACAACCTTTACCTCTTTTCAGATATTCGCGTACAACGGTCGCTTTGTGTGACGAAGCATTGCCATGCAACAGCCTGACATCACCGAAACCTGTTGCTGGTTGGCGCTTTGAAAAATACTTCTTTAAGCCTTCGCTTGCTATTCACGTCAATATACACACCTGTAAATACCTGCAAGAACTGTCTGCACTATTTACAAGTTGATTGTGCACTCCACAGCAGTGATTGCACAGCGAAATACTTGTAGACAGTGAAGATATATGTAATTATACATGTACAACAGGGCAAGGAAAGAGAAATGTATTTTAAAATTCAGCTAGAGAAGGGTTAATCTATGAAGGACATTGCTTTTGTGAAAATTGGCATTTACAGATTTACACTTTGGTACTGCAATTGAAATAGCAGGACCTTGATTTGTAAAGAAAAGTGCATGCATTACCCTTTTGACGCTCATGATGTGTTTTGCTATGCAAGGTCGTTGACTTTCTTTGGTTATTTTATTATGTATCCTCTGCCTTGGCTCATCCTAGTGAACCCATATCTCATCGCCAGTAATGATATTTGCAAAAGATCGATTGTTAAAATTAGGGAACTTTTTCAACAATGGTCTGGCCATTCTTAACCGAGCAACGTTTTGCTTGTTTGTAAGAAGACGGGGTATTCACTTGGCGCTTATCCTTCTCATCTTTAAATCGCGTCTGAGAATTGTATGAGCAGCCCCTACCGAGATACCAACGCATTTAGCTATGTGCTCAGATGAAAATATTGCATTGTTTACAATCAAATACAGTTTTATCTTTAAAGGGGAGGTCCCTACATTCGACATGTTTCAAAAGTGCCTAAAATATATAAAACTCATTTGTTTATATGCTGAAAAGAAGTATATCGTAAGAAAGCAAGTCGAAAAATCACCGATGAAGACACAACTTTCATACGTTTGATAAGTTACTCGGCAATGTATTAGCATCTATTCGGCTCGCGTTTTAGTTTCGTTAACTGTTCGACCAAGGTCGATAATATTTTGTTGTAGAACAAAAAATATAATTGTAAAAGAAAACGGTTTATTTTGTATCACAGGGGTATTTTTCGATATGGGTTCAAATTGGCAATCTTCATAATAAGATTGAACATTTCAAATATTAAGTGTTATGACATTATTGAAAATATGCGTTCATTGTAGGGACTTCCTCTTTAAAGATAAGTGAGTGTTATACACCCCTTGTGTATAAAATTTGGTATTTGATATACAAACCTTATCTATGACTCTGTGTAGAGGTGTTTGCTTTTAGAAGCTACCATTATATTACAGTAATATCATTCTAAACCAACCAGTCTATGTTTAGACAGTGATGTCCTTTAACCCTTTCCCTGTTCTATGTTTATTTCAACCTTCAATACCTACTGAATATTCATGGACAAAATAGTTATAATGAATTATGGAAGGTGGAACATTGTAGCCATTTTAGAAAATAATGAACCAGATCTTTCAAATTCCAATAGCAAACAGAGCAGACCCTGATCAGACGGCTCCTCTAGGAGCTGTTTGATCGGGGTCTACTCTGTTTGCAAATGCGTGAGAATACGTTTATATGAGGGAAAGGGTTAAAGAAGGAGTCAGGTTCAGACGTTTTCTGTATAACACTTGTCCTGTATTAAGCTACCACATGTCTTCAACATCCTTTAGTATACCTTATTTTCATGATTGCATTAGACGGGGCATTGTACCATTGGCCATTACAAAGTTGTATTACTAACATAAGAAGTAAATGATAGTTTATCTCAGAGTCATTCAAAGACGATTACTGTATTTTTCCTGCAGGGAATGTTCTTATTATTCATTCATCAAATTTAGAAGCAGAACAATGCTCTGAATCAATGTAAACGACTGCGTTTTAGGGGAGGAGCTGTTATCCCTTTACCTGATTCGTGTAAGAAATAATGACAACATTAATATTTGTAAGCAGGCTTTTTAAAATGGCTTATGAAAAACTGATGTTTTGTCAATTTCAGAAGCTGCAGATCCCAGATCTATTTGGTTTTAACCCTTCGCTTGCTATTCACGTCAATATACCTACATGTAAATAGTGAAGACCCAGATGCGACAGCTCCTGCAGGAGCTGTCTCATCAGGGTATGCACTATTTACAAGTTGATTGTGCAACCAGTGCACTCCACAACAGTGAATATTTACATTCGCCCTGCAACGTCCTTATATAACCTTATTCTAAAAAGAAAGTTGCATAACCTCATGAACACCGGAAGCACGTCATTCTTTTCTTAAATATAAGAAATACAATGGAATATAAATATAAGAAATGAATGATGTGCTCCCGGTGTTCATGGGTTATGCAACGCATAGCTTTACGAGCAAAGATTCACGTGAAGCCCTTCGGGCTTCACTAACTTTGCTCGTAAAGCTATGCGTTGCATAACCTCATGAACACCGGAAGCACGTCATTCATTTCTTAATTGTACAGCGACATACTTGTACACAGTGAAGATATATGTAATTATACAACAGGGCATGGGTAAAGAAGGAGAAATGTATTTTAAAATTCAGCAAGAGAAGGGTTAAGAGTGCACAGAGCGGACCCTGATTCGACGGTTCCTACTGGAACAGTCTAATGTGGGTCTACTATGTTGACAAATGCGTGATAAGGCGTTTGTGCGGGGTAAATCCAATACAAAGCATACCATGTTGGCAGAAATGTATGCAGCAGGCTAAATGTTGAGTACATGGAACTACGAAACTAGATTACTAGATTATGCACCAGGTTAAATGATGAAAACAGAGAACTACGAAACAAGACTTCACGCCAGGCCAAGGGTTAAAAACAGAAAACTACGAAACAAGACTTCACACCATACTAATTTTTGAAAACACTGAGCCATGAAACAAGGCACCACACCAGGCTAAAAGTTGAAAACATTGAGCTACGAAACAAGACATCACGCCAGGCTAAATTTTGGAAACATGGAACCACGTAACAAAGATAACTCCAGATTTAGGGGTTGAAAGCAGGAAACAACGAAACAATATATCACGTAAATCTAAAGGTTGAAACCAGGGAACCATGAAACGAGACATCATGACAGGCTTAATTGTGAAAACATGGAACCTTGAAAAAAGATATCACACCAGAATAAAAACTAAATAAAGGAAATCAATCACGAAACACGATATTGCACCAGACGAAAGGTCTAGAACAATGAACTATGAAACAGGCATTAAACCAAGCTAAAGTTTGAAAACAAGGAACAACGAAGCAACACATCATGCCTGGCTAAATATTAAATACAGAAAATCACGAAAGAAGCATGACACCAGACTAAATGTTGAAAACAGGAAACAACGAAGCAATATATTATGCCAAACTGAATGCTGAATGTAGGGAACCATGAAACAAGCATAACACGAGGTTTAAATTTGAAAAACAGGGAACTACGAAACAAGACATCACACTAATCTAATGGTTGAAAACAGGAAACAACGAAGCAAGACATGGTGGCAGGCCAAATTGTGTAAACAGGGAACCACAAAAAAGATGTAATACCAGAATAAAAGTTAAATAAAGGGAATCAATCACAAAACAAGACATTACACCAGACTAAAGGTCAAAACAGGGAACCACGACCAGGGAACCGAACCACGAGCCAATACATCACGCAAAGTTAAAGGTTGAAAACAGAGAACCATGAAACATTACATCTTGCCAGGCTAAATGTTGAAAATGGGGAACCACGAAACAAGATATCAAAGCCGAATAAAAAATAAATACATGTACATGGAATTAGAAAATAAGACAGCATGACAACAACACTATATTTTGTTTATAGACATGCATAGAAGTTACTGTAGGCCGCGTTGTCTACGGTCCTATCTGTTTACTGTTACACCTAACGAATTCCAATGAGCATTATTCCATTTCCCTCATAGGCTAGTTTTAGATACAACCTCTTTGAATAAATCTACCGAAAAGGAGAAAAGGAAAATTAAATAATTTTGTACTTTGAAACCATTGTGATAAATAAAACATTTGCTCCTATAGGAGCAGGTGCTCTATTTATCACAATAGTTTCACAAAGTAACTTTTACAGAGTCGTCAAAAGTCGTTAATATGAGGGAATGGGTTAATACAATAGCAGGGGTCCCTAGTTTGATCCCGCGACGTACTTCGGATGATGTCCAATGTATCAGTGCTTTACATTGAGCATCTTAAATAATGAGAGCAGAACATCACACCCGTGTTTCTCTGCATCCATTCCCCTCTCTCTTTGGGTCGTCCAACTAGCCGATAGTTGATCAACATAAAACAAACAAACAGACGCATTTAGGTATTTACACCATGTACTCCAGTATCCTTGCACCGATGCTCAACAAATGTAATTATGTTGTAACATCTCAACAATTATATAAACAGAGTTATTATAAATTTGCAAAGTTTCCTTAAACGAATGTAATAGCAAATAAATTGCACAAGAATTTAGGAAAATATTTCTATTAATTTTAGTGAATTTCTATCTGAAGCATGAACTTAACACAGCTAAAGGAACATTTGATTCAACATCTTCATTTTTTTCTGTACTTTAACATACCTTTCTTGGGCGGTCCATTTAGTGAAAGGTCCAAAGGGCTTTAACAAGGTTACAGTAAAAAACCCTCTAACCCAGGTGTTACATTTAGTTTAAATATCGGTCTTGAAGACAGGTAATGGCTTAATGCAGGGTGACAGTCATACAGAAAGCTCCTATATATCAGCGTTCTGTAGCCAACTGCCTATAATTCGTCTCTACAAAAATTCCAGTTTAGAGAGGATTTACTGCATTGCCTAATGCAGACCGTTTTACAGCTTTCTAATTCATTGCGGTCTGCATTAAGCTAATATGTATCTAAAGATCGACAACTGTGCCTGTTTTAGTGGCCGTTTTAAACATGTTTCATTGTACAGTAACACATCTCTATAACGACCACTACATTATGTTACTTGGTTGGTATTTAGGACAGGTGGATGTTTAAAGCAAGGTGAAAGTAAAACAGAATGCTCCAATAGGAGCTTAAAGCAAGGTGAAAGTAAAACAGAACGCTCCAATAGGAGCGTTCTGTTTTACTTTCACTTTGCTTTAAGCAGCCACCTGCCGTTAATAAAAATACTTGATGTAATTTAGTGGTCGTTATTTTATAGAGAGGTTTTACTGTATGCTAAATCCATGTCGCATACGTGATGTATCATTACAGACAGTAATTATATTCACCCATGTTATGATTAATGGTTGAAACTAGAACGCGCGTGGTCCTAATTAGATGTTTAAAGACAAAAAAGGACTCAGAGGTAAATAGGACATGGTGACTAGACCGGAAAGGCGATTGTTTAGTAGTAAAGAAAACAAATATAAAGTACAGTGACTTATCCAGCTTTGTCCCGTGTCCCGTAACCCTTTACTCCAAAAATACGCATTTTACATCTTTGTAAACAAATTAGACCCTAATCCTGTAGGAGCCGTCTGATCAGGGTCTGCTCTGTGTGCTTATGCTGCAATATAGATAGGATTCTCCAGGTCCTGCCGTGGCTCAAAAAATTTCAACTTCCATGTGCTGTTATAACAATTAATCAAATTCATATTCATGATGTCATTATATCTTACATGAGTATTCGTAGAGTTAATGGTTAAAATGGGATATAGACAAGCAGTGTAGACCTTGATCAGAGGAGTTTTGGTCTGATTTACACTGTTTGCTTCTCATATTATTTCATTTCCAAGGTCTCATCAGAAAAATAAGAAATAATGACACCATGAAAATTAATTTGATTACAGTTGAACTTCGATAACTCCAACTTCAAGGGACCATACAAATTAGTTCGATATAACAGATGTTCGAGTCATCCGATATCTAATCTGAACACATTTTCAAGGCCACATCTTAATACATGTCTAAATTAATGCTGAAAGCTCCGATAGGAGCTTTCAGCATTACTTTAGTCCTGTATTAAGCTGTCACATATGTTTCTAGATATCTGTAGCGATACATTTTAGAGCAGTTCTGTATTGTAAGTTTTGGAAGGACTGAACTTTCTGTTCGAGTTATCGCGAACTTCTCGAGTTATCCGAGTTCGAGATATCGAAGTTCAACTGTAATTGTTATAATAGCACGTGGTCAATAAATGTCTGGCAATTGGCAGAACCTGATCAGACAGGTATGTTTATGGGGTCTGACTAATATATTTATAAGACCCGACTAGTATATTTATAAGTTTCGACTAGTATATTTATAAGATCCGACTAGTATATTTATAAGATCCGACTAGTATATTTATAAGACCCGACTAATAATAGTATTCATAAGACCCGACAAGTATAATAATAAGACCAGTTTAGTGTGTTTATATGACCCGACTAGTATATTTATAAGGTCCGAGTAATATATTTTCAAGACCTGACATGATGGTCCATTGGTATATTTATAAGTCCCGACTAGCATATTTATAAGGCCCGATTAGTATACTTATAAGACCCAACAACTTTCGGGCAGTACATTTACAAAACGAGTAGTCGACTACATGTATGGTTTGTGTTTTTAATTATCAAATCATGTCAACAATTCATTTTTTTGCATCCTTGGAATGTGTGTATTGGCATTTGCAAGCAATATGCATGTAGAAGTAGACCAGATAGCTACTCGAAATCATCTCGCATTGTATATACAGTTGATCTTCGATATCTCGAACTCGGATAACTCGAACTTCGGGATAACTCGAACAAAAAGTTCAGTTCCTCCAAAACTTACACTACAGAATTGTTTTAAAATGTATCGCTATAGATATCTAGAAACACATGTATTTGTCGTTGTGCATTTATGCGACAACATCGGCGGTAAAAAGGTTAAACAGTCACGGACCATTCCGGGTTGATTTTCAGCATCCAAGGGGTAAACCCTTTACTCCACAGAAGCGACTTTTAGACATGTTTGCAAATAGAGTAGACACAGGTCCTGTAGAAGTCGTATGATCAGGTTCTGCTCGATTTATGTTCAGCTATCATAGTAACATGTCCCTTCTTCACGATTCTTTTACAAACATACGGTTAATTAATATTCATACAGTTTTTAATTCTTACTTAGATATGCATTAAGTGAAATGAGAATAGAAGCCAGGGAAATAATTATTAAATGAACATACAGTAAAACCGCTAAAACAACGGCCACTAAAATGTATTTATTGGTTGGTATTTAGGGCAGGTGGTTGCTTAAATCAAGGTGAAAGTAAAACAGGACGCTCCTATAGGAGTGTTCTGTTTTGCTTTCACATTGCTTTAAGCAACCACCTGTCTGTAACACAAAATACTTGATGTAATTTAGTGGCCATTATAGAGAGGATTTACTGTACTTTTATATGAGGGAGTGGATCAAGTTGGCCATTGTAGACACAGATACGGACAAGCAATGCCAATGTGACATACATAAGATTCCAGGTATATCGAAAAATGTGAGTGAAATTAGTATAGAAGTCAGGGGTGGAATCAATAAATAACACATTTAAGTGCTTTGCCTCACCAGAAGCATAAATGTAATGTGCGTGCACACACATACTTGCACCACATTTAACTGAATTTTTCCTTGTGTGTTCCTCAAATATATTTATATTAGCAGTGCCTTAAAACGAAAATTCAGCCACACTTATTGAAAACAGAAGACAAGGTGTGGGGCTACAGGTTTTTAAATGTGTATCTACGCTGAAATTTCAAATGGCCTATTCCAAAATTCAAGCCGGTCAATTTTATGGTGAATATTTAGGGAAGTTTCTAAAGACATTTGTAACGTGACAAACAGTGCAGACCCTGATGAGAGGGCTAGCCCATTCATCTTGGTCTACACTGTTTGCATTTGGCATTAGTGACTCGTATCCCGCACTGTAAAGGTTAAGTGACTCGTATCCCGCACTGTAAAGGTTAAGTGACTCGTATCCCGCACTGTAAAGGTTAAGTTATTTAAGTCATCGTAGTAAGTACTTGGATCTGTTGACCTGCAGTCGGGAAAATGTCCGGACAACCATTTGTACTTTTAACAGGACAAGTTTATGGTGAATATTTAGGGATGTTTCTAAAGAAATGTCTAACATGACAAATAGTGCAGACCCTCATGAGAGAGCTCCTCTAGGAGCACTTTCATCAGGGTCTACACTGAATGCAAAGGGCATAATATTGACTCGTGTCCTGCACAGTAAGGGTTAAGTCATTTAACCCTTTTTACCGCCGATGTCGCATGAATGCACCACGACAAATATAGTGCAGTCCCAGATCAGACGCCGCCTTTTCAAGGCGGCTTCTGATCAGGGCTTTGATCATCTGATCAGGCCTTTAACTTTTTGTCTCAATCCCTATTTCTATATATGTGTTTTATTCCTTTGAAATTTGCATTCATTTATCTCATTTCCTTATTGTACTGAATGGTTTAACAAATCAAATAATTGCAGACGACAATTAGAAAGTTGACGCCGAAAGGGTTACATGTTAAGTCATTATACTAAGTACTTGTATCTGTTGAACTAGAGTCGGGAAAAATGTCCTGACAATCATTTGTACTTTTAACACCATTTACAGGTACACACTGTCAAGCCAAACTGAACTGCTTCCACTAAGCCTTAGATTGTGGGACACGCGTGGTACTGGCGTATGCCAACAAGGTGCAAATCAGGAGTTTAGCTTACCTTATCCCTTTCCCTGTTGCATATTTAATGACATTTTGAATATTAATTAGATTATTGTTTTTTTAATTGCATATGCACTTCTGGCATTTTAGCTCAGGTAGAAACTGTAGAATCAGATTTATAGTATTAACCTAATCAAATAGAGCAGACCCAGATAAGACAGTTCCTATAGGATCCGTCTGATTCAGATCTACTGTATTTTCAAAGGTGTGAAAAGGCGTTTATGTGAAAGAAAGTGTCTTCTTCAGCATATTAAGGGTGTCTATACACAAATAAATTAACCCTTCGCTTGCTATTCACGTCAATATACCTACCTGTACATAGTGAAGACCCAGATGAGACAGCTCCTGCAGGAGCTGTCTCATCAGGGTCTGCACTATTTACAAGTTGATTGTGCAACCAGTGCACTCCACAGCAGGGATTGCACAGCGATGTACTTATACACAGTGAAGATATGTGTAATTATACAACAGGGCATGGGTAAAGAAGGAGAAATGTATTTTAAAATTCAGCAAGCGAAGGGTTAATCCTTTCCATATTCATGTAAGAAATAATGACGCGAAGAATAGTTATTAGCTGATTTGTTATTATTGTATTTTTTTCATGGATGTTTGGCTTTGACATACACTGTAAAATCAGATCTATATCGTTTAAAAATAAACAGAGCAGACCCTGATCAGACGATTCCTATAGGAACCGTCTGATCTGGGTCTACTCTGTTTACAAAATTAATGTGTGAAAATGCGTTTTATATGAGGGAATAGTTAAGTTGACCATTATGGACACACATACCGACAAACGAGACCAATGTTAAATGCCTAAGATTGAAGTATGGCTCAAAGGATATGAGATAGAGAGACAGACAACGACAGACAGACAAGGCCAAAAGGTAGGCGATAAACAACCAGACGATACAGAGCGTATGCGGATTTGCCTTAGTGTCACCCCGGCCAATGGCCAAGGCGGTATATATGTAATTGATTGAGTTACTATATTGGGCCTTCCGGTTAATATCTAAATATAGATATACATCCCTGTACATGATACACACGCATTTTCAAGCCTTTGCAAACAGAGAAGAAGCAGATCAGACGCTAGAGCCGTCTGGTCAGGATCTGCTCCATTTGCTTATGTAATGATATAGATATGATTACACAGTGTCTGCCAAATTTCCGATAGTTTGTTTATGCACAATTAAAAATAGATGGACTAATAAACACTTTCCCTGTTCTATTTTTATTCCAAATTTCAATACCTACTGAACATCCACGAACAAAACAGTTATAAAGACGTATGAAAGGTGGATCAGCGTAGTCATTTTTTTTAAAAAACAACAACAACAGATCTATCCAATTCCATAAGCAAACAGAGTCGACCCTGATATAGGAGCCGTCTGATCTGGGTCTACTCTGTCTGCAGATGCATGAAAACACGTTTATATGGAGGAAAGTGTTAACCCTTCGCTCGCTATTCACGTCAATAAACCTACCTGTAAATAGTGAAGACCCAGATGAGACAGCTCCTGCAAGAACTGTCTCATCAGGGTCTGCACTATTTACAAGTTGATTGTGCAACCAGTGCACTCCACAGCAGTGATTGGACAGAGAAATAATTGTAGACAGTGAAGATATACGTAATTATACAACAGGACATGGGTAAAGAAGGAGAAATGTATTTTAAAATTCAGCAAGAGAAGGGTTAAATATTCTTACACTCATTATTGATACATCAATAATCACGTCGTAAAAGATTAATCGCCCTTGACTAACCCATGTGTAGCTAGTGTTTTAACATACACACCGTAAACTGTGTAGAACCAAACACACAGCAGTCACTGACACAGAAAACCTCGGACCCAAGACCCGTATTTTAAATTTCTTTGCAGGATCTTCCCTACAAATGAACGTAAGATTCGTTCAACATACCCATTTGGGAAAATCAACTTATACATCCAGGTTATATGGGTTAACCCTTCCTCTCATGTAGACGACATTTTGCATATTTGCAAACAGAGTAGACCCAGATCAGATAAATCCTGTAGCAGCCGTTTGATCAAGGTCGCTCGGTTAGTTTATGGACTAGTATAGATGCAATTCTGCATTTTTGTCACGCCCAAAAGACTATTTATGTAAACTTATAGTAGAACCTGTCTTAACCGCTCATTTACTTATTGAACACAGGCATCTTAAAAAAGCAGGGGGTTGCTTAATTCAAGGCAAAAGTAATGCAGACATTTCCAATAGGAGCTTTCTGCATTATGTTTAACTTGTATTAACCCTTTCGCTGCCAAACTCTGTCGTCTGCTAACTTTGTCGTCTGCTACAATTTTTCATTCTTTTGTTTGTCTTCATTTTTGTTTCAAAAACATAGTAACAGTAACAAACAGTTTGGATCCTGATGAGACGCCGAGTTACTCGGCGTCTCATCTGGATCCAGAATTTTTTGCATAGCTAATCACAGATCCGGTATTGGCAGCGAAAGGGTTAATCTACCACCCGCATTACAAACTCATAATTATAATCATATCTTTTTGATGGCCACTTTGGACAGATTCTGCTGTATAAACATTGAGTCTACACGCATAACATTGG
Organism: Azorinus chamasolen; assembly: GCA_963576725.1. Lineage (NCBI taxonomy): Eukaryota > Metazoa > Mollusca > Bivalvia > Cardiida > Solecurtidae > Azorinus > Azorinus chamasolen. The sequence goes on along the minus strand of OY755253.1, from coordinate 30,708,821 downwards.
TATATATGTACGAGTATTTATCAGAGGAAGTTGACCTACGTTTACTTGTACTTTCACTGTAAACTAGGACACCAAAGTGGATAGTTTGGCGACAGTGATATACGAATTTTGAACTATTCAAACCAGACATGTTAACCACCTTCTCCTCTTGATATAGTCAAGATTTCAGTGTTTTAGATAATACATACCACCAACCCTTAGAGTGCGGGATACGTGTCCCTAAATTCCTTTGCAAACAGTGTAAACCCAGATGAGAGGGCCCCTAGTCATCTCATCAGGGTCTGCACTGTTTGTAATGTTACATTTTATTTAGAAATATAACTTACTAAATATTCACAATAAGCTTAACCTGTTCACCTGTTTGGAATAGACCATTTGAAAATTAAGCTTTGTAAGGGTTGAAATTGTCCGTAAAATAAATTGATATGTCTCCCTTCTCATGCTAAATACATGTAGCACATGACTGACATTTGCAAATATATGGGATCTAGATGAGACGACATGGTAACTTGGCATCTCGTCGGAATTTAAGCTGTTTGACACTCGGTCAAAAGCTGTTTGCTCGAATTGCAAGTTGTCAAAACTACGACAGATCAAGTTGTTTGATACTCGATCGGTAGTTTTCCAAACGTATGGGCGAATTGGAAATACGTAAACATTATTACAGACCCGTAGGCTGGCATATATTAGGTTATCAACACAATAAGGTTTCATATCAGTTGTGGTGCATCAAGTAGTGATAGTGTAACAGTAACGTCTCTTTAACCCTTCTCTTGCTGAATTTTAAAATACATTTCTCCTTCTTTACCCATGCCTTGTTGTATAATTACATGTACATATATCTTCACTGTGTACTAGTATTTCGCTATGCAATAACTGCTGTGGAGTGCACTGGTTGCACAATCAATTTGTAAATAGTGCAGACCCTGATGAGACAGCTACTGCAGGAGCTGTCTCATCTGGGTCTTCACTATTTACAGGTAGGTATATTGACGTGAATAGCAAGCGAAGGGTTAATATATTCTATCAAAGGAAGAACGTTTCAGGATTTTCAAAATATGTATTATTTTTACCCGTCGATGCGAAGCCGAGCTGGGTATAACATTTACTAACCAGGTATCATCCCGTACCCGGTCACTACATGACTATGTAACGAATTTACCCCACCGATGACCAATCTATATTCGATCAGTGCTCAGTTGTTTCTTTTACTGTGACTTACAGTGTCAATTCGGCCCAACACATCAATTCGACACAGTTTTTATCTAGCTAACCAAAATTATAACGGAAAAAATCTAATACTAAATCCGTTATGTATTTAACTTTAAAATAAAAACTAATTTACTCAGCAACCATTTGCTGACAAAAACTCAGTGCAGCCATTACCTCAAGCTTGGGTTCTACATTGGCAGGGGAAGTAACCTAGTTACTGAACATATATTGAATTTATACTGACTGTGTACATGTACATGTACTGAATATCTAGTGACCGTGTATAAGTTTTACTCTTCGATCACGTGACATAATTCAACCAATCACACACACCAAATTCACAAAAAAATATCAGAGATTCTGAACCCATTCTTACTTGCGCCTTTTGACGCCTCGGTAAATAGAGCATTTGTTACATAGGTGTAAATGCTCTATTTATTACATTGGTTTAAAAAGTAAACACTTCTAAAAAATCATTTGTTCTGGTAAATGCTCCTTTTCAGTAGATTTATTCAGAGTTTGTTTTTTTACTAAAGATAGACTAGGAGGTAATGGGTTAATGCAGGATAACAGTGATGCGGAACGCCCCTTAGAAAGCTTTCTGTATCACTGTTGCCCTTCATTACGCAGTCATCTGCTTCCACAGTATCCATTGTAAATACATCAAGTGGTCTCTACTGTACTGAAGGAGCTCTCTGTATCACTGTTACCCAGCATTAAGAAGCCACCTGCTTTTACAATATCCTATGTTTATAAACCATGCGGTTTCTTTAGTGTCTCTCTAGTGTACTATGATCCAGAGATACAGATAACGATGCGTACTCAAATACTAAAATCGTCTTTTTTCCCACTAAAGCCTATGTTGTGACCACTCTTTAGAATCGTCTCGAAGAGACGATTCTAAAGAGTGGTCACAACATAGAGTTTGGTGGAGAAATAAAGAAGTTACAGTTGAAATTATTATAATCTATGCATCTTACTATCTCACCACTGCAGACGATAGTGTTGTATGCAGCAGACGATATCTATAACCCTTTTCCTGGTGAACATTTGGGCAAGAAATAATGACAGCATGGATTTTATAATGATGCATGCACAGTGGGGTTTGGCATGGTAAAATTGTGGAGTCAGATTTATAAAACGTTCATAAGCAAAAAGAGCAGACCCGTAGTAGCCGTCTGACCTGGGTCTACTATGTTTACTAAGTCGTGATAAACATTGATCCGAAGGAAAAAGTTAAGACACATAAAGTAAACCCCCGCTGTCCGAACACTGAAAATAGATATCAGTTTCGGGTTTTAACCATTTGCCGAACGACTATTCTTGTCCAGAATGACAAAATAACATATATATGTACATGTATCAATAACTCTTTCGGCGCCAAATTTCTAATTGTCGTCTGCAAACCAATTTTGTTAATTCAATCGGTAAAATAAGAAAATGAGATAAATAAATGCAAATTTCAAAGAAATAAAGCACAGATATAGAAATAGAGTTTCAGACAAAAAGTGAAGTGCCTGGACGGACACGCCGCCTTGAAAATCGGCGTCTGATTTGGGACTGCATTTTTTGCCGCGGTGCATTTTTGCGACATTGGCGGTGAAAGAGTTATATATTTTAGCTGCGCTTTGATACATGACATATGAGCACGTGATGTAACTCGCAGTGCACTATATCATCCCATAAGCAAGCACCATACCCCTTAAGGAGTCATCTGATCCAGATATTCTCTATTTGTAAAGACGTAAATATGCACTTCCATCAGGTAAATGTTAGTCCTTTCCCATTTGAATATTCATGTAAGAAATAATGACATCATGGCTATTAATTAGATAATTGTTTTATACAGTATAGTGGCATATATACACATGGTCTTTTGGCCCAGACAAAAACTGTAAAATAAAATATGCATTATACCTGATCTTGATCTACTCTGTTTGCAAATGCGTAAACATGCGTTTGTATGAGGGAAAGCGTTAATTAAGACAGATGGCATCGCAAATGCAGTGTGAAAGTCCTGCAGAAAATGGACACTTTCTGTGTGAGTTGTACCCTGCATGAAATAGCTACCTGCCTAAACGGTTCTCAGTTCTTCTTAACTAGAAGTTCGGCTTGGCGATGCAATATAACTGCAATATAAATAACAGCTATTACGTGTCAACTCTAATCATGCAGATATGCAGTAATTGGTGCAAGTGTGGGTTGGGCATGCAAACCGAACCGGATCCGTAGAAAGTAGTGAATCAGTCACAGTTTCCAGCTACAGTAGAACCTCTCTAATGCGACAACTTAATTAATAAACATGGATGTCTTTATAAGCAGGTGGCTGCTTAATGCAGGACAAAAGTAATGCAGAAAGGTCTTCCGGGAGCTTTCTGTATTACTTTTATCCTGCATTAAGCTACCACCTGCATATAGCACTCAGAGTTAAACCTCTTTTAGGTGGTCGCATTAACGGGGGGGGGGGTGTTACTGTATTTACCCCCACGCATATTCATGTAAGGAATAAAGACACCGTGAATATAAATTAGATGAATCTTTATGGTGTCACATGGACGAATTATTTTTTTTATCCATGGCAGAAATTGAAGACTCATGTCTGTTTTATTTCATAAGCAAACAGAGCAGATCCACACCAGACGACTCCTACAGGGGCCGTCTGATCTAGGTCTATTCTGTTTACAAATGCATAGAAAGGCGCATGTACGGAGTAAAGGATTAACTGTTTTTCGCTCTCAAAACGTGTCGTCTGCAAATGTGTCGTCTGCAACAATTTCGATTGTGATAATCGATTGTGCTGTATGTGTCACAATAGATTCAAAATTGACTTTTATAAAGGCGTCAAAGGCGTCAATATAAGGGAATGGATTAAAAATTCTGAAGGGAGGTTATTCCCGTTTGTGCCGAGTATCCCTTAAAAGGGGCATAGACAAACAGTGAAGACCCAGAGGGCTTCTGAAGGAGCCCTCTAATTAAGGTCTGCATTGTTTGTTGGCTTATTCCAAAAAAATATTTTGTTACCTGTTTCCCATTAAGATGAAAAATGGAGGTTTTCCAAAATGAAACTGAGATAAGTCAATATAAGGCAATGGGTTTTAGGACAGCATCCGCCCGTTCGACGCTATAAGCAAATTTATGCTGATACTGTAAACGTTTTATACAGTAGAACCCCTCTAATGCGACCACTTAATGAATAAACATGGGTGTCTTTATTAAGAAGGTGTTGCTTAATGCAGTACAAAAGTAATACAGAAAGCTCCTCTGGGAGCTTTATGTACAATGTATTTCGTTGTCCTGCGTTAAGCCACCACCTGCATCTAACACCCAGAATTATACTTCTTTTAGGTGGTCACATTAGCGGGGTTTTACTGTATCTAGAGGAGATTTGAAAGATGTTTAATAAAAATGATCAGTTTTATTAGCAGACGACACGTTTTGCAGACTTTTCCATAAATATTTACGTAAGTAATGTATTAATAATTTATACAAACGTGTGAATGTTGGTTAGCTATAACAGTTTTTGCCGGATAACACTGGTGTCTGGAACTAATGCGAATAGTCCCGTGAAGTTCGAGATGTCGGTGTTCAACTGTACCTTAACCCATTCCCTCATATTGACGACTTTTGACGACTCTGTAAAAGTCACTTTGTGAAATCATTATGATAAATAGATCATTTGTTCCTATGGGAGCAAATGTTCTATTTATCACAATGGTTTCAAACTACTTAACTCTAAAATTTTCTTTTCTCTAGTTAATGCCACTTTTCGGTCGATTTATTGAATGAGGTTGTATCTAAAAATAGCTTATGAGGTAATGGGTTAAGGGGTGACTGCTGTCAATAGGCTTTATTGTATTACGTATGTATTTGTTTACTTGACGTTCGTAAGCTGCACTCTTAGGGACGCCATCAGAGATTGCAACTGTGACACGTACTTACGACTTTCGGTGTGGTATGTACTTTTATAAAGATAGTTGACATCCCGGCGAGTGGCAGACAAAATATTCTGCTCTTCAATTTTGATATTAAAGCTTGATTTGACACTAATAACCCCGGTATTACGCCGCTTTTCTAGACAAGACGGGAAAAGTACAGATAATATAGATGTTTATGAATATCCAGAAAGCATACTGTGTCACTGTCTGCATCCTCCAACTTTATGATGCTGTAAAAAAGGCAAACTCAAACTCCTGTTTTACTTTCAAATTCGCTCAAGATTTTGAAATATTTTAGACCAATTGACCAACAGCATGGATCCTAATGAGACGTCGAGTTTCTTTTACCGGTGTCTCATCTGGGTCTATGTTGTTTGTAAACCTTATTCAAATCCCGCTTTACACTTTAACCCTTTCACCGCCAATGTCGCAAAAATACGCCACGACAAATAGTGCAGTCCCAGATCAGACGCCGCCTTTTCAAAGCTGTGTCTGATCGGGGACTTCACTTTTTGTCTCAATCTCTTTTTCTATACATGTGCTTTGTTCCTTTGAAATTTGCATTCATTTATCTCATTGCCTTATTTTACTAATTGATTTAACAAACCTGGTGTGCAGACGACAATGAGAAAGTAAGTGGCATCGAAAGGGTTGAGAGTTAATTCTCTGTACTGCTTTGTGAATAGTTTTGGACAGCTTCATTTTAACCTGCCTAAAAGTATCCAAATTCTTCTCTAGTAGAATTCCGGTTCACAGGGGTTGTATTGTATTATCTTTATTAAGTTCTGAGTGTAGGTCAAGCATCTATCTACACATTAATAGCAAACGAAATCACCAGTTCACTATCTACGCGATGTAGGTTGAAATAAGGAAGAGCGGATCAAGATTTTTCCTTTACCCATTGCTAGTACATGTGTATGCAAACTCACTGTAGTAAACCCAATGCATTCCGGAATTCTGATATAGGAGAATGTATATACTTTTAGGCAGGTGGTTGCTTAATGTAGGGTGAAAGTGAGTCAAAAATCACCAAGGGCAGCTTTCTGCTTGACTTTAACACTGCATTGCGCTGCCACCTGACTTTATGACCGATGTTGATACTGAATTGAACGTCCTTTTTAATGAATATAAAAAATGTTACAATACAGATCTGTTTATAGCAGACACTTAAGTCTTTCCCTGTTTGATATTCATGTAAGATCTAATGACATCATGACTACGTATCAACTGTATGTGTTATATGGCATATGCAGTAAAACCGCTCTATAACGACCACTATATTGTGTTAATTAGTTGGTATTTAGGGCAGGTAGCTGATAAAAGCAAAGTGAAAGTAAAACAGAACGTTCCTATAGGAGCGTTTTGTTTTACTTTCACCTTGCTTTGACCATCCACCTGCCTTTAACGCAAAATAATTGATGCAATTCAGTGGCCGTTATAGAGAGTGTATACTATACACACATGGTGGTTTGGTATTGGTAGACGGTAAAGAGTCAGATCTATTACAAATCCATAAACGAACAAAGCAGACCATGATCAAAATACTCCTACATGAGCCGTCGTATCTAGGTCGTACAAATATACTTTGCAAATAGTTTACGCGCAAATTTGATCATATGAAAACAAAAGGTTAAATATGACCCTTCTTAAATATGTTCCTTCATACATTACCAATTTTGCGTAACATGATTACTTTATGATCGGAATATAATTAAGTGATTTAAAAGTAACTTAGCGCTAAATCTTATGATAAGAACACAGTTGTTTGTATCGATTTTTTTTATTTACCCCGGAAACCAACGGAAACGGGTCCGCTATACACGGAACTTGTAATAAAATTCAAATATGTGTACCGGTCGTATTCGATGCACATGTGCATAAAACATATTATAGAACGACATTCTGCCATGCTAATTGCTAATGTAAGTACAAAATGCGAAATGCCTTTTGCCAATTGTGGATGCCATTTTTTGCCAAATAATGAATGTAAATGACAAATGCTAAATGCGAAATGTTTATGGCTAAATGCATGCATGCACTACATGTACTAGTATTGAAAAGTTCAATTTTTAATTTAGTACAGCATTAAGCTTTCATGTTAATAAACATGTATTTAGCAATTACAGTCACTTTAAAATGGCACTGTTCAAATGCTAGTAGCAATAAGCATTTCGGATTTGTCAATTACATCCATCATTTGGAACATCCCGTTTCATTCCCTAGTAATTTACACAATTGGCAAAACGCATTTCGCATTTTTCATTTATCATTTCGCATTAAGCATTTAGCGAATAGTATGATAGAATGGCGTTCCATAGAATATAACACAGTAGTCACAGTGTTGTTCCGAAATCGAGGACTGACCAAACGCGTCCGTTCATTTCCGTTTAATCGACGACGTTTTTTCCTCTCTTAAAAAGTCGGCGGTTCGCTAACGATTTAGCTGTATTCGATACCGTTAATATTTATCTAAATGTATGTAAGCTGTAGGAAAATGGGATGTAAGAATTATTTTAATGACATGAATATGTGTACGACCTTCGGTGTTGGTTTAATTTTGACGGAAACTGGATAGAATATAACTTTAACTAAGCGAACATTAAAAGTTATATTTAGCCTATTTCCTCATAAGCTATTTTTTAGATCCAACCTCTTTGAACAAATCTACTGAAAGAAGCATTTACTAAAGACAAGGAAATTTATAGAATTGTATTGCTTTGAAACCATTGTGATAAATAGAACATTTGCTCCTATGGAGCAAATGCTCCTTTTATGACAATGGTTTCAAAAGATGATTTTTAAAGAGTCAATATGAGGCATATGGGTTAAAATAAACGTTAGTTAAATTCTTTATTTGATCAATATTCACGTACAATAATGCCATAATAAATATAAAATAGATGCACGTATAGCGGCGCATGACCGCAGGAAGTGTTGACATGTCAGAATCTCTATAGGGGCTGTCGGATTTTTATCCCCTCGTTTCGTTTCGGAGGAGATGAAAAAAATACGCGGGCATACATGTACATAAGCAATATTATTTTCCTTTCTCCTTCTTGGGTAGGATATGCCAGAGATATGTATGGATATGTCTCTGGATATGCTATTTCCATACATGGAACATGAAAATAGCCGTTTTCCCTCATTGTGACCATGTGACTGTATTTACTGTATACTGTATGATAGATGTAAATGCTTCTTGCATTAAAGCGAGACTTTGTATTATTTGAAATAAAAATTGGAATTGGAATTGGATCTCGGTGTGCTCTGTTAGTAAATACCTTAACTATTTACTCAATAAATACACGTTTCTACGCCTCTCAAACAGAGTAGACCAATATTAGGCGGCTCATGTATTAGCATTGTGATCAGGGTCTGCTCTGTGTACTTATTATATATCATAAATATGTTTCTACTAATTCAGTTATGACGACAATTCGTCTGTCCATGTGCTATTATAATGATGGATATAATTAATATCCGTGGCGTCACTGTTTATTTTATGAATGGTCATGGAGTACAGGGTTGAAATATGCTTCCTCTATCAGGCAATGGTTAAAAGCATATTATTAACACATTTCACATAATGTTTTGCATTCCTGTGTATTTATAAAACACCAGAGTTTAACCCTTTATGTTTTAACAACTTTCAAACAGAGTAGGAACTGCCTAATCAGGCTCAGACTCAGTACACAGTGTACTTATTTGCTTACATGTATATAGAATAAGTATGTATTATGATTCTTCAGTTTCTTCCGAGGTAATCAATAATGTGTCCACGTACCATAATACATATTAGGCTAATTGATGCCTAATTATGTCATTATTTATTAATACAGTTGAACTTCGATATCTCGAACTCGGATACCTCGAACTTCGGAATAACTAGACTAAATGTTCGGTCCATCCAAAGTTCACAATACAAAATTCCTCTAAATTGTATTACTACGCATACATGTATCTAGAAACACATGTGGCAGTTTATGCAAGTCTAAAATAATACTGAAAGCTCCTGTAGAAGCAGTCAGCATTACTTTAGATCCGAATTAAGCTGTGAACTTGAGACATTGTCCAGATTAGAAATCAAATAACTCGAAGTTTGGTTATTTCAAAGCAATATTGCAAGGTCCCTTGAAGCTAGAGATATCGAAAACCAACTGTACATGAATGTATTTTTCAGGTATAGTGTTTGTATTTCATGTGACACATTTACTGTAGAATTTTATATGAGGGAGGACCGTAATTAATGTTGATCGAAATTGTGGCCCGATCCATTTTCATGCACTGATATATGAATAAAATATGTAAATACTAAAGTTTTACCCGAATGAGACCCTTGTGTGTTTATGTACAATAAATTCTCGATATTTTGAACCCTAAGTTAAACATCATTATTGGTCGGTATGACAGGGAGTAGCTTAATGCAGGATGGAAGTCATACAGAAGCTCCGGAAGGAGATTCACTCTGCATTAAACAGTCACCTGTCGAAACATTCTCAGTTATTCATTACTTCAACGTCAAACTATTTAGTTTTTACTGTATTTGCAACCTATGTAGATCCAGATCTGACAGCTCCCGTATGAGTTCATTGATCAGGGTCTGCTGTGCTGACTGATTTAGAACCAGATCAGACTTCTGCCGTATGAATTGTTTAATCAGCGTCTGCTGTCCTGACTAATTTAGACCCAGATCAGACATCACCTGTATGAGTGGTTTGATCAGGGTCTGCTGTGCTGACTTTTTGAAGGACATGTAGAACTTAAATTAATCATACTGTTTCTTCAATAGCCGAATCATTGTGTAACATTTTCCCTTTTGAAAACATGTATTCATGTTCTTAAGGCATCATGACGACAAGACTATTCATTAGCATATTTTTATGACATCATGCATATCGAGGTCTTGGTGCAAAACTATTCTAACTCCTTCACTTTGTGAAGGAGTTAGAATAGTTTTGCACCAAGCCCTCGATATGTATATACGATGCTTTGGTACTGGTAGATGTTTAGAGTCATGTGTATAATAATTTCATAAGCCAACAGAGAAGACCCTGACAAGATAGCTTCTACAGGAACAGTCTGATCTGTGTCTACTCTGTTTGCAAATACATGAAAATGTGTTTTTACGAGGGAAAGGATTAACATACCATTCTAGACATTCAGGTAATTAATATTCATGATGTCATTATTTCCATATGAATATGCATCAGGTAAAAAGGGAGTTACTGCTATGTTTATTCTTCGTATCGCCCCCTTAACCTTTCGCTGTCACGCAATGTCGTCTACAAAATGTGCCGTCTGCTTCAATTTTTTTTTATTTATTTTCTTTGTATGTTTTTGTCTTTGTCAAAAGCATAATCACAGCATCAGACTGTCTGGATCCGGATGAGATGCCGAGTTACTCGGCTTCTCATCTGATTCAGACTGTTTACATAGCTAATCCTGGTTCCATGCTTATAAAACGTTTTAGTTGAGTCTGAGTTCGTTCTCAGGTTTTTGATTGGTCAGAGTTGAGACTTTGGCTGAAATCAGACCATTCAAAAGCTTGAGAACAAACTCAGACTCAACTAAGAAGCTTGATAAGCATGGACCCAGATTCGTCACTGAAAGTGAATGTGTTAACGCTTACAACGCTGAATTTTCAAATGAACTATTCCAAACTTCAATACGTCAATCTTATAATGAATATATAGGGAGTTTTTCTAAAGAAAAGTGTAACTCGACAAACAGTGAAGACCCTGATGAGATGGCTCCTCTAGGAGCCCACTCATCTGGGTCTACACTGTTTGCAAATGACGATAGTGACTCGTGTCCCGCACTGTTAGGGTTCAATATTTTTTGCTGCATGTTCCATTTTCCATGTTACATCACAAGTGTCATTGTTAAACACTCACTTGACATCCGCTCATACAGTTACAATGTAATCTGTTCTAATTTAAGCTGTCATACAGTGCACTTAAAAATGTGACAATTTGCGGAATCACTTCACCAGCAAGGTTTTTACTCTTAACCCAATCATCTTCCTACGGCGAAAAAAACAACAAAATACTGCTGTTCAAAGGAAAGCAGAAAAAAGGTTATATGCAAGAATAGTGATAATACACGTTTGTTTCGGACAATAACATCTGCAGTGTCCCTTGGGATAGTTGTTGCCCTCGCCCGTCGGGCTCGGGACACTGCAGATGTTATTGCCCGAAAACACGTGTATCAATCCTCTGTTACCATCATAAATAAAGATATAACCAGTGATTGGGTTCACACTTTAGACACAATTTCTTGGTTCGATATTTTCTAACATTTACATAAGAACTGCTTAAACATAGAGATGATGCTACATTACAAAAACACGTATTTTAAGTGTGCTAAAATACTATGAGAGAAAATAATTGATTAAGCTTCCACCGAGGATCGAACCAACGATCTCACAGTTCCTAGTCCATCGTTATAACCCTTAGACTACGCTGAGAGCTCTGATTGAAAATGTGATTTTAATCAGTTATACCTAATTCACTAGCATTTTCACCGAAACTGGATCATGGCAGAAACGAAATTATTCCGACAAAAATATGCTGAGAAAAAAATATGAATCAAAGTAAATAAAATAAATGAATATATATAAATAAAAACTTGTCTCACGGTAAACCATAGTTATTAAAGAGATTGGCTTTTATAGAAACACAGGACCGCAGAATCGCGTGGTCAAAATTCAAAGTCGTATGAGATTGGGCAGCTTTCGCAGCCCAAAGAGAAATGACTAAGGCATGATATTACATATAGTTAAATCCTTTATTTTGATTGGTCAATTAGCCGTCAATAAAGAGTGGCGTATCCCTCAAAATTCTACATAATTATACGGAGCCATCAGCAACAATGGAATTCCCTCCGTAGAAACGACGCATAAAAGTTGAACTGTACGAATCATGTATACTCCCACATTTATACTAATTGCATCGCGTTATATCACATAATGAAAGTAATGTCGTGGTAATGACAGAAATGTCCACTTGAAGGAATTCCCTCATGAACTATTTCGCATGATCTTGCTTTAAATGTGGACCTAATATAGGTATTACGGACTCATATTTTGTTAATAAAATCCAATACGGTTTTCTACAGGACAATGTTCCATGTGGTACAAATGTTCGAAGGCGATTTGATCTATTATTGAGGTTCGGCAGAAATCTAAAATAGTTTCGCAACATATAAATAACTATTATATTACAAATGTATATTCGTCATATCACAGTACTATCCGTATTTATAGAACAATACTCATATACATACATGCACAGTACATGTATGTGTATTTAGTGTCCAAGGTCAACACGTTCACTTTTGTAAACTGTATAACCCTTTACCTAATGAATATTCATGCAAGAAAATCATGACATCATACATATTTATTACTTATTATTTCGCGGTGCCGTAAAACCAAGCTCACTCACTCACTCACTTATTACCTTATACCGGTATTACAATAATATCTGCACTCATGCTTTTTTGCAATGGCAGAAACTGTAATCTTTATAATTCCATAGCAAACAGAGTAGACCCTGATCAGACGGCTCCTGCTGGATACATACTTCTGCTGGAGCCGTCTGATCTGGGTCTACTCTGATTGCAAAGGCGCCAAAATAAATTTCAATCAGGATAAATGATAAGTAACTTTCTATTTTTTGTATTGAAGGAGCATGAAAATACAATATGCAGTGTACGAGTGCAGTAATTACATGTTCTGAGTAAAATATTACAAATCTACTGTTATGTACATTCTTTTGCCTTTAATGTTGATTTTCCCAAAACATTTCGCATTATTGTGGACGTGGCTCCATTATAACACATACGGTCAATTTGGATCCTGTTAAGATAGATTCCAATGTCCACTTTACCTTTCATTAACTAAAGCTATGAAGAGGACACTACTAATTGTTAAGGTAATGAAGCTGACTTTACTTTAAACAAAAATATTCAGCAGTAATCAGAAGACAGTGACTCGTTGGAATGAAGTACTCGAGAATACTTACAAGTATTGTCAGAACATTTATACGGTTTAACCCTTAGTGTGCGAGACATGAGTCACTAATGTGCTTTGCAAACAGTGTAGACCAAGATGAGAGGGCTCCTAGAAGAACTCTCTAATCAGGGTCAGCACTGTTTGTCACGTTACACTTTTATTTTTTCTTAAATTCCCTACACATTCACCGTAAGATTCACCTGTTGAAATTTGGAATAGTCCATTGGAAACTCCAGCGTGGTAGTAAGGTATAACGCAACACTATTGCATCTACAAAATATGATGTGTCGCAGCAATGCCCTTCGCAAACAGTCTGGATCCAAACGAGACAAAGAGTAACTGAGCGTCTCATCAGGATTAAAACTGTTTGACACCCTGATTGCGAATTGAGACAGAAATAGAAGAAAGCAATATTTTCAGAATGAATGAAAATGACAATTTTTGCAAATGCATATAGATAATAATGAATGCGGTTTTGCTCTAAGCTTTCGATAATATAAACCTGAAGAGGCCCTTGAACTATATGTGTTCTTGAATGCATTTGCTATTAATGGTTACATACTCACGAATGAGTTATGCATTAACGCTTTACTTTATGTTTATAGAAACGTCTTTTCACTCATTTGCAAACAGAGTAGACCCAGATCAGTCGGCTCCGTCCGATCAGGGTATACTATGTCTGCTTATGACATGATTAAGATATAAATCTTCAGATTTTGTCAAGGAAAGAATTTCGCATGAACAATTTATATTACAAAAAATCAGTTAAATAAATATCCATGATGTCATTATATCTTACATGAATAGGACAGGGAAAGGGTTAAGATTATTGTACAGTAAAACGTATATGTAGTGATCATTACATACTTTACGTCATTATTATTCATGTAACTGAACACATTACCCTATAGGCTATCTTTAGATTCAATCGTTTTGAATAAATCTACTGAAAAGGAGCATTTAATAGAAGAAAAGGAACATTTTAGAATCGTGTTGTTCTGAAACCATTGTGATAAATAGAGCATTTGCTCCTATGGAACAAATGCTCTATTTATCACGATGGTTTCAAAACGTGATTTTTACAGAGGCGTCAAAAAGGCGTCAATACGAGAGAGTGGATTAACGTTAAATGACCACTAAGGGCCTTTGAAAAAGGACCTTAGTGGTCGAAATATTAGATCAGAGCAGTTCAAGTATTTATGTATTATATTAATTCCCTATTTTGGAATATTTTTTTCATCGTAAAATGACGTCATGATTATTTATCAGTAGAATTTCATAACGACATATGGAAAGAAAAAAGTTTTGGCTGTGGCAGGAAGTGTATAATCAATACTATATAAATCCATACACAAATAAAACTAGCCTTGTTCACATGTATGATCTGGGTCTACTGAGCGTTTACAAGCATACATGTAAACTGCATATATGAGGATCAAAGGGCAAATAAATAAACATGTGGTTGTATTACAGGAGATGTTAGCCTCGTGCAGATTGAAAGTAGTGCAGAAGCCTCCCAAATTTACTTAGCGCATTCTCTCCTGGACTATTTTTAGACCCAACCTCTTTGAATAGATCTACCGAGCTGGAGCATTTACTTACGGTGGCACTGAGGTGACATATGCAAGAATTTTTTTCAAGTTTGTTTTCCCGAGATAATTTTTTTTATTATCTCGAGAATACGAAAAAAAGTTCGTTTTTACGAGATAATTTTTTTATTATCTCGAGAAAACGAAACAAAGTTCGTTTTCCTGAGATATTTTTTTTTTATTATCTCAAGAAAACGAAGTAGTTCGTTTTAACGAGATAAAAAAAATTATTATCTCGAGAAAACGAAACAAAGTTCGTTTTCCTGAGATATTTTTTTAATTATCTCAAGAAAACGAAGTAGTTCGTTTTGACGAGATAAAAAAAATTATTATCTCGAGAAAACGAAAAAAGTTCGTTTTCATGAGATAATTTTTTTTATTATCTCAAGAAAACGAAGTAGTTCGTTTTAACGAGATAAAAAAAATATTATCTCGAGAAAACGAAATAGTTCGTTTTAACGAGATAATTTTTTTTATTATCTCGAGAAAACGAAACAAAGTTCGTTTTCCTGAGATAATTTTTTAAGTCGTGCGCACGACTTAATAAGCCAATCAGAACCCTCCGTCAGAGTCAATTGTTCATCTATGGGGTTTCTTGTTTCCCGCTTAGCGAGGCTCGATATATTTGCAAACACTTTTGACCTAGATCAGACAACAATTAACAAGCGTCTGATCAGGATCTAAGCTGTTTGATACTCGGGCAATATAATTTTCCCAAAGTAAGCGAATCAGAAGAAGTTACGAATTTATGTGGAGGTGAATTATTTTTGCTGCGTGATTGCTGCATTTTATCACCACTTTTGCAAACAAAGAAGACCCGCATCAGACAGTTCCTATAGGAGCTACCAGATCAGGGTCTATTATGTTTCCTTAGAAAATCAAGATTTTAACTTTCTACGCCAGAGTAGGCCCTGAACAGATAGCTCCTGAAGGATGTGTCTAACCAGAGTCTTCTATGTTTGCTTAGAACATATGCTAAAATATAGAATATAGGCTAGATCTACTTCCTCAAAAATCTTATCAGTTTGCTCCTAAATAAATATTTATTATATCGGTATATTCATAGTGATGGAGGCTTTCACGAATAGTCATGTAGGAGTGAATGGGTTAATATGAAGAATCGCAGTTGTGTATAAACCTTTTGAAAGCCGGGAAGGTGTATTCGACATATGGGAAACGGATGGACGCTATCCATAAACAATTTTACCCTTTCCTTCATAGTTTCTATTAAAACTTAATTTTAGGTAGATCTAGTTATATAGATTTACATGCATTCATAAGGGTAGAAACTCTCTTTAATATTTATGGAGGAAATGGTTAGCGTATCAACGCGACTAACATTTGCGTCTATTGAAAATTGTATAGGGGTCTCATATCTAACCAATCTGATTCACTGCTTTTGTATAGTAAACCAATTACAAGCCTTATTTAGAACTACTCAACGTCATACTACTACTACTACTACTACTACTACTACTACTACGCGTCATAGTGATGCTTGATACGTCATGGTAACGTTATTATTAGTTATGCAGGGCTTAGTGTCCCTAATATGGACTATACACTGCCAGCAAATATTTATATGGGACGAGGCGAAAATTTCAAGTATTTATACGCATGTTTGCATCATAGGTTTACGTGTATGGCTTGCCCTAGGGAAGCAAGGGAATTACCTCCCTTTAGTAGAATTAAATAAAATATTTTGTAATTACCTAAAATCTCGTTTATATATTTGTTTTTTCTTTTTTATCACTGTAAAACTAATTAAATTTTATATTTCAACTCAATTAAAGCATAAATTATATGTATGCATTTTTAAAACTGTAGTGGATAAACATAAAATATTATTATAAATAACAGAAAAGCATACGGCTGTCAAATAAGGGAAGTAACTCTTGTAAAGCCATGATAAGGATTTTAGTACCCTCATAAGGAATTCTATAGGGGTTTCTCGTGACCTTTATGATCAATGGAATGACAAGAATTTTGTAGGAGGTAAGATGAACGCAATTATGACGTCATATAAGTTCATCCCTTGTCTTGGCCATCTTCTCATAGGCCTCAAATACTTGCGAAAACTGTTGACTCTGATGGAGGGTTCTCGTTTTCTCGAGATAATATTTTTTTTTATCTCGTTAAAACGAACTACTTCGTTTTCTTGAGATAATAAAAAAAATTATCTCATGAAAACGAACTTTTTTCGTTTTCTCGAGATAATAAATTTATTTATCTCGTCAAAACGAACTACTTCGTTTTCTTGAGATAATAAAAAATATTATCTCAGGAAAACGAACTTTGTTTCGTTTTCTCGAGATAATAAAAAAAATTATCTCGGGAAAACAAACTTGAAAAACAATTCTTGCATATGTCACCTCAGTGCCACCGTATTTACTAGAGAAAAGGAATATTTAGAATTGTGTAGTTTTTAAACCATTGTGATAAATAGAAAATTTGCTCCTCTATTGTGTGGATATATCCGTATCTCTGTCTCTGTATCCCTCTCTCCCGCCCCTCCCAATACATGTATCACTCTATCTCACTATGTGCGTGGCCCTCTCTGTCTCTCTATGTCTCTGTATCCCTCTCTCTCGCCCCTCCCAATACCACGCTATCACACTACATGTATGTGTGTGGCTCTCTATGTCTCTGTAACCCTCTCTCCCGCCCCTCCAAATACCACGCTATCTCACTACATGTATGTCTGCGGCTCTCTATATCTCTGTAACCCTCTCTCCCATCCCTCCCCATATCACGCTATCGCACTATGTGTATTGACCTCTCTGTCTCTCTTGTCTCTGTATCCTTCTCTCCCGCCCCTCCGAATATCACGCTATCTAACTATGTGTGTGTGTCTCTATATCTCTGTATCCCTCTCTCCCACCCCTCCCAATATCACGCTATCTAACTATGTGCGTGGCCCCCTATATCTCTGTATCCCTCTCTCACACCCCTCCAAATATCACGCTATCTCACTATGTGCGTGGCCCTCTCTGTTTCTCTTGTCTCTGTTCCCTTCTCTCCCGCCCCTCCCAATATCATGCTATCGCACTATTTTTGTGTCTTCTAATCTCTGTATCCCTCTCTCCCACCCCTCCCAATATCACTCTATCTCACTATGTGCGTGGCCCTCTCTGTTTCTCTTGTCTCTGTATCCTTCTCTCCCGCCCCTCCCAATATCACGCTATCGCACTATGTGTGTGTCTATCTTTATCTCTGTATCCCTCTCTCCCACCCTCCCAATATCACGCTATCTAACTATGTGTGTGTGTCTCTCTTATCTCTGTATCCCTCTCTCCCACCCCTCCCAATATCACGCTATCTAACTATGTGCGTGACCCTCTATATCTCTGTATCCCTCTCTCCCACCCCTCCAAATATCACGCTATCTCACTATGTGCGTGGCCCTCTCTGTTTCTCTTGTCTCTGTATCCTTCTCTCCCGCCCCTCCCAATATCACGCTATCGCACTATGTGTGTGTGTGTCTTCTAATCTCTGTATCCCTCTCTTCCACCCCTCCCAATATCACGCTATCTCACTATGTGCATGACCCTCTCTGTTTCTCTTGTCTCTGTATCATTCTCTCCCGCCCCTCCTAATATCACGCTATCGCACGATGTGCGTGTCCCCTTTTATCTTTGTATCCCTCTCTCCCACCCCTCCCAATATCACGCTATCTCACTATGCGTGTGGCCCTCTCTGTCTCTCTTGTCTCTGTATCCTTCTCTCCCACCCCTCACAATATTACGCTAATCCACTATGTGTATGGCTCTCTATGTCTCTGTATCACTTTCCCGCCTCTCCCAATATCACGCTATCTCACTATGTGTGTGTCTATCTCTACCTCTGTGTCTTTCTGTGTATACCCCTCCATCTCTCCCTTCACTTCCTCTGCTACATTATCTTACTATGTCTCTCCCTCTCTGTCCTTCTCTCTCTCTCTCTCTCTCTCTCTTTCTCTCTCTCTTTGCCTTTTCTCTCGCCGGTTTTTTGTTGTAATCTCGTCTCTCTTCTCATATAAACTCACATATCTAATTCACATATTCGTTTTGCTCTCCTGGTTCTGTTCTTGCCAGTCTACTTCGTTTGAGTTTATTCCATCATATACACATATCACATATTTGAATGGTGAGGAAATTGTTCGGAGTACGGTAGAACCTCATGATAGCGCTAAGTAATAATTAAACACGACGGTTGCTTAACCAATTACGTCATAGGCTATTTTAGACCCAACCTCTTTGAATAAATCTACCAAAAAGGAGCACTAACTAGAGAAAATGAAAATTTAAGAATTTGTAGTTTGTAACCATTGTGATAAATAGACAATTTGTTCCTATAGGAGCAAATGCTCTATTTATCACAATGGTTTCACAAATGACTTCTACAGAGTCGTCAATACATTGTATGAGAGAATGGGCTCATGCATTGAAAGTGATGCTGAAAACATATAGGGTGCTGCCTTAAACTGAATAATTAGACTTTTCTGGGTAGTTACCGCAGGGAACTGTTACTGTATATAATTCGTATACCTAGTAATTTAGGAAAGTCCAGGCCGAATGTAGAACAATTTAAACAGAACATATTTTATTCTGGATCATCAAAGAATTTCAAATTATTACAGCTTCTGGACATAATTCACACGCTGAGTAATAGTTAACCCTTTACTTCATAAATACGCCTTTCTACGCCTTCTGATCATGGTCTGTTCTGTTTGTTTCTGATATATATATTATGTATATATATGATTCGACAGTTCGTGCAATGATCTAAAATTCGATGATATGTCATTATAAAAATCAAACTAGTTGATATGCATGATGTTATATTTTTTCATGAATATTCATGGAGTAAAGGGTTAAAAAAGATAAGTAAGTATTCAAGAATTAGAAAGTGTATTTATATCTCTCAGCCTCAGTCTAGGAATGTTTCTTTTCGACTGATGTTGATTTACTCATGAATATTCATGTAAGAAATAACGATGTGATGAATATTCATTAGATTCATTTTTATAATGGCATACAATGCATGAATGTTTGGCCATGCCAGAAGCAGCAGAGTCATATCTACATGTATATTATTTCATAAGCTGACAGAGCAGACCCCGATCAGATTGTATGGGCCGTCTGATCTGAGTCTACCCTGTTCGCATAGGCGAACAAATGCATATTTATGGAGTAAATGTTTAACATGTTACCGGATATCGGTGTCTTATTTGGAACAAATTTATTTGGCACTCGATGAATAAATTCTTAACCCATTCCTCCATAGGCTATTTTTCTGATCCATCCACTTTGAATAAATCTACTGAAAAGGAGCATTTTAATTTAACTCGAGAAAAGGAAAAGTTTAGAGTTTTGCAGTTTGAAACCATTGTGATAAATAGAGCATTTGCTCCTGTATGAGCAAATGCTCTATTTATCACAATGGTTTCATAAAGTAGAAATGCGTATTTATGGAGGAAAGGGTTAAAACAAACTTGATCACATCGGAAGGAATCAAAATTGCCCCAGGTCCAAATTGTAGCAGATACAATGTAGTATTTTTCCACAACGAGGTACACGTTAACCCTTTCCTTATTCTATATTTATTCCAAATTTCATCACCTACTGATCATTCATGGGCAAAAGTAGTTAAAATGAAATATGGAAGGTGGAAAATTGTAGCCAGTTTGGAAAGTAAAGAAACAGATCTGTCAAATTCCATTGGCAAACAGAACAGACCCTGATAAGACGGCTTCTACATGTATATATAGGAGATGTCTGATCTGGGTCTACTCTGTTTGCAAATATGTGAAAACACGTTTATATGAGGGAAAGGGTTAAAACTGAGATTTATGACTAGAATTGCGGTTGTATACACTTTGATACAACAGCAGTAGTCATGAAATATAGTCAGTATCAAATATTCTTACATTCATAATTGTGACCTGAATACTTACCAGGTGGTGAATAATTCATAAAACATTTTCAAGAATAATTTCTTCATTTCTCCATTAACCCTTTCCTAAATACTCTACGCCTCTGTAAAATTCACCTACTTAAACCATTGTGATAAATAGAGCATTTGCTCCTATGGGAGCAAATGCTCTATTTATCACAATGGTTTCAAACTACAAAATTCTAGGATTTTCCTTTCCTCTAGTTAATGCTCCTTTTCGGTAGTTTTGTTCCAAGTGGTTGGATCTAAAATAACCTATGAGGGAATGGGTTAAACATTATGCTGTGACCACGCTTTAGAATCGTCACAACATAGGGATTGGTGGACGAATGACGATTTTAATGGTTGTTTCGTAATATTCTTACATCAAATTTTGTTAAACGAATACTCACAATATGGTGATTAATTCATATAACATTTTCAAGAATAACTTCTAAACCATATGCTGTAACTACTCTTTTAGACCTAGGAGGTGGTCACAACATAGAATTTGGTCGAGAGCTGACGGTTTTATTATTTGAGTACGTACCCTTACCTGATGCACTGATTGAAATATCTCTTTACAACAAAAAAGGAAGTCAAATATTAATATATAATAAATTGATGGTAGCTTAATGTATGATGAACGTTGATGCAGAAAGCTGCAATACGTTTTATGGATCACTTTGGTTCTGCATTAAAGTGATAGTCACTACTTGCAACGTGTTTTAAAAGTGCCTTACAATTACATAAATCATACAGTGAACTCTCATTACAACGGAGGTTTTTGTTTCCAGACATTTTGCTGGTATAACGAGATTACCGTTATAACGAGTTTAAATACGAAAAGAACCATTTGGCCAGTTTAAAACTAGTACCAACGTGATCGCTTTATGCAGATCACAAGACGTGCAAAAAGCTCCCTAAGGGAGTTGTTTGCACTTCTTGTGTTCTGCATTAGGCAATCATCTGTGCTATTGACATTGCACCTATTTATTCAGTGATTTTTCAAAGAGTTAACGGTAATTTATTTCCAATGCATACTGCCGGTATAACCAGGGCGCCATTGTAACGAATGCCGGTATAAAGAGGGATCACTGTATCATGAAAAGAAGTATATCACAAGAGAACCAGTCGAGGAAGACACAACTGTCATGCGGTAGATATGTTATTCGGCAATGTATCAGTATTTGTTCGGCTCGCATTTTAGTTTCGTTAACCGTTCAACCAAGGTGTATAATATTTAATTGTAGAACAAAAATTAAAGAGGTCGATGCAAACGGTTAATTTTATATGTGTTTCTATATAAGTTCAGTCTGACAATCTTCATAGTAATGGTTCAACATAACAAATACCAAGTTTTATGATATTATTGAAAATATGCGTCCATTTTAGGGACTTCCTCTTTAAGCAGCCATCTGATTATGAAGACATCCATATTTATTTATTAACCTTTGACCTGTTAGAGGCACCTTTTGATTCCTTAACAAACAGAGTAGAACTTATATCAGACGGTTCCTGTAGGAGACGTCTGATCAGTGTCTGCTCTGTTTTCTTATTAAAAAATATAAATCTGATTCCACAATTACTGCCATGGAATAAACAAAGCATGCTGCCAAACGTCATTGTAATAAATAGCTAATAAATATTCATGATGGCATTATTTCTTACGTAAATATTCATGGGGGTCAATTGATAGGTATAGAGATATGCCATTGCACAGATGCAATGCCAACGCTTATCATGAAATACTGATATAATAGATGTATCAGGGACGTGTAAAAGCACGCAAGTTGTTTCAGCCACCGCAAAACTGATATACGGTTACTGTGTGGGCTGAAAAAAAATCTGAGAGCTGTAACAGCTTATTCACATTCAGTCGGTTTTTTCTCTGTTTTCCCCCAGAAAGCGTCGTTATCAAGACTGCACACGAGTCATCTAGATGACTTTTCCTGATGTAATGTGAATGTATCAACATTGTGGGAAATTGCAAGAATTTATACCTTCCTTAGCCCGTTCAAGACTGAACCGAGTTCTGTGAGTGATAATACGCCAATACTAAAACATCACTAATCCGAACGTTTAGCAATTTTTGACCAGGTGGCTGCTTAACGCATGGCGAATGTTATGCAGAAAGCTCCAAGATAGCTTTCTGCATGACTTTCGCCATGCATTAAGCTGCCATCTGTCTTACATGTAAAGGTGGATGATGTTCCTCATTTACGTGGTCCGGTTAACTAGGATTTACAGCAGCTGTTTCATAGGAAGGCTTGATATGTCGTCTGTATATTTATTTGATAGAACATAAATCTTTTTCAACATCATAACTCAGCGAAAACCAATTAAGGCATACATGCGTTTAGTATACAGTAGCTAATGTATTCAAACTGTATACTGTGACCACTCTTTACACTCGTCTCGAAGAGACGATTCCAAAGAGCGGTCACAGTATACAGTTTGTAGGAGAAATAAATGAGTAATTCTTGAATATGTTTAAATTTATGCATTTTATTTGAACATCTCATATCACATAGTAACTCTCAGTATGCAAATCACTGATTCTTATCCTGCTATTAAAGTCGTTGTCTGCTCAAACTTATATCTCGTACAAGTTTTTACTGAATTTCAATTCGTTCAAACATTTGAGAAACACTGGACCGTTTGTCAAACAGGTTGGATCCTGATGAGACGCCGAGTTACTCGGCGTCTCATCAGGATCCAATCTGTTTGCAATTTCGAATCTCTGGTTGCGATTAGCGAGAGAATTGTCGTTGAAGACCAGTGGGAATATGCTGACTCATCTATTCCTGCAGCTGTTAATCATGAAAAGGGTTCGGCTATTACGTTACGTTTGTTTCTATTTGTGAAGTGACCATTATTACACATATCTGTTCATCCACAGTTAATCACCAGGTAGGGGGTGTTCTTGAATAAAACGCAATTTAAATATATTCGTCATGTATTTTGGCAACGACACTGAAACGCATGTTCTGCCAGATAAAAGAGGGGCATTCAATATGTTTAAATATATATAAATATTCATAAATTGCCGTTTCTAAACGCAAATGAAAGCAATTTAGAAACACCAACATTCATTATACGCATTTGTCATACAGACAATATACAAAACTTAACTACTGTATTAAAACCCAGGCTAATCCAAACTTAAGAAAGACTTAAAAACATTTCCTATGCATGAGAGAAAGGGTTAAATTAGATATCCCGAGCTTCAGATAAAGGTACGTACTCAAATACTAAAATCGTCATTTCTCCACCAAACCCTATGTTGTGACCACTCTTTAGAAGTGTCTCTTCGAAATGATTCTAAAGAATGGTTACAACATAGGGTTTGGTGGAGAAATAAAGAAGTTATACTTGAACATATGTCAATTTACGTATCTTATCTGGAGCTCTGCAAATGAATACATGTATAGACCCAATCTGCCAATTCCTATTTTGAGACCACGTTTCTACTCGGGACGATTCTAAAGAGTGATCACACAACTTACTGTTTGGTGGAGAAATAAAGAAGTTGTGCTTTCACGCATTTGCTCCCACGATCCCATACAAATGTATATGAGACGTAGGCAAACAGTGTAGACTCTGATGCGGCGTCTGATCAAAGTCTATACTGTTTGCTGATAGGAATTTCAATATAAAACAAAACGCAATTGAAAAATTAGGCAATGCACCCCTTAGATAAAAGTTTGACTAATGCAATATATAAATTTGGAATAAACCACTGGCAGCAAATGGGTTAAAATGTTTTAATCTATGAGTCCTATCTGAAGCTCTGGATATTGAGTTATTTTTTTAAAAGCGAAGATTAAACAATAATAAACCTGTTCACACCTTTGCAAACAGAGTAGACTCAAATCAGACGGCTTATTTGCGAGCAGCCTGGTCAGGATGGGTCTGCCCTGTGTGCTTATAACACAATAAAGATATGATTTACAGTCTTTATTGAATATAGGAGTGTTAAAAAGCAGGTGGTTGCTTAACTCTTTCACTGTTCTATGTTTTTTCCAAAGTTCAATATCTAATGAATATTCATGGACAAAATAGTTTTAACGTTATATGGAAGGTGGAACATTGTAGCCATCTTAGAAAGTATAGAAACAGGTCTATCAAATTCCATTAGCAAACTGAGCATACCCTGATCAAGCGGGTCCGTCTGATCTGGATCTACTCTGTTTGCAGATGTATGAAAGCATGTTTATATGAGGGGACGGGTTGTTGCAGGGGAAACTAATGTCGAAAGCTCATATATGAGCTATTTGCATTAATGTTGTCCTGCATTAAGCTACCGCCTGCCTTACAGAGCCATAAATAGAACCCTATGTGACGGCCGTTTAAGACATGCTATAGATGGCCGCTTAAGACAGGTTTCACTATACTGAACACTTTTCAACAGCAACTTTTTGAAAAGCAAAATTAAATGATAATTAACATTTACACCCCTTTACAAATAAAGCAGAGTAGACCCTGATCGGACGGATTCTTTGCGAGCCGTCTAATCAGGACTAGCTTTTTCTGTTATGTTTATTATAATATAGATTCGTCCATGATAAAAGCAATTCCTATTGGGGAAAGGGTTAAAATAGATATTAAAATCATACATTATTGATTTTGAAAGCAAATACTAAATGGTTATAACCATATTTTCTATAACAGATCCTTAATGTATTAGATTTTGTGTTAACCTTTTCACCCCATTAATATTTATAATATGTATACTAGAGTTAAGGAATATTATTTAGGAGTATACATTAGGTGCTTTTATAATGGCAATGAACTAGGGTATAGTTGGTCAATTCAGAAACTGTAGAATCAGACCTATATTACATGTATTTCATAAGTAAACAGAAAAGACCCTGATCAGACGATTCTAAAATACCCCCCCCCTCCTCAAAAGTCATCAGCAGGAGGGAATGGGTTAATTTGTCATTGATGCCAGTAAATTCATTTCAATTAATTAATTATATATGTTTGAAAAAAAGGTTTGCAAAGGCAGGAAGAATGCGTTTATATTATATGAAGGGTGGTTAACCCTTATAGCGCTGAATTTTTATATGGACTATTCCAAAATTCAAACAGGTTAGGCTTATTATATGGTGAATATGTAGGTCTTTTTCTAAAGAAAAGTGTTACATGACAGACATTGCAGACCCAGATGAGGGTTCCTCTAGGAGCCCTCTCATGTGGGTCTACACTGTTTGCAAAGGATTACAGTGACTCGTGTCACGCACAGTACGGGTTAAATATGTAAAATATGCATAGAACAGATTCGCCAGTTCATTACAAAAATGATTTCCTTTGTTTAATTATATATATAGAGGAAAATAATAAGTTTGAAGTATCTTTATAACAAGTAACACATTTTATTTATAACATAAATATTCTATATGCATGACATATAAGTTTTGCACATGTAGCTTATTCATGTGATGCGCTTTTTAACGCATATATCCTGTGGGAAATGATCGCTATATAAATGTGGTATAATAATGATGATTATAATAATGATAATAATAATAACAATAATAATAATAATAATAATAATAGTAATAATAATAATAATAATAATAATAATAATAATAATAATAATAATATTAATAATAATAATAATAATGATAATAATAATAATAATAATAATGATAATAATAATGATAATAATAATAATAATAAATAATAATAATAATGATAATAATAATGATAATAATAATAATAATAATAATAATAATAATAATAATAATAATAATAATAATAATAATATTAATAATAATAATTATAATAATAATAATTAATAATTATAATAATCATAATAATCATAATAACAATGATGATAATAATAATATCTGTACTTGCAATATATGGGGAAATGTGTTGATGACCTTTGCAGACTCGGCGGTTTCATTAGAACCCAAACTGTTTGACATGTGATATATTTTGACAATACAAAAAAGTAATTTTGACAATTGTACGATGCCATCTGTAATTGCCTATGTAAACAGTTTGGATCAAGATGATACGCCGAGCAACACGACATCTCATCAGGATCCAAACTGTTTGTCACTGTGACTGTGTTTTGAAACAAACATGAAGATTTGTTCTGTTTTGTTTTTAAACAAGAAAATTGCAGCAGACGACAAAGTTTGCCGACGACAAGAGCTTGCGGCAAAAGAGATCAGTAAACGTAATTACGACCGTTTCGCACTTAACCTTGATTTAACCCTTAACCACGACATAAGTCTATAATTTCCAAACAGCTAGTTCCAGATGATACTGTTAGAAAAACAACCTGGAACCTGATGAGATACCGAGTTACTTCAGCGTCTCATCTGGATCCAATCTGATTGCAAATGTCGGTCATGACGCCGATAGCATGCTAATGGTCATCTGCACCCTGTTCTACATTTGGTTTGTTCTAAGAATTGATAAACCATGAATGTATCTATTGTTTATAAAGAAGTTTACATTTTGTCATGCCACATGCCTTTGTTCCTGTTGCAGAGATGCAAAAATAGCCGTTTTGTGTGATATTTTTTAAATTTGTTTGTAAATTATCGATGTGTAGGGTATGACACACCACAGAAGAATGATTACAAGGGGGAAATGAATACCTTCCGTTTGGCAGGTACTACATGGCAACTGTACATTTGACTATTGGATCATTAGATGTTGGGTACTTTACTTACCCTACGAATTCAGATACCTAGTACCGTACACCTATCTAAACCGGGCGTTGATTTAATATAAATATCGGTTTTGGAGACAGGTGGCAGCTTAATGCAGGGAGGAAGTCATACAAAAAGCCCCTCTAGGAGCTTTTTGTATGATTTCCACCTTGCATCAACCCATTATCTCATAGGCTATTTTTAGATACAGCCACTTTGAATAAATCTACCGAAAAGGAGCATTAACTAGAGAAAATATTTTTTTTTAGAATTTTGTAGTTTGAAACCATTAAGATAAATAGAGCATTTGCTCCTATAGGAGCAAATGCTCTATTTATCACAATGGTTTCACAAACTGACTTCTACAGAGTCGCCAAAAGTCGTCAATATGAGGGAAAGGGTTAAGCAGCCACCTGCCTACACGTATCTAAATTCTTCTCTGCTAAGATTCCGGTTTAGAGGGGTTTTACTGCATAACATTTCCACCAAAACTGAGTGTTGCACCATTCTGATACATTTAACATTCTCCCGTTGAGTATTCTTGGAAGGAATAATTATATCACGAATATGTATTAACTGAAGTTTTATAATGGCAGTATCGCATGTGTACGTATGACGAATTGGTAATGGAATAAACTATTGAATTAACCATTCGCTTGCTATTCACGTCAATATACCTACCTGTAAATAGTGAAGACCCAGATGAGACAGCTCCTGCAGGAGCTGTCTCATCAGGGTCTGCACTATTTACAAGTTGATTGTGCAACCATTGCACTCCACAGCAGTGATTGCACAGCGAAATACTCGTTCACAGTGAAGATATATGTAATTATACAACAGGGCATGGGTAAAGAAGGATAAATGTATTTTAAAATTCAGCAAGAGAAGGGTTAAATGTATTATAGTCTAATAACTAAACAGATCAGACACTAATCATATTCATCCTACAGTAGTTATTCTGGTCTGGGCCTACTTTGCATAGACCTGATAAATAGTTTGTATGAGGGGAAGGGTTAAATTAACCTAGCAATTGGTTAAGAATGATCAGTAACTTGATATGTGTCTGCACTGTTTGCCTATGTCTATCTGTCTGTCTGTCTGGATATCAAAGGCATAATGGCTTATTCATCCAGAGTAGACTGTAAAGCTGAATAAGTCAGTTTGGCAAAATTTTGATAACTTTGAAATATACTGACATAGAACCGCATGGAAGCAGTTTGATCTGGGTCTGCACTATTTGACTAAGGTATTCTGTCTGCTTACTTTATGGTTATAAGTGTCGAATTATCTATAGTATTCGGATACCCAATCTCCACTCAATCTTCCAATCGGTTTATCAAGCTGGGTAATTCAATTCTGCTTCATTTTGATACGTGTAACATATTATCTCATAAGCTATTTTTAGACCCAACCTCTTTGGTTAAATCTACTATTAAGGAGCATTTTATTTCTAGAAAAGGAGAACATTTTAGAATTGTGTAGTTTTCAAGCCATTGTGATAAATAGAGCATTTGCTCCTATGGAGCAAATGCTCTATTTATCTCAATAGTTTCAAAAAGACATTTTTACAGAGGCATTAAAGGCCTCAATATGATGAAATGGGTTAAATCAGATAGCGTAGAACCTGATCAAATTATTACGCTGGGGTTAGTTTGATATAGGTCTTCACTACCTTGTCCGAGATTTTGTCTATCCGAATACTTAGGGTAATTAGACATAAAACATGTTCAACGCTTCATTTAATTGTCTGGCACCGTTTATGCCCAGTATATCTAACAAACGTAAACGAAACGCCACTCACATCTGAACTATGAGCATTCTGGAGCGATGCTTTGATGGAAGAACACGATAGATAGCAATGATTCAGGCATACCTGTATGAGACACGGGAAGAGTAAATATGATTCAGTCGACAGACCTCTGACAAAAAATAATTTCCTAACCTTTAATATGCAAAGTACGAACAGACTTGCATTTGAAAACAGCTTGGATCCAGTGAGACGCCGAGTAGGCCCAACTCGGCGTCTCATCAGGATCCAAGATGTTTGCCACTCGATCAATAGTCGTATTTGTTTTCTAAGCAGATTCTTGAATCAATTTGAAATGCAGATCATAATTATTTGAAATGACAATCATTTGCCGTATGATTAATACATCCTTCCCGTCTTTTAATTAACCTTTTCCCTCTTATAAACGTGTTTCACTCATTTTCAAACAGAGTAGCTCCGCATCAGACGGGGAGCCGTCCGATCAGGTTCTGCTCTGTTTGCTATTGGAATTTGATAGATCTGTTTCTTAAGTACAATATTTCACCTTCAATATTTCATTATAATTATTTCGTATATGAATATTCAGTACGTATTGGAATTTGGAATAAATATACTGTACAGCAAGAAAACGGATAAACTCCTTTCATACTTCTGCAAACAGAGTAGAAGTCATCTGATCAGGATCTGCTCTGTTTACTTACAAAAATGGTAATAAATCTGAAATTACAATTTCTACCAATAGCAAAAAAAAAAAAAAAAATGTGGATCTACATGTATGCTATTGGAAAAAAAATCAGCTAATCAATATGCATGACTTCATTATAGCTTACATGTACATGAATATTCATCAGGGAAATAGTTAAAACAACAACTGAGCAGCGTCACGTACGAGAGTGTATTGCTCGGTACATACGAGAGTTGTCCCAAAATAGGGTGATACATTTTATACATGTAATTTGAAAACTATTATTGCGACATCAATATTCATTTGTGAATAACTCTACCAAGTTTCAAATCAGTATCTCCAAAATTGAATTTATTTATAGAGTATTTTCGCGGTGTATTGTTGTTTGGTTTTTTTTAATTTATCGACAGACGGCTTCATAATAAATAAAAAATGATCAGCGTAAATTTCATAATGAAAGGACGTCAACAAGATGTAACTAAATTTGTCACGCTATTTTGGGACAACCCTCGTATATTGCAGAGGTCGCCTTGTTTCGCTGCCATTGTCGGACATGTCACTAGCTACATGTGTATGCAAACAGTTTGGATCCAGATAACTCGGCGTCTCATCAGGATCCAAACTGTTTGTTACTGTTATTTGTTTTTATAAAAAACCATACAAATAAAGAGAAAGTGAAAACTGAAAATTATAGCAGACGACAAAGTTTGCAGACGACAAAAGTAGACAGCGAAAGAGTTACAATACCCTATTATCTATAGCTGAACACAGTGTATACCCTACTGATGCATGTCATCTGTTGATTAGAATTTAAGGTTTAGCTTACTGGGAATACTTGTCTGACTGATGTTAGTACATGATAATTTCACCCTGCATTAACCTATTACATGTACCTCATAGGCAATTCTAGGTCCAACCTCTTTGAATAAGCCTACCGAAAAGGAGCATTTACTAGAGAAAAGTCACATTTTAGAATTGTGTAATCCTGAATTCATTTAGATGAATAGAGCATTTGATTCATAGGAGCAAATGCTCTATTTATCATAATGGTTTCAAAATGTGACTTTTGCAAGGCGGCAATATGTAGAAATGATTAGACGCCGAATTTACAAATGTTGTTCAGCTCGCGTGTTAACAACAGCTTATATTTAGATGAGACATCGCGTTCTTTGGGGTCCAACCAGGATAATGAAATTAAATCATTTTGACACTCTGGGGGTTTTGTAGGAAAATGGATGAAACTGTATCTTTGAATTAATATTCCTCTACAGGTTCAGGTTGGTGTAACCATGGACCTGTATGTGACTGGCATTTGCACACGGCTTAACCTTTTACTGCATAACTACGTCTTCTATCCCTTTGCAAAAAGAGTAGACCCAGATCAGACGGTTCCTCTAGGAGTCATCTGATCAGGGTCTGCTCTTTTTGTTTATGAAATAGTATAGATATATCTTTATAGTTTCTACCAAGGTTAAACTCTCCTGTGCGCATAATATGCCATTATAAAGCTAAAAAGTGAATATAATTACAGTAAAACCTGTATATACCAGACGTTAAATTGAGTATAAATATCGGGATTGGAGACAATTGGCCGCTTATTGCAAGGTGAAAGTCATGCAGACAGCTCCTCTAGGAGCTCTCTGCGTGACTTTCACCCTGCATTAAGCAACAACCTGCCTAAAAGTATCTAATTATGTTCTACTAAAATTCCTGTTTAGAGAGGTTTTACTGTATATCAAACATTTATAACATCAATGTTTATTACTTGAATATTCATGGGGTACAGGGTTTAATCTAGACGAGACACCGCGTAGATTGGTAACTTATCAGGATCCAATCTATTGTCACCCAGCCAATAGTTTCACAAGTTTTGATTAATCCCTTCCGTGCCACGTTGACGGGTCTATGATATCCTATGCAAACAGTTTGGATCCAGATGAGACGCAGAGTAACTCGGCGTCTCATCAGGATCCAAACTGTTTGACACCCCATTTACTGTTTTATATAGAAATTGGAAGAAGTGCAAACTCTAACACTAAGTTAAGACGTAAAGTTATCCAGCAGACGACATTGATGGCACCGAAAGGGTTAATCGAAAGTAAGAAAAGAAATATTACAGATAAACAATTCAGCAGATATCAGATTGTTCCACAGGCTGAGGATTAAATAGTTGTTCCCTGCTTTATTCTTTATTACATAAACGCCTTCTACAGCATCGTTGTTTCTTTAGATGCTGATAAATTCATTGAAGTTAAATGTTCCATCCTAGTTAAATGTAAACTACTTTTTTATGAAGAGGTATAATTCGCGAGAGCTTTTTTGAATGACAAACAGTTCAGATCCTGAACAGGGGTATTCAATAGGAACCAACTGATTTGGGTTTGCACGATTTGCAAATTCCAGCGCATTTCTTTCCCGTATTCAAAGAGATAACCCTTTTGCCTGCGAGCATGTTTTACGTGCTTAGAATATCGTCTATCACAGATTTCAAGATCAAGTTTTCTCCATCCGTTTTTCATAACATAAAATCAGAATGTCAAGTACAGTGCTCCCTTCCTACAACGACCCTCTCAATAACGATTCCCTCCTTACAACAACGCATGCCACTGTTTCCAAAACAACAAGGCTCCCCAAACAACTTTTTTCTATCGTATTTTCCTTATGCCTCCATCAAAGGGTGTCGTTGTAGAGAGGGAGCACTGTAGTCTGGGCACCGTTGAGACGTCGATTGACCCAGAATCACATCTTGGTGCTAACTGTTTGCTAACGTTACTAAATATTCAGTACAAATCTCGATTATTCGATTACTTGATTATTCGATTTTATTGGATAGACGAAATTAGATCTTTTTAGGCAAGTGGCTGCTTAATGCATGGTGAAAGTCATGCAGAAAGCTCCCAGAGGAACTTTCTGTATGGCTTTCACCATGAATTAAGCTACCACCTGTCTTAAAGATCGATAATAATAGGTACATGTATTGTAGTGTTCGACTTATCGAGATAGTACTGTACACTAAAACCTCTGTATAACGGCCACCAAATTACATCAATTATTTTTGTTAAAGGCAGGAGGCTGAGGAGCGTTCTGTTTTACTTTCACCTTGCTTTAAACAGCCACCTGTCCAAAATACCAACTAATTAACACAATTCAGTGGCCGTTACAGAGAGGTTCTACTGGTTGTCAGTAAAACGCTCTTAAATGTCAATCTAGGGCATTTGTGGGTATATATTTTGAAACAGGACACCAACAAAACGATACAGAAGTTGTGGGCATGATAATATGATACTTACAAAACAGACGCACCCCATGATACAATATATTGTTGGTTTGCTAATTGTTGAGGGGGAAATCAGTTGTCTTTTTTGAAATATCATCGTTATCGTGTTATTTTTTGTTTCATTTTTTAAATTTCTGAATTCTGATAGAGAAGACTGAGGATATTCTTAGACAGGTGGCTACTTACTGTAGGGCGAAAGTCTTGCAGAAAGCTCCTAGAAGAAAGCTCCTACAGTAGCTTTCTGTATGGCTTATACCCTGCCTTAGGCTGCCTATTGTCTCTAAGGCCGATATTTATACTAAACTGAACGCCCTGTTTAGAGGGTTTTACTGTTTATGAGCAAATGGAAAAAAGAGTATTAAACTGAAGAACTAAGTTGAACACCCATATCTTACTATGATATGAGTGTGTCAAAACTAAAAACTAACCCTTCGCTTGTTATTCACGTCAATATACCTACCTGTAAATAGTGAAGACCCAGATTAGACAGCTCCTGCAGGAGTTGTCTCATCAGGGTCTGCACTATTTACAAGTTGATTGTGCAACCAGTGCACCCCACAGCAGTGATTGCACAGCGAAATAATTGTACTAAGTGAAGATATATGTTATTATACAACAGGGCATAGGTAAAGAAGGAGAATTGCATGTTAAAATTCAGCAAGAGAAGGGTTAATACACAGCCATCCTACCATAGATATAATTATGATTATGCTGGCGAAAACATTTGACATAATATTAGAAGAGCAAATAATATAGACCCTAAACAAAGGACCCTTATCTATGTCTACACTGTTTGCTCATGGACTGTGTATTAGATTTTGGAAAATTGTGGGCGGAAAATGAAGACGATAAGCAGTTAACCTTATCGCTGCCAATGTTGCATCTGTGATTACCTATGCAAACAGTTTGGCTCCAGATGAGACATTGAATGATTCGGCATCTCATCAGGATCATCACTGTTTATTACATTGGCTATATTTTTAGAAATAAAAATGAAGACAAAAATGGAAACAAATCGAAAATTGTCGCAGACGACTAAGTTTACAGACGATAACAAATGGTAGCGAAGGAGCTAACCCTTTCCCTTATGTAAGCGCATTTTGATGCATCTTCAGAGTAGACCCAGATCAGACGGCTCCTATAGGAGTCGTCTGATCAGGGTTTGGTCTTTTTGCTTATGGTGTACATGTGCATGCAATATAGATCTGATTCTACAGCTTCTGCCTGAGGCAAACTTTCCTGTGTTCATATGCCATTATAAAAAATAATATTATCAATATTCATGACTTCATTATTTCCTACATGAATATTCATCAGGGAAAGGGTTAATATTGTAAATATAGTTGAACATTGATAGCTCGAACGATAATAACTCAAACATCAGGATAACTCGAAGTAAAAGTTCGGTCCTTCCAAAATTTAGAATACAAAATTATTCTAAACTGTATCACTGTTTATATCTAGAAACACACGTGACAGCTTAAAGCAGGAGCTTTCAGTTTTACTTTAAACCTGCATTAAGATTTGATCTTGAGAAATTGTGCAGATTTGACACCGGGTGACTCGAACCTTTGTTATCTCTAGGTAACTGGTATGGTTCCTTGAAGTTCGAGATATCGAAGTTTCACTAGATAATGAAAAGTTGATATTTTTCATGTTAAACCTTTCGGCGCCGAATTTCTAATTGTCGTCTGCAAATCAATTTAGTTACTAAGTAAGTCATTCGGTAAAATAAGGAAATGAGATAAATAAATGCAAATTTCAAAAGAATAAAGCACAGACATAGAAATAGAGCTTGAGACAAAAAGAGAAGTCCCTGATCAGACGCCGCCTTGAAAAGGCGGCGTCTGATCTGGGACTGCACAATTTGTCGTGGTGCATTTTTGGGACATTGGCGGTGAAAGGGTTACAGTAAGAATAGTTGACAAAACCTGTTTTAATATACTTAAAACGCGTATGTTTTTCTCGGTATATAGCTGTGTTAGTTTATATAGAACTGTAACGAACACAGGACTTTAATTCGTTGGAGTATTCCATGTGGACTACACGGAATATATGGACTTGGCTTACAAGGACTTTTAGGACTATAATGGATTATATGGACTAGCCATCACTATATAAGCCTTTACTACTCCAATTGTACGAGTTGGTCATAATGTCATACTGTTAGAGTGATTTTGGAATTATAACTGATAAATCCTACTACGACTTGTGTTTATTGCCTCCTGAGAAAACTCTGGTCGTTACATTGGTGGCAGCGATGGGATGCAATTCCAATGAGGATATTGTATTCCGTTAATTTATTCGGTCAAGAGTTTTTCATTAGTGCTTGTTGGTATACAACATTGTTTTTCGAGAAGTTGACGAACTTTGAGAGCTACAGTTTTGCAACATAGTATGTCCAGGCAGCAAGGAGGTAAAAACAACATGAAGTCAACGTTGGATTATCCAGCTGTGTGTTCAACTCCAGCAGAGCATGGAGATAAACCCGAGTCCGAGGCCATTTGCCTTATCCAGTGATTC
Organism: Azorinus chamasolen; assembly: GCA_963576725.1. NCBI lineage: Eukaryota > Metazoa > Mollusca > Bivalvia > Cardiida > Solecurtidae > Azorinus > Azorinus chamasolen. The sequence goes on along the minus strand of OY755253.1, from coordinate 30,673,228 downwards.
AGGGGTGGATGAGGTGTTTTTTCCAGATGACTTTAACGAACATTCGGTAGGTGGACACCATTTTCCCCCAATTCTTAAGGAAAGGAAAGAAGATTGTGTTGCTATTGAAAGAACTTGGCACTTGAATTGGTGGATTAAGTTTCTGTTGTTTTGGAGTTTGGTTTTTCTAGTGACAATTGTTTTCCATTTCGGTGCAGAACAGTTTATTCATATACAGGCCAAAGTTTCGGACATTAAGGAATCTCTGGAAGATGTATATTTTCCGTACGTTGTACTGGTGGGTGTTTTTTTAATGTCCTGCGCATTGATTTTCTGTTATGACTATCTTGTAATACCAACATTTGACACTACTGGACCTAGAGACAACGCTTTGTCGTCAGTACCAAAACGGGAAAAAACTAACGCCGGCAATGTTGGAAAGAGTGATACTGTGAGTGCAGAATCATCATCCCGTAATTTTTCGTGTCGCAGAACCTTTAGTGGGACTGGTCTTGATGCATGGCACGACTTTAGGAGGTACTTCAATAATCTGGCCATCTTAAACAAATGTTCAAAAGAAGAGTCCAGAAGAACTTTGTTGTGTTCCTTACGCGGACAAGCAGAAGCTTATGCTTATGGATTGCCGTCTAGTGTTCAAAGTGACTATGAATCGCTGTTTTCCAAGATGGAACAGAGATTCGGAATCGTGAATATGAAAGATAGCTATGTAGCTGACGCTAGATTACGGAGAAAGCAGAAAGCTGAGTCATACAGAGAATATGGTCAAGCCATTGGAGATTTGTTCAGAAAAGCCAATCCAGACAATGTAGAAATTGTGAATGAGCTGACAGTGACAACGTTTCTAGAGAATTGCAGTGATTCGGCTGATTTTAGACTTGCTGTGAAAAGAACTAGGCCGAAGTCATTGCATGATGCAATAACTGCCGCTGTGCAGGAAGAAAGTTTGAGATTGACAGAACGCGAAAACCACAAAAGTGACTATAAAGGCAGCAAGGTTTATCGGATAAGAAGAAATTCGCATCGCTCAAAACGACAATTTGAATCGAAACATTCAGTAAGAACTCCTAATCCAGTGGATCATGGTGGAATGACAGAAAACCAGGGAAACTAGGCTCGACCGGATCAAGAGGTCGGAGTACGGTCGAGATGAACAAAAGACCTCTTTACAACAACGAAAACCTTTGTGACAATTCAGTAGCAATTAATTTGAAACCACGAATGAGAGTTTCAGGAAAAGATTGTGTTGCTATTGAAAGAACTTGGCACTTGAATTGGTGGATTAAGTTTCTGTTGTTTTGGAGTTTGGTTTTTCTAGTGACAATTGTTTTCCATTTCGGTGCAGAACAGTTTATTCATATACAGGCCAAAGTTTCGGACATTAAGGAATCTCTGGACAGGTGCCAGAAGAACATTCAGTGTACCTTACTATAGTGATGTGAGTGATGATGAGTCCTGTTTTAATGACAGAGCAAACGCTAGTACAAATGACGCTTTTCAAGAACTTTTGAATTCTCTACAGAGTCATTCTAGTGAAACCGGAAATGCCAATATTCAGAATGAAAAGGACGTTCCGACGTCAACTGTTACTTCCTGTCAAAAAGAGACAGTCACAACTTCAGCAGACTGTCATCCTGTGCTCAGTTTGGATGACTCATTTAACTTTGATGCATTGGATTACGTTGACGTTCTTGAAAATCAACCAAATCCTAAACAACCAACTGACAATACACCAACTGACAATACAGCAACTTATTCAACAAACTGTGAAGTTCAGCAAAGTCAGACAGTTCAGACTTCAGCTATTAGTTCTTGTCCACAAGATACTTCTTCAGCAGATTATCATCCAGTGTTAAGTTTGGATGATCCATTCACTTTTGATTATTCTAATGTGTCGGACAATCAACCTGTATCTGAGATCCCTGTTGGAGATAACAACGCAGAATCTGAGACGACTGAAAAGGAGCAGGTAGCCAGTGAGGAAAACGAGGTTAATGACAGAGTATCTAGTGAGCATATAGAAACAGTGAGCATTTCGAGTGATGAGCAAAAGACAGACGCTGACGTTGACGAAAACAACAATGTTAATCAGGAACACTTCGTTATTTCAGCGATTAATCTCACTTTACAAAGAACAACCAAAATAGTGAATGGAGTACCGACTGAAGTTACCCGATCCGCTTCAATCGGTTATACCGAGGATATTGATATTGAAAATGTGAGTCCACAGAGACTGTTTAGAATATTCCAGGATGAATTTAGACACTATGCCGAGAAGATGCATCACGCAAAGGCGTGACTGTTTAAGTTTCATAGCAGAGAGCTGAATTTTAAGTTTGTGTTAATTTTGTTAAGAGTTTCTTGTTACCCTTTATTTTTATTAAAACTCTGGTCGTTACAGAACCTTTTATTATAGCTGATCACCATTTTATTGCTGATAATGGAATTGTTACTTTTATTGTTTATGTACAACCTCTATTAATGAGTCGCACTCGCGGTAATGAATGTTTTACTTGGTAAAACATGCTTGTTGTCCGATTTACAATCGTCACTTTTAAGACTTTCGTGTCGTTTTTTCTTCATTCTTAAATAAATCGTTAATTTTGATTTTGTAGAAGTCTTGCATCATGATATTTCTTAAACTACCTAAATTAGAAAGTATCTAATCAGTGTTTAAACTGTTTGTCTACATGATTATTTGGTCTTGGGTTACCCTGTTATCCAAGAGAAAAAACTGCATGCATCGGAATATAACTAAAACGTTAATTAAATCACAAGGAACAAGGGGAAAAGGTTCATACATATTCATGGTGTTAACGAAAAGTACATGTATCTGAGATGTTGTAGGGTGGGTATTTAGGGTCGTTTGTAAGGGGACAGTAATCGATGCTACACATACATGTACATACAGTAAAACCTCATTAATTCCAGCACACATTAGTATCAATATATTTTTAATTCTTCTCTTGCTGAATTTTAAAATACACTTCTCCTTCTTTACCCATGCCCTACTGTATATTTACATGTATCTTCACTGTGTACAAGTATTTCGCTGTGCATTCACTGCTATGGAGTGCACTGGTGGCACAATCAACATGTAAATAGTGCAGACCCAGATGAGACAGCTCCTGCAGGAGCTGTCTCATCTGGGTCTTCACTATTTACAGGTAGGTATATTGACGTGAATAGCAAGCGAAGGGTTAAGACAGGTTGCTGCTTCATGCAGAGTGAAAGTCGTGCAGAAAGGTCCCATGGGAGCTTTCTGCACGACGTTAACTCTACTCCTGTAGGAGCATTACTTTTGACCTATATTAAGCCGTCACATGCAAAGTGATACATTTCTATATTGTATTGGTAGAAACAAAAAGATAGTTCGAGTTGTCGCGAAGTTCGAGTTATCCGAGTTCGATATATTGATGTTCAACTGTTCATGTACATGTAGGCGATAAAAAGGAATAACAAAGAAAATATGTTTATGTTTGTTTATATTTAAATTAATCAAAAACATATGACAGGATGTTGTGAACATTGATCAATGAATCATATAATGAACATACATGTAATATGTTATTATTTACCCGCTAAACAAAATGTCTGCTCGACAGTTGATGCATTTTGATGCAGATTTCATTCTCATCATATTCTTTTAACCCTTTTCTCCATGGATATTTATATAAGAAATAATGACATCATGAATATTAATTAGACTGGTTTTAATACTGATACATTAACAAGGAAAGATTTGAATATGGCGGAAACTGTAGAACCATATCAGTATCATATCATAAGCAAACAGAGCAGACCCTGATCAGACGGCTCCTTAAGGAGCCGTCTGATCTGGGTCAAATATGTTTGCAAATGCGTAGAAAGGCGTAGAAAGGCGTATTGATGTAGTAAATGACTAAGCTGTCTGACACTCGGTCGATAGTTTCTAAAAAAAGCTTGATCATTTCGAAAGTAGTGAAAATTTCGCCAGACCCGTATCTGAGCAGACATTATTTTTTTTATACAGCATGCTAAGGGTTAATTATTGTACATACTGTTTAGTTTTTGTGTACATGTATTTGGCACAATAAAAACTTTATCTACACTGATAGCGAAAAACAACAACAACATGAGTCATATCAATAATAATAATAATAATAATAATAAATTACCGTAACTATTTACACAACATATACAATAAAACTCCTCTAGACTTGACGTTGAATTTAGTATAAATATCGATCTTGGCGACAGGTGGCAGCTTAATGCAGGGTGAACGTCATACAGAAAGCTCCTAGAGGAGCTTTCTGCATGACATTCACCCTGCATTAAGCAGCCACCTGCCTAAAAGTATCTTAAATTATTCTCTACAAGAATTCCGGTTTAGAGAGGTTTTACTGTAATATCATCATCATCATCATCATCATCATCATCATATCAAAATAAAATCACAACACTTAGAATACTGATACGTATTTCCATTCTGGGTCTAATCTGTATTGAAAGATGAGTCAACAAAAAGACTTATGCTTTCTCTTAACCCATTACTCAATGAATATTCATGTAAGAAGTAATGATATCATGAATATTAACTAGATTAACTGTAATGATAGCGCATGGACACCTTATTATGTTTAATCCTGACAAAAAATGTAGAATCACATCTGTAGTATATCATAAGCAAACAGACTATAGTATATCATAAGCAAACGGAGCATACCCTGATCAGACGGCTCATATAGGAGTCATCTGATATGAGTCTACTCTGTTTGCAAAGGCGTAGAAATGCGTATTTCTGGAGTAAAAGGTTAAAATATTCAGACCCCTTACTCTATGAATTTTAAGTCAGAAAGAATGACATCATAAATATCAATTAAATTATATGGCAATGGCAGAACCCGTAGAATCAGATCTATACCTTTATGACAAGAAAACTCTGCAGAACCTGGCCAGACGGCTCCTACAAGTGCCGTCTGATATGGGTCTACCTTGTTTGAACGTGTGTTATAATGCGTATCTATGGATTAAACGGTTAAAACAATGATAAAAAGCTGCTTGTAATGTATATCTAACCCTTCGCTTGCTATTCACGTCAATATACCTACCTGTAAATAGTGAAGACCCAGATGAGACAGCTCCTGCAGGAGCTGTCTCATCAGGGTCTGTACTATTTACAAGTTGATTGTGCAACCAATGCACTCCACAGCAGTGATTGCACAGCGATATACTTGTACACAGTGAACATATATGTAATTAATCAACAGGGCATGGGTAAAGAAGGAGAAATGTATTTTAAAATTCGGCAAGGAAAGGGCTAAACATACAGGTACAACATACGGGTTAGCTACTGTTTTACAAGGCCTATGGATGATGTTTTTGATGAACTGTTACAAAAAGCCAGGATCAAAGTTAAACCAGCATTACACCAGTATTAAAATACCTGGGGAACTAAAGTTATAGTCACTATTTGGACGCTGTTATCATTGACTAGACTGGTGTTTTGTGACCACGAAATACCCGTTCAAATACACAACACAGGTAAACAAACAATAATTACGAACATTTTTTTCTTTTTTTTTCTGAACGTATATTGGTCCATCGCCATTGTTTAAAGGAGTTGATCAAACATTTAAAGCCATGGAATTCTTGAGATTTACATGTATACAATGAAATGAGTCAACGAAACATACACACTGGATTTAAAACTGATGAATATTTGAGTAAGAAATAATGACCGTATGTGTACGTTAAATAGACGGATTTTGTATGTATGAACACATGGCAGCTCGTCTAGATATACGAGTATTACAGCGGTCATCTACTATACATAGAATCGTCGTGTTAGATATAATTATGAGTAACAAACAAAAACTGCTTAAGTACATGTAACGTACAGAATAACAGATACATGTACAGGTGCGTACTCAAATTCTAAAATCGTCATTTCTTTACCAAACCCCATGAGACGATTCTAAAGAGTGATCACAACATAGGGTTTGGTAGAGAAATAAATAAGTTGGTTTTGAAAATGTTTTCATTTTACACATCTTATCTGAACGACTGCTTTATGATATCGCGTATTGTAAAGAAACAGCGACGTGAATAATGCTATGAATGGATTTCATAACCGTCCTAGAGACAGGTCAATACGTTAAATCACAGGTTGACTATTTTACCCTTTACCTGTTGTATATTCATGTAAGAAAAAATACATTTTAAACATTCATTACCTGCACTTTATACTGGCATATGAAACACATGCGTTTTGATCATGTCGAAAGAAATGTTGAATCATACCTACATGTATATCATATTCTATTAGAACACAAACCAGAGCCTGATCAGACGGCTCATGTAGGTGTCACCTGATCTTGGTCTACTCTGTTTGCAAATGCTTTAAAACGACGGCTCATGTAAGGAGTTTAAACACATGTATAAACACTCTTAGAATAAAGAGTGAATCTCATTTGAAACAAACAGGGTGGTGTAATAATGCATGGTTTAAAGTGAAGCATTCACTAATACAGTAAAAACCCGCTAATTCAACCACCTAAAAGAGGTATAATGCTGGGTGCTAGATGCAGGTGGTAGCTAATGCAGGACAAAAGTAATGCAGAAAGCTCATTGTACTACTTTTACCCTGCATTAAGCAAAAACCTGCTTATAAAGAAACCCATATTTATTAAGTGGTCGCATTAGGGGAATTCTACTGTATACAACATCTAACACAAACTATCACAGATATAACATAAACATACCCCTTTTCTGCTTTTCAGATTAGAGGGTTTTTAACACATTTACTTCATATTCTTTTCAAAGACCCAACTTCTCTGAATAACAATACTAAATAAAATACAATTAGTGTAGTTTTGAAACCATTGTGATAACTAGAGAATTTCCTCTTATGGAGCAATTGACCTGTTTATCACATTAGTGTCAAAAAGTGACTTTTACAGAAGCATTAAAAAGGCTTCAATATAAAGGTATGGGTTAAATAATTGCCTCATGAATATTCATGTAAACATAAGGATACCACGTGAAGATATTAGCTGGATTTTTATGGTGGCACCTGAAACATTGGAATGTTTGGTCGTGACAAAAAACTGTAGAATCAGCTCTGCTCTTATGTAATCCTAGAAGCAAACAGAGAAGACCCTGATCAGACGGCTCCTATTGGAGCCGTCTGATCTGGATCTACTCTGTTTGCAAATGCGTGAAAATGAATATTTATGAGGTAAAGGGTTAATGTGGTACAACCTGTCTTGAGCTACAAATAAGAAGACGTATAATTATCTGAGCCTTTAAGGCAGGTTATAGCTTAATGCAGAAAGTAACACTATCGTATTGTATTAATCACCAACCCTCTCATAAAACTCATTCTTTTAACGAGTTTGTGGTTGCTTAAGAAATGTTTCATTTATTGTATACAATATATTTTTAAATCTGTATCCTTACAACTGCAACTTTCTTTAGCATTACCGCTCCCTTTTTACTCTATATAGCACACAAGTTACTATATCAAATGTCGTGGTCCCCACCTCAATCATGTACCTATGACGAAAGTCCAAACTGAGTAAATCTGTATGTATAATGCATGTACATACAGGTACATATGTATAGCAAGTTCAAATACAGAACACTTGTGTTCCGGACAAAGTTGAAACATTATGTCATGATGTCCTGGCGTACTCCACGCCCCTTTATGGTCCCGCTTTTTTACCGATATTTATAATATTCGCCATGTCTTAAGCGCCCTTGTTCCAACCAAATCTTCAATCGTCATAGTTGATATCAGTAACCACGTGTTCCTCGTGGAAATCTATATAACCATCCTCTGAAAAATAAATCACACATTGTTTACTGTTTATAATGATTGAGGACAAATACATGTATATGTTTAATGTTAAACAAACTATGAATATAGGTTAATATTGTTCATACAAAAAAATGCAAACAGAGCAGACCGGATCAGATGGCTCCTACAGAAGCCGCCTGGTTTGGGTCTTCTTTGTTTGCAAAGGCGTTAAATGGACGTATCTGTGGAGTGACTTGTTAATATGAATCTGAGAGAACAGATTTGTTTTAAAGCAATGATGTACTTACTGTCTGTGTCAAAAAGTTCCGCCACCCATAATTTCAGCATATTTCGTGGGGTCTTCTCGCACAGGTTTGTCACGAACTGTTTCACAAACGATTCTGAAACAACAACAACACTGGTTTCATTTCAAGCATTTCGTTACTGCAATATTACTTCATATCTGGCTTAATTCTTTCGCTGCCAAATTATGTTGTCCGCCAATTTCGCTGTCTGCTAACTGTGTTGTCTGCTGCAATTTTCACTTTCTTCATTTGTGTTTCAAAACCATAGTCACAATAACAAACAATTTGGATCCTGTAGAGACAACAATCTGTTTGCATAGGAACACAATCACAGATGCGACAATGGCGGTGACAGAGTTAAGAAACAAATATAACCCCACCTCCTTCAAACCGGTCATGATTATTATTGTTGTTGAATGTTATTTATCAATACTTTCTGTTTGTATCTGCATGTAGATAATGAACAGAAACAACACAGACAGGCTGTACATTTACAAACCAGTGCGATAAGTTCATGTACAAGCAAAATAGGATTTGGCGGAGAAATACAGGAACTTTTTTACCTTATATTCATTAACCCTTTTGCGACCAGTGGATTCTTCCATGCTTATATATTGGATCTCGGGGATGCCTTGCTTGTCTAAATTTTCATTTTCGTTTTGTTTTATATTTAAGTTCCTATCAGCAAACATTGTAGACAGATCAGACGCCGCATGATGCGGCGTCTGGTCTGAGTCTACCCTGTTTACATGTGTCCCATAAATGGAATCGTGGGAACAAATGGATTAAAATACTCCCCATATCTTGAGGTCTGAGAAATGTTTCCTACTAATAGTCATTTTCACGAGGTATGCTTTGACTAAATATTTTCGAAAGCAAATTTTGAACAAGGTGTGCATTGTGCTTAGTGAATTGGGATCTATTATAACGAGCTAAACAGTTTATATTCCAAGACTGTCCAATATCACATACCTTTCATAGAGGTTAAGGTATTTGCCATGGCAAGTTCAAACTGTCTCCTTCGGTGTTTGCAAAGTGTGTGTACAGCAAAATGACCAACAGTCCTGAAAAGACCAGAAGAAATATAAGTTGAAAGACTTTAGTGTTGTAATACATTTCCGGAAGTCTATATTAATTGTGTCACCCAGACAGAAATGGTTTTGAAGAAAATCAGATTATATGTATATAGCACCGTATAATATGTGAAAAATTATAACAATTTGCATGTATAGTAATATGAAATAGCTGTTTTGATCTTGTTCAATACCGAATCACAAATTTACATTTGTCTACAGTAAAGTGTATATCGTAGTAAAAGTGTAAAAATTCTTTCCCTGTTCTATGTTTATTTCAAATTTCAATACCTAATGAATATTCATTAACAAAATTGTGATAAAGAAATATGCAAGTTGAAACATTGTACACATTTTAGAAAGCAAAGAAACAGATCTATCAAATTCTGTTAGCAAACAGAGTAGACCCTGATCAGACAGCTCCTCTAGGAGCCGTCTGATCCGGGTCTACTCCGTTTGCAAATGCGTGAAAAAGTTTATATGAGGGAAAGGTTTAATAACCAGAAAATACCGATAAATGAATACAATAGAACCTGTCTTAAGCGACCATAAAAAAAGGTTTCTTGAAAGTACTGTAAGTCAGGTGGTTACTTAATACAGGTCAAAAGTGATACAGAAAGCTCCTATAGGAGCTTTCTCTATGACCTTTGCCCTCTATTAAGTAGTCACCTGCTTTTTTAAACTTCCTGTAACTAATTGATATACGGTCGATTAAGACATGTTCTGTTGTAATTATGTGTGTAGTCATATAACCAGTGCTAAGGATGAAAACCGTACTGAACTATCAAAATGTCTGATGTTACTTACCTTTCCTAAATACTCCCTTAAATGTACAGATGCACAGCTCTGATACATGTATTAACTTACTCAAAGTTGCTGCTTTTAAACAGCCACCCCTCCCCAAAAAGAAAACAAAAGACCAGTATCCACGTTTAAAATAAGGTGACCGATCAGATTCTACACTGGTGTTGTTACTCAAATCATCAAAGTATACATGTACAATGTAATAGATGAGAACTTGATCAGAAACAGCCAATTAATCTCTCGTTTTAACTCTTTCAGTTTATTTCTAAATGCCGTCTGCAAACTTATTTTGTTAAAAAATCCGGTAAAATGGAGAAATGAGATAAATTAATGAAATTTCAAAGGAATAAAGCACAAATATAAAAAAGAATGTTTTAGACAAAAGGCGGCGTCTGATCTGGGACTGCATTATTTTTGCGACATTGACGGTGAAATGGTTCAGCTGTTTGCACAGCTGAACAGTTGGATTTCAAATATAGGGGACTCAAATGACTAAGATACTCACGGTGACGTTTTTATGAGCTCCTTAAATTGATGATAAAAGTTGTCAAAGCTGTCCTCCTCTGGTTTCAGTGTCAAAGAATTGTCCTCGTCGAGTTTTAGCACGCCGCCCTCGGTTAAAGTCACTACAGCTAACAGTAGCATTACAGCGGTGATAGAAAACATATTTACTGACGCCATTTTGGGATCGTGCTTTACAGAAAAGAGATGTGATGCCTAATCTGTGTTCAAAACGTCGAGGATCTGGGGATGTAATGCCGAAGTCGAGTTAAACCTGAAAGACCAAGCAGAGATTAAAATATTCTGTGTAAAAATAAACATGATGAAAACAAAAGCCCTGCAAGAGAAAAGTGTCAGACCAGATAATACCGATTATACTTTCATTATACTGTCATTATACTTTCATTACACTGGTTATTTTTTCACTATACTGATTATACTGTCATTTTTCATATACGAATACCCACCCTTTACTTTATAAAGACGCCTTAAGATGCATTTGCCAACAGAGTAGACCCAGACCAGACGACTTCAAGGTAGAGTTAGTTGACCAAGGAATAATTAAGATTTGTTCCTATATTTTCTGTCATAGCCAAACTGGCATGTGTTCATATATTGTTATAAAGATTCATGAAATAAATATTTATTTTATCATTACTTCTTATATGTATACATGAATTACATGTATGAAGGTAACGGGTTAACCCTTTCGGAGCCAAATTTCTAATTGTCGTCTGTAATCTAAGTGTGTAAACTCATTCAATAAAATAAGAAAATGAGATAAATAAATGCAAATTTTAAAGGAATAAAACGCGGATATAATAAAGGGACTGAGACAAAAAGTGAAGTCCCTTATCAGATGCCGTCTTAAAAAAGGCGGCGTCTGATCTTGGACTGCACTATTTGTCGTGGCGCATTTATGCGACGTTGGCGGTGAAAGGGTTAAACGAACGTTATGATTTACGAATTGTCATAAGTACAACTTTACTTCTCTTTTTCAAATTACAAAATGCTGTGTAACTAGTGTTACATATAACATTCCCTTGCCACGCTTAGCTAATCGCCTAACCCCTACACCGCTGTGAAAAATGAAATGGCCGCTCAAATTAAAATCTGGTGCAATTTTGACTATTTCCGATTCGATTAACCATTTCCTTCACATTAACGCGTTTTAATGCATTTGCAAACAGAGAAAACCCAGATCAAACGGTTCCTATAGGAGCCGTTTGATCAGGGTCTGCTGTGGTTGCTAATGAAATTTGACATATCTGTTTCATCAGTTTCTAAAATGACTACAATGTTCCATCTTCCATGTTTCCTTATAACTATGTTGTCCATTAATATTCAGTATGTATTGAGATTTGGAATAAACACAGGGAATGGGCTAAGGGACAGGGAAAGGGTTAAGGGTTAAGAATACATTTGATGGGTGTCAAAAAGCCTGGCTCCCGGTGAAACACCGGGTTACTCAAGCTAGCCAGGTGGCGAATAGCCAGATAAAGGTTCAAGTGTCATTAATTATATGTAACCCTTTCCCTGTTTAATGTTTATGTAAGAAATAACGATGTGATGGATATTTATTGGCTGAAGTTTTATTATGTAAATTGTTCAGGTGAATCTTTTGCTTTGACAAAAAACTGTATAATCAGATCTATATCATTTTAAAAATACACAGAACTGACCCTGATCAGACGGCTTATAGGAGCCATCTTATATGGGTCCACTTTTTGGCAAATGCAAACATAGAGGGAAAGGTTTATTAACTATTTTTTCTCGAGTCCCTTAAACAAGGCGCCCAAAGACGTTTCTGTCAGTTAATGGTTGCGTGTAAAAGCGACATAGGCAAATAGTGAAGACCCAGATCAGAGATTTCTTGTAAGATCTTCTTTGATCAGGGTTTAAAGTATTTACAGTAAAGCCTCTCTATAACGGCCACTGAATTATAATTTAGTTGGCATCTAAGGCAAGTGGCTGCTTAAAGCAATGTGCAAGTGAAACAGAACGCTCCTTTAACGCAAAGTACGTTTTGTCTGTATTTTTTTTCCAAACAAAAATGTTTTATAGAATCAACGCTATTAATTAAAACTCGACTTGCTGAAACTTAGGGCATGTCCACTAATATATAGTACATGGGTACATTGTTTAAAATTCATAAGTACTTTGCCAGGCCTTATAGCTGAACTAGAAGATATAAATCACCTTTCTAGCGTGACACATTACCGTAACGCTATTTTGTTACGATTACGTAAACATCGTTTAAACTACACGCAAATGACGTACTACTAAAACCAAGGTGAGTACATTCTTTAAATAGTATTCAAATTAATTCAAAAGTACACATTCATATAATAACTGTTGCAATCCCTTACTTCATAATTATCCGTATACGAAATGATGACATCGTGGGTAATAATTAACCCTTTCCTTCATATAAACACATTTGCACATATCAACAAACAGAGAAGACCCAGACCACACGGTTCCTATAGAAACCGTCTGATCAGGGTCTGCTCTGTTTGCTTATGGTATAATATAGATCTGATTCTATAGTTTCTGTCTGATGAAAAACCATACTGCATATAAAATCAGCTCTAATAAATATTCATGATGCCAGTATGTCTTACACGAATATTGAAAATGGAAAGGGTTAGGTACAATTTATAATGTCATATCACGTAAAGGGTTAAGTATAATATATACTGTCATATCACCGAAAGGATTAACTATAATGTATAATGGCATATTAACTCAGAATATTATTTGGCCATGGCGGGAACAATTAAATGAGATGTGTATAATTTCATACGCAAACTGAGCAGACCCTGCCCAGACGGCGCTTACCGTATGATCTGGGTCCAATCTATTTGCCAAGGCGTAAAATGTTTATATTCGGTACAGGGTCGAGTGTAACTATAAAATGACCCAATTAACGTTTTCTGCGTATTCACTTATTGTTTCCTTGAGTACTATCTACTCAACATTTGTAGTCCAATATTGTCTAACATCTGAGTACTATTATATAATTGCCTACCATATTACAAGAATAAAAGTATGCACTTTAGATAACATCACTTATAATTGCAAATCCTGCGATTTAACTTTTATTTCAAGAAAAGTACTGTATAAAATGATGACATCATTTTAATATTAATTAAAGGATTTTTATAATGACACGTAAACACAGCCATGGCAGTATACATGTACCATGTATTGTCAGATCTGTAGCATTCTATAAGCAAACATCTTTTCAGACGTGTCTGTATCCATGCGTATAAAACTTTTTAGTTTAGCTTGAGAACGAACTCAGACTCAACTAAAACGCTTTATAAGCATGGATCTGGGTTTACTCTATTTACAAAGTCGTTATTACATTGTATAAGTCGTATCTATAAAGTAGACGATTGTATGGTTATATTGTCCGGAATTGTTTTAATAAAAGAAAGTTATTCAGTTATATTATCACTGCGTAAACATTATATTTATTACTAGTTCAGTACAAACATTTTAATAGTTTTAGACATTTATTTAATAATTAAGTGTTGTTTAAAAATATATCTATTAACCTCATAGATACACATAATATGAAAGCATTTACAAAAAAACCACACCCGTATCAGATAGCCCCTATAGGAACCATCTGATTAGGTTCTCCGCTGTTTGCTTAAAACTATTTTAGAGCTGACAGAAAATATTGTCTACTTGTCCTTATAAATATTTAAGTAATCAATAGCCATAAAGACGTGAATAATTATATGAATATTCGTGAGCTTAAAGCATAATGTATACGAGGGGCATAGGTAAGAAAGCACACGAATATAATAAAATACTGAGATAACCATCCTAATATACGGCATTAACACTGTCCCTCACATACACGACTTTTCACACATTTGCAAACAGAGTAGACCCAGATCAGACGGCTCCTATAGGAACCGTCTGATCGGGGTGTGCTCTGTTTGATTATGGTGTGATATGAATCTGAGTCGGCAGTTTTTTTCAAAGAAGTAAACTTCCTTAAAAAGGTTAACATTTTTATAAATTCAGCTAATACATATTCATAATGTCATTATTTCTTATATGAATATTGAACAGTGAAAGGGTTGAGCAATTACCAACATAGTAAAGTAAATTAAAAATAAAAACTCGATATGCGAAAAACATACACGTAGCAAATATTGATGTGAAACATTTGAAGTGATACTTAAAATTGGTATACAGTAAAACCTCTCTATAACAACCACTAAATTACATCAAGTATTTTGTGTTTAAGGCAGGTGGATGCTGAAAGCAAGGTGACAGTAAAACAGAACGCTCCTATAGGAGCGTTCTGTTTTACTTTCATCTTGCTTTAAGCAACCACCTGCTCAAAATACCAACTAATTAACACAATTTAGTGGTCGTAATAGAGAGGTTTTATTGTATTAGTCTAGGGTTGTAGATAACATGTCTACTGTTCTGTTAAAACATATGATTTCTCAGACAAACCTTATATTGATGTTACTCATTAGAATCGCCACGATATGTTTTGGCAGAGAAATATAAAATAATGTTTTACCTAGATTCCTTAAATACGCTTCTTGTCAACTGATCTGTTAGTAAATTTATTTTTTTACGATAAGATTCCATTCATAGATTGCTTATAATTATCAATAGACAACAATTTTAAATATCAAACTCCTGCGGCTTCAAAATATTCAAATATACTCACTGTAGATATATCCGTGTTGTGTATTCAACAATATTCAACCCAATGAATGTCTCGCCAATTAATCTGAACCACTTTTATAAAAGAAAATACTAATTTGTTCTGAGATTTCTTCAACCTGTTTGCTTTCTTGGTCGCAAGTAGCGTATTGGCAAGTATGCGAGAAGCTGTCGCTTTTATAGCAGGCCGAAGTGATATAATATACTTATCACCGAATGAATCGCTGGCAAATATTTTTATGACTAAACAACTAACGTATACACAAGAGCAAAACCGCAGCAAATATGAATGTGGTGTGTACAAGCTGAGCAGTCTTCCTGCAAAATTTAAACGTAGATTTGTATAAAAGAAGATATCAAATTAACCTTTTAATTCATATATATCCTTTGTGCGCGTTTGCAAACAGAGTATACCCAGATCAGACGGCTCCTGGTGGGAGCCGTCTGATCAGGGTCTGCTCTGTTTGCTTATGGTACATGTATGATCAGGGTTTACTGTATTAGAATATGAACCAATCTAGACCTAGTTGTACGATTTATTTCGTGACAACAATGTTTTTAGGTTAAGTATCTAATTTAGAAATTATTTGCATGTTCTAATGTGTAAACTGAAAAACCAACACACGTTAATACTAGGATAACAGGTAATCAGACCAGTCTGCCAGTTTAACCAGGAATTAATCATGAAATTTCACGTGATAGATGATGACTGCATGGTTTGTACTTAGCTTTTGTTTATTAATAGATTTATAATAAGACACAATTTGGTCATAGCAGAAATTGTAGAATCACTGTTATTGTTTCATTAGCAAGCAGAGCAGATCCTGATCAGAGGGCACTGCAGGAGCCGGCTGATCTGGTCTTCTCCGTTTTCCGAAACATTAATAGGCTTACGTATGAGGTATATAGACATTGAACATAAATATGGCGCATTATTAACATGCAGCGTGTAACAAATTTAATAATGAGCCAATAAATCACACTTAACCCTTCGCTTGCTGTTCACGTCAATATACCTACCTGTAAATAGTGAAGACCTCATCAGGGTTTTCACTATTTACATGTTGATTATTCAACCAGTGCACTCCACAGCAGTGATTGCACAATGAAATACTTGTACACAGTGAAGATATATGTAATTATACAACAGGACACGGGTAAAGAAGGAGAAATGAATTTTAAAATTCAGCAAGCGAAGGGTTAAGATTACAGTATTATGTTTAGAGTGAAAACAGTGAATAACATTTAGCTCATTTATGTCTAGTATCCATTACCAGGCACAAACAAACAGTGTAGACCCAGATTTAGGAACCCCCTGATCAGAGTCTGATCCATAGTTTGCACTCAAATACATTTTATGAAATCCACCCTATTATAGAAACTTAGAATCACTCAAATACTCAGTAGGACACGCCTACTTAGGTTTGCCTGTTACCTATGTTACATTTGTAACACAGCCGATGCAATCGAACAAGGGACATTCTTATGCAGCAGAACCTGTCTCAAGCGACTTTAACACTTTCGCTGCCAAATTGTGTCGTCTGCAACATTTGTCGTCTGCTACAATTTTCATATCTTATTTAACTTTTGTTTAAAAAAATGATAGTCCCAGTAACAAACAGTTTGGATCCTGATGAATCGCCGAGTTACTCGGCGTCTCATCTGAATCAATCTGGATCCAAATTGTTTGCACAGGCAGTCACAGATGCGACATTGGCAGCGAAAAGGTTAAAGAGAAGTATTAATCTGGGTATTTGATCTTAGTTGCAGCCTAATACCGAGAGCTCCAAAAGAAGCTTTCTTTATTACGTTTTCTCTGCATTAAGCAACCGCCTGCATTTTAGGTCCCCTGTATTTAATCGTTCAAGGTAATCGCTTTAAGGAGATTGTGGTGCATAGTTGAATTATATAAACACTGATGATCATGATCAGTGACTGAGTTAGAGAGTAAAGTTTAACCAATTCCCTCATAGGCTATTTTTAGATCCAACCTCTTTGAATAAATCTACCGAAAAGGGGCATTAATCAGAGGAAAGGAATTATTTTAGAATTTTGTAGTTCTAAAACCATTGTGATAAATAGAGCATTTGCTCCTTAGGAGCAAATGCTCTATTTATCACAATGGTTTCAAAAAGTGACTTTTACAGAGGCATATAAAGGCGTATTTATGGAGGAAAGGGTTTAACAAGAGTCTCTTGCTTATATTATGACACATCCGGTTTTTAACGCTTGTCAAACAAACAATGTAAACTTTGATTAGACGTCGTATTCTGGGTCTGCACTGTTTTCTTATATTCCAGTGTAGTGTTCCCAGTTCCAACGAACGCAAATTCATTTGTTTGTATTTATTATATGCAAAAAAGATAGTGTATGCCACGTGACAATTATTTTCCCTTAGTCCACTGTGAGAAAATTAATATCCGCTCAAATTTGGATCTCGTGCAATTTTGACTACTTCCGATTCGATCAAGCTTTTGAGAAACTATTGATCAAATGTCAAACAGATTAACTCTTTGACTGTAAGATTATTTCTAATACTGACATGTGAACACAGGACATTTTGCCTCAGGCAGAAGCTGTAGATTCAGATCTTTATTACACCATAAGCAAACAGAGTAGACCCTGATCAGACGGCTCCTATAGGAGCCGTCTGATCTGGGTATACTCTGTTTCCAGATGCGTCAAAATGCGCTTACATACGGGAAAGGGTTAATTCCTGAAGAGACCTGGAGCTGATTGCAAACACGGGTTATAGGTTGCAAATAACAGGTTAAGTGTTACATGTATAAGTAAAACATACGTTGTATAAGAAAAAAGGAAGTAAGTGAGGGGTGTAGTTTTGGCGGTTATACGGGTTCGTTTAAAATGCAGAATAGATATATTACAATGGAAAATATGTAGTTGACTATAAAATTATGGATCTAATCGAAACCTATCAAGTGCAGCAGTAACCACAGACAGTCTATTAAGGCCCATCTTTTTGATATCACACAATTAGCCGACAATTAAATATGCACATTAAAACCATCAAAGAGATGTACTTTTACACTCCATTGTGTGCTAAGCGAGTGTGTAGACTCCATCTTCACGCATTAAGTCTTTTAAATGGGGCGCGCATGTACTGGTATTTGCAAACAATGTAGATCCAGATCAGACGGCTCCTAGAGAAATTCTCTGATCAGGGTATGCCCTGTTTGTCATTCCAACTCATCTAGCATGTTTAATCCTTTTACCGCCGATGTCGCATAAATGCACCACGACAAATAGTGCAGTCCCAGAACAGACGCAAGGCGGCGTCTGATCCGGGACTTCACTAAGTCTTTTTGCCTCAGCCTCTAGTTCTATATCTGTGGTTTATTCCTTTGAAATTTAAATTTATTGATATCATTTCCTTAATCAGCCGAAATATTTTAACAAAACTGGGTTGCAGACAGACGACAATTAGAAATTTGGCGCCGAAGGGGTTAAGCCTTTCATAATGAGTGGACTTTATAGATAAATAGCTCCTATAGGAGCATTCTGTTTTTCTTTCGCATTGCTTTAAGCAGCCACCTGCCCTAAATACCAACTAATTAACACAATTTAGTGGCCGTTATATGGAGGTGTTACTGTATAAGCATAACAGTCGATGTAGGAAGGTATATCTGTATCAATGTTAAGATTATACTGTTGCACTTTTAGATGAGAATTTTTAAACCATAAAATTGGTTGCATGCATTTTTATACAGGGTGTTACATCTAACCTTTTTCCTGCTGCAAAAACTAAAATTTGCACAACTACCAGACCTGTACAATGTTTCATTAACATACAATTCGTTCAAGCTTTTATCCCTTTCCTCCATAAATACGCCTTTCTACGCCTCTATAAAAGGCACCCGTTGAAACCATTGTGATAAATAGAGCATTTGCTCTTATAAGAGCAAATGCTCTATTTATCACAATGGTTTCAAATTGCAAAATTCTAAAATTTATTTTCTCTAGTTGATGCTCCTTTTCGGTAGATTTATTCAAAGAGGTTGGATCTAAACAATATCCTATGAGGGAAAGGGTTAAGAAACTAGTGACCAAGAGTAAATGGGCCTGGATCTTGAGCTACTCGGTGTCTCATCTGGATCCAACCTGCTAAGCATGAACATGGTTAGCTGAGTGAAACAGAATTACTCTTTCCGACCAAACTTAAACATTAGCATAAAGGTTAGATGCGTGGGTGTTTACAGTAGAATATATCAACAGCGACCATGTAATGTCATTCCCTCATATTGACGCCTCTTGACGCCTCTTTAAACGTCATTTTCTGAAACCATTGTGATAATAGAGCATTTGCTCCTATGGAGCAAATGCTCTATTTATCACAATGGTTTCAAAGCTACACAATTCTAAAGGTTTCCTTTTCTCTAATAACTGCTCATTTTTGTTATTTTTGTTTCGTTATATTTACTAAATACAGACTCTGTTCGGCACTTTTGCAAACAGAGTAGATTCATATCAGACGGATCCCGAAGATCTTCAGTGTCGTTGCCTTGACCCTTCGCTTGCTGAATTTTAAAATACATTTCTTCTTCTTTACCCATGTCCTGTTGTATAATTACATATATCTTCACTGTGTACAGTACAAGTATTTCGCTGTGCAACCACTGTTGTGGAGTGCACTGGTTGCACAATCAACTTGTAAATAGTGCAGACCCTGATGAGACAGCTCCTGCAGGAGTTGTCTCATCTGGGTCTTCACTATTTAAATCTAGGTATATTGACGTGAATAGCAAGCGAAGGGTTAATTCAAAATAAGTACCATATTCGCGACCGGAACACATTGAGCGTGTTACCAGAACATCTAAATTTTGCAGATGCCATTGATATTGTGAATGGCTGTGCGAACTTGCGATTCTGTAATATCTGCCATCACCCATATGACCGAAACTGTAAGTATATGTATTTAAGAGACACGTAGCACTAAAGGCTTACGCTACCGCCTGTTTTCAAAATCCATAATTATACATGTACTTCTTTTGAGTACAAATTTGCTGTATGTTTATGTAAGTTCATGCACATAGGAGTCTGAAATAAGGGTCAAAGGTATGTAGGTCACGCACATGAAAACTGGTGTACATGTATTGTGCATACATGTATTAACAAGATGGCGGGTGCAAACTTGTTTTTATTTGTTGCCGCAATATATGACAACAAACACAAAAAACAGCAGCACCTAATACAACGGTTCTATCGGTACGAAAACTAAAAATGTTTAGATCATCAAATTTACTGATCAAAATAGTCTGCTATTGATCAGTTTCTTCACGGTGTCATATTGATATATATCACACGACACTTCTTGTATCAAAGTTTATGTAACTAGTTCGTATTTTGTCATACTGTACACGTGTAATATAACACGCAAATGACGTAAGCAAGTCGGTCTGGTTGACAGCTGTCATTTAAACATACGTAGGATAAAGATGTCTGTTTTACTTGGGTTTTATGTCCTGTGATACGAAAACTACACTTCGTGTTCATTTACTATTGCTTTTTACCAAACGTGTTGATTGAAATAAATCTTGCCCTCGGCAACCCTCTTGTCATATTAATTTAGTAAACTCGTTTGGTGAAAATTGATAGTAAAAGAACACACGTGCATTATCCTCTATTTAGGATATCACTGTCGCACACGGTAAGAAATGTATATCCAGTGTATATTTTGCAGGTATTTTGTTGTTTAGTGTAAGCTAACCTGTCCCATACAATACAGTGAAGAATTTGGCGTATACGAACCACGCAGCACCTTCCAATTGTTAAGCGCAGTTTGTACCATTTGTTAATCCTTCGCTTGCTGTTCACGTCAATATACCTACCTGTAAATAGTGAAGACCCTGATGAGACAGCTCCTGCAGGAGCTGTCTCATCAGGGTCTGCACTATTTACAAGTTGATTGTACAACCAGTGCACTCCACAGCAGTGATTGCACAGCGAAGTGAAGAAATATGTAATTATACCAAAGGGCATGGGTAAGAAAGAAGAAATGCATTTTTAATTCAGCAAGAGAAGGGTTAAGCACAGTATCTACCATTTGATAACCCTTCTCAACGCTGATGTTATACAGTGAAATAGTCCATCGCTGTTACATTATAGATTCCGCTCAGTGTGAAAGACATAAACTTGGTAAATGCTTTTTAGTGTCAAACAGTGCAGACCCTGATCAGAATGCTCCGACAGAACCACTCTGGTCTAAGTCTACACTGTTTGGAAAATGACAGTGCATGTCCCGCATATCCCACATTCAACAGGATGGCGTTAAGCCCTACTAAAACTGAGTAAGTCAGAGTTAACCCATTTATTTAGCTGATAAATGACAAATGATGTTCAACTGAGTGGGATAATCTGAGGTTAACCAGCGGTCATGTTCAAAATGTTTTAAATTGTGAGTAACGGGTACCTTCCGAAGCCGTGACAACTATTCTCTAAGTTCGTGTTCTTTCAATTTACATTTTAATGCGTAATTTGAGTTTATTAAAGTAACACATGTTTAGTGTTTATAAATAAACTGACAGCCCGAAAACGACATGTCGCTGGATACTTGATTTCTAAAATTGGATTCCTATGACTACAATGCATAATACCCTTGTACTTTGCAATATTGTCTTAATATTAACAATACTATTATTATCTTTTTTTCTTACTATTATTATCATAAGCATTACTACAACAACAAAAGTTACTACTACTATTACTACTACTACTACTACTACTTCTACTACTACTACTACTACTACTACTACTACTACTACTTCTACTACTACTACTACTACTTCTACTACTACAACTACTACTGCTACTACTACTACTACTACTACTACTACTACTACTGCTACTACTACTACTACTACTACTACTACTACTACTACTACTACTTCTACTACTACTACTACTACTACTACTACTACTACTACTACTACTACTACTACTACTACTACTACTACTACTTCTACTACTACTACTACTACTACTACTATTATTACTACTACTACTACTACTATTACTACTACTACTACTACTAATGCTACTGCTACTACTACTATTACTACTACTACTACTACTAAACTACTACTACTACTACTACTACTACTACTACTACTACTACTACTACCACCACCACTACAACTACTACTACTACTGCTACTGCTACTACTACTACTACTACTACTACTACTACTACTTCTACTACTACTACTACTACTACTACTACTACTACCACCACTACAACTACTACTACTACTGCTACTACTACTACTACTACTACTACTACTACTACTACTACTACTACTACTACTACTAATACCACCACCACCACCACCACCACCACCACCACCACCACCACCACCACCACCACCACCACCACCACCACCACCACCACTACTACTACTACTGCTGCTGCTGCTGCTGCTGCTACTACTACTACTACTACTACTACTACTACTACTACTACCACCACTACAACTACTACTACTACTGCCACTACTACTACCACTACTACTACTGCTACTACTACTACTACTACTACTACTGCTACTACTACTACTACTACTACTACTACTACTACTACTGCCACTACTACTACTACTGTCACTACTACTACCACTACTACCACTACTACTACTACTACTACTACTACTACTACTGCCACTACTACTACCACTACTACTACTACTACTACTACTACTACTACTACTACTACTACTACTACTACTACTACAACTACAACTACTAAACTACTACAACGACTTCGTCGTCTTCTACTACTACTACTACTACTACTACTACTACTACTACTACTACTACTACTACTACAACTACAACTACAACTACTACACTACTACAACGACTTCGTCGTCTTCAATTTCTATGACTACCTGTTATATAAGGTCAGATGTTAGCTAAATACAGGTCGAAAGTTACATGTATGAAGAAAGCTACTAAAGCAGCTTTCCGCATTACTACGATTCTGCAATAAGCAAGCAACCACCCACTTTTTACATACATGTACATGTATATAACATTCTTACAACTGCTGGAAAGTAACCTACAAGCTGTTTCGTAAACGTGACGGCAAACGGGACACAGAATAACTGCACATATCACAATGAAACCTAAAACAGGGAGGTGCGCAAAGGAGGGATGTCAGTATTGCACTGTGCTGATCTGAAACATGATCATTAATCTGTTCCATTATAGGCTATTCATAGATCCAACCTCTTTGAATAATCTACCGAAAAGGAGCATTAACTAGAGAAAAGGAAACTTTGAGAATTGTGTAGTTTGAAACCATTGTGATAAATAGAGCATTTGTCTCATCTGGATCCAAACATCTGGATCCAAACTATTTGTAATATCGCGATTAGCAGGATAAAGGCGTTTCGTCATGGATACCTTTTGTATGACTGACGTTTGAAACATTATCCATTGGTGGGAAACTTCATCTACGTTTAGCTCTTTGCTCCATAAAATACCCAGTTCTACGCATTTACAAATATAATACAGTAGAACCCGTCTTAACACTTTCGCTGTTCTAAGTTTATTCCAAATTTAAATACCCACTGAATATTTATTGACAAAATAGTTACAGTTGAACTTCGATAACTCGAACTCGGATAACTTGAAAATCGGGATAACTCGAACTAATAGCTCAGTCCTTCCAAGACTTGCAATACAGAATTGCTCTTAAATATATTACCCATGCACATATAGAAACACATGTGACAGCTTAATGCAGGTCTAAGATAATGCTGAAAGCTCCTACAGGAGCTTTCAGCATTATTGTAGACCTGCATTAAGCTGTGAAAATGAGAAAGTATCCATATCACAAATCGGATAACTTCTGGTATTTCGAACTGATTTATCTGGTCCCTTGAAGTTCGAGATATCGAAGTTCAACGATATAATGAAATATGGAAGATGGAACAGTGTAGCCATTCTAGAATGTAAAGGAAACAGGTCTATCCTACAGGAGCCGTCTGATCTGAACATACTCTATTTGCCAATGCGTGAGGAGGCGTTTAGATGAAGGAGAGCAGTAAGCGATTATTCGTTTATTAAGCATAGGGGTCTTCAAAAACATATGGATGCTTAACCCTTCGCTTGCTGAATTTTAAAATACATTTCTCCTTCTTTACCCATGTCCTATTGTATAATTACATATATCTTCACTGTGTACAAGTATTTCGATGTGCAATCACTGTTGTGGAGTGCACTGACTGTACAATTAACTTGTAAATAGTGCAGACCCTGATGAGACAGCTCCTGCAGGAGCTGTCTCATCTGGGTCTTCACTATTTACAGGTAGATATATTGACGTGAATAGCAAGCGAAGGGTTAATGCAGGCTAAAAGTGATACTGAAAGCTACAGGAGCTTTCTGTATCTTGTTGTCTTGCATTAAGCTACCACTTGCTTTAACTATCAAGATTTGTAATTGCGTCTTAAGTAAGACTGCCAGGGACCGTCTTATCAGGGTCCACTCTGTTTGCTTAATACATAATATTTGTAATTCTACACGTTATACCTTAGATAGATAATCGTGTGGTCATATGTTACAATAAATACATTGTGTACAAATAAGTGGCATGGTGGTTTTACTTCTTACAATAGTATTGGTGAAGTATAGGGTCATGATAAAGAAGATGAAATACCCCAAATTTCACACTGCTGTACAGTTTCGTGTGCTGTACATTTCTGTCATCTGAGAACTCATTAATTTCTAAATTATGTAGGAAACACCTTTTGTAACCAATGTAATCACAGAAACTCCTTTAATCCTTTCCTCAATGAATATTAATGTAAGAAATAATGATGTCATGGATATTAATTAGATTAATTAGTTACATGTATAATAGCACATGGACACAGGGAATTTTAACTTAGGCATAAACTATAGAATCATACATGTATCTATATTATATCATAAACGAACAGAGCAGACCCTGATCAGGAGCTATCTGATCTGAATCTACTCGGTTTGCAAATGCGTGAGAAGAAAACATTTTATGAAGGAAAAAAGGCTAGCCTGCAAATGATTAAAACTGGCTTCTCATGTTCTGTATAATTATGAAGTAAACTAAAACTTTATCGAATTATCACTGAAGAAAGTTAATTTGATCTGGGTTTCCATTGTTTTAATGATTAACAATGTTAGTATTCTAGACGAGAAGGAAACCCAAAATGACGTCAGAAGATATTTATACAATAGGGGTATATATATCAACGCGTGTTCTAGCGGTCACACTGTTGTCCGGTACCATGTAATATGATATGGTGCCGACATGTAACATTGACGTGAAACAAGGTTATCTTTAATGTAGGGTATTTTATCATAGTAACATCATGAATGACAACATGCAGCTACCGGGTAATTGTAAAACAGTGCATATCCTGGTTGGATATTTCCCGTTGTGAGTCTGACACTTGTCATCTATATATTCACCAGCTTCATGAATATTCAAACAAGTAATAAAGACACCATGAATATTTATTAGCAATTGTCTTATAATGGTACTATTTTAACCCTTTCCCTTATGTAAGCCCATTTTCGCGCATCTGCAAACAAAGTAGACCCAGATCAGACGGTTCCTATAGGAGGCGTCTGATCAGGGTCTGCTCTGTTTCCTTATGGTGTAATATAGATCTGATTCTACAGCTTCTACCTAAGCCAAAAAGCCATGTGTTAATAAAATTCATGCCATTATAAAAGAATAATCTTCTTAATAGTCATGACGTCATTATTTCCTACATGAATATACAACAGGGGAAGAGATAGAAGGCAGAAACTGTAGAATATTAGATCTGCAGATCTATATTATATCATAAGCAAACAAAGAAAAACCTGATCAGACGACTCATACAGGGGCCGTGTGATCTGTGTCTACTCTGTTTGAAAAATGCGTTTTTCTGATACTCATGAAACCGTTGCCTGAATATGGGTATGACTACTTAACTCTTAGCTTGCTTTGAAAATGAGGGACTGCTTAAAAGCGTATGTCACAATGGTTTATGCGCAACTCTGTGCGCATGTGAATATTTTACGCGGCTAATGTAAATAAGAGCACCATGGAAATATTTACCGCACACCGAGTAAAGTAATTGGAGAGACCCTCAGGTCTCTCCATAGTGTTGGAATTGGATGTCGGCGTATTCTGGGATGGTTTAGAATTTATCTCAATGTGTTTTGAATTGGGATAGTAAAAGAATATCGCCGTCTACCGGACGGGACGAGTTGTGGCTATTCACATGCGCGCGGTTTGGTTATATAAAAATACGCAGTCAAATTATCACTAGCCAATAAGGAGTTTGAATATTAAAGTATTTATAGAAAACGTGGTTGAATTTGAAAAAAAATAGGATCAGTTGAATTCAGATTGCCGATATTATAATTCAAATAGACATGATTATTTTATCCCAGAACAAAGTACAATGATTTTTGCATTCCGTATAAAATTCGAGTAACGGTCGGCTCAGTTTCTATTTTTAAGACTGACTTACTCATAAATCGATGTAGCTGAACATACTATTTGGGTCTATGTCATTTCCCGTCCCTTTAAGAGATTCTTACTCTAATCAGCATGCGAGTAGAATTGAAACATGTACTTTTTATCTATTAATTTTTGTTTTCCGACTATCCTTCTTATTAAACAACATTTCCCCAGCGGTGGATTAAATTAATAAAACTGATAAATCAGCGTTTTTTACCATCGATGGCGCAGTAACCGAACGGGTTAGACCTTTGGAAAAGGGCATTTAAGTTAACGTTTGTCTGACCTGGCATGGGTTCTTTTTTCTTATTTGTATAACTCTATTGGAAATTTTCCCGTTATTCCATCAAATATGCATATTTACAGAATGCCATAGAAACGGCTAGTACTATCACTAACCTAATAAACCTTCTAGATACTACCGGAAGAAACCTAATAGGAGGATCTAGCTCACTTGGAAGTGCTTGCTAGATACATAAACCAATGTTTTGACTGGTGTGTCCATGTGCCTTAGATCTTCATAATGAAGCAAGATGAAAAAAACTGTATTATTGTTTATAGTTACTTGATATGCACAATGGTTATTTATAGAAACCTATTTACGATCCGGTGCCAAAACCTTGTCAAACGGCCCTTGTATATAGCAAATGTTCGATAAAAAACCTGCTGCATGTTTCTCATTGGCTTCCTTTTAGAAGGAAGCCAACTTGTACACAATCACTGTTGAATTGATGTAAAACACAAGGTCTAGGCCTAAATAAAGTAACTAGATAAAGATTTACGGCCGATTCAATGACTTTATTTACTGACTATTATATTCTTTAAACGTGTATACATAACATGATGTAGACGTCGGATTAGGATTTTCAGCAATAGGAATAGGGTTATATACAGGTTAAGGTATAACCTTATTTTATTTATCAACATTTCTGCATTTTTCATAAACAAAGGTGGCTTATAATGGTGCACAATGTTAAGGTTTGCACTTCTCATTAGATACAATAGTGCAGTGTTGATGACAGGTGTCCGACTTAACCATGGTGTTTTGAAAAAAATAGCACGGTTTGGTCCCATTTTATTTCTTCATATTGATATGAATTATATTTACTACAACCATAGAAAAAAATATGTGTGCTAGAACATTCCTTAGTTACACCTTTTCCATTTTTCATTGGTCAAATTACCTCCGTTTTGGTATTTGTCACGAAATTCTGTAATTCTGAAAACTAAACATTTATTCTACTTGTAAGACTTACATGGATGTGGTTTAAATCAAATTACATATATTTTGCAGATGATTCTTAAATATTTGTTGATTCTCCCGTGTTGTTTAGAAAAACAGGTATTTAAAGTTTAAACACAATGATCCATTAACAGGACCATTATTGGCCATGTTCAAAGGATCATGTCTCGGAAAAAAGCATTGTGACCCCATACACATTTAGTGGTAGTTCAGTGAGTAAACCATAAACTTCATAATTATGTGCAAAGTTTTAAAAAAATATGTCTGTTAGAAAAAAATGTGATATACGCCCTTAAGCTCTGATCTGTTGCCGTTGTCACTTACTTATTCGTTCAAGGTTTTGAAATACTATTGGCAGAGTGTCAAACAGCTTGGATCCAGATGGGAAGCCGAGTTACTCGGCGTCTCATCCGGATCCGAGCTGTGTGAATATGTCAGTTAGGTCGCACTTAGCAAGCTAAAGGTTAAAATTTAAAACAAACATACTATTTCGCAGACAGTATACATGTATATTTGTCATAGGTTGCTAAAAAATGAGGGTATGCCAAAACTGTTCTCGTCTTCAATTTCTACGCTGAAAAATATATTATTCAAAACCATTATCAGAGATTTTCGTTGAAACGCCAGGATACTCGGCGTCTTCTCTGGGTCCAAAATGTCCCTTAACCCCTTACATGCTGCATTGTT
Source organism: Azorinus chamasolen (assembly GCA_963576725.1). Lineage (NCBI taxonomy): Eukaryota > Metazoa > Mollusca > Bivalvia > Cardiida > Solecurtidae > Azorinus > Azorinus chamasolen. The sequence continues at coordinate 30,644,622 of OY755253.1, read as the reverse complement.
AAGATGGAACCGTCTTTTATTGTTCAACTATAAGATCCATTCAGGATGAAAGGTTTGAGTCTGGTAGAATGCCAATCATTGCAGACCCTGATTAGATGGCTTCTTTAGGAGCCTTCTGATCTGGGTATACTCCGTATGCAAAGGACAGAGCACTAATGTCCCGCATTTAAAGTGTTAGAATGCTTAGAGATATGTGACACCGTAAAATCCATTGACGTCAGCAGACAGTAGATAAAAGATTTTACTTACTCGCAACAAGACTTCTACATTAGAAGATGAGAATGAAAAATCTCCTTCAATGTTTAACTCTTACTGTGCGGCACACGAGCCACTAATGTCCTTTGCAAACAATGTAGACCCAGATGAGAGGGCTCCTAGAGGAGCCCTCTCATCAGGGTCTGTACTGTTTGTTATGTTACACATTTCTTTAGGGAAAAACCCTAAATATTCACCACAAGTTTGACCTGTTTGAATTTTGGAATTGTCCATTTGAAAAGTCAGCTTAGTAAGAGTTAAGTGTTGAAACAAATATCAGCTCAGCTTGAAGGTGCTACGAGGGACGTTAATGGTGATATTTTAAAAAAGGTTTGGTCCAGATGGAATGGGTGCTCCAAATCGGCGTCTGGTAAGGAACAACTTTAACGAGACATGTGTATTTGTTGAGAAATAGGAATGAATTGTGTACGTAAGCAAACAATAGTTTTGAAAATTAAATTGTTTTGAGACTTTTTTGCACATGAAAGATCACAGAGTCGGTTGAGAAATCACAGACAGCAAGTCCAGAGATCAGCGGAAAACTATTATAACTACATACTATAATATCAGAATATGCATATCTCATTCTTACAATTACATTTTCTTCCATTTCTTTCCGAATTTATGATCTGGGTGTCAAACAGTTTGGAACCTGATGGGACACCGTGTTGCTGTTTGCAAAGATCATCATTGTTTTACTCTATAGATTGCACTTACAATAGTCTTGCGCTGAGATCCCGAAGTGTCAAACTTATCTTTGTCTTTCATAGACTAATACAGCGTACATCTGTTCAAAGGTGTAGTTTTCTGCAATATTTGTCAAGATGTAGATATTTAATCCGGGGGTAGGAAGGGCAAATACAATTGTTAGAATTATCATTTACACGTATTTACATCGAGTGTTGATGCAAAACTGTCAAAAGGTCAACATGTATGGATGAACCCCTGATGACGTATACAAACAGTTTTGGCTCAAATAAGTAACTTAGTGTATTATCTGGATCCAAACTATTTGAACCTTTGTGATTTTATTTAAAAAGATTTGAAAGAATAATGTATTTGGACAATCTTCGAAAAACAATTATTCTCAATGCTAGTACCTTGCTAACCCTAAATACTTATCAAGTCTTTGAAAATAATATTACACTCGCTTATGCAATCATGAAATGTGCTCTGTCAGGTCAAATACTCAGTTTATAAAGCAAAACCCTCTAAAGCGACCACCGACAGAGATGAATTATACAAGATGATAAATGTAGGTGGTAGCTTTAACCCTTCGCTTGCTGAATTTTAAAATAAATTTCTCCTTCTTTACCCATGTTTCTTTACATATATCTGCACTGTGCACACGTATTTCGCTGTGCAACATCACTGCTGTGGAGTGCACTGGTTGCACACTCAACTTGTAAATAGTGCAGACCCTGATGAGACAGGAGCTGTCTCATCTAGGTCTTCACTATTTACAGGTAGGTATATTGACGTGAACGGCAAGCAAAGGGTTAAAATACAAGATAAAAGTTATGCCGAAAGCTCCTTTCTGCATACCTTTCATCATGTAGTGATGGTCAGTATTTGCAAAGTGCTTTAAAATATCTAGCAATGACATAAATCAAGTGTTTATATGCTGAAAAGAAGTATATCTATATCGCAAGAAAACATATCCAATTTATCACGAAGAAGAGAGAACAATGTCATGTGTTGGGTATCGAATATTATTGGTTACACTGTGTTACGGCAGGGTGTACGGGTTTGTATGACAGTTTTGGATTCCGTATTTCCTGAGCGCGAATGGGGGGACCTTTTCTAGTGTTGCCAGAACCCATTTTCTTGTATATCTAATTGTGGTCATTTGTAAAAAGCCTATATGTACAACTATGAAAATATGAGTAAAAAATAAAATTAATTACATGTATGTTTAAACTAATCGTCATACAAACCAGTACACCCTGCCAAAACACCGTGTAACGAATTTATTTCCAGTGTGGGTTCATTTCAAGAAAATTAAAACAAAATGAATGACGTCACGCGTCAAATTTGAATTCTGTATTTTCCGTGGAAGCCGCCGAATACGGTTCTGTACACCCTGGCAGTTTTTAGCTGATCAATCAAATTCCAAGGAATTACTCTGACTGGTAATTAATGCATAACCTAACGACATTCTGTAGATTAAATCCCTAAAAAACTTGTTTACTTACGATGCGTGCGATTTGGCACAGCTGCCAATAAGCCCTGACTACAGAATGACGTTTGACATCACTCAAACTTATGCGCTGATTTGCACGCACTGTAAGTAAACAAGATTGGGGGTATTATGGAGCAAATGCTCTGTTTATCACAATGGTTTCAAAACGTCAGGGGCGTGCCTAGTCATAATTCTTTGATACGCACCAATGCTAGTGAATGCTTCAGGCATCGACCGCATCCCCTCCAAGGGATAATTGTTTCTTGCATCGTTGAGGTACAATCGTCAAGGTACATGGGTAAATGTACTGGCTAGATCATCAATTGTAAGCACATACTTTCTAACATGTGTACATAACTGGTTGCCATGTCCAAAGTTTGTGTTAGTGAAAGAAGAATATTGAGACAACAAAACAGGAACAGAAACCTAGGCATTAATACTTCAGTATATTTAGCTCATGTAGGCATATATACACATTAAAACAGCAATTCAACTATCCCCAGGCCGAGAAGAGTTTAATACAACTAATCTAACATCAATAAAATAACCTTATTATATGGAAAATTAATTGAATGGAAGAAAATCAAAACAAATATGCATAAGGATTTTAATTAGAGGCACGTCTTTGCTATAGCCCCAATTTGTGGAGTTTCCTAAAAGACGGAACAACGGAACAGCGGAACATACTAAAACATGGAATGTTTTCTTTTTATTGACCTCACGATGTCGTTTGGGTGACAGGAAAACGATGAGAAGCAGCTTAATTCTATCATTAAATCACTGAATTCAGACTGAAGTGTGTACGTTCCAAGGCCAGGTTTCCCCCCTCCTAATTTCAATGAAAAAGTAGGACTGTAGTAATTTGAAGCTCAGAATAACGCAGTCAACTGGCGCTTCTTTCCATTACTGTAGGTCGTGTAGCAACCAGTTAAACCCTTCTTACTGATTTGTAGTTATTCCGTGTTCCGTTACATATTTGCCAAACTTTGCAAGGATGCTCCAGTGAACAAAATGCTCTATTTTGCCATATATATGGTCCATGTAGTAATTTGCGATTACTTCGGGCCATTTGAATAAAATGTTTAATCTTACTGGTACATGTATAAGAATCTGCTGATTTGGAGCGAAGAATAGCGTACAAATCTATTATTGCATTTCGTGATTGCAGAGGACTACTAAAGGAAATCATTTTTCTTTGAACATCCTCTCTCAAATGCCTTGTTCCATGCCAAAGTCTATCGGTAGCCCTGCTGTTCTTTTAACAAGATTTGTAAATGTCGAAACAAATAATTCATGCACCGATTGGTGTTTTCCGTCATGGAAAAGGAACAGTGCAGGAACAGTGGGATTTTCCTCAAACACGGAACAGCGGAACCGTAACGGACTGACATAAAAATCTCCGAGACCAAAGGCTGTGTCATATGAAAGTAGTATTTTAGATCGGTTCCATGAAATTATTTCGGATAATAGATTTACCATTTCTTGAAGTCCTATATGGGTATGCAACGTATAGCGACTTTAAATAAGGGCCTTTACATTGCACAAACAACCGGTATGTAGAAAACGGCTATTAAAGTAACACCAGTATTGGCATGGTTATATATGAGGGATTGAGCACACATTTTGTTTTAATCTCTAGCCTTTGTGTAAAGTTTGACCTAATCAAAACTTGGCCAACGTCGAATTTTAAAAGCATAGGTCAATGTGTTTTTCTACAAGTATTTAATCCGAATAATCAATGAAAAGTGCCAAAGGAGCTACACCTGTTGAATATCATTTCTTTCAAATGCTTCAGCTCAAATAGCCACCAAGTCCTCAATGTGAACTAACTTTCTTAAAAGATAATAGTAGATGTATTTATATTTGATAAAGTTTACTGAAATGTTTAGGTTACACTCTACCGAAATTTCAAAAGCCGTTGGGATTCGTTCACAAATGTTTTGCCAGGGTCATGGTTAATTGCCTTTATATATATGACTACTAATGTAGTGAAACGTTACAGAAAATTTTATTCTCTGAAACCAGTCGTCAGATTCTTATATGAGTGACCCTGTAACATTTTTATCAAACCATTTTGATACGTTTTACTCACTTGGCCGCTAGTGACAGGGATTTCATGACTAAAGTGAAAATCTAAAAATATTCTCAATATAATTATACTGGAGTGTCGCTTATGTAACTCTTATTTGAGCTGTAAAACATGGCCTCCAGGAATGGGGCAAAGTTTAAAAAAAACACCAAAAGGCAATGTTGGACTACTGTAAGCAATGATGGAATAATTATTAAATGATTGGTTTTGTACTGTACGTGTTGAACTGGTAAATTTAACGAACATCATGTCATATTTATCGTTTATCTAAAATTCAAAGCTTTTGAAAATCACAATCTAAATTCTGGACATTTTCCGTGGGAATATCCGGGACCTTACCTTAGTGAGATATCACATTTTCATACAGATTTAGCATTTTTAAGTTTCCATTTATTCAACCATATGTACGTACGTGCGTATGTGCATATACCCAGGCACGCCCCTGGCACGTTACGTGACTGTTACAGAGGCGCCAAAATGCGTCATTAGGAGGAATGTGTTTGTAAATCTACTGAAAAGCAACAGCTATTAGAGAAAAAAAAGGATTGTTTTTGAGAAATATATGCTGTTGAAACCATTGTGATACATACTGAATTCGGTCCTATGGATAAATGTACTATTTATCACAATGGTTTCAAAAATGACTTAGAACTATGAAGGCGTGAAAAGCCGTCAGTAGGAGGGAATGGGTTAAACCTTTTCGAACCATTAGGTTCCAAACAGGACTCTGAGTTTAACATCACGATCCAGACTACCATACACTGATTATATTTTTAACCCTTCGCCTGCTATTCACGTCAATATACCTACCTGTAAATAGTGAAGACGCAGATGAGACAGCTCCTGCAGGAGCTGTCTCATCAGGGTTATTTTTTAAGGCAAAGTGAAGGGAATACCGTGTTGAATCTCGAAGCATATCAGATTTCCTAGGCAGACTCCGTGTTATCCCACTGCGCTCAAAGCAAGTTCTGTTTGCAAAGTTTGTCATCTGCATCATTTTATATTCTTGAATTATCTTCCATTATGAATCAAAATCCATAATCACGGCACGAAACTGTTTGGATCCTGATGAAACGCCGAGTTACTCGGTGTCTCATCTGGATCCAAATTGTTTGCAAATGACGTCACACATTCGCCAGCAGAGTGCATAAGGTTTAGCAGACGATCAAACCAGTCGCCAAAAGGTCACGTGCTCTTGCATAATTTGCATTTTGACACTGACATCCACCAACGCGTGTTGTGATTATATCCTAAAATATCTAATGTGAAATGTCGTCTGCACCAGACGATTAACCCCTCTCTGTTAAGTATATAGTATAGTACGAACGGGCCTTTATGTTTCAGTATCACTAGAAAAGAGCCCGTGCAGGCGCGGGCAGACTGCTTGGTACATTCTGGTGAATTACAAGGTACAATCACTACAATGCTTTTACAATATCGTTATTAATTATAGTGTGACCTTAAGTTTTATGTTGATTTGGTTTTGATTTACAGGAAAACATATTGGAAAAACATAGTTTATGTAAGGGTAAACATTTTATCTTATAGACCTATTTACACCATAGTAAATAATGTTATACATGTAATAGCACAGAAAAAGTCCCGCCCAATGTCTGCTTATACCAAGATGTATATAACACAAATAAAACATTCAAATAAAAAGGGCCTTAGTGTTCAAGTAGTTGCAGTCCCTAAATGACAATTTATTTGCTTCTCATAGCACTGGGTTTGATCTAGGTCTTAGTTTGATCTGTCAAGTAAGGATGTCTTCCAGCCGGCTGGTAAGTAAACTGAAATACTACTGACGCCATGTAAAACTAAATAAATGTTTACTACAAAAATATTAAGAGCACTAATTTAAGTGCCATTTAAGCAACGGTTTCTTAATTTAGCTGTTATGATTTCTTAAAATACTACTTGGTAAAGAGTAACAGCTAAATCCGATGTGTTTGGTTGTGATGAAATAAATGATTGTAAAGTATATAATATGCAAACACGTCGAAGTCAGTCTAAAGAGTAAAATCAGTCCAATGAAGAAGTGTTGTTAACATGTTCAAAGTCTCAGTCTCACTGTCTGTAAAAACAGAGACAACATTATGACCAGCTAGGTGGGGCGCTTCAGCAACTTCTGCTCTCCGTCTGTCATTATCGTTAGTAAACATCGTAAGGAAAACAATAGAATCGACTGCATTACAAAAACAGTAAAGAAACAATAACGGTAACATATGCATACGGGGTATGCAAATAAATGGTACAATGCCGTTCTGTTAGAACTGCACACGTATTTATGCCTTGGGGCGATTTGGCCGAGGATGCATCAGCTGTTTTGTTCTTCGTCTGTCATTTTATTATCCTACTCTTTTGTAATCGCCGATAACTGTTGAAAAAGCAAACTTTATTGTATTGTATAATTATAGTACCTACGTTATTGTTTATTAGCCGTTCTGCGCAGGCAGCCTGTTGCTCCATATGCGTTCGCTCTCCATGTGCGTGGGACTAAACGATAGTAAGTTCGACCCGAAAGGGGGAAAACTGTGAGCACGTAGATTATTATGTGAATACGTGATTTTAGATGACTTGCTAATGACACGTAATTACGTGGTAATATAATGGGCCATTACTTTATTACTTTATTATTGAGATTTGTCGTTATTTTGTTGTTTACATAACAACACACAAATGCCGGGCTAGGCAACATAATTTAGTAAGTCGCCACATATTAAGTACTGGGCTTTGGTGTAATGGATATGTACAGGCAGGAGGTCATGGGTTCGAATCCCAAGCTATGCACAGTTTCCGTTTTTAAAACAAAAACTGATTTGCTATTTGTAATTATATTTTTATTTTTTTAATCATTTTTTTTCAATTATATGTTAATACGAGTGTATTTTGTTATTATTTATTATATAGCATTATTAATATTTATTGTTGTTTTGTACGGCCAGTATTTTAATAAAAAAATATTGGTCACTGGTCACTGGTAAGAATCGAACTCAAGACCCGCCACATTCAAGTCCAGGTACATGTACATATCCATTGCACCAAGACAACTATGTTGAAAAAATACGGCTTGCTAAGGCTTTAAAAAAAAGAAGCGCTGTAGTCTTGTGTACATTAGAGTAGGTCATGTTTTGTTCCAAAATAAGTTGGTACAATCTGTTTAAACAGTCACAACCCGTCTTTTGTTGGAATAGCACCCACAGCTATAATCGCAATATCTCGGAATAATTGTATACTTAAATACCAACGGAGACAATGTCAAAGGTATTCCGATTCATTCCGTGGTGTGGGGAGCTATTCTAGGATATTGCCGGAATATTCACCAATCGTCACTCACATTGGAAGGTCTTTTCCCGTCTATTTTTAGATTTACTATTTCTGTAGGTAGTGGAATTTCTCTGTCTGTATCCAAACTGTTGATATTAATGATTTTTCGATGTCAAATAACACAACTACAAAGTGTAAGCTACCCGCACATAACATTACCAAATATATACGTTGTGCCGTATTTACGGCAAATCTGACAAAAAAAAATCGAGTTCGTTCTTATACTAGTATAGATTCAGGTCTAATCCTAGTTTGAGTTTAAAATTCAGGCCTCTGTTTACACCTATTGTTTTACATCGCTAATCTCCTTTGCTGTCAAGAAGTGCCGTCAGAAAAAAAATGTCGCATGCTACAAGTTTCATCTATTTATTTTCCCTATTTTCTCTAAAAGCAATTACCACAGAAACAAACAGTGCTGATTGTGACGAGTAGCCGAAATAGTCAGCGGCTCATTTGGATCCAGCTTGTTTGCGTGTGTACTCAAAGGTGCAACGTTAACTCCTTTGCCTCCAAGTATTGTCGTCTGCAGACTTTGTTGTCTGCTTCAGATAGTGTTTCTTATGTTATCGTATCGCATTATCGAACAGTTCGGACCTCAAGGCGTTGCTCGACGTCTCATCTGGATCTAGCCTGTTCGCTAACGTGAATAAAAACTATGCGATAACAGCGATAAAATTAACCCTTCGCTTGCTATACACGTCAATATACCTACCTGTAAATAGTGAAGACCCAGATGAGACAGCTCCTGCATGAGCTGTCTCACCAGGGTCTGCACTATTTACAAGTTGATTGTGCAACCAGTGCACTTCACAGCAGTGATTGCACAGCTTATACTTGTACACAGTGAAAAGATATGTAATTATACTGGTACAACAGGGTATGGAGAAGGAGAAAGGTATTTTAAAATTCAGCAAGCGAATGGTTAACATTGTCCCCTGCATGATGGTTTGCACTCACTATTACATTTGGTACACTACAGAGATGGCAAAGTACTATCTCTAAGTGAGGTCAAAGATCATCAATGTCATCTACCGCCTATAAGGCTCTGAACGTTTGGTGTCGGTATGAAAACGAATGAGAACAGTTGCATAAAACTGCAATGTTAATCAGTCATAAACTAGATCTTTCACCGACTTAAACGTCTGAGGTTATCACTGTCTTTTTTTGCAGTAAAACTCCGCTAATGCGACCACCTAAAATAGGTATAATCCTGAATGATAGATGCAGGTGGTAGCTTAATGTAGGACAAAAGTAATGCAGAAAGCTCATAGAGGAGCTTTCTGTATTACTTTTGTACTGCATTAAGCAACCACCTGCTTATAATGACACTCATGTTTATTCATTAAGTGGTCGCATTAGAGGGGTTCTACTGTATTTAATATGCACTTTGAAATAGCGGTTTTACGGGATGACTTTGGAGATTGTTAATAACAAAACACAGCAAAAGTACACTGCAATACCTATTTCCCAACTAGGTGTTAAACCTTAAAACACTGACCTTTAAATGGACTATTTTAAAAATTAAAAAAGTGTAATACTTATCGTGAATATTCAGAGATAGTTTTTATCAAAATCTGTAACATGACAAACAGTGCAGACCCTGATGAGAGGACTCCGATAGGAGCCCTCTCATCTGAGTCTGCACTGTTTGCAGTGGATACTGTTGACGTGAGTCCGGCACTAAAAGGCTTAATGTGAACATTTGTTTACATGTGCCGTCACAGTAGTTGCTTCCCACGCAAGTTATTATTATTATTATAGTTACAAACGAGGGTGATTCAGCTTTAACGTTATCTGGTCCTGTGAATCTGTTACATTTGCTACTTATTTTGTTTAATCATAACTTCAAAATACATGTTTACCCATTTTCATCTATCAAACGTTTTACCTATGTTTAATATCTTACACTTAGATTTATTCTCTGCTTGTAAATGTCAGCAAACTAATTTCCCACATTCATATATTCAGCGTATTCGTAGTTTGCATGCACTTGTACTTTAACGCTTTATCTGATAATAGATGTTACAGTAGAAAATGCGATTCAGGACAATCGCCGATTCTCTTAGAACAGGTGTAGATCGCAATCTCTCCTAGGACAGACTCCGGTCGCAGCCTATACTAGGACAATCGATGATTCTTTTTAGGACAGATTCCGATTGCATTCTATCCTAGGACATTCGATGATTCTGCTGGAACAATCGGCGATTCTACTAGTACAGATTACCATCGCAATCTGTCCTTGGACAATCCGCCATTCTACTAGTACAGATTTCAATCGCAATCTGTCCCAGGACAATCCGCAATTCTACTAGTACAGACTCATCTTATCTATTTGAATAATATGAATTTGAAATACAACAAACAGTCCCAGATCAGACGCCGACTTTTTAAGGGGGCGTCTGATCAGGGACTTCACTTTTTGTCTTTAATTCCGTTTCTATATCTGTGCTTTATTCCTTTGAAATATGAACTTATTTATCGTATATCCTTATTTTACCATATGATTTAACAAAATTGGATTACTGACGACAATTAGAAATTTGGTGATGAAAAGGTTTAAAAAACATATGCGTTCGATAATGTGCTCGTTTTACCAATATATTGAGAATTAATCAATTTATTTCAGAATTTCTGAAGGTAACATTGTAACCCTTTACTCCATAGATACGCCTTGGCCAACTTTAGGAGCCTTCAGATCAGGGTATGTTTGCTTATGAAATGATATAGATGTTATTCTGCAGTTTCTACTAAAGTCAAACATTCCTGTGTCCATGTGTCATTATGAAAAAAATGTAATTAATATCAATGGTGTCATTATTTCTTAAATGCATATTCATGGAGTAAAGCGTTAAGCTTATGAAGCCAAACAGACATCAGCGTTAAAGAGGGAAGATTCACGGTGCCAACTTTCTAATTGTCGACTGCAATGCCAGTTTGTTAAATAATTCAGTAAAATAAGGAAATGGGATGAACAAATGCAAAGGTCAAAGGAATATAGCACATATATCATAATATAGAGATTGAGTCAAAAAGTGAAGTCCCTGATCAGACGCCGCCTTGAAAAGGCGGCGTCTAATTTGGGACTGCACTATTTGTCGTTGTGCATTTATGCGACATTGGCGGTGAAAGGATTAATGAGCGCAGTAGCATGTAGTACACAACATTAGACACCACGTCCTTTAGGGACTATCGTCAATATGAACTGCGATATTAAAATGTGTTTCAATATTTTATTCATGAAAGTTGAACAAATACAATGCTGTCTTGTCAAAATGATCCGGGATAAGATTACTTTCCATTAATTCAAGAAACATTAACCATTCCTTTTTATAAACGCCTTTTCAGGCATTTGCAAGGCGCCACCTGTCAACCCTTTCCCTGTTCTATATTTATTTCAAATTCAATATCTACTGACTATTGTAGCATCCGCGATGCACTCATGTACGTCGACTTCTGACCCCAGAGACAGAGGATGAAATACACTGTGCATTCGTGTTGTCATTCCAGTTTCACTTGCTAGAAAGCTGTATCCTTTCTTACTTGACTTGTCACATGCATGTTTTAATCCTTATATTTATTTGTTTTGCTGAAATGCACTCGATTTTAGGGCCTAGTTTGAAAGATGATACAGCATAATGTCCGCCATCTTGGTTGCTGCAGTGATGCATTGTGGGTTGTTTACCATAGAAATATCGCTCAAAGCAGACAGAATTACCATAGCTATGCCAAAAAGAAAGGCTCAAGATATATATTTCCCTATGGTACATATTTAGTGTGGGGTGTTGTTGGCGAATTTCTTTGATCAAACTAGTTTGTAATATTTTCAAACAGTATAACGTAGTTCTTCATAATTATGTAACCGGCGCATTACCTAGCATTTCCAACCACCAACCAGCATTTTCTACCACTTGATCAGCCCGTCAAAACTTGACGGTTTCCATCAGTTTTGACGATGACGAATAACCTTTTCCAACCTTCTTTTTGTCAGTTTCCTACCACTGTTTGTCGGGGAATCTGAGCTCGAGTAAAAAAGAGCCCGATGTTTGACTGGAAATCAGAGTTGGGTGAGTTGAGCTTGAGGGAACATAGGGTCAAGAACTACGCTAGCCTGATCCAGAAATCTACAGTCTAATGGTGCGCATTTAAGGCATGAGAATAGAACATAGATAAAAGCATTTCATTTTATGACAGAATTTCAACCGATCTATAGAATAAATGCAAACCTTGGCATTTTACAGATTTAGAGCTCTATTCGAATTACGCGGTTTTGCTACATATTGCTACTGACGTTGTGCTGTAGCTACTGATCCACGATTTAGATTTATATAATTAAGACTGAGATTGACATAACCAGATCGATTGGATCTGGATCTAGTGATAAATTCGCGTGCAAGAACCATTTGCAAGAGGTTGTCCGTGTGTGGTGTTTACTAGGCCCATAGAGCTTAGTATGAGAAGTTGTTTGAAATCATTTCGTATGTATTTATTTGTGGGGAAGAATCTACAGATTCCGAATAATAAACAACAGAATATTTTAAATTGATATCGTCTTGGTTTATTTATCTTTTATCCTCTCACGTTAACCAACGTCCATAGCTGGACGTAACAATATTCATAGACAAAATAGTTATAATGAAACATGGAAGCTGGAACAGTGTAGCCATTTTGGAAAGTAAAGAAACAGATATATCAATTCCATTAACAAACAGAACAGACCTTGGTCATACGGCTCCTGTAGGAGCTGTCTGATCATGGTCTACTCTGTTTGCAAATGCGTGAAAACGCGTTTATATGAAGGAAAGGGTTGATATCGATATTTTTATCATGTCAGTAACCATAGAATCAGACATACAAAATTATGTCATAAGCAATGAGAATACACCTTGATCAAAAGGTTTCTACATGAGCCGTTTGATCTGTCTCTACTCTGTTTGCAATGTCGTGAAACAAATTATGATCAGATTCTACACTGTTTATCTATAACCCATATATTGGATCGTGGGCACACATGTGTTAATACATGCTGATAGTCATACTGAAAACTCCTATTTACTAACGGTTCAGATAAATGAAGTGTTACTATATATTTAGCAGCGAAAGGGTTACATGTAAAATATATACTTAAATTATTGTAACTGTTAAATCTCGTACAGTAACAACCCTCTAAACCGAATGTTTAGATTAGTGTCATCGTCAGTCTGTAAGACAGATCGCGGCTTACTGCAGGGTGAAAGTCATACGGAGAGCTCCCATAAGGGCTTTCTGCGTGACCTTTGACCTACATTATACGTGTTTAAAATATCACCATGTACATTCATTTTTAAAAAATCGGATTAGAGAGCTTTTTACTGTATATGTATTAATACGGACAAACAACAACAAACTTCAAAATACATTATGTACATTTGTGTCACGATAAAAGAAAGGGCATCTCATACATGTAAGCACTACCAACAATTACATGTACATGTATGTACATTTGTGTCGAGATACAAGAAAGGGCATCTCATACATGTAAGCACTACAAACAATTACATGTATGTACATTTGTGTCACGATACCAGAAAGGACATCTCATACATGTACATTTGTAAGCACTACCAACAATTACATGTATGTACATTTGTGTCACGATAAAAGAAGGGACATCTCATACATGTAATCACTAAAACAATTGTAAACAAATCAGTGTTCATTACATGAACAAATCATGACAATATTGAACTTGATCAGACATCTTGCCTGGTCCGATTTAAATTATGGAAATCATTGGTAATTCGAACGTTTAGTGAAGTAGAATTGAGAACGTTTCAAACAAGTGACTGCTTAATGCGTTGTGTGGGAAAGACATGCAGAAAGTTCCAAGATAAGCCCACTTTAGCCGTTTCCTTCACATAAACGCCCTTTATCGCCTTTGCAAACAGAGAAGGCCCAGGTCAGACGGCTCCTGTAGTAGCCGTCTGACCAAGGTCTGCTCTGTTTGTTTATGAAATTATTTTATATCTGACTCCACAAGTTCTAACAAACACTAAACTATCCTGTAGACATTTGCTATTGTAGAAATTCAGCTAATAAATGACCATATCATTATTTCGTACATCAATATTCAACAGGGAAAGGGTTGAATTGTCACATAACCTATCGAACTATAAAGATAGTTATTTGAAGGTTCGAATTATCGATGTTTTATTGAATTTGCAAACCTCAGACGAACAAAGTACACTCCGGATTATTCGGATTTTTTCTTGACAAACTATAATCAAAATCTTGATTATTCGAATTTTCTGTATAGAAAAATTTAGACTAATAATTCAGGTTGCTGCCTAATGCATGGTGAAAGTCACACAGAAAGCTCATAGAGGAGCTTTTTGAATGATTTTCACCATGCATTAAGCTCTCACCTTAAAGATCGATAATAATGCGTATTTTAATGTTCGATTAATCGATTATCGAATAATCGAGATTTTACTATAATATTCGTGAATGTGTCAAGTATTTCGTCTTTCTGACAAAAGTTTAAACAATATATCCAAGTTTCGTAATGCCCCCAAGTAGTGTCAAGCAATTAATACAAACTTCTTGATCCTTTCAAAGATGAGTAACATTCAATATTATGCAATATTCTCGTTTCATCCAATCCAAAATATGCCAAGCCATATTATGTATGACTCTATATTCCTCTAGGACACATCTGATAGATAGTCAAGATAATCGATGCAAGGTTCGTGAGGCATGCAAAATGTGTCAAGATACGAATCTAAGCTTCTGGTTGCCTGAAAGATCCAATATTATCGTTGCCTCTAGAATGTGTCAAGCAACAAAACAACAATTCAAAGATGTATAAAAAATCGTATCATAAAAAACTGTACATAATTATATATAATATCCTAAATGTATCTAAGATGTGTCACACTACACATTGTCTCTAAAGTGTCTCCAAATTGTGTCAAACTAACTACACATTTAAGATGTGCCTAACAGGTGCCACACTACACAATTCAGATATCTCCAAGATGTGCCAATCTGCACATGTAAGATTCTCGATGCCCGAAATTGCACAAATCGGCAAAGTAACAGTTTGTACTCCTAGAGGAGTCCTCTTATCAGGGTCTGAAGTGTTTGTCATTCACATTCATGTCGCTCAGTTCCTTTTCCACACTGGATAGTCTCTTCGGGTAAACAATGACGGGTCATTTCACTTGAAACTTAAGCGTTCACAGGGTTTAGGAGACTCTGTCGATGCCTTCAGTTGGAACTATTGCAGCCTTTCACCTCAAATCGCATGACTATTCCATTTACCCAGCTTTGTGGTTTGATCCTGACGCATTTCGCAACCACTCGTTCCGGAAGTGAGATGGTGACCAGGTCATTCGGACCGCTCAGGCCGTTGAAAACCTTAAAAACATATTTTACAGGTCATCCCTTTCACTGGTCTAAGTTTATAACAAATTTCAATACCTGAATAATCATGGAAATAATAGTCATATTAAAATACGGAAGGTGAAATATTGTAACCATTTTAGAAAGTAAAGACACATATCTATCAAATTCAATTAGCAAAACCGGCAGTCACTGATCAGACGGCTCCTATAGGAGCCGTCCGATCTGGGTCTTCTCTGTTTGCAAATGCGTGAAAACACGTTTATATGAGGGAAAGGGTTAAATGTACAATAGAATCACTCTAACTTTTTAGCTGCCATGTTATGTCGTCTGAAATGTTTGATGTATGCTACAATTTTCATTTGTCTTCTTTTTTGTTGCAAGGAAACAATCGCAGTAACAAGCAGTTTAGATCCTGATGCATATGTTATCACAGATGCGACATGGGCAGCGGAAGAGCTAAATCGACCTCTAAATAAACTGATATAAGGTGCTTTTTTTTAAATAAGGCACCAATGTGATAATAATACGGTAAAACTCAGATATTTGGGACACTGAAACAAGTATAATCATCGGTCTTCAAGACAGGTGAAAGCTTAATGCAGGGTGAAATTCATGCAGAAAGTCCCTTCTAGGAGTTTTCTGCACGACTTTCACCCTGCATTAAACAATCACATGCCTACTAAATTTCGTAGTATCGATATTTTACTGCAGTAGATAGATATTGAAGTATATAGTGAAATATGTCCGGTTGTACACGGAATCCTTTTCATGCCAAGCGTAACATAACGGTCATTTGTAAACTGCTTAGTTCCAGATGAGACGTAACTCGGCGTCTCATCAGGATCCAAGCTGTTTGACTTCTAGTCAATGGTTTCTTCAAGTTTTGGACGAATCGGAAGACAGTAAAAATGCCATGTAATTTAAGGTTTGCGTATACAATATTTTTTGTACATGAGAAGTGTTAATATACAGTTGACCTTCCATATCTCGAACTTCAAGGGACCATACAAATTAGTTCGAAATAACAGAGGTTCGAGTCATCCGATTTATAATCTGATCAATATCTTAAGTTCAAAGCTTACTGTTGGTCTAAAGTTGTGCTGTAAGCTCCTGTAGGAACTTTTGACCTGCATTAAGCTGTCATCTGTGTAGTGAAACATTTTAGAACAATTTTGTATTGTAAAATATGAAAGGTTCGAACTATTAGTTCGGTTTATCCCGAAGTTCGAGTTATCCGAGTTCGATATATCGAAGTTCAACTGCATATAACTGTGAGTGTTTGTTTGTTTGTTTGCTTGAGGCGGGTCGAAAAACCATCTCATTTCTCACCTTACACTATTTGCATGGGAAGACAGATAATAATGTACCCTTGTGCAAAATTAGTAATGACAACATCACTGCGCATATTAAGGAACACATGACAGCTTATAATGCAGGTCAGACAGATCCAATTTGTGCTTTATGATATGGCTTTAATCTGGGTCCATGCTTATAAAACTTTTAGTTGAGTCCGAGTTCGTTCTCAAGTATTTGATTGGTCCGATTTGAGCCTTTGGCTCAAATCGGACCAATCAAAAGCATGAGAACTCAAATCTTACCATTCAAAAGCTTGAGAACGAACCCAGACTCAACTAAAAAGCTGTTCCTTTAGGTAAAGGGTTAAGCAGCTTAATGCAGAACAAAAGTCACACATAAAGCTCCTCTAGGAACTCATCTAGGAGCTTTCTGTGTGTCTTTCATAAATTGTTCATAACTTAAAGTGCGTAGTATCGAGTTTTTACTGTACCTCAACGCTTCCTGCATCGTCCATGTAATCCAAAAAGGTTCTCGAACAACCGACGTTGTAGGCGAGACTGAATGTCGAGACGTACGTTGAGTGACTGCCATGTCTACCGGTCATTATGATTTCAGAAATCACTTTGGTCTGTGCGAATTCCACCTGATTGGTTAAAAATATTCAAAGTCACGTGGTGAGGTTTAACATAGGTTTAACTTTAACCCTTATCTTGCTGAATTTTAAAATACATTTCTCCTTCTTTACCCATGCCCAGTTGTATATATACACATTTATTCACTGTGTACAAGTATTTTGCTGCGCAATCACTGCTGTGGAGTGCACTGGTTGCACAATCAACTTGTAAATAGTGGAGACCCAGATGAGACAGCTCCTGCAGGAGCTGTCTCATCTAGGTCTCCACTATTTACAGGTAGGTATATTGACGCGAATAGCAAGCGAAGGGTTAATATCTCGAACTTCAAGACCATACACATTACTGCGAAATACCAGAATTCCGAGTCATCCGATTTCTAATCAGGATTATTAGGTAATGCAGGTAGAGAGCAATGATGAAAGCTTCTGAATTGAATATTACTACTTTTATACTATACTTGCTATTGGCTGTTGGACAATACATATTGCCTACCTCTCGTATACATTTTTTGGAGGATCGGACTTTTACTTCGAGTTATCCCGACGTTTCAGTTATCCGAGTTCGAGACATCGAATTTCTACCGTAGTTACATGCAAAGTCAACATATTTACATGTGCAATGACAACTATAGGTCATTTTAGGCATTTCAGGCCGGCGGTAGCTTAACGCATGTAAACGTTATGCATTAAGCTCCTGTAGGATTCTTGTTCTACATTAAATTCTGAAGGGAGGTGATCCCCTGAGAGCAAAAATTGCAACACAAAAAGAGAAAATTGCAGACTCGGTTTTATTGAGTCTGTTCATGAACAGTAATTGAAAGTGCAACACTGCTCACGCACCGGCTTAAGCGGTATTCAATTTTCAGAACAAGAAGTATTGAAATTCATGATCTCAAAGGATCAGAAGGTATAACAACACTGAGAATGAAGTACGGGGCGGCGTTTTACGGCCGCCACACAAGCATTCAATGCAATGAAATCGAGTCTATAATATATATGCAAATTAGTTGGATCGAGGTGAGAAGTGGAGTAATACGGCGCCCACTCTAAAGCTTAAATCAGACCGAAGAAAAAGAATCTCGCACACAATAGTGCTGGCACTTTGACCCTTTACTCTATAAATACTCTATCATACGCCTTTGCAAACAGATTAGACCCAGGTCAGACGGTTCCTATAGGTTTGCTTATGGAATTAAATATAGATAAGATTTTACAGTTTCTGTTATGGGCATTGTTTTTGTGTTAATTAGCAATTGTGTAAATTATTGTAATCGGTATTGATGATCTCAGAACGTTTTCAGATATACAGATAAGGGTGCGTACCCAAATACTAAACTCGTTATTTCTCCACCAAACCCTATACTGTGACCACTCTTTAGAATCGTCTCGAAGAGACGATTCTAATGAGTGGTCGCAGTATAGGATATGGTGGAGAAATAAAGAAAACATTCCTGAAAAATATTTAATTTACGCATCTTATCTGGAGCTCTGCGTTTTACAAGAATATTCATGGAGTAAAGAGTTACAGGTAAATGACGTGTCGTAGAGCTTTCGGACGCGACCACTGAATGGAAAGATGTTAACCCTTCGCTTGCTGAATTTTAAAATGCGTTTCTCCTTCTTTACCCATTCCCTGTTGTATAATTACATATATCTTCACTGTGCACAAGTATTTCGCTGTGCAATCACTGCTGTGGAGTGCACTGGTTGCACAATCAACTTGTAAATAGTGCAGATCCTGATGAGACAGCTGTCTCATCTGGGTCTTCACTATTTACAGGTAGGTATATTGACGTGAATAGCAAGCGAAGGGTTAATGTATTTAAACATTTGCTCCATAAATATTCATGAAGGAAACGATGACGCCATGAAGATTTAATTAGATTAATCTGTTAAAATAGCAAATGGACACGTGGAATTTTGCTCATTTGGTTCCTGTAGTAGCCGTCTGATCTGGTCTTATCTGTTTGCAAGTGCGTAGAAAGGCATATTTATTGAGGGAGAAAAGGGTTCAAGACAATGTGTCTATAAATAATGCGTCAAAGATGTCTGTAAAACGGACTATTCCATTCTGAAAGCTGAGGGTTGAACGGGTTTATTTTCGCCCATACAAACGTTTTTCGCACGCCTTTGCAAACCAGTTAGACAGTTAGACATTGATCAAAAAGCTCCAGTAGAAGCCGTCTGATCGGAGTCTGCCCAGATTGCTTATGAAATCATAAATTGATTTTTAATTCTGACTCTACATTGACTACCAATTCCAACTTTCTTATCATGTATAGACTTCTGCCATTTTAAAACTTGCGCTAATACATGTTTATAATGCCATTACTTCCTATATGCATATTCAACAGGGAAAGGAGTAAAGGCAATATATGATACCTGTATAAATTGGTAAATGTCGTAAGCACGCGCCACCCATGCACCCGTGTAACGGCCAGTGTAGTCCAACCGGGCGAACATTGCCGACAGTCCATGTGGTACCCCTGTAATGAAACACTCCAGCCGACCCTGACACCAGTAAGATGATGCTGTCAGCTTATCGTTCTTCACGCCATCCGGGCCTGTTACAAGACTGTCCATACATGTTGTATCTGAATGAGAAGACTTGATTGAGAGTATTGTAGTTTTCTATTAACCCTTCTTTTGCAAACCGGATAAACCCAGATGAGAGGGCTCCTAGAGGAACCCTCTCATCAGGGTCTGCAATGTTTGTCATGTTACACGTTTCTTTAGAAAACTCCCAACATATTCACTATAAGATTGACTTGTTCGAGTATTTGAATAGTCCATTTGAAAACTCAGCGTTGTAAGGTTTACATGTAACGTACTTTTGTAGGACCTCGTTTTCCCCAGATCGCATTTTTCACTCCTGACAAGAATGTGATTACTTGTGTTACAGATGTGAGAATATCATCATATTTTCTCTATTTATCACAATGGTTTCAAAATTAAACAATTCTAAAAGACATTTTTCTCTGGTAAATGCTCCTTATTGGTAGATTTATTCAAAGAGGTTGGGTCTAAAATAGGAGGGATAGGTTAATGCTGGATGGAAACAATGCAGAAAGTTCCAATACGAGAATCCACCAAGCGTTAAGCCATCACTACCTTATACACTCATGTCGATAATTAAATATTTACCTAACCCTAACACCGCTGAATGTCCAAATGGAATAATCCAAATGTCAAACAGGTCAAGCTTAAGGTGAATATTTAGGGACTTTTCTAAAATAAAATGTAATATAACAAACGGTACAAACCCTAATGAGAGGGCGCCTCTAGCAGCTCTCTCATCGGACACTATTTGCAAATAATATTAGTGAATCGTTTACCGCATTGTAAGAGTTCATTCTCAGTGTTGTTATACCTTCTGATCCTTCGAGATCATGAATTTCAGTACTTCTTGTTTCGAAAATTGAATACCGCTTAAGCCGGTGCTAGGGGCGTGAACAGTGTTGCACTTTCAATTACTGTTCATGAACAGACTCAATAAAACCGAGTCTGCAATTTTCTCTTTTTGTGTTGCAATTTTTTTTCTCTCGGGGATCACCCCTTTTCAGAATTGTTAAGCTTTTACGCATTGAATATCCGTATAAAACATGTATGCATGACAATAAAATACCAACGCAAATTATAATGACATATGAGCTAAATAGAGTTTAGTCCATGGAACAACTTGCACATTAATATGCCATCTATATAATTGTGTAAACTTACCAGGACATGCCCTGATCAGAGGATGCTACAATGGCCATCGGATCGGATCCGCGTCTACTTTGTTTTCAACGGCATTAAAAGCCTTTGAACAGACTAAAGGGTTCATAGAGCTTCTACTGTACAAATCGACAGAAATGCATGATCAGTTTCACATTGCTTGAAATGCATGAGCGAAACAACTGAACATGATGCAGTAAAATTCGTCTTAAATGCACTCAATAGGAAATTAACTTCTGAGATGAAAATTAAATGCCCACCATAAGTAATGCGAAAGCCTACTACTAAGAGCTTGCGGCAGTACGTTTGCCCTACATTCAACTTTGTTCAGATTCCTATTTGCAGTCAGCAACTTATCACTTAAGAGCTGTTCTACTGTAACGAGTAAATACATGCAGATGTTAGTGGCGTAAATTTAGAATTGAGATTCGTACCTTCTACACAGACCGGTGTCAATTGGCTCAAGAGTCCGTCCGGTCCACATGTCCACTGTTTGTCTCGGCCAAAGATATACCCTGGATTACAAGAGAATGTCACCTTACTTCCAACGCTGTATAGGTTTCCGTATAATGTTTCATGGCTTGGATTTTCTAGTACACTACACTCTGAAACAAAACCATAGATCACTTACCAATATGTACAAGAAACGCACAACCCGTTCACATGGACTTCGTAAGAATGGTAATATTAAACGAGGATCTCGTATGAAGATGACTATTCTTGATCTACATACTTTACGAATAACCTCTGGTAAGCATGCAGTGCTTTCTAGACTTTCTTCCTTATCAATATCTTCATGAAAAGAAACTTACGAGCAAGCCGATAAAAATCATTTTTAGATGCGATCCTCTGATAGAAACGGCTCATTTGATACGTGGTTTTACTGTACATGTTCTCAGACCACACATTGACACATTATCTAAACACCAAAGATTCTTGTTAAAAATTTATGTATTGACCTCTAGAGTATAATCAGAGACCACAACGTAATTGACAATATTACTTAATACTTTAAAAATACAGAACTACCGATTAGCTGCTACAAATATAACAAACCCATCAGAAATACAATTTTCAACTATAATAAGATTGTTGCCGGCCTTAATAATGAAAATAGTCCTGGTAATTGAGATTGCGCCACCTCAAAGGATTGCTATTCTTTCACCGGCTGATCGTGTGATTACTGGCAGCTTCGAGATAATTAAAGATAAACGTTTACGATGTCTTCTTAATAAAGATCCAACATATAAAACACCATACCTGATAGATTTTAACTCTTGTCGAGTCCAATTGCTGAGGCTGTACAAAGTTTTAGTATTAAATGGTGTCGTAGAGAACATGTTTAGTCTAATACTCTTTCAAACTGGAAACAATTAATTTCACAAATGCATTTCATTTTATATAGCTCAAATGAACACCTTCTTCCTATGAACCTGGAATTACTTTTACAGGATTTCAATTCAAAATACGTATTTGTTCCTGCTGATAAGGCATCGAATAATGTGACGATATCTTGAAGCAGAAAATTATGAATACCAAGTCATACATGTCGCTTAATACTGGCGAAAAGACCGTCGTTTCAGACCATGTCAAAAAGTGTGACAAGCTTGGAGCAGATATTAAAATTACATATCCACTTCCTGCAATATATTGGTTACCGAAACTACATAAAAACCATATAAAGCGAGTTTCATTGCACATTCTAGCTCTTGTACAACTACAAATTCATTTATACCTCTGACTTATTGTTTAACAAAGATAAACATGTAAAATTATATTGTGATAAACCTTATGAAAATTCCGAAATAAATAAAACTCATCAGAAGTCTTAACGCTTTCCCTGTTCTATATTTAGGCCAATTTTCAGCACCTACTGAATATTCATTAACAAAATAGTTATAAAGAATTCTTGAAGGCGGAACATTGTAGACATTTTAGAAAGTAAAGAAACAGATCTATCAAATTCTAATAGCAAACAGAGTAGATCCTGATCAGATGGCTCCTCTAGGAGCCGTCTGCTCTGGGTTTACTCTGTTTGCAAATGCGTGAAAACACGTTTGTATGAGGGAAAGGGTTAAACGAACTTACGAACAAAAGCTTTCTTTCATCAACTGTAAGCACATACGCTTACATGGTAATAGTATGTGTAAATTACGCCGTAATATGTCTATTCATGATTTACATACCATTTTAAATAAACTGGCAAGTATTCTATGTTATCTTGTTTATCGTATTTGCCTTTGTCTGGTCTTAATTCCATAGACGAATTGACAGATAACTTCTATATGCGTACAAATACGCTTAATAATACTGCCTCACTTATACAAAGGTACACACAGTATGTTTTCGTCCACATATTGATAAAGAAAAAAAATCAACATAAATGGTATTTTCTGGAACTTCTATTCCTAAATAAAGGTATCGATTGTTTTGGTATTCAAACTATATTTTGTGATAAAATAAGAATCTAATCGATACTATTCCCAAATATTTCATCAACTTTGAATCACCGATCATCTGTTATTAATATAAGAAACCTATTAGGAATGTTGTTTTAACTACAAGTATCTCACTTAGATATTGATGTCAATGCCCATTCTTAAGATTGTAGCATTCAAGCTTTTGCTATATGCCAGATATTCATGTCATTGCTGGTAATTTTGATATGATTAAAGCTAAACTTCTCAGGACCCTCCTATCTAAAGACCTAAATATCGATTACCTTTCCTTATTGATTTTGACGCTTGTCAAACTCATATTGCGGAAGCTATTCAAGAATTCTGCATCAAATGATGTGACGAGAACATGCCGATGTTAATGCCCTTTCAGATTGGAAGAACTGTATTTTTGATATTATAGATACGCGTATTGCTGTTCACAAATCAAATTACCAGCTTTTACCACCTCGACCTAGTTTTACATTGCGCTATTTGAAGAAAAACAATTTAAACTTTCATTCAAATTAAGTTATTGCTCCTGCGGACAATGCATCAAATATTTGAAGATTGTATTATGTTGATGTTTCAAGGAAGGAGCTAACTGGTTCACACTTATATTACAGTTCAAGCACCTGAGAAAGATATAGTTTCGGAAGAATTTGCAATAGTTCTAAGTCTGGTCCTAGTATGAAACAACATAAACTTTCTACTTTGTACTGGATTCCGAAACCACATCAAAACCCTTATAAGGCGCGTTTTATTGCCAACTCTAGTTGTTGTACTACTACTAAAATATCTAAACGCCCGACGTCTTGTCTTACTACGACTAAAGGACATGTAAAACGTTACTGTGATATATGAAAAATCTGATATTCATGTTTTTGGTCCCTAAAAACCCCAAATGATGTTTTAACAACGGTATAACATTTCTTCACTGGGATCGTATGAATACTCTACACTCTATACTACTCTACCTCACCATATTATAAAGGATAAACGGATTAGATTAACAGGAGAGAAAAAACTTTGCCAGAGAAAATGAAAGGTTCCTTTCTTGTAATGTTCAACATTAATTCTTCTTTGAATTCAGAAGTTGAATATTACACAATATGGACTTGCCTTGATGTTTTTAGATCGCTTACCTTTCTTTTAGATACATTGTATTATTTTTGTGCGTTATGGGGATATTGCATATCGTCAAGTTGTTGGTATCCTTACGGGTACAAATTGTGTCCCTCTTGTTGCAGATTTGCTTTGTATTGCTATGAGAGGGATTTTATGCTAAGCTTAAAATCTGATACACAGGCCGATATTGTTAATGCTTTTGATAAAACTTCAAGGTATGTAGACGATCTTTTAAATTTGGATAATCTTTATTTTGAAACTATGATTTCTTCTATTTACCCACAAAAACTGTCTTTAAACAAAGCGATTCAATATGACATTATAGCTTCCGTTTTAGATTTGAATCTTTCCATCACAAACAATAAAGTTTCGTCCAAAATATACTATAAAAGATTTTCATTTTAAAATTGTTAATTATCAATTTCTAGATAGAAATGTGTCCTGTTCTACATCCTATGGGGTTTATATACTCAACAAAATAATTCAAGGGTCACTGGTCAGTTTCCCATAGGGTTCAATGTATTCACTACACAACTTTGGTACTTCGTATCTTTCACAAACGTCGCTTAATCCCAACAAAGTCTTAGTTAATTAATTGTCAATTAACGGATGCAGATGAAAATTAAACCAGCGGGAGTCTTATGCACTTCCGTGGAGAAAGCAATGTCAACATGTTAAGATATTAGTCTATTAAGACATTTCCAATACTGCTTTGGATTATTACCAATAATATTCCGTAATGTTTTGTCTGTTGGTGTTTGAATTCGTTTATGTAGTGGTTCATTGTTCGTTTGTATTTTTAACTAGCAATTTTCAGTCTTAATTTATTTACTTCATCTTTGTTTGAATGGTAGATCTTTCTTGCCTCATGGTAATTTTCTCTTGCTTTTTGAAATTCATACCCAAACCACGTATTACCTCCATGTTTACCATTATGAAATTTGGAGTATTTTGGAGGAAATAAAGCAGCGGCTCCTCTATGAAACATAATTTGTAGTTGGGTACATGTATCGTCGATTTTTATGTGTTTGCGCCGTTGACAAGTTACTGTTAATATTTACTATGATATCCATATTGATATTTTGAGTAAACGCATTTGCTAAATTGATATTCCAAGACAGATAATTACAATTACATGTACATGGAGGAACATATACGTTATTCTCATGTTCTTTGTTGAGCGTGCATTTGAAACAACTACTCAAGTGCACAGTGCCCATTACTGAACAAAGCGTCTGTTTCAATCACGTTAAACGATTTCAAGTACTCAAAACATTCCGCTGAAGCTAATACGTAATATATAGCGGATTTATCGCGAAACGTCGTTTGACCTTTACCTCTATCATTTCAAGATCGCCCGTTGAGAATAAATAAATTATTATTTCTACGCATATCGATTAAGAGCATTCCATGCGTATTCGGTTTTTTATCCATTGAGACTCGATGCAACGGATACGACAAATTTGGTAATATGGTGAATTTATTAAGGTGCACCCGTGTACCTGTAGCAATGCCTAAACAATCATTAATTAACGAATCCGAGGGAATGAAAGCATGAAGGCCGTATGCCTTGTGGCTTTGCCTGCTTGACCTTACCACTTTTTTTCATTACTAACCTAATCCAAAATGTATTTGCAAGAGACAAAAACACCATTTCTGGCATGTCATACTGAAAAAGCTTTCTTAACAGACGAACTAATGAAATATTACACTGATTGGTCATGCTCAGAAGTTTTCGAATCACTACTTTTCTTCTGGATAACATATTCGTACGTTATGGGAATGCTATATACTGTCAGGTGATTGGTATTCCTACGGGTACGAATTATGCACCACTAGCCGCCGATTTGTTTTTGTACTGATATGAGAGAGAATTTCATGTTGAGTTTGAACCCACAATCATAGAAGATGTTAATGATACTTCTCGATATTTTGATGATATTTATCCAAAAGAACTCAAATTAAATAAAGCTAACCCTTCCGACACTGATGCGGCTTTTCTTGATCTATACCGTAAAATTGACAATGGAATGATTTTATCTAACTTTATGACAAAAGAGACGATTTTGATTTTTATAAAACTTGAACAAGGACCTCACCTGTCATGAAATAAAATAGATTGACTTTGAACCCATTTCAGTAATGACTATTTGGCCGAGTGACTCGGCGTCTCATCAGGATCCAAATTGTTTAACGCATTGATTGCATGTTGTTAGACAGTTTCATTATACCTTGAATTTTGAAAATGTAGTAGGTGAAAACACTTGCAAAAACAAATTGCTTACCAGGCTAAATTTTGATAGATGTTTCCAGCAGATAGGTAATTATGTGCTTACCTGATATTTTACAGGGTCCTCTCGTTTGACACTGTTGTCCGGCTGGACACGAACAGGAATACTGAAGATGGTAAACAAACAAATAAATCACGTTTGAAATACACATAATTATATTAAACTTTGTTGGGCACATCATGAAGGCAGATTTGTTTCATTTCCAGCCTTGTCGTCTGCTGACCACACTTCCGACCCAATAAATATTTATCATAAAACAGATTTAAAACAGATACAGGGTTAACTGGCAGGTCATCTGGATCCAATCTGTTTGCATATGGTACAGTGCTCCTCCCTACAACGACCCTCTCAATAACGATTCCCTCCTTACAACAACGAATGTCACTGTTTTCGAAACAACAAGGCTCCAGAAACAACGTTTTCCATCGTATTTTCTTTATGCCTCCATCAAACCCTATGTTGTTACCACTCTTTAGTATCGTCACTCTGTGACAATTCTAAAGAGTGGTCACAACATAGGGTTTGATGGAGGCATAACGGTTTTAGTTCTTGAAATACACATTATCTTGGGATCTGCACACAAGCTAATTATGTTTGATTTTCCCTCCCTATAACAACTCCCTCTGAACAACACATACAATATTCGTATTCCAAAGGGTGTCGTTGTAGAGAGGGAGCACTGTATTACATACTCTCTTCATGGTCGTGAATGTGTTCATCATTTACTCCATGAATATTTATGTAAGACATAATGTCTTCATGAATATTAATAAGATCAATTTTCAAAATGGCATATTTACCAAAGCAGAAACAAAAGAATCACATCTATCTGTTCCATAAGCAAACAGAGCAGACCTCGATCAGATGGCTGCTATATGAGCCGTTTGATTTGGCGCTACTCTGTTGGCAAAGGCATATAAATGCGCATTTACGGAGTACAGTCAAACCCCTCTAAACAGGAGTAAAATTTAAATTTTATGCAGATGGCTGCTAAGTGCAGGATGAAAGTCATACAGAAAGCTCCTAGAGGATCTTTCTGCATGACTTTCACCCTGCATTAAGCTGCCACCTGTCTCCAAGACCGATATTTATATTAAGTTGAACGTCAGGTGTAGAGGCGTTTTACTGTGAATGGTAAACCTTTTCATTTCCACGTATTGTCGTCTGCAAAATATGTCGTCTCCTTAAATTTCATTGTTTATTTTTCTTCCCCTTTACTTAAAACAACTTAATCATTGTAATGATTGAACATAACAAATACCAAGTGTTACGAGACTATTGAAAATATGCGTTCATTTTAGGGACTTCCTCATTAAAACTGTTATCAATATTCGTTTTAATGACGGACATTGAACACAGATCAGCTAATTTAAACTAGACGTGTACTAAAGAAACATACACCTTTAATACACTGGGGGGATCCTTAATACGTTTGAAAGTCCTATAGAAGGTAGTGTATGCTCTACGAAGGGCTGTCTGCATGAGTTTCACTATGCTTCAACCAATCATCTATGTTAATTCCATGAATATTCATGTTAGAAATAATAATGTCATGAACATTAACCCTTCTCTTGTTGAATTTTAAAATACATGTCTCCTTCTTTACCCATGCCCTGTTGTATACTTACATATACCTTCACTGTCTACACGTATTTCGCTGTGCGATCACTACTGTGGAGTGCACTGGTTACACACTCAATTTGTAAATAGTGCAGACCCTGATGAGTCCTACAGGAGCTGTCTCATCTAGGTCTTCAATATTTACAGGTAGATATATTGACGTGAAAAACAAGCGAAGGGTTAATTATATTCAATTTTATAATTGCATATGAAGACAGGAAATGTGGTCACAGCAGAAACTGCAGAGTCATATCTATATCAAAGAGTGATATTTATAAGCAAACAGAACAGACCTTGATCAGACGTCACCTACAGGAGCCGTCTGATCTTTGTCTACTCCGTTTGCAAATGTGTATTAGCAGAGTAAAGGGTTAAACGACAAGCAATCGATACCAAATTGAAAGTCTAGTTTCGAGAGACGTTACTGTTCACATTCTTTGTTCATTACCTGCTCCCAGTTTGATTTCTTGGAATGAACATGGCCTACACAATCCAGCAGAGTGCCTTCTTGGAAATGCACCCTGCATACAGAACTCACATGGATAAAGCTGACCGCCGTGCAGTTTACCCTTGCCTTGCAGTGCTCTAAGCAATCCATGTATGACGTCCCTGTCTTGATAACATCATCCATAAAAACCTCACACTTGGCAGCTTCAAAGTTCTCCATGGGCATATCAAAGGATGCAACGAAACTCGTGAATACACTCAACAGTAAGCATGTTTGTGATATAGTCACTATGGGCACCATCTTGTTTGGGTGTTAAACGCAATTCGTTCTATTGCAATGTAATATTAATATTTACCGTCCACTAGAAAGAACCTACAGCGATACTCAATGAACATGATGAATCTATATGAAAAGGTGGAAGCCTTTACTCTCTGAATATTTATGATAGAATTAATGACAAGTATTTCCAAGAGCCTGCTGATTTTTTTTTTACATTATACCCGATAAATTATGCTTTGTGCATTATGGCTTTACAAACAAAGCCGTCATGCATATTAATTAGCTGATTTTCGCTAAGGCTTATGAACACAAGAAGTTTTGGCTATGGTATACACTAGAATCAGATCATGAATTATTCCATATGAAAACAGAGCAGATCCTGATCAAACGGCTCCTACATTAATTGTCTGATCTGGATATACACTGTTCGCCAATATGTCAAAAAGTGTACCTATCCATATGCGATAGAACGACATGTGCTCAATATTGAGGTATTTAGTATTTCCATTGCACTCAAGTTCTTGTGTTGCTGTTCGGGCGAGTGTTTGTTCTGTATGTGGTGTTTCCTGCATGACTCATGTTTGTACTTTTCGTATGGCATTAACACTGCTCTTGCTGAATTTTGAAATACATTTATCCTTCTTTACCCATGCCCTGTTGTATAATTATATATATATCTTCACTGTTTACAAGTATTTCGCTGTGCAATCACTGCTGTGGAGTGCACTGGTTGCACAATCAACTTGTAAATAGTGCAGACCCTGATGAGACAGCTCCTGCAGGAGCTATCTCATCTGGGTCTTCACTATTTACAGGTAGATATATTGATGTGGATAGCAAGCGAAGGGTTAATTAAACATATATCTATTGGTCTTATCCGGGTGTTCTTCTGTGCATGAAACAATGCATTTCCCCATGCACAAAATCATTTCTGGGCTCTTCCTCCATCAGTAAATATCTAGAGGTCGCGATATGACTGGCAAAACGTATAGTTAAAACGACGTTAAACGAATACAGAAAACACATTCCCTCCTCTTTTAAAATAGAAACGATTGTGATAGATAGAGCATTTGCTCCTATGGAGCAAATGCTCTATCTATCACAATCGTTTCAAAACTACACAATTCTATGTTTTCTGTTTTCTCTCGCCAATGCTCCTTTTTTATATATTAATTCAAAGAGGTTGAATCCAATAGTCTAGGAGGGAATGAGTTAAGCGTTTGATCGAATAACCAACCGCGAAATAGTTCGCAGTTAGTTATTCCTACGCGAATAATGAAATAGTTCGCAGTTCGCCGTACGAATAACGAAATGGTCAGAATAAGTATATAAATAAGCCGAAATGATACTTTAGACACTATAGAACCCAATCACAGTGAACCCATGGTTTATAAATTAAATCCGGAGCAATTTTGCAATTCGTTATTCGAATAACGTACTGCGAACTGGTAGCCAACTTAACGCTTCCAGTACATAAACCATTTATCTGATAATAGATGTTACAATAGAAATACGATTCAGGAATATCACAGATTCTCCTAGCACTAGTGATAATCTTTCCTAGGACAGACTCCGATCACAGTCTATGCTGGGACAATCAATTATTCTTCCTAGGACAGATTCCGATCGCAATCTATTCTGGGACAATCGATGGTTCTGCTTCGACAATCGGAAATTCCACCAGTACATATTACCATCGCAATTTGTCCTAGGACAATGACAGTTCTACTAGTACAGACTCATATCTCATCTATTTGAATAATATGAATTTAAAATACAAGAAACAAGAACAATATATGACAAACCATGCTTTTAGTCAGAATTTCACAACTACAAATGCAGCAAGACATACACAACACATTGACAAAACGCATTGGGAATGTTTGTCTGTATAACAAATAAAGCTATTTATAAATGTCCGTTAGGCACGCGAATTAAAACATATATTTGCCAAACTAATACCGAATTACTTCATTATCTATAATCACATATTAACCAATTTCCTGACAGACATTTACAAAATAGTATATAATATTGTGAATATTCACAGACAGAGTAGAATCAATACTATATAATTCAACAAGCAAACGGCAGATCCCAGTTCCTTTAGCAGCTGTCTGACCGGGTCTACTCAGTTTAGAAAGGCGGCAAAAGACAAGACAAGAGAATGGGTTAACCACAACATTCGCAATACAGTGTACTATAAAATTCATAAGAAAACATGCCCTGTTTCTGTATGAGCTTTCTGAGACTCTTTTTTGTGAAGGTGGCAAACGGCAACAGCATGAGGGAATCTATTCTTGAACATGATTCTGAAAACATTTGTCATCTTCAGTATGACAACAATCATGCAGACTCCACAGCCGCTGTCATCAACATAATATCTCTTATATTATGCACTGAATATGGTGTTTAGTCTTAGAATTATGATACAGTTTAAAAGAGTATGAAAGAGTCAATTATAATATGAAAGAGATATCTTACTGCATTTTGTGAATTGATTCAGTATGTATTCCAACATATCTTTATTTTTTTCTGATTTAACCCTTTCCCTCATATAAACGTGTTTTACGCATCTGAAAACGGAGTAGACCTAGATCAGATTGCTCAAATAGGAGTCGTCGGATCAGGGTCTGCCATTTTGGTCATGAAAATTCAAGTAGGTACCGAAATTTGGAATAAACATAGAACAGGGACAGGGTTAAATAGAATTACCATTTGTCATAGGACAGGTCGAAATATATACTAGTGGAATCAGTGATTGTCCTGGGACAGATCGAAATATGTACTATATACCTACCTGTAAATAGTGAAGACCCAGATGAGACAGCTCCTGCAGGAGCTGTCCCATCAGGGTCTGCACTATTTACAAATTGATTGTGCAACCAGTGCACTCCACAGCAGTGATTGCACAGCGAAATACTTGTACACAGTGACGATATATATAATTATACAACATGGCATGGGTAAAGAAGGATAAATGTATTTAAAAATTCAGCAAGAGAAGGGTTCAAGGCATTATACACAATGGGATGTTTGACCAGGATGAAACAGAGAAGACACTGATTCGACGGCTAGTACAGAAGCCGTCTGGCCTGGATAAACTCTGTTTGCTAATTGGTGAATGGAAAAACTGTTTATTATGAACTAAAATGTTAAACCTAATGTTGACGTCTGTTAAAATCTGATCATTACTAATATTGATTTGAATAGTTTTGTTGAACACACAATGAGTATGCCTTTTGTATACTTGAATGAACATGGAAACAACAGACATAAATATTTTATGGTTAATCATTAACGCGCTATGATCTCATTTGAAATAACATTTGCCATTAGGATCCATATTGGGGTACGATAACCAGAGCAACATATATTCCTTGAGTAAAGGGTTAACCCTTTTACCGTCAATCTCGCATAAATACACCACGGTAAATAGTGCAGTCCCACATCAGACGCCGACTTTTCAAGGCTCCGTTTCTATATCTGTGCTTTATTCCTTTGAAATTTTAATTGATTTATCTTATATCCTTATTAGCTCACCTGAGCCGAAGTCTCAGGATGAGCTATTGTGACCGCGATCCGTTCGGCGTCCGTCGTCCGGCGTCCGTCGTCTGGCGTCCGTCCACATTTTCAAACAACATCTCCTCTGAAACTGCTGACCCGATTTTAACCAAATTTTGTCAGATGCATCAGTGGCTAGGGTGAACGAAACGTTGTTCACATTATGACCCCCGGACCAAAAATGGCCCCGCCCAAGGGCTTATCAGTTTTTCATAGGAAAATCTTTAAAAATCTTCTTCTATGAAACTGTAAGGCCTATACCTTTGATATTTGGTATGTAGCATGCTCTTTTGGTCCTCTACAAAGATTGTTGAAAATTATGATCCCCGGACCAAAAATGACCCCGCCCAAGGATGTATCAGTTTTTCTTAGGAAATTCTTTAAAAATCTTCTTAGAAAATCTGCCTAGACCTTTGATATGTGGTGTGTAGCATGATCTCATGTTCCTCTACAAAGATTATTCAAATTATGACCCCCGGGCCAAAAATGGTCCCGCCCAAGGGCTTATCAGTTTTTCATAGGAAAATCTTTAAAAATCTTCTTCTCTGAAACTGTAAGGCCTAGACCTTTAGTATTTTGTATGTATCATCATCTAATGATCCTCTACAAAGATTGTTCAAAGTATAACCCCCGGGCCAAAAATGGCCCTGCCCAAGGGCTTAGCAGTTTTGCATAGGAAAATCTTTAAAATATTTCTCTGAATCTGTAAGGCCTAGACCTTTGATATTTGGTATGTAGCATCGTCTTATGGTCCTCTACAAAGATTGTTTAAATTATGACCCTGGGACCAAAAATGGCCCTGCCCAAGGGCTTATCAGTTTTCATAGGAACATCTTTAAAAATATTCTTCTCTGAAACTGTAAGGCCTAGACCTTTGATGTTTGGTGTGAAGCATGATCTAATGGTCCTCTACAAAGATTGTTCAAATTATGACCCCGGACCAAAAATGCCCCTGCCCAAGGGCTTATCAGTTTTTCATAGGAAAATCTTTAAAACTCTTCTGAGACTGTAAGGCCTAGACCTTTGATGTTTGGTATGTAACATGATCTAATGGTCCTCTACAAATATGCAGGACTTGTGGTTTGTGGTCCTCTGCCAAGAATGTCAAACTTACGACCCTGACCTCTGGGCGAAACTTGGCCCTGCCTTGGGGCTTATCAGTTTTTCATGGGAAAAATATAAAATTAATATTATTTGTCTCTGAAATCATAAGGCTTAGACCTTTAATTAATGACATACTGCTTTGCCTTGTGGTTCTCTACCAAGATTGTACAAATGATGACTTCTTGGTTAAAAATGGTCCTGCCCCTGGGGATATCTCAGGTGAGCGCTTCAGGGCCTCATGGCCCTCTTGTTTTACCGTATGGTTTAACAAAATTGGATTGCTGACGACAATTAGAAATTTGGCGCTGAAAAGGTTTAAAAAACATGTGCGTTCGATAATGTGCTCGTTTTAAATCCCAATATACAGTTGAACTTCGATATCTCGAACTCGGATAACTCGACCTTTGAGATAACTCGAACTAAAAGTTCAGTACTTCCAAAATTTATCATACAGAATTGTTCTAAAATGTATCGCTAGATATCTAGAAACATATGTGACAACTTAATACAGGTCTAAAGTAATACTGAACGTTCCTACAGGAGCTTTCAGCATTACTTTAGACCAGTATTAAGCCGTGGCCTTGAGAAATTGTTCAGATTAGTTATCGGGTGACTCGAACGTCTGTTATCTCGAACAAATTTGTATGGTCCCTTGCAGTTCGAGTTATCAAAGTTCAACTGTATTGAGAAATAATCTATTTTTTAGACTTGCCGAAAGTTGCATTGTAACCCTTTACTCCATAGATAAGTCGTTGCCAACAGGGAAGACCCAGATCAGACGGCTCCTGTAGGAGCCTTCAGATCAGGGTATGTTCTATTTACTTATGAAATGATATAGATGTTGTTCTGCAGTTTCTACTTAAGTCAAACATTCCCGTATCCATGTGTCATTATGAAAAAAATGTAATTAATATCAATGGTGTTATTATTTCTTATATATGCATATTCATGGAGTAAAGCGTTAAGCTTATGAAGCCAAACAGACATCAGCGTTAAAGAGGGAAGATTCACGGTGCCAACTTTCTAATTGTCGACTGCAATGCCAGTTTGTTAAATAATTCAGTAAAATAAGGAAATGGGATGAACAAATGCAAAGGTCAAAGGAACAAAGCACATATCGAGGGCTTGGCGCAAAACTATTCTAACTTGATTTTTTTCAGAAATAGCTTTTTTGTCATAAATCAATTTCTTTTTGTACAACTCATAACCTGAAATTAAGAGTTTTGTTATATTCAAATTATAACTTATACTACAGGAAAAAATCCAAATTATTCTATCTCAGAATAACACCATAATCCGTGCAAAACTATTCTAACTCAAGTTAGAATAGTTTTGCATGAATTAAGTGTGTTAATTTACACCAAAGCTCAGTGGAAAACTATTCTAACTCAACTTAGCATGATTTTGCATGAATGAATCAAGTCAAGTTTTACCATAAGACAATGCAACAGTATTCTATCTTTATCATGAAAAGTGTGATTACATCATAATGACATCATAACAATGATGACATCATAAAATAAACATTGAATGAAATATAAAATAATTTTGACATGACTTTGAAACCCAGTTTCTCCTAAAAATGTGCTTAATCTAAGAAATAACTGTTGATGTGTGCAATATCATAAACATAAAGGTAGCTACCATTAGTACTACATAATTTATCTAAGTTTTGTTTTCTTTTCCAAAAAAAATAATTAAAAAAATATAAAAAAATACTTTTAACAAAATGATATGAATTAGAGATCTACATGTATATAAAGAAAAGTAAAATGTATATAAAGAAAAGTAAAAAATCACCTATTTGGTTAATTTATATTTACATCATAAAGGTAAATTGGTTTGTTAAGTGATAAAGATTTACTAGCTATATAATTACCAGTACATGTATATCTCAATTAACAAAATAGTGTTGGGCATTGATTGCCTGTGTATGTCTGTCTGGTCGTTGGTCAGTCTGTCCATCTGCCATTCCATTCTGATTCATTTAATTGTCTGTTTGTGACAAGACAAGACTGTGTCCCTAAATTATTTTACTGCTTTTTGTAAGCCTAAAGTATTGTTTTATGTTATGGCTATTGTCTATCTAGCCACATACAAATAAAAATGCCCAAAGAAAACAGCCACACAAACCCAGTTTGTTAGAATGTCTATCCATCTTTCCATCTATCCAGTAAGTCTTACTTTTTTGTATCTGCTTTGTGTCTTGGTCATGCACCATGCAATTTTGAAATAATTCAACAGAAATGTACACTATTGGCAGATGGTGTTCCACATATAAGAACCATAACTCTATATATCTGCCAATTTCTGAATCATCATTCTTTCTTTATTCAGTTAGCAAATTCACTTTCGCTCTGCATCTAGGTCATGCATCAATGTATTTTTAGATAACTTGACAAAACGACCTCGTGGTATACGCGTGTTGTTAAAGAACTTTAACTCTTTCTCTGCCCTTTCCATCATGAGTTTAAGAATTTTCTTTAGTAGCTACCTTGAATGAGATTATTTGTTGAAGTTTGTAAAAGAAATATTAACTTATAAAGCACTGAATGTTGTACATGTTTGGCTTTTCCCACTTTAAAAACTAAATAGTGTTAAAGAGTAAGTTTTCGTCTTCAACAATATTAATTTTGTAGTTTGCTCTCAAAGCATAGGTGTCAGACACAAACTCTGAATACAGTCCCTTTTGTATGCCTATATATAAAACAAATTGCAAAGAATTACAAATTGTTTAATGATTTGTGAGAAATACAGTTTAGACAGATCAATAAATGGTGAAGACAGAGATGTAGGTAGGTCGATAGATGGTGAATAGGGAGGTGTAGGTGGGGTAATATGGTAAAGATGTATGTGTAGATAGGGTGATAGATGGCGAAGACAAAGGTGTAGACAGGGTGGTAGATGGAAAAGAAATGGGGGTGGTGATTTGGACAAGGCGATATATGGTGACAGAGGTGTCGATAGGGCAATAGATGGTAAACATGGAGGTATAGACAGAGCTATAGATGGTGAAGACAAAGGAGTAGGCTGTGTTTTAGATGGAGAGGTGAAGAGGGAGGCATAGGCAGGAAAAAAAGATGTTGAAGAGGAAAGTGTAAGCAGGTTGATAAATAGTGAAGAGGACAATGTAGTTAGGTCAATAGATGGTGAAGAGGGGGTGTAGAAATGCAAGAAGATGGAATAGAGGGTTTTCTTATAGATGTTGAAAAGGGAGATGTAGACAGAATGAAGGGTGATGAAGAGGGAGTAGGTGTAGGCAGAATGATGGATGGTGAAGAGGGATGTGTTGAGAGGCATTTGGATGGTGAAGAGGGAAGTGTATACAGAATGACATGGAAAGAGGGAGATGTAGAAAGCCAATAGATAGTAAAGAGGGAGATAATACACAGAATAATAGATGGTGAAGAAGGGGTGTAGAAAGGCCTGTAGATGGTAAAGAGGGATGCGTATACAGAATGACATGGTAAAGAGAGAGGTGTATACATAACAACATGGTAAAAGAGAGGTGTAGAAAGACTGACAGATAGTGAAGAGATATAGAGAGAATTATAGCTAGTGAAAAGGAAAGTATATACAGAATGATAAATTTTGAAAAGGGAGCTATAGACAGAATGAAGGGTGATGAAGAGGGAGGAGTAGGCAGAATGTTAGATGGTGAATAGAAAGGTGGAGAAAGGCCAACAAATGTTGAAGGGGAAAAGGTGGACTGAATGAAAGATGGTGGAGAGGGGGGTGTAGAAATTAAGGCCAAAAGATAACGAAGAAGTAGATATAGACAGAATGATAGATGATAGATGGAGAAGAGAGAGAGATGTGGACAGGAAAATAGAATGCAATTAAGGACTTATTGATTATAGTAAGATAATAATTATGTGATAGTAAGATAATTAATGCAAATTCAGCAGTTGGTGATAGGTCAGATGCTGATATTTGTTCCCTTCATAATGTCCATATAGCAAGAAGCAAATTGAGAGTGAAGTAATTGCCAATTCTTTCTTACTATGTGATAAAAATCAAAGGGGCAGGAACTGAACATGAAACCCCAAACAATGGGAGAGACATATCATGAAAATAAAACGAATCAAAGGCAAAGAAAACAGTAAGTCAGTAATGGTCTAGAAAAACCAGTACAAAATAATAAAAACTGGCTGTAGGGTTTGGTTGTAGGTATAAGTGCTATTCAAAATATAGTTAGGAGGAAAGGGAAGATATTTTTCATATGTTTTGGGGTCTATCTAACGTATATTTACAGTGTCAATTTGTTATCAAACATTCGCAGCCAAAATTGAACAAGATACAATTGTACCACAAAATCTCAGAGCAGGCATACAAAATCCCTTAGCTATGTGTTACTAAATGACATAAAACAGTTAAGGGCAGAGCTACAGATAATGGTGCTTACCCAAATACTAAAATCATAATTTCTCCACCAAACCCTATTCTGTGACCTCTCTTTAGTCATCTCTTTGAGGCATATGCAAATAAAAATTGACTGTACATGATGCAGTGGGGGCTGTTAGAAGAAAGCTGTATACACAACTGCACAATGGCAGAATGGGCAGCTATTATAAGATCTTTAGACCAAAGAAACCCTACATTATAAAAAAGATGGACCTTGAAGATTTCTATAATTTCAGACAAGTAGCATCTGTCTTGAGGAACTTTGATTCCTTACTCTGTGGATGTATTTAGTTTTAAGTTGTCCGATTTTTGTAGACAAAAATGAGCTATTGTAGTAACTCTGGAGTCTGCATTGTTCCGTCATTGTCATATATATGAAAACTTTTTTACTATTCAAACAAATCTTATGAATCTTATGAAACTTCAAATAGTTGGTTAGCATCACAAGGGTTACTACCTGACCAAGGACAGACGAGTGTTGGCATCCGCATATGGTGCTCTTGTCTATATACAGTATGTCCTCATGAAAGGCTTGATGATGGATAAGGCCCACATACCGTATACCTATAGGTATACGGTATGTGGGCCTTACCCTTTTCTATATTTATTCCATTTTCAATACCTACTGAATATTCATGAACAAAATAGTTACATGTATAATGACATATGGAAGGTGGAACATTGTAGACATTTTAGAAAATCAAGAAACAGATCTATAAAAATCCACTAGCAAACAGAGCAGATCCTGATTAGACTGCTGCTATAGGAGCAATCTAATATTGGTCAACTCTTTTTGCAAATGTGTGGAAACATGTTTATATAAATATGAAGATATAGAGGAAAGGGATAAATGGTTTTTATTTTTGAAAATAATTACAGTAAAACTAATGTACAGGGACCACTTAAAAGTGAAGAAAAGAGGTCCTTTATCCTTTCATCCATGAATATTCATGTAAGAAATAATGATGTCATGAATATTAATAAGATTGTTATAATAAAACATGAAGACAAGAAGTTTTGGCTATGGCAGAAACTGCAGAATCATATCTATATAATATAAGCAAACAGAGCAGACCCTGATCAGATCAGGGTCCTATAGGAGCTGTCTGATCTGGGTCTACTCTGCAACTGTGTAGTAAAGGGTTAAGAATCTGATGATATCGTAATTAATGCTGTGGCATTTTGAAACACTTTCAACCGACAGTAAGCGATCATCTGTATATATTATGACCTTTGTTTTCCTCTTGAATGGTTTCTGTAGGCAGGTTCACTGTATGTACCATATGTAATGCAACCATTTACAGTTGAACTTCGATAACTCGATTTTCAAGGAACCATACAAATTAGTTCGAGTTAACAGAAGTTTGAGTCATCCGATTTCTAAGCTAAACAATTTATCAAGGTCATAGCTTAATACAGGTCTAAAGTAATGCTGAAAGCTCCTACAGATTTCAGCATTACTTTAGACCTTTATTAAGCTGTCACATGTGTTTCTAGTTATCTCTAGAGATTCATTATTAGAGTAACTCTGTATTGTAAGTTTCGGAAGAGATGAACTTTTTGTTCGAGTTATCCCGAAGTTAGAGTTATCAGAGTTCGAGATATCGAAGTTCAACTGTATTATGTTGTGAATGTATATTGTTCAACTATTATTCAATCACAAAATGTTTGATTCTTTATTATAACTAAAGTGAGAATGACAAAGACTGTTACATTGAAAGAGTTACAAGCCATTTCTAGTTTTGAGAAAATAATTTTTTTTTACGCAGACCTTATTTGATTCTTCCTCTCAGGGCATTTCCTACCAGGGAACAGTTTTAAAAGTCATTTTGCAAAGAAAACAATAATCAAATGCTTATGTCTCACTTATGGTTCAGCTGGCCCCTGGTTACACTGTTAAATTCACATTTATTCTATACATGTACTATTCAAATGATAAGTATTTCATTTCAATTATTACAGTGCATCATAAAATTTCAAAATAAATTCAACAGTATTCTCTTTAAAAAAAGATAACTTCTTCATATTGAACTTTTTATAACTCCATTGTTGGTTAAAAGTTAGATTTTGGTCATGCATAATTAAGATAAAATACTTTTGCATGAATCTTTTGTGTTACAATAATGGACATTTTTAGTGCAAAACTATTCTAACTTAAGTTAGAATAGTCTTGCATGAAAATCGCAACAAGCATGGGACTGAATTTAGAGGCAAGACTATTCTAACTTAAATAATCTCAATAAAAGTAACAATTTGCAAAAAACTAAAAATATAATAATTGGAGATAGTGCAGGAAACAAGTTAGTTTAAAACAAAACTGGAATATACAGCAAAAATGTAACATTGAATGAGTAAGTAAGTTTTTTCCCTTTCCTGTAAAGTTTTGAAAAATCAAGTTAGAATAGTCTTGCGCCAAGCCCTCGATATATCATATAGAGATTGAGACAAAAAGTGAAGTCCCTGATTCAAGGCGGCGTCTAATTTGGGACTGCACTATTTGTCGTTGTGCATTTATGCGACATTGGCGGTGAAAGGATTAATGAGCGCAGTAGCATGTAGTACACAACATTAGACACCACGTCCTTTAGGGACTATTGTCAAAAAATGTAATTAATATCAATGGTGTCATTATTTCTTAAATGCATATTCATGGAGTAAAGGGTTAAGCTTATGAAGCCAAACAAACATCAGTATTCATGCTTATAAAACTTTTTAGTTGAGTCTGACTTCGTTCTCAAGTTTTTGATTGGTCAGATTTGGCTTAAATTTCTAATTGTCGTCAGCAATGCCAGTTTGTTAAATCATTCAGTAAAAAAAGGACATGGGATGAATAAATGCAATGGTCAAAGGAATAAAGCAAACGCATTATATAATATAGATATTGATACAAAAAGTGAAATCCCTGATCAGACACCGCCTTGAACAGGCGACATCTGATCTGGGACTGCACTATTTGTCGCGATGCATTTATGCGAGATAGGCGGTGAAAGGGTTAATACGCACAATAGCGTGTAGTACACAACATTAGACACCTCGTCCTTTAGGGACTACTGTCAATATGAACTGCGATTTTAAAATGTGTTTCAATATTTTATTCATGAAATTGAACCAACACCATGCTACATAAATGATGTCTGCTCAAAATAAACCGGGTTAAGAATAATTTATATTCTTTCGAGATTTATGATCAATGTCCTTCATACAAACGTCTTTTCACAATTTGCAAACATATATCTACTCCTTTGCAAATTCCTGTGATCTGTTTACCTATCAAATACAGTAAAACGTCTCTATAACGGCCAGTAAATTGTGTAAACTAGTTGGTATTTAGGGCAGGTGGCTGCTTAAAGCAAGGTGAAAGTAAAACAGATCGCTCCTATAGGAGCGGTTTGTTTTACTTTCACCTTGCTTTAAGCAACTACCTGCCTTTAACACAAAATATTTTATGTAATTAAGTATCCGTTATAGAGAGGTTTTACTGTAATATAAATATGATTTTACAGTTTCTGTCATGGCTGACATGCCATGTGTTCATGTGCCATTGCAATAAATATCGTATCAATATTCAGGACGTTATTATATCTTGTAATGATATTGCATGGAGTAAATTGTTAATGCCCGGTAAACGTCATACAGAAAATACCTTTGAGCCCTTTCCGCATAACGTTTAACTTGCATTAAGGCGCTACCTGTCTTAACCAATTCCCTGTTCTAGGTTTATTCCAAATTCAATACCTAAGGACAAAACAGTTACAATAAAATAGGGAAGCTGTTAGAGTGTAGCCATTTTAGAAAGTAAAGAAACAGAAAACAGACCATGATCAGACGGCTCCGATAGGAGCCGTCTGATCTGGGTCTGCTCTGTTTGCAAATGTGTGAAAGGACGTTTATATGAAGGAAAGAGTTAATATCGACATTGTCTCTACTTTGACAGACTGGATTG
The DNA here is from genome assembly GCA_963576725.1 of Azorinus chamasolen. Classification (NCBI taxonomy): domain Eukaryota; kingdom Metazoa; phylum Mollusca; class Bivalvia; order Cardiida; family Solecurtidae; genus Azorinus; species Azorinus chamasolen. Next base: position 30,602,523 of record OY755253.1, on the reverse strand, counting down.
GTTTAGAGATGTTTTATGTTAATATCGACATTGTTTCTACTTTGACAGACTGGTTTAGAGATGTTTTATGTTAATATCGACATTGTTTCTACTTTGACAAACTGGTTTAGAGATGTTTTATGTTAATATCGACATTTTTTCTACCTTGGCAGACTGGTTTAGATATGTTTTATGTTAATATCGACATTGTTTCTACCTTGACAGACTGGTTTAGAGGTGTTTTCTGTCAATATCGACATTGTTTCTACTTTGTCAGACTGGTTTAGAGATGTTTCATGTTAATATCGACATCGTTTCTACTTTGACAGACTGGTTTAGAGATGTTTTATGTTAATATCGACATTGTTTCTACTTTGACAGACTGGCTTAGATATGTTTTATGTTAATATCGATGTTGTTTCTACTTTGACAGACTGGTTTAGAGATGTTTTACTGCATATTTAGAAATATCTATACAAGAATTTATGACTTCACGAGTATTCATTAACTCAACAAACTTTAGAAATTGAACATATGCTAATGTTATTTTATTGGTACAACCGACGTTAAATAAAGCTTCTTGTATCTTGTTTCTTGAAGTAATGATACTGACTTCAAATATTATAATAGGAACCTGTCCAAAGTAATGATACTGAATAAAATTATTACAATAGGAACCTGTCCGAAGTTGCCATTCATTAATTAATCGCAGGAGTCTTAAAAAGCAGGTGGTTGTTTAATACATGGCATATACATGCCAAAAAGTCCTATAGAAGTTTCTGCATAACTTTTGACGTGCTATCACATTCCTTATAGACCCATAACTAGACCTCTTTTTGATGACCACTTAAGACAGGTTTTACTGTATATTGTTTCCAATTGTCCGTGTGAGATTATGATACTGTATTACCTCCTAGGCTATTTTCGATACCTTTTGGAATAAATCTACCGAAAAGGAGCATTAACTAGAGAAAGGGGAAACTTTAAAATTTCCTATAAGAGCAAATGCTTTATGTATCACAATGGTTTCATAAAGTGACTTTTACAGAGTCGTCAAAAGTCGTCAATATGAGGGAATGGGTTATATGATTATAACAAAACTCATTAGTCGCCATTAACTTATCCGTGACAACCAGTGTAAACTGTTTGGATCCAGATGAGATATTGAGTAACTCAGCCCCTCAAACAAGATAAAATCTATTTAATACTCTGATCATAGTTCAGTAGAGGAAGTGGAAGAAATGTTGACTTTGAAATCCGAAGCAGACGATAATTTAAGCTGTCAACTTACAGTTAATCCAAACACTGCTGAAATTTCCTATTGGCGTAGCCTGTCAGCATTTTACCATTTCGGTGCCAAATTTATCTGTCGTATGCAATCCAATTTTGTTAAATCGTTCGGTATAATAAAACAAATAATATAAATAAATCCTAATTTTAAAGAAATAAAGCACATATATAGAAATAGCGTTTGGGACAAAAAATCAAGTCCCTGGTCGGACAACGCTTTGAAAAAGGCGGCCTCTGATCTTGGACTGCACTATTTGTTGTGGAGCATTTTTTTTGCGACATCGGCGTTGAAAGGGTTAACTAGAGAGTCCATTGTGTATGAAAGGCTTAAACGTACAAAAGGATTTTGAATGACACAAAACTCTGACCTTGAACCGCAGCCGTTGAGTCAGGTGGATGCTTAATGCAGGATTAACGTCATACTGAAAACTCCTCTTTATTAACAGGTTGGATTAATATGTTGTTACTGTATACCGGTATGTAGCAGCGAATGGATTAAATGTATACTGAAATTGTAACTGTTACTTCTCGCGTAGTAAACCCCTCTAAACCGGACGTTCAAATTAGTCTGTAAGACAGGTGGCAGCTTAATATTAGCAGGATGAAAGCCATGTAGAACTTTCATCCTTAGATTACACCTGCTAAAAAATATATAGTTTACATTAATTTTAAAACATCCAGATTAGAGAATTTTTACTATACATATATAAGGACCAACAAAAACAAACTTCACGATACAACATGTACATATCTGTAACGATACAAGAAGAGACATCTCCTACACGTAAGCACTACAAACTAATACATACAAAAACAGTGTTCATTATATGAACAAATCATGACAATATTGAACTTGATCAGACACCTTGCCTATTCTGATATAACTATTGAACGCATTGGTTATTCGAACGTTTAGAGAAGTAGAATTGACAACGGTTTAAACAAGTGACTGCTTAATGCAATGTGTAGGAAAGATATGCAGACGGTTCCAAGATAAGCCTGCATTAGTCCTTTTCTTCATATAAACGCAATTCCACGCCTTTACAATCAGAGAGGAACCAGATCAGACGGCACCCATAGGAGCCGTCTGACCAAGGTCTGCCCTGTCTGCTTATGAAGGTAGTACAGATTTGACTCTACAGGTTTTTACAAATATCAAGCAATCCAGTATACATTTGCCATTGTAGGAATTCAGCTAATAAATATTCATGATATCATTGTTTCTAACATGAATATTCACCAGGAAAGGGACTGAACTGGTACATTACCTGAATAACTATAATTATACAGTTGAACTTCGATATCTCGAACTCAGATAACTCGAAATTTAGGATAACTCGAACATTTCCAAAACTTACAATACAGAATTGCTCTAAAATGTATTGCTGTAGATATCTAGAAATATATGTGGCAGCTTAATACAGATCTAAACTAATGCTGACAGCTCCTATAGGAGCTTTCAGCATTACTTTAGACCTGTATTAAGCTATGACCTTAAGAAATTGTTCAGATTAGAAATCGGATGACTCGAACTCCTCTTATCTCGAACTAATTTGTAGGGTTCCTTGAAGTTCGAGTTATCGAAGTTCAACTGTAGTTATTTTGAGGGTTCGAATTATCGATATTTTATCTATTTCGATGCCTATGTCGCATGTGTGATTACCTATGGAACAGTTTGGATCCAGATAAGACGCCAAGTGACTCGGCTTTTCATCAGGATCCAAACTGTTTGTTACTGTGACTGTTAGAGTTAATGAATTTGCAAGCCTTCAGAAAAACTAATGATTGTGAATGTGTCATTTTTTTGTCTTTCTCCACAACAGTTCAAACAGTATATCACATTTCGCCAAGCAATTAATTACAAAGTCTTGAAAAAGAATTCAAAGATGAGTCACGATCAATCACTATGTAATGTTCGTGAGGCATGAAATATGTGTCAAGATACTAATCAAAGTTTCTCGTCCATTAAGGATCCAAGATTGTCGTTGCCACAAGAATGTGTCAAGGAACAAAACAACACTAGAAAGATGTATCAAACACCATACCATAAAGACTACAGTGCTCCCTCCATACAACGACCCTCTCAATAACGATTCCCTCCTTACAACAACGCATGTCACGAAACAACGATACTCCAGAAATAACATTTTCCATCGTATTTCTTTTTGCCTCCATCAAACCCTATGTTGTGACCACTCTTTAGAATCGTCACTTTGTGACGATTCTAAAGAGTGGTCACAACATAGGGTTTGATAGAGGCATAACGGTTTTAGTTCTCCAAATAACCTTATCTGGGGATCTGCAAACAAGCTAATTATGTTGGATTTTCCCTCCCTATAACAACTCCCTCTGAACAACACATACAATCTTCGTATCCAAAAGGGTGTCGTTGTAGAGAGGGAGCACTGTATAATATAATGTCCTAAATGTATCCATGATGTGTCACATTACACATTTAATGTGTCTCCAAAATGATCCAAACTAACGGCACATTTAAGATGTACCTATCATGGTGCCAAACTACACAATTCAGATATCTCCAAGATGTGTCAATCTGCACATGTAAGATTCGTGATGCCCGAAATTGCACAAATCGGCATAGTAGCTGTTTGTACTCCTAGAGGAGTCCTCTTATCAGAGTCTGAAGAGCTTGCCGCCCAGTTCCATTTCCACACTAAATAGACTCTTCGGGTAAACAATGACGGGTCATTGCACATTGAAACATAAACGTTTCCAGGGTTAACGAGACTCTGTTGATGCTTTCAGTTGGAACTATTACAGCCTATCACCTCAAATCGCATGACTATTCCATTCACCCAGGTTTGTGGTTTGATCCTGACGCATTTCGCAACCACTCGTTCCGGGAGTGGGATAGTGACCAAGTCATTCGGACCGCTCAGGCCGTTGAAAACCTTAAAACATATTTTTTCAGGTTCTAAGTTTATTAAGTAAATTTCAATACCTACTGAATAATCATGGAAATAATGGTAATAATAAAATACGGAAGGTGAAGCGTTGTAACCATTTTAGAAAGTAAAGAAACATTATCTATTACTTAATATAATATATATACGGTAAAACCACGATAGTTTAGACACTGATTTATAGTTAGTGTTTGTTAAGAAAGGATTTAACTATCAACCCTTCGCTTGCTGAATCTTAAAATACATTTCTCCTTCTTTACCCTGTTGTATAATTACATATATCTTCACTGTGTACAAGTATTCCGCTGTGCAATCACTGCTATGGAGTGCACTGATTGCACAAGCTGTCTCATCTGGGTATTCACTATTTACAGGTAAATAGTGCAGACCCTGATGAGACAGCTCCTGCAGGAGCTGTCTCATCAGGGTCTGCACTATTTACAAGTTGATTGTGCAACCAGTGCACTCCACAGCAGTGATTGCACAGTGAAATACTTGTACACAGTGAATATATATGCAATTATACAACAGGGCATGGGTAACGAAGGCGCAATGTATTTCAAAATTCAGCAAGCGAAGGAGTAATCAATAAAAATATTCATAGCAGCATTGCTGTTACAAATAACTGTGTTTGTAGATGGCAAATTAATGCTAGAGGCCCAGATAAGATGCGCATTTTTAAATACTTTCAAGAATAGCCCCTTTACTTCTCCACCAAACCCTATACTGTGACCACTCTTTAGAATCGTCTCAAATAGACAATTCTGAAGAGTGGTCACAGTATAGGGTTTGTTTGAGGGATGACGACTTTAGTATTTTGGATACGAACCTTTATCTGCAGTTGTGTTGATGCAGGTAAAAAGTAACACATGTATTAATCTATCACCTGTCTTAGGGACCCAGAGGTAGGCATATTTTAATGGTCGTTTAAGACAGGTTCCATAGTACAGTGGATCGTAATTCGATTAAACCCTTTCCCTAATAAATATTAATCATTCGCTTGCTATTCACGTCAATATACCTACCTGTAAATAGTGAAGAACCAGATGAGACAGCTCCCGCAGGAGCTGCCTCATCAGGGTCTGCACTTTTTACAAGTTGATAGTGCAACCAGTGCATTCCACAGCAGTGATAGCACAGCGAAATACTTGTGCACAGTGAAGATATATGTAATTATACAACAGGGCATGGGTCAAGAAGGAGAAATGTATTTTAAAATTCAGCAAGAGAAGGGTTAATGTAACAAATAATGAAAGTACGAATTCGAATACTATTCTATAATAAAGGCATTGGGAACAATAGACTAGTTGACCAATACTGAAGCTGTAAAATAATATCTATAATATGAACACTAGTTTGTAAGCAAACAGGGTAGACCTTGATCAGACAAACCCCATTTATGCATTGTTATATAGATTTATTCTAGTCGTTTAAGACAGGTTTCATAGTACAGTGGATAGTAATTCGGTTAAACCATTTCCCTAATAAATATTAATATAAAAAATAATGAATGTACGAATTCGAATACTATTCTATAATAAAGGCATTGGGAACAATATAATAGTTGACCAATACTGAAGCTGTGAAATAATATCTATAATATGAACACTAGTTTGTAAGCAAACAGAGTAGACCTTGATCAGACAAACCCCATAGATCTATGCATTGTAATATGGATTTATTCTGTTCACGTAAAATGCTGTCCTAATAGGTAAAGGGTTAGTAGTTTAACCCTTTCGCTGCCAAACTCTATCGCCTGCTGACTTTGTCGTCTGCTACAAATTTTCTTTTGATTTTCTTCATATTTTTGTTTCAAAAATATAGTAACAGTAACAAACACTTTGGATCCTGATAAGACGCCGAGTTACTCGGCGTCTCATCTGGATCAAAACAGTTTTCATAGGTAATCACAGATCCGGCATTGGCAGCGAAAGGGTTAATGCAGGATGAAAGTCACGCAAAAAGCTTCTATATTAGCTTTCTGTGTGATTTTCACCCTGCAATAAGCATCCACCTGCCTACTAAGATATACATTGCTCATTTCTTAAAGTTCGTAGTATTGAGTTTTTACCTCAATATTTCCTGCATCGTCCATGTAATCCAAAAAGTTAATCGAACAATCGAGGTTGTATGCGAGACTGAATGAGGAGACGTACGTTGAGTGACTGCCATCTCTACCGGTCATTATGATTTCAGAAATCACTTTGTTCTGTGAGAATTCAACCTGATGGATTCAAAAGAGTCAAGGTCATATGGTGCAGTTTAAATCACAGATTAACTTTAATATCTCGAACTTCAAGAGACCACTTCCTCAATATACTAGGAGTCTGAGTTATCCGATTTCTAACCTGGATAATTTCAAAGCTTAATGCAGGTCGAAACAAATGTTGAAAGCTTCTACAGGAGCTCTCAGCATTTGCCTTTGACCTGCATCAAAACATAACATGTGTTTCTAGATATGCGTAGTGATGCATTTTAGAACAGTTCTTGGAATGTTCGAATTTTTACTTCGAGTTATCCCAGTTCGAGATATTGAAGTTCTGCCGTATTTACATGCGAAGTTACCATACATATATACAAGTACAATGACAACTGTAAGTCATTTTTGGTATATCAGGCTGGTGGTAGCCTAACGCAGGTAAGGGTAATGCAATAAGATCCCGTTGGATTATTTTCCTACCTTCACCCCTTCAATGACATGAAGTCGGGTCTATAATATAGGCAAACATTTTGGATCGAGGGTGAGATGCCGATCAACACAGCGTATCATAAGGATCAGGAACTGTGTCACATCCTATTAATCGTTTTATAAAGAAAGTGAAACGGCGCCCAAACCCTTTACTCTATTAATACTCCATTATTGCAAACAGAGTACACCCACATCAGATGGCCCCTGTAGGTGTCGGTTGATCATGAACATCGTTGAATACAAAAACAGCACACTTACTGGCGTTGTAAAAAGTACTGCCATTTACACGAATAATACCAACATATAACTGACATCCTACTGAGGCTTTGTTTGGAAAAGGATAGCAGTGTCATGTCGTCTGCTACAGTCGGAGATGACAGCATTCCGTAGATACAAACGCCTAACTCGCTGGCTCCTGTATTAGTCCATTTATAAACACAGGTACATTGTCGGTGAACTCTTTCCTCCTTGCTTCGTCCCCTGCAGCACCGGACAATCCCGCGAACGGGTCCCAATGAATTTCACCCGACACTTAACATCGCTGTACATTGCCTTTAACCATTTCACCGCCGATGTCGCATAAATGCACCACAACAAATAGTGCAGTCCCAGATCAGGGACGTCACTATTTGGCTCAGTCTCCATTTCTATATATGTGCTTTATTCTTTTGAAATTTGCATTTATTGATCTCATTGCCTTATTGTACCGAATTATTTAACAAACTCTTGGACTGCAGACGACAATAAGAAATTTGGCGCCGAAAAGGTTAATGCAACTATCGTGCTACCATCAATGTTTATTTCAACTAACCTGTAAAACAGCCCATCATGCCATACTTGGCCAAAGCCCTGTTGCCCGTCGAAACAACACACATACATTTTATATGACTGTTCGCGGGCATAAAGTAGAGTTTCTTGTAAGACAAACGACGTCATAGCACATTCCAACTGCTTCTGAAATCCATCCTGCTGAATGCTTAACTGTCCATGAATCTGTTGTTGACAGCGATCTAACAGCCCCATTTCAAAAGATTTCAATACCACTGAGGATAAAGTGATGGCTCGGTGATCTCCATTTATGGAGGAATAAATAAACTACTACTACTACTGCCAGGGAAAAGCATTCGTGTACCAATTAGTCATTATATAAATTAAAGAAATAGATATTCATGCTGTCATTATTTCTTACACAAGTACAGTGATCCCTTTCTACAACGACACCCTTTGCGACACGAAAATTGTAGGTGTTGTTCAGAGGGAGTTGTTATAGGGAGGGAAAATCAAACATAATTAGCTTGTTTGCAGATCCCTAGATAATGTATATTCCGATAACTAAAACCGTTATGCCTCAATCAAACCCTATGTTGTGACCACTCTTTAGTGACGATTCTAAGTGACGATTCTAAAGAGTGGTCACAACATAGGGTTTGATGCAGGCATAAAGAAAATACGATGGAAAAAAGTTGTTTCTAGAGCCAGTGACATGCGTTATTGTAAGTAGGGAATCGTTATTGAGAGGGCCGTTGTAGAGAGGGAGCACTGTATTCGACAGGGAAATGATTAATGGATATATGATACCTGTATGTACTGGTAAATGTCGTAAGCACCCGCCACCCATCCGCCCGTGTAATGGCCAGTGGAGGTCAACCGGGCGTACCTTGCCGACAGCCCAGTGGAACATTCAGCGTGATTCTGGCACCAATAAGACGATTCTGTCAGCTTATCGTCAGTAACGCCACCCGGGCCTGTAACAAGACTGTCCATGCATGTTGTATCTGAAACAGAAAAGTATCGTATATATATAACGATATTGGTGACTTTCGTAGAGCTGCAGAGCTTGCTAGTTGTGGCCATTCAAGCGTTTTAAAGACAGGGATTCGATTTCGCATCTAAATTATATTTCAATGGTGTTCTTTTTCTATTGAAAGTTATTTACATTATTTTTGAATTAGGTGAAAGTGGGAAAAGACAGTAATATAATGGATAAAACTAGCCAAAGCTTACAAACTTTTGTTGCATGAGCAAATGTTGCCCAACAACTGACACAAACATGTCAATCGCACAACGCTTGTATCTGTGCTACAGCAACACAATTCGCTTGTTGTGGCCCTTCAAATGTATCATAGAGAATACTGTTACAACAAACCACTTTGGACCTTTTGAACACAATACAACATGCTCAAGCGTGCTCCTACTGACTATGCACTAGCCTGAATATCACTGAAGGAGAATATGGAAGAGAGCGGTTACAAAAGCCTCACTCTGGACATTTTGAAGTTGGCTGTATAACATTTCCAACAAGAACGGCACACCAAAATGTCTCTTCAAAACTGTATTTGAGCAATACTTTGAAAATGTACCAAGGTCGGAATGTAAAACATCGGCTGTACCTAATATGAGTACTGCGAAGCGACGTGACATCAAACTCTAGAATGATTCAAGTAGCAAATGTATATATCCTACCGGCTGCCATTCCGCAATCCAGATGGCAAAGGCACACCTTTACCCTTTCCCTCATATAAACACGTTTTAGCGCATCTGTAAACAGAGTAGACCCAGATCAAACGGCTCCTATGGGAGCCGTTTGATCAGGGTTTGTTCTGTTTACTAGAGGAATTTAAAATATATGTTTCTTTACTTTTTACAATGGCTACAATGTTCCACCTTCCATGTTTCATTTCAAATATTTGCTCATAAATATTTTGTAGGTAGTGAAATTTGGAATAACTATAGGACGCGGAAATGGTTAAAAAAGGACATAGACATTTTAGTTTAGTTTAAACATATTTTATTTCGTAATATCCAGAAATGGGGTTGGGCAACAAGTTATTCCAACTTAGATAAAGCCTTCCCCCTACAGTGAATGGAATAATAAAGTATAAAGTAAAATGACAGTCACACAAATATACGCATATCAATTCAAAGGATCAGAGTGAGAGAGAGTGAGTAGATGAGGGAAAGATTGAAAACTTCAGAGAAATTTAGAGAGAGAGAGAGAGAGAGAGAGAGAGAGAGATAGATAGAGGGGGGGGGGGGTTCAGTCTGCAGGGTAAACCAATGGGAATTAGGAAAATGGAGGGGCCTTTTCACACAAATACTATCCCTTTCCTTCATTGGCTGTGTTACAACCGGTAAAGATTTTCAGGGTCGACAAAGGGACTCGATTAAGGGAATTAGTAAGTAAATGTATTAAAGGAACACCATTTGTCACAATTGTCTCAGCCTGGGAAACTAAGAAAATGGTGATTCCGAATTCGTTTAAGTAGTAACTAACTAAATAGTGAGACTGGTTATACTACAAGACAATTTTATTAACCCTTCGCTTGCTGAATTTTAAAATCCATTTCTCCTCCTTTACCCATGCCCAGTTGTATAATTACATATATCTTCACTGTGTACACGTATTTCGCTGTGCAAGCACTGCTGTGTAGTGCGCTGGTTGCACAATCAACTTATAAATAGTGCAGACCCTGATGAGACAGTTCCTGCAGGAGCTGTCTCATCTGGGTCTTCACTATTTACAGATAGGTATATTGACGTGCACAGGGAGCGCAGGGATAAAATATGACTATACAATATTCTATAAGCACCACTAATGCATATCACGCAATATCTGCATTGCTAAACTAAATTGTTATTGTCCTCTACAGCTAAATAACACACACTGTTTAGCAATATATGCAGCTAATGTCTACAGCAGTCAGTTCTATATCTGCACAGTCACTTCGCTTCTCACTGAAAGTGTGTAATGTCTAAACTATTATACCCACACAGGAAAGACTAAACGTCACACATACGATGAATAATATTAGCCACACATACTGTAAAGTTATAGTATTGGTCACATAGACACAATAAATGCCACACAGTCATTTATATATATATTGGCCACGCAGACACAATAATTGTCACACAGACATATACATTACTACCAGTTATTATTAAATAACTATTTGTCACACAGACAAAGCAACATACATCATTTGCAAACTGTCAGTATAATGAAGTGTTGATATCTATACGATGGCTGCAAACGTTACTCCACTCTATCCGTTGCCATGCGTATGACTGCTTCAAGACCATGACATAGACTAACAGTGTAAACCCAGATCAAGGGGAACCCGAAGGGGCCGATTGATCAGGGTATGCACTGTTTGCTGAACACATCGATGGGAATGGTTAACACAAGTGAACAACTTTGTAAAATGAAAAATGGATTGGTTTCATTAGCAAATATTGGTATAAATGGGTTAACTCTTTCGGCGCCAAATTTCTAATTGTCGTCTGCAAACCAATATTGTTAAATTATTCGGTAAAATAAGGAAATGAGATAAATAAATGCAAATTTCAAAGGAATAAAGCACATATATAGAAATAAAGTTTTAGACAAAAAGTGAAGTCCCTGAACAGACGCCGCCTTGAAAATGCGGCGTCTGATCGCGACTGCACTATTTGTCGTTGTGCATTTTGGCGACATTGGCAGTGAAAGGGTTAAACATCAACATGTCTTTGTGGGGAAGCATCCAGTAGCATTAACCCAAATACAAGTAGTATAGTAATGTGATAAAGATAATCGGGGTTTTACTGTATTTATAGAATTGCCATATCAACATATTGACAACCATATGTGTATCCGATAACGACTGATATAGCGTAATTAACATATCAGATTGCATACCTACACTAACTAGTGAATTTCTTGTAATGATTTAACCCTTTCACCGCCGTAGTCGCATAAATGCACCACGACAAATAGTGCAGTCCAAGATCAGACGCCGCCTTCTCAATCTCTATGTCTATATAGTCATGTGCTTTATTCCTTTAAAATTTGCATCTATTGATCTCATTTCCTTATTTTACAGAATGTTTTAACAAACTTGGATTGCAGACGACAATTAGAAATTTGGCGCCGAAAAGGTTAAAACCGATAAAACTGACAGTAGTTTTCAAATATTTGGACATTTAACCCGTTTATCATTGCCACAAATGCGAATATAATTAGAACACGTGCACAACTAATGGATGGAAATAAGAAGAGGCCATACCACTTTCTTAAAGTACTCTCTTTGGCAAAAGGCTAAAAGGAGTAATTTGTAAAATGCTCTATCTACACGAAGAATGTTTTAACATTAACAAGTTCAATGATGTATTGAAAACATTTAGGGGTTATTAGTTATAGCCCATCGTCAAAGAAGACTGCAGTTAGCTGTGTCTTATGAAAATTCATTATTTGCACAGAGAGTTGTTCACAGGTATATACATGTACACCTTAACAGAAGATGGAACATTGGGATCCGATGAAAAAGATATCTATGTGTTGCGCAAACATTACGAAATCTCCATTTTAGAGTTCGCCTAGTCAATAATGCTGCATTTGAATGTACAAATGCACAAGGGCCAACCAAAATGGAGTAAAATCACATGAAAAGAGAAATATTGCCGTCCTATCAGGGTCCGTTCTGGTTTCTTATGATATAGTATCGATACTATTTTACAGTATCATTCATGACCAAAGACTCCTGTGCCCATGTGCTATCATAACCAATAATCTACTGAATATTCATGATGTCATTATCTCTTACATGAATATTCATGGGGTAAAGAGTTACGGACGTGCTACCGGCATTACACGATCGAATTGGCAACATAACACGGGGGGGGGGGGGGGGGTCCTATGTGCAAACAAGAGAAAGGTGCATCATTGTGGCCAACGAAAGAGGTTCCAAATATGTAAACATATTGTTCTCAAATATAAACAGAAAATCATACTCGTTTGAAAGTACCATGGGACAGAGCGACATATCAATGCTTCTTAACCCTTTCGGCGCCAAAATTCTAATTGTCGTCTGCAAACTAATTGTGTCAGATCATTCGGTAAAATAAGGAAATGAGACAAATAAATGCAAATTTCAAAGAAATAAAACAAAGATATAGAAATAGAGTTTGAGACAAAAAATGCAGTCCCTGATCAGACACCGCCTTGAAACGGCAACGTTTGATCTGGGACTGCACTATTTGTCGTGGTGCATTTTTGGGAAAGGCTACGCACAATAGTTCATTTCGCCAAAACGGCCATTTGAAAATACAATATGGTCAATTATTCAGCCGATAGATACAGTTTGCAAGGAAAGCGCAGTGCTGGTAATCGCTTAGATATGTAGTAGCTTGGATTTGAAATTAAATCCAATATTTGGCATAACTATATAGAGTAAAACCCTTTTAAACTAGAATGCTAGTACAGAAGTTAAATACTGTTATGCAGGTGGTTGCCTAATGCAGGATGAAAGCCTCTTGGAGCTTTCTGCATGCATTTCACACTACGTTAAGCAGCAACCTGTCTCCAGGACCGAATAAAGTATACGGATTATACGGAATTAAACGTCCTGTTTAGAGGGGCTTTAGTGTATTCACATGTGTTTAAAATAAATACAGTGCTCCCTCTCTACAACGACACCCTTTGGGATACGAATATTGTATGTGTTGTTCAGAGGGAGTTGTTATAGGGAGGGAAAATCAAACATAATTAGCTTGTTTGCAGATCCCCAGCTAAGGTGTATTTCGAGAACTAAAACCGTTATGCCTCAATCAAACCCTATGTTGTGACCACTCTTTAGAATCGTCACTTTGTGACGATTCTAAAGAGTGGTCACAACATAGGATTTGATGGAGGAATAAAGAAAATACGATGGAAAAATGTTGTTTCTGGAGCCTTGTTGTTTCGGAAACAGTGACATGCGTTGTTGTAAGGAGGGAATCGTTATTGAGAGGGCCGTTGTAGGGAGGGAGCACTGTAGATGATAATACGTAGGCTCAACCATGAATACTCATTGAGTAAAATACTAAGAGTTGATGTGAGTATTACTAGAATCATACAGAGCTACGGATAATGGTGCGTACTCTGATACTAAATACGCCATTTCTACACCAAACCCTATGCTGTGACCACTCTTTAGAATCGTCTCGTCGGGTTTGGTGGAGAAGTATAGAAGTTATATTTGGAAATATTTTCATTTACGCATCTTGTTTGGAGCTCTGACTATATCATTAGTAGAATTTTAGTCGAATAGTTAATTTCTTTCTGATAAGGCACATCTTATCCAAATACAGTAAAACCTCTCTATAACGACCACTAAATTACACCAAGTAGTTTGTGTCAAAGGCTGGTGGATACTTAAAACAAGGTAAAAAGTAAAACAAAACGCTCCTATAGGAACGTTCCGTTTTACTTTCACCTTGCTTTAAGCAACCACCTGCCCAAAAATACCAACTAATTAACACAATTTAGTGGTCGTTATAGAGAGGTTTTACTGTAACTAAATTAATGTACGCTCGTATCATGACAGGACCAAGTAGTGACCCTAGACCTTAAGTAAAGTAACGCTAATGCGACCGTTTATTTTTTAACACAGGGTCTGATAAGTAAACGATTGCTTAACCCATTCCCTTATATTGACGACTTTTAACGACTCTGTAAAACTCACCTTGTGAAACCATTTTGATAAATAGAGCATTTGCTCCTATAGGAGCAAATGCTCTATTTATCACAATGGTTTCAAACTACAAAATTCTAAATGTTTTCTTTTTTTTCTAGTTAATGATCCTTTTCTGTAGATTTATTCAAAAAGGTTGTATCTAAATATAGCCTATGAGGTAATGGGTTAATGCATGGCAAACATAATGCAAAACGTTCATATAGGAGTTTTCTGTAAACCGCTTTTAATGTATAAGGAGTTTCAGAGTTACGAATAAAGGTGCTGAAAAGGTTAAATACAGGGATATTATGTAAATTTATAATTGTTTGTCATACCTTCTACACAGGCTGGCGTCAATTGACTCCAGAAGCCGTTCGAACCACATGTCCACTGTTTGTTTTGACCAATGAGATACCCCGGATTACAAGAGAATGCCACCTTACTTCCAACGCTGTATAAGTTTCCGTATAATGTTCCATGGCTTGGATCTGGTGCGCTACACTCTAAAACAAAATCATAGATCACTAGCCTAGATATACAAGAAGAGAAATAGCTGTTTGTCCATTTACTAAAAAATACGCCTTGCTACGCCTTTGCAACATAAAGTAGACTAAAGATCAGACAGCTCCTGTATGAGCCGTCTGAACAGGGATCTGCTCTGTTTGCTTATAATGTAATAGACTATATATATAATGCTACAGTTTCTGTCATGGCCAACAAATCCTGTTCATTTGCTATTATTATTATAACTTTGAATCTAATTAATATTCATGATGTCATTATGTCTGAAATAAATATTCATGGAGTAAAGGGTTAAATGCAGATCTGGGGCTACACTAGACTCGTTCAAGCTTTTAACACTTTCGGCGCCAAATTTCTAATTCTCGTTTGCAAACCAATTATGCTAAATAATTCGGTAAAATAAAGAAATGAGATAAATGAATGCGAATTTTATAGGAATAAATCAAAGATAAAGAAATAGAGTATGTGACAAAAAAAGTGAAGTCCCTGATCAGACGCCGCCTTGAAAAGGCGGCGTCTGATCTGGAACTGCACTATTTTTCCTGGTGCATTTATGCGCCTTCGGTGGTGAAAGGTTTAAAGGCAATGTACAGCGATGTTAAGTGTCGGATGAAATTCATTGGGACCCGTTCGCGGGAACTTCCTGTGTTGCAGGGGAAAAAGCAAGAGGAAAGAGCTCACCGACCATGTACCTCGTGTTTATACATGGGACTAATACAGGAGATTGAAGCCAGCGAGTTAGGCGTTTGTATCTACTGAATGAAGATGTCATCTCCGACTGTAGCAGACGACATGACATTGTTATCCTTTTCCAAACAAGCCCTCAGTAGGATGTTAGATATATGTTGGATGTGTTGGTATTATTCGTGTAAATACTTTTACAACGGCAGTAAGTGTGCTGTTTTTGTATTCATCAATGTTCCTGATCCACCGAGACCTACAGGGGTCATCTGATCTGGGTGTACTCTTTTTGCATTTTTTATAGTATTTATAGAGTAAAGGGTTTGGGTGCCTGTTCACTTTCTTTATAAAACGATTAACCATTCGCCTGCTATTCACGTCAATATACCTACCTGTAAATAGTGTAAGTAGTTCCTGATCCTGGTGAGGCGCTGTGTTAATCGGCGTCTCACCTCGATCCAAAATGTTTGCCTATATTATAGACCCGACTTCATGGCATTGAAGGGGTGAATGTAGAACAATAATCCTACAGGAGCTTATTGTATTACCCTTACCTGCGTTAAGCTACCACCAGTCTGATATACAAAAAATGACTTAAATTTGTCATTGTACTTGTATATATGTTAACTTCGCATTTAAACACGGCAGAACTTCGATATCTCGAACTCGGATAACCGATGCGTCGGGATAACTCGAAGTAAAAATTCGAACCTTCCAAGAACTGTTTTAAAATGCATCACTACGCATATCTAGAAAAACATGCGATATTTTGATGCAGGTCAAAGGCAAATGCTGATAGCTCCTGCATTAAGCTTTGAAATTATCCAGGTTAGAAATCGGATAACTCAGACTCCTAGTATTTCGAAGAAATGTGTATGGTCTCTTGAAGTTCGAGATATTAAAGTTCATCTGTGTTTTAAACTGCATCACGTGACTTTGAAATTTTTGAATCCATTAGGTTGAATTCGCACAGACCAAAGTGATTTCTGAAATCATAATGACCGGTAGAGATGGCGGTCACACGATGTACGTATCCACATTCAGTCTCGCATACAACGTCGATTGTTCGAGTACCTTTTTGGATTACATGGACGATGCAGGAAATGTTGAGATACAGTAAAAACTCAATACTACGACATTTTATTATTGAGCAATGTATATCTTAGTAGGCAGGTGGATGCTTATTGCAGGGTTACAATCACGCAGAAAGCTCCTAGAGAAGATTTCTGTGTGACTTTCACCCTGCAGTAAGATTCTTGACCCTTAACCTAATTGGACAGCATTTTATGTGAACAGAATAAATCCATATTACAAGACACGGGGTTTATCTGATCAAGGTCTACCCCGGTTGCTTACAAAATAGTGTACATATTATAGATAATATTATGATTCTACAACTATTCTATTTTTCCCAATGCCTTTATTATAGAATATTATTAGAATTCGTACAATCATTATTTCTTACATTAATATTTATAAGGGAAATGGTTAAATCGAATTACGATCCACTGTACTATGGAACCTGCCTTAAACGACCATTAAAATATGCCTACTTCTGGGTCCCTAAGACAGGTGGTAGCTTAATACAGGTGTTACTTTTTACCTGCATTAAAAGAACTACAGATAAAGGTTCGTATCCAAAATACTAAAGTCATCATCCCTCAATCAAATCCTATACTGTGACCACTCTTTAGAATCGTCTCAAAGAGACGATTCTAAAGAGTGGTCACAGTATAGGTTTTGGTGGAGAAGTAAATGGGCTATTCTTGAAAATATTTAAATTTGCGCATCTTATCTGCGCCACTAACATTAATGTGCCATCTACAAACACAGTTATTTGTAACAGCAAGGCTGCTATGAATAGAGATTCTATTTTTATTGATTAACGAAAATTCTTGAAAATTTAATTAATACAAGGACCATACAAATTACCTCGAGATAACGGAAGTTCGAGTAACCCGATTTTTTATCTGGACAATCTATCAAGTTCACAGCTTATTGCAGGTCTAAAGTAATGCTGAAAACTCTTATAGGAGCTTTCAGCATAACTTTCGACCTGTATTAAGCTGTCACACATGTTTCTTAATATATTTAGTGATGCATTATAGAACTATTCTGTATTGTAAATTTTGGAAGGATCGAATATTTAGGTCGAGTTATCTCAAATTTCGACCTATCCGAATTCGAGATATCGAAGTTCAACTGTTTGATAAACAGATTGTATCTTCTTCTTATTTTTCAAATATTTCCTATATATTATAACATTGGCGATGAAAGGGTTAAGGAAACTACAGACCTAGAGTCAAACAGCTTAGATCGCGATGAGGCGTCGAGTTACTGAAGCTTTTGAGAAATTATAGACCAAGTGCTAAACAGCATTGGGTTTTAATGAAACGCCGTGTTACTCGGCGTCTAGTCTGGCAAATGCGATCTTAGTTGAGTCTGAGTTTGTTCTCAAGCTTATGATTGGTCAGATTTGAGTTCTCAAGCTTTTGATTTATCTGATTTGAGCCAAAGGCTCAAATCTGACCAATCAAAAATTTGAGAACGAACTCAGACTCAACTAAAAGTTTTAGAAGCATGGACCCAGGTCTCGGTGAATATTAAATGGGCTAACAGGCATAATTAGTTAATTTGTTTCCATTCCCATTCAATAGTTCGTATTTCTCATGTGACAAAACGTTAATACTTTTCATGGTTAAAGCGGCCTGATCTGCTAATTGCTTGGGTCTCATCATGATCATATATGTTTTACATTCGGCCAATCTATCAGGTTTACAGCAAAATAATGGCTAAGTTCAGAACGTCATGGCTCCGTTTTAACCCATTCCAATATATTGATGCATTTTGGCGCATCTGTAAACGTCACTTTTTGAAACCATTGTGTTAAAACGAACATTTGTTCCATAGGAGCAAATGCTCTATTTATCACAATGATTTCATCGCTAAACAATTCTAGAATGTTCCTTTTGTCTAATAACATGTATGCTCCTTTTCAGTAGATTTGTTCAAAGAGGTTGGGTCCATAAACAACCTATGAGGTAATGTGTTAATGGAAGTGGGACATTTATGTCTGTACCAATCGTTGACTTAGTGGAGAAAGGCAAACAAACAGCCTGAAATGAATACGTTGCAGTAAGGCAATTAAAAAGCATATACAGTAAAACTTCGATTATCCGAACACTAAAATACGTATTATTATCGATCTTTAAGACAGGTGGCAGCTTAATGCATGGTGCAAGTCATGCAGAAAGCTCCTCTGGGAGCTTTCTGCATGACTTTCACCATGCATTAAGCAGCCACCTGCCTAAAAGGGTCTAAATTCTTCTATACCGAAAATTCGAATAATCGAGGTTTTACTGTAAATGCATTTTCTGCGTTGCTTTTATTATACATGTACTTTGTCGAATTGTATTTCTCACCGACCAGCCAATGCAACCAATATATCTGGACTATTTGGACAACTGTTATATTGGGTGCAAGACGAGATTAACCCTTAATAAATTAATTAACCATTAATACTAATGTCCTTTGCAATCATTGTATACCTGAACTGGAGGGCTAATAGAGGAACAATTTCGCTATCAGGGTCTGCACTGTTTATCAGGGTCTTAACTGCTTATTATGTTTTACTTTTCTTAAAACATCCCCGAATATTGCCCTGTTTGTAATTGTGGAATTGTCCATTTCAAATGAAAGTGATACTTTCTATATGGTCTTCCAAGACTACTTTTAGACCCATCCTCTCTGAATAAATCTACCGAAAAGGAGCATTAACTATAGAAAAGGAGAATTTAGAATTATGTAGTTTTGAAATCATTGTGATAAATAGAGTATTTGCTCCGTAGGTGCAAATGCTCTATTTATCACAATTGTTTCAAAATATGACGTTTACATAGGCGTCAAAATGCGTCATTAGGAGGGAATGTGTTAATAATTACATAAATCACTTGTGTATATGATGAAAGGAATATATGACAAGACTGGGGCAGACAAAACATGTCGAAGACCCGATGTTATTCGGCAATTTTTAGTAAAACATTTGGGTTGAGTTTTAGTTTTGTAACTCTT
Organism: Azorinus chamasolen; assembly: GCA_963576725.1. NCBI lineage: Eukaryota > Metazoa > Mollusca > Bivalvia > Cardiida > Solecurtidae > Azorinus > Azorinus chamasolen. Next base: position 30,582,895 of record OY755253.1, on the reverse strand, counting down.
CGGTATAGATCGATAATATTTTGTTGTACAACAAAACATATGGTTTATGTCGAATCACATCAATATTTTCTCGATATACGCTCAATTTGACGATCTTCTTAATAATTATTGAGCGTAACAAATCCAAGTTATATGATGTTATTGCAAGTATGCATCGCAAATAGGTGTTGTCACTTTAATGCAAGAATGTTTCGTTTAAGCTATAAACATGGATTATTTCATTACTAAAGTGGTGTCTATGTTATGGAACCCGAACAAAGACCATAGTCTACTTGTAATTAAATAAAATCGATTTATTTTGAATCCATTTGAGTAATGACTATATTGCATGTACAAACCGAGTAGTCTCATATCAGATTGTTCCTGCATGAGGCGTGTGACCAGGGTATGCTCTGTTTGTTTATGGAATTATATGGATCCGATTCTACAAGTTATGTCATGGTCAAGTATTCCTGCGACATTATATGCCATTTCTAGGTAATAAATATCCCTAGTTATTATCCCCTTATCTCTGACACTACTATTAACCCTGTCGCTGCCAATGGCGGATCTCTGATTACATATGCAAACAGTTTGGATCCAGATGAGACGCCGAGTAACTCGGTGTCTCATCAGGATCCAAACTGTTTGTTACTGTTACTATGTTTTTGAAACAAAAATGAAGAAAATCACGAGTATGAAAATTTGTAGCAGACGACAACGTTAGCGGACGACAGAGTTTGGCAGCGAAAGGGTTAAATAGTGGTTTACAGCAAACAGTTAATTATCCTTACCTGAAAATGTACATGGTCCGCTTGTTTGACACTGTTGTCCGGCTGGACAAGAACAGGAATACTGAAAATAGTAAACAAACAAATAAATACCGCTTCAAATACACATAAATGACTTGAAATGTGTTGGGCACATTTTTGTCCATATTATATTTCCTTATTTAGAGGTCGAAACTGTACTTGCAACGTTTCGGTCTTAAAGTAGGTAACATTTACCTTAATTATTTCCCTGCCAAATTGTGTCGTCTGTAAACTTTGTCGTCTGCTACAAATTTCATTTATTCATATGTCCTATTTTTTGTTAAAACTAGAAAATTGTGTCTGTAAGACAAAGTGATGCCCCCGTGTAGGTGCTTGCCTAGCTGCACGTAGAATTTCCAAGTAATTTGACCTTGACCTTGGGCTGGGTGTGCAATGGAAGTATGGATGGTGTTTAATGTGTATATGCAATTATATGGCAATAGCTACAGTGGTTAGGGAGATATAAGACAATGAAAAAACTGTGACAAAAAAACTGCACGTAAATGTGACAACCAACTGCACATAAAATTTCCAAATCACTTGACTTCGACCTTGGGCTTGCGGGCAACATGGGTTGGGTGCCAAATGATAGCACAGATGGTAATTGATGTGTATGTGAAGTTTCATGTGTATACATGTAAGTGTAGAAATTACTGACGTATAACACTTGAAAAACTGTGACAACCAACTGCACATAAAAGCGTGACAGACGGACAGACAGACGGACGGACGGACATGTGCAAAATATAATGCCCCCTGACTATCGTCAACGGGAGCATAAAAAACCAGTAACAAATATTTTGGATCCTGGTGAGACGCCGAATTACTCGGCGTCTCATCTGAATCCAAACTGTTTGCATAGGTAATCACAGGTTCAACATTGGCAGCGAAAGAGTTAACGCAGGACGTAAGATATTTCCAACGACGAAAGTAAAGTGTCAAACAGCATCGACCCTGTTGAGATGCCGATTCTCTTGGCATCAGATTAGGTGTCAAAAACAACAAATGGTTCACTGCTACCATGCGAACATGACTGTTAAAGGGGAAGTCCCTACATTCCACACATTTCAAAAATGCCTAATATATACACAACTCATTTATTTATATGCTGAAAAGAAGTATTTTGCAAGAAAACCAATCGAATAAACACCGAAGAAGACACAACTTTCATACGTTTGATATGCTATTTGGCAATGTATTAGTATTTATTCGGTTCGCGTTTTAGTTTCGTAAACTGTCCGACCAAGGTCGATAATATTTTGCTGTAGAACAAAAATGATGAAGTATCGATGAAAACGGATTTTTATCACATGGGGCTTTTTCGATATAAGTTCAAATTGGCAATCTTCAACATATTGATTGAACATAACAAATACTAAGTTTTGTGATATTATTTAAAATATCCGTTCATTGTAGGGGCGTCCTCTTGAATAAGACAGAAGTTTTTAAAGACACGTGGACAGAGCAATGTTGGTCATGATAGAAACTGTAGAATCAGGTATATATAGTAAAACCCCTCTAGTGCGACCATTTAAAGAATAACCATATCTGCCCTTATAAGCAGGTGGTTGCTTAATGCAAGACGAAAGTAATGCAGAAAGCTCCTATAGAAGCTTTCTGCATAACTTTCGTCCTGCATTAAGCTACCACCTGCCTCTGTCACATAGAATTATGCCCCTTTTTGGTGGTCGTATTGAGGGGTTTTACTGTATTACATTCTAGCAAATATAGCAGACCCTGGTCTGACAGGAGCTGTCTGATCGTGATCTATTATGTTTACAAATGTGCCAAAACTCGTCTCTATGAGGAAAATGGTTAACATTCACTGTTTCACCTCTACCCTTTCACGTCCAGTATTGTCGTCTGCTGGACACATTTTCGACTGCATAAATATATCTTCAATATCATAAAAAAGATAAACAGACACCGGGTTATCCAATATGTATGCATATTGTATCTCAGACACTGTCTTCATGCCAAGGCAGAAACTACAGAATAACATCTATAATATCATTCCATAAGCAAACAGAATAGACCCTGATTAGACGGTACTTGTAAGAGCTATTTGATCTGGGTCTTCTCTGTTTGTAAAGGCATAGAAAGGCGTAATTATGGAGTAAAGGGTTAACCTTTTCATTGACGCGTATGTCGTCTGCAACATATGTCGTCTGCAAAATATGTCGTCTGCTACAATTTCCATTGTTTAATTGTCTTCACTTTTACTTAACTCATTATCTCCTAAGCTATTTTTAGACCCAATGTTTTAGAATCAATCTATCGAAAAGGAGCATTAACTAGAGAAAAGGATTTTTTAGCATTTGTATTTTGAAACCATTGTGATAAATAGAGCATTTACTCCTATAGGAGCAAATGCTCTATTTATCACAATGGTTTCACAATGTGAAATTTATAGAGGCGCACAAATGCATCACTAGGGGGTCACAGCATCAACCAAATTTGATTTTCATGAGACACGAGTTTTGCGGACTGCCACCCGAACCAAGATGTTTGAAAACAATGTTTTAAAGTATTTCTATTTCCGGGAAGTATAAGTTGTAAAGTTCAATGTAAACATGTCACATGGTGGACCTTGAATCAAAGCTGTAAATCAGGGGAATGTTTAGAAACTTTAAGCAAACTATTTTGTAAATGCCCCCTCAAGTTGCTACATAATTATGTCTAAATATTATACATTTTTTATCTCAAACTCGGATAAATCGAATTTCTGGGTAACATGAACTTCAGCTCTGTCCTTCCAAAATTAACAATACAGAATTGTTCTAAAATTTATCACAACGTGTATATAGAAACACATGTGGAAGCTTAAGGCAAGTCCTACACGAGCTTATAGAATTACCTTGCACCTGCATTAAACTGTCAGCTTTAGAAGGTTTTTTTTCATGTTAGAAATCGGATATCTCTTGGTCCCTTGACGCTCGAGTTATCGAAATTCGACTGTAGATGAATAACAAACGTTGTATACTGCCATATTCCATATATTGCCAAAAACTTATTCTTATTCATTAACCAATTACCTACTAGACTATTTAGATCACACTCTTTGATTGTCATGAATCCCACCAACATCATTAACCCCTCATTCTCTCCCAGGCTATTTTAGTCCCAGACTCTTTGAATCTATCTACCGAAAAGGAGCATTAACTATAGAAAGGGAGAGTTTTAGAATTGTGAAGTCTTGAAACTATCGTGATAAATAGAGCATGTGCTCCTATGGAGCAAATTCTCTATTTATCACAATGGTTTCAAAATTAGAACTTTATAGAGGCGCAAAAATGCGCCACTAGGGGGTAATGTGTTAATTAGATCCACTTTCATTATTGTATATGAAGACAGGAAATCTGGCCACAGTAGAGTCATATCTATATGTATATCAAAGAGCGATACTTATACGCAAACAGAGCAGACCATGATCGGGGGCTCCAACAAGAGCCAATTGATCTTGGTCTACTCTGTTTGCAAGGGTACATTTGTAGAGTAAAGGATTAAACGACAAGACATGTACATGCATACCAGTTTGAAGTCCGGGTTAGAAAAGGTTCATGGTTTACAAGAGAGGAGGTGTCACATGATCATTACCTGCTCCCAGTCTGATTTCTTGGAATGCACATATCCTACACATTCCTGTAGAGTGCCTTCTTGGAAATGCACCCTGCATACAGAACTCACATGGATGAAGCTGATAGCCGTGCAATTTACCCTTGTCTTGCAGTGCTCTACGCAATCCATGTATGACGTCCCTGTCTTGATAATATCATCCCAAAAAACCTCACACTTGGCAGCTTCAAAGTTTTCCATTGGCATATCAAAGGACACAACGAAACTCGTGAATGCACTCAACAGTAAGCATGTTTGTGATAAAGTAACTCTGTATTCCATCTTGTTTGGATCGGGTAAAGGATTATAACACACTCCGTTTTATTGCCCTGTACATGTAATACTAACATTTACCGTCCATTAGACAGAACCTACAATATTTATCAATAATAAATGAACATGATGAACCTATATTACCATGTAATAGATTAAATCTTTATTCCATGAATATATATTATAGAAATAATGACGTCATTAATATTAAACGGATTATTCTCTATAATGGCACATGAACACATACATTGTTTACTGAAGAATTCTATCTATACAATGTTATAAACAAACATAGCAGACCCTGATCAGACGGCTCCTATAGGAGCCGTCTGATCTGGGTCTTCTCTGTTTGCAGAGGCGTAGAAAGATGAATATATTGGGAAACGGGTGAATACATGATGACATTCATACAGAATGCTCCTAGGGGAGCTTTGAGTATAAATTTCATCATGCATTCAGCTCCCGCCTGTTTGCTACAGAAACATAATTTGACTGTTTTGGGTGGTTGCTGTTGACAGGTTTTATTGTATAATTTGTTCAAAACCAAACTTTTTCCACCCTAACGATGACACAATATTCTAGTACAGTGAAACCTTTCTATAAAAGCCATTAAATTACATCATGTCATTTTTGTCAAATGCAGGTGGCTGCGTAAAACAAAAAGAAAGTAAAACAGAACGCACCTATAGGAGCGTTCTGTTTTACTTTCACCTTGCTTTAATCGGCCACAAGCCCTAAATACCAAATATTTAACACAATTTAGTGGCCGTTATAGAGAGGCTTTACTGTAATATATATTATAGATAGATATATTTATTTCGGCATAGAATAACACATATAACAATGGTTCACATACATTATACAGAATCAGATAATAAAAAAGAATTATGATATTGTACATTTAAAGATGCACATGCACATCATGAAATGCTTCTCATGACCACGGATAACGCAATAATGAGCAAGCTTTATTTTTCAAGCATGGTCCTTAGCATTGGTGGCATGAAACAGAAATGCTGTCACATACATGTAGTAAGATAGTAAGTATTTATCTTATAGAATTGTCGCTCCTTAAAAACTGATGTCTACCCAATCTTTCATCTCGTGTAAATTTATATACTTATCCCTTTATTGTTCATGTGAACAATAATAACATCAGGAATATTTATTATATATTTTTACCGGCACACAAACACAGAAAAGGTCGACCATAATTATAAACTGTATACTGAAATCTATTTTATATTACATGTATAAACAAACAGAGTAGACAGTGAGACACTGATCAAACGTCTCCTATAGGAGCCACCTGATCTGGGTCAAATCTGTTTGCAAAGCCGTAGAATGGCATATTTGTGGAGTAACGGGTTAACGCTTCACCCCATGGATATTCATGCAAGAAATAATGACAGTATGACGATATGAATGTTTATTAGCTGACACGTTCTCGGCATATTTTTTTACGAAGAATGGAATGTTACCCTTGACACAGATTGTAGCTACATTAGTTCATACGCAAACGAAGCAATACCTGATCAGATGACTCCAACAGGAGCCGTCAGATCTTGACTTGAGGCGCAGAAAGGTGTAACAATCCCTGTTCGGTATTCCTGTCAGAACCGATGACATCGTGAATATTTATTAGTTGCAATTTTATAATGTAAATTTTTCAAAGGCATTTTAGCTCTATAGAATCAGATTTATATCATATCAAAAGCAAACAGAGCAGACCCTGATCAGACGGCTCCTATAGGAGCCGTCTGATCTGGGTCTACTCTGTTTGTAAATGCATGAAAAGGCGTTTATATGAGGGAAAGGGTTAAGAATCAAACCGTATAATATCCTGAAATATGTTAAGTTACTCCCAAATTCAGATAAAATCCGTTTTTACAACTTCGTGACAACAGAGTAAAGTTTAATTCAGTCACACATACGAAACTAGTCTACAAAGAGTTCTTGCTTCCAGGTCCGTCGTCAGTTCTGTACCGTCGTGTTTATTTAACAGGTAATTAATATGCTATATTTCCAAGTAGTACAAGCCGAAAGCTGTTTTATCACGTTCCGTTCCTTTTATTGGAGTACTCACGTCTGAATAATTGAACTCTTTTCTCTCGAACCTGTCCAATAAATGAAATGATGCGAAAACATTCAACATTATTTATGATGTGTATGACAAGGCCGTTGTTGACATTGCCAACCCAAATGTGAAGAATCAATACAAGCAACAAAGATACAGTCGAGGCCCTCCTAACCGGACTCACTTGTTTGCTTGGAGAATAAAATATAGTAAAACCTCTCCAAACTAGAAGTTAAATCTGGTATAAAAATTAGTCTTGGAGAAAGGTAGCAGCTTAATGCAAGGTGCAAGTCATGCAGAAGACTCCTCTAGGAGTTTATGCATGACTTTCATCCTGCATTAAGCAGCAATCTGCCTAAAAGTGTGTGACTTCTTCTCTACTAGAATTCCGGTTTAGAAAGGTTTTACTGTAAATTACGATTCAACAATTGCTGTCTCGAAGAGACGGTTCTAAAGAGTGGCCACAGTACAGGGTTTGGTGGAGAAATAAATGAGCTATTCTTGACTTTGTTTTTAAGTTTACGCATCTTATCTGGAGCTCTGTTATATCAATTCATCTGGTCTATGCAATAATAGGACAATTCTAAAATCATTTATGCCTTGAGACTCTTAGTAGGAAATAGATATACAGTGTAGACCAAAATCAGGGTCCATGCTTATAAAACGTTTAGTTGAGTCTGAGTTCGTTCTCAAGTTTTTGATTGGTCAGATTTGAGCCTTTGGCTCAAATCTGACCAACCAAAAGTTTGCGAACTCAAATCTGACCAATCAAAAGCTTGAGAATGAAACTCAGACTCAACTAAAAGTTTTATAAGCATGGACACAGACAGTGCTGACAGGAACATTCTGATCATCGTATAATTTGCTTTCCATATTCTAATTGGCGACGAACAATGCAGACCCTGATCAGACGTCTCAGAAATTGATTATCATAATGACAGCTCGTCATCGTCGAGTGATCGAGTTGACCTTTCTCATATAACAAATAATACTAGAAATATTTCGAACTAAAATAAAACAAAATCTGCTTCATATATCATGTACACATATACATGTATCGATTTAAATTAAGCCTGGACCATGGAATAGTATCTGAAATCAATTATACATTGTATTGATAATAATATGGGCCATTAAAAATTGACGCGAAAGATGTGCGTGATAAAACTGTCAATACTTATTCACATCAAAAAACGAAATCATTGTTATCTGTGTGTAAATCTCGTCAATGTCTGGTATTAGACAATAGTAAAAAATAACATATCTGAACTGTATAAAAACTCAATAATCCGAACTTGTAATAAAGAAGAATTGAGAACTGTGTAGACAGGTGACTGCTTTGTACAGGGTTTAGCCCTTCTCTTGCTGAATTTTAAAATAAATGTCTCCTTCGTTACCCATGCCATGTTGTATATTTGCATATATCTTCACTGTGTACAAGTATTTCGCTGTGCAATCACTGCTGTGGAGTGCACCGGTTGCACAATTAACTTGTAAATAATGCAGACCCTGATGAGACAGCTCCTGCAGGAGCCGTCACACCTGGGTCTTCACTATTTACAGGTAGGTATATTGACGTGAATAGCAAGCGAAAGGTTTACGTTAAACAAGAAGCTCCTAGATTAACTCTCCTCACGGCATTCACACTGCATAAACCCTTCATCTGATAGGAATTACTTTTCATGCCTCTGCAAACACAGAAGATCCAGATCAGAAGGCTCCTATAGGAGCCGTCTGATCAGGATCTGCTCTGTTTGCTGATGGAATGTATATAGATCTGATTCAACAGTTTCATAACGGTAAAACTCCTGTATTCATTCACCAGGATTAGACTACAGCTGCACGTGTCCAGCAAGTGTATATTGTCCTGCACATGTCTGGTTCTTGTATATATTCCTATATGTCTCCATTAAATGTGTATATGTTCCTATCTGTGTATAATAATGATGTATGCTTATTTAATTCTCGGTGTATGTATGTGTTCAGTAATTATATATTCATGTATTCCTCTATGTCTCTAGTAAATGTTTATATTTCTGTATGTTTATCGTAATTGTTTATGTTTCTGTATGTGTACCGTAAATGTTTATGTTTCTGTATGTTTACCGTAATTGTTTATGTTTCTGTATATGTACCGTACATGTTTATGTTTCTGTATGTTTACCGTAATTGTTTATGTTTCTGTATGTGTACCGTAATTGTTTATGTTTCTGTATGTGTACCGTAAATGTTTATGTTTCTGTATGTTTAGCGTAATTGTTTATGCTTCTGTATGTGTACCGTAAATGTTTATGCTCCTGTATTTTTACCGTAATTGTTTATGTTTCTGTATGTTTACCGTAATTGTTTATGTTTCTGTATGTTTACCGTAATTGTTTGTGTTTCTGTATGTTTACCGTAATTGTTTGTGTTTCTGTTTTTACCGTAATTGTTTGTGTGTTTTTGTATGTTTACCGGAATTGTTTGTGTTTCTGTATGTTTACCGTAACTGTTTCTGTATGTTTACTGTAAGTGTTTGTGTTTCTGTATGTTTACCATAAGTGTTTATGTTTCTGTATGTGTCCAGTAATTACATATGGTATGTGTGTGTCCAGTAACTGCATTGCTTCTTTATGTGTCCAGTAAAGGCATATGTTCCTGTATATGTCCAATAATTAAACAGGTATACAATATATGTATGTTTCCGGTACTGTTTATGTTCCTGTATGTGTCAAGTTCCTGTACGTACCTAGTACAGTAAGATATTTCCTGTAAGTGTCCAGTAATTCTATATGGTTCTGTATGTGTCCTGAAAGCTTTCTGTATGTGTCCAGAACATGTACATTTATCTGTATGTACGTAGCAAGTGTACAAGTTCCTCTGTGTGTGTTTACAGTAAGGGTATATGTTCAAGTACGAGTGTGTGTACATTAAGGGTTTATGTTCCTATGTGTGTACAGTAAGTAAATATTTATTATCCTATATGTGACCAGTGAGGATATATATTCTAAATGATTATAAGGGAGCGTAAATGTATGAGCGGTATAGACAGCATGTTTATCTTTTATTTATTTAACCCTTTCGCTGCCAAACTCTGTCGTCTGCTAACTTTGTCATCTGCTACAAATTTTCATTATCATGATTGTATTCTTTTTTGTTTCAAAAACATAGTAACAATAACAAACAGTTAGGATCCTGATGAGACGCCGATTTACTCGGCGTCTCATCTGGATCTAAACTGTTTGCATAGGTAATCACAGATCCGGCATTGGCAGCGAAAGGGAAAACCTTTATCATGCTGAGCAAAGTATTTCTATAGAATAGTTCACCAACGACATTATCAAAATGAAGTTATAACCAATGTGTCTACCAAAATGCAATCATGGTGTCAAACAATTTGGATCCTCATGAGATGCCGAGCTACTCTGTGTCTCATCTTGATCCAACCTGTTTGCAAAGGTATTCACTCATCCGCCCATAGCAGACTAAATGTTAATGGGAAAATAATTATAATGCTTAATAAAATTGTTTACGTCTCGTTTATATCATATCGATTTCAGCGTTTGATCCTACCCCGTTATCCGGGATCAGCTTAGATCCAGATGAGACTCATAAGGATCAAAGCCGTTTGACCCTGGGTCAGTAGGTTCGCAATACCGTGAAACCTCTCTATAACGGCCACTAGATTACATCAAGTATTTTGGTGTTAAAGGCAGGTGGCTACTTAACCCTTTCGGCGCCAAATTCCTAACTGTCATCTGCAAAGCAATTTTGTTAAATAATTCGGTATATGAGGAAATGAGATAAATAAATGCAAAGTTCAAAGGAATAAAGCACAGATATACAAATAAAGTTTGAGACAAAAAATGAATTCTGATAAGACGCCTCCATTGAAAAGGAGGAGTCTGGTCTGGGAACTGCACCATTGGTTGTGGTGCATTTATGCAACTTTTGTGGTGAAAGGTTTAGAGAAAGGTGAAAGTAAAACAGAAGGCTCCTATAGTGAGCGTTCTGTTTTACTTTCACATTAGTTTAAGCAGTCACCAGATATAAAACCCAACTAATTAACACAATTAAGTGGCCGTTATTATGAGGTTTTATTGTAAGCCTGTTCAAATTGGAAATAGTCAAACTTTGCACCAGGTCTAACTTTGAGCAGACATTTTTTTGCACATTAGGTTAAGTGTTTAAGTGTTTCTAAGAGCATGCTGCTTGTTTGTTAAATTATACCCGATACATTAGGCTTTGTGCACTAGCACTTTACAAATAATGACGTCACGAATATCAATTACTAATGTTCGTTACGGCTGATGAACACAACAATGTTTGGCTATGGTATAAACTAGAATAAGATAATATATTATTACATATGAAAACAGACTAGATCCTGATCAGACGGCTCCTACAGGAACCGTCTGATCTGGATATATATTTGTTTCGCCAAGATGTCAAAAAAAGTGTACCTATCACGGGGGAAATGGTGATAGAACGCCATGTGCTTAATATTGATGCATTTAGTGTGTCCATTGCACAGATGTTCGTTTTTACATTAAACATATCTCTACTGGTTTTGTCCGGGTATTCCTCTGTGCATGAAACAATCCATTTTTTCACATGTACACAATATTTTCTGAGCTCTTCTTCCATCGGTAAATATCTTGATATCGAGATATGAAAACATATTGTTAACGAAAAAGTAGTAGGGTAAAGCAGGCAAAGACGCATACAAGACGCAAACATCATCAAAACATCGATCGATCGCATGTCACACATACACACACGCAGCTACACACCCAACCATACGCACATACACGAGATGAACACAAAACAAGCAAACACTTAAGTACTAGAGATAAATCATCCTAACATGCACAAAATCACATAGACACAGGACAAACAAAAGTAAGGGTGACAAAGAGAGTACCCGCCTTGGAAAGTTCAGTGGCAAAATCACCACTGGGGGTTTAAACCGCTTTACGGTCGTCCTAACCTCACACTTGTCTCAAAGTCACCCTAGCTTAGCAAAAAAGTGTAAATAAAGGTATCCCACAATATAGAAGACGGTAAACACATGACAACATGTATAACAAGGCATAACGACTGTGAACAATTCTTCTAATATGTACTCAATACATTTGCTGAAGTCAGAGCAACTGCGGGGAAGACGGTAAGAGCACCACAGTGAACATGTAATACATGAGTCTGGTAAGCTCATCCCCTTTTACAGTTTAAGCGTATACCAGCATAAAATACTTTAAAACGACTTTAAACGTATACAAGCAAAACACATATCTAAATTCCATCATGAGTTGGTTGATACTCCATAGTATAGTAAACAAGTGGAACAATCGAATATAAAAGAATAACAGTCGACCAATTATTCGACGATAATCAAGCAGGCCAACAAGTCATACTTTTTATATCAAATAAAAATCGTCTTTGTCAGACCTTAACCCTTTCCCACATAGGACATTTTAGATACAACCTCTTTGAATAAATCTACCGAAAAGGAGAGAAAATGATTTTTTTAGAAAATTGTAGATTGAAACCATTGTGATAAATAGAGCATTTGCTCCTATAGGAGCAAATGCTCTATTTATCACAGTGTTTCACAAAGTGACTTTAACAGAGTCATCAAACGTAGATAATATCAGGGAATGGGTTAAAAGTGAGTTTTCTTCATTTCACGATATCTTATCTTGGTCGAAATCTGATTACAAATGTCATTTGGAAGTCAGTGAACCTCTGTAATGCTTTTCACGACCTGACTCGCGTTAGCATTTGCAAACAGCTTTGATCAAGAAAAGTCAAGGGATAACTCGGCATCTGATCAATATTCAAGCCGTTTTGCACTCGGTCAATATCTTCCTCATAGCTTGATTGAATTAGAAGTATTTCAAACTACACTTGATCCAATTTTAAGGAAGCACATCGGTCTCCGTAGCAACGAAAGAGTCAATTAAGATTTATCATGCTGAGGACATTTTCTTTTTACAACACTAATAATTGTAATATCTTTTTCTAAGACATGATCCGTGTTTCAGGACCAAAATCCCTGTACCAATCATTATAATAAATATAAATGTCGACTTTCAACCCTTTCCGTATTGCATATTCATATAAAAATGACATTGTGAATACTTATTAGCTGAAATTTGATAGTGACATATGTACACAGAACAGGGTGCTTTGTTATTGCTAGAAACAGTAGAGTCCGATCGATTATAATTTTATTTGCAAACAGAACAGACCCTGGTCCGACGGCTCCAACAGGAACCGTCTCGCCCAGGTCTATTCTATTTCCAAAAGCATGAAAAGCGTTATGGCAAGGGAGTATGACAGGTAGCCGGTTAACCCTTTCGGCGCCAAATTTCAAGTTGTCGACTGCAATCGAATTTTGTTAAACCATATGGTAAAATAAGGAAATAAGATAAACAAATGCAAATTTTCAAAGGAATAAAGAAAAGATACAGAAATAGAGTTGAGACAAATAGTGTCTGATCTGGGACTGCACTATTTGTCGTGGCGCATTTGTGCGACATTGGCGGAGAGAGGGTTAATGTAGATTTAACAGCATGCAGTAAGTTCCCAGTGATGTGCTTCTCCTTGCCTTTCACCCTGCATTAAGCAACCGCCTGCCTAAAACGATATATCGTATGTTCTAATTTACTAACTAGCTCGGTTTTGAGAGGTGTTACTATACTCGGTATCGCCTCTGTTTCACACCTTTTCCAAGGTTTGTCCCAAATCCACACGCGCTGTTGTAAACAGTATACTAAAACAATTTAAACATTTTGATTTGTTCTGTATTAGATATTAATCATTTTCACCGTATCAGTTTGCGAGTGTTTATTATTTATCTCCAACCGGCTTCTAAGTTATAAATATTACAAGTTTCCAAGATCATATTGATTGGTCTTAATGTAATATTCGATAAAATGTGCACTAGGAATTTACCATTTGAATGCGGAAATGAATGCGATATCATTCTGAAACAGTGTAAATCCAGACCAGAGGGCTCCCAGCGGATCCCTCTGAGCAGGGTATGCACAGTTTGTCATTCAGAATACGTTTACTTACCATACATGTTCATACTGAATGGACCATATAGGTTAACACCTATAATGGTTTTTTTCACTTTGAAACTTCACGATTAAAAGAGTCAACCCTTACCCCGCTATCAGCCATCCGACTCGCACTTACAACCAGCTTAGATCAAGATAAGACGCCGAATAACTCGCGGTCCCATCAGGATCCAAGCTGTTGGACACTCGGACAAGAGCTTCAGAAATGTTTTTCGATTCGGAAGTGGTCAAAATTGTACCAGATACGAATTTGAGCAGACAAGACAAATGTTTATTCAGAGCGTGAACGGGGTTGATTTGCAGCATGATATACACAATTCTCTGATAGTATGTTAATATCAAACTCGCAAACAGTGTGTGTCCGGATGAAGCTTTGCACTTCGTAAGGATCTGTGTGGTACACAATAGTATAGTTTAAGAGGTTTGGTCGGCCATGTCGGGCTTCACACGACAAGGGTTAATTAAAGAATTACGTGCAGTTAGGCATACTCAGTGTATTTGTACAACGATTCAGAGCCATTTATGGTAAAGTGTTAAACCATTGAATGCGGGACACGCAAGCATTGTCGTTTTACAAACAGTGTAGACCCAGATCAGAGGGCTCCTAGAGGAGACCTCTGATCAGGGAATGCACTGTTTGTCATTCAGAAACCTCCAGCACGTTTAAGCCTTTCATACTGTGTGGACTCTAAATTTAAACACTGATGGGCTATTCCGCTCAGAAATTCCAGTGTGATTGATAACACCTTTGTAATTGGCATTACTGGTGTTTGTTTTATGGTATCGACCCAATATTACATGTTATTTGATACCTTAAATGGTTGTCATTGGCCATTAAGTTAATAAGTTCTGTGAACTCGGAGTTAATATTGGTAATGGCTTTACTATAGACATCATTAATATGGTACAAGGTACAAAAACATATGAAGTGGCGTCAAAGAACACCATACTGAGACAAATGCTTCATGTTGGGGTAAATAAAATTGAATATACAGTAAAATCGCTACAACTCGAACTCTCAAACAAGTATTATTAGTGGTCTGTGTGATGGTGGCAACTTCATGAAGGGTCTGTCAGCATGAGTTCTAAAACTATACACTATATTTGTCTGATGTTTTGTTTTTCTAGTAAAATTAATACTTGTTTTCAGTAGATATATTCAAATAAGTTGGGTCTAAAATAGCCTATGGGGGAATGGGTCTATAATAGCACATTAGAGCATGGATTAATTGGTGAATTATAAATGAATACACAAGTAAAAAAACACAGGGAACATAAAAAGTCGGTACACTCGTTTCGAGGTAGGCGGAATACATTACAACTTATAATGGGGTATATTGGCAAAGTGAATATCGTTTTTCTGACCTGAGCTGTGTTGTCTTTACTGTGTTCTGTGCCATGGTGCGCTCTCACCGTTTCGAGTTCGATATTTTACCATACCCCTAATGAATAATTCATCACCCGTATCTCGCTGACATCGACTTAGTCGTCTGTACAAACAGCTCGGATTTCGTTTGGATCAGGATCCAAGCTGCTTGACACTTGGTCAATAAATGTTAATATTTCAAAAGCGTCAATAGAATCTGATGTAACTGTGAGCAAATGTGAGCTTATTTTTGTTGCATTTTGGACAAGGGAATACTTTTAATCTCTGAATGCCGATCGTATGTGTCAAAGCGGCTGCGTTTTCACCGCTGCATGCATGGTCTGTTTATCAATCCGACTGCGACACTGCCACTTTTAGCAGTAAATGTTTTACATACACGTATACATGTATAATTATTACCATGTAGTGTATTTCTGTAGAGAAAAGAACTGTAATAGTGAAAGAACTGTAGAGAACGTGTATCTCATGTTCGAATATTTCCTTTTTCCGTTTTTTTATTCTTTACAGAATATATTTATACGGGTTTACACTTTCCCGTGCATTTACGAATGCACTGCATATATTTTATTCATAAGTAGACGAAGTTTTATTACAATTTCAGTATATCGCCCTCCACTAAACCAACCACAACTAAGGTATACTTCTGTAAATTAACCCTTTCCCTGTTCTATGTTTATTTCAAATTCCAATACCTACTGAATATTCATAACCGAAAAAGTTATAATGAAATATGGAAGATGGTAGCCATTCTAGAAATTAGACAAACAGATCTATCAAATTCAATTAGCAAACACAGTATACCCAGATCAGACGGCTCCTCTAGGAGCCGTCTGATCTGGGTCTACTCTGTTTGCAGATGCGTGAAAAGGTGTTTATATGAGGGAGAGAGTTAAAGAGAGGAGACATTCAGGGTTAGACGAAAGTCTCACTTGAACTTTCTGCTTTACATTCTTCCAGCATAAACGAATTACGTGTGTTGAACCTTTTTCCTGTTATACATGCATTTCAAATTCTAGTACCTGTACTTTCATAGGAAAATATGAAAGGTGGAACATTATAGAAAGGAAAGAAAAGAATAAGATATTTCGAATTCCATTAACAAATAGAGCAGACAATTGTCAGACGGCTTCTATAAGAGCCGTCTGATCTGGGTCTACTCTTTTTACAAATTGACCATTTCAATATAAATTAGCTTAATGTTTATCATGACATATGATCAAGAAAAGTTTTAACACTGGTGTAAAATAGAATCAGATCTATATTATCCCATACGCAACGAGAGCAGGCCCTGCAGGTTTCATTCCCTGCCTCATTCGGCCTCTCAACAGGATTCAAACTGTTTGACACTTGCTTAACCATTTCGGTGCCAAATTTCTAATTGTAGTCTGCAATCCAGTTTTGTTAAAATTATTCGATAAAATAAGGAAATAAGATTAACTACTGCAAAATTCAAAGGAATGAACCACATATATAGAAACAGATTGAGACAAAAAGTGAAGTCCCTGATCAGACGCCACCTTGATAGGTGGTGTCTAATGTGGGACTGCACTATTTGTCGTAGTGCATTTATGCGGCATTGGCGGTGAAAGGGTTAATATTTATTTATAGGTTGATCTCAGTGGAAGCACTCAAAATTGAATAGATCCACATTTGAGCAGGGATCATATCTTTCACAGCGGGGAAAGAATTAACAAGTATCGGTGTGTACAAGTGAATAGGTGTGTTACATGTAATAGCATATTATATCCGTCTTAACCCTCTCACTGAGAGAAATGGGTTTGCAATATCATCTGTGAACAGTGTAGATCCAGATGAGAGGGCTCCTAGAGGGGCCCTCTCATCAGGGTATACACTGTTTGTAATGTTAAACGGGTCTTTAAAGACGTCTCTGGATATTCGCGGTAACCTTGACCTGTTTGAATTTTGGGTTAGCCAGCCTTGAAAAGGGTTACCAATTAGTAAGACACCCATGGGTAAACAAACAGTGGCTTAACATTTTTAACCAGAAATTGAATCCGTCAACAACTCCTACTGCTTTCAAAGCAAGTGTTCAATATTTCAACCCTTTCCCTGATCTGTATTTATTTCAAATTTCAATACCTACTGAATATTCGTGGACAAAATAGTTATAATGAAATACGGAAGGTGGAACATTGTAGCCATTTTAGAAACTAAAGAAACAGGTTTATCAATTCCATAACCAAACAGGGCAGACCAGTATCAGACGGCCCCTCTAGGAGCCACCTGATCTGGGTCTACTCTGTTTACAATTGCATGAAAACGTGATTATTTGAGAAAAGGGTTAAACACGGACCAGTGTACCTGTATTCTGACGAGGCAAATTCTATCTGCAAACTTGAATCACACATCCAAGATTCATCATTCTGCGAGCGTTTGAAAACTGTTCGTAACACTTATTTCGCTATCATGACAAGAATCTGCAAACAATTTGCATTAAACAAACAGAAGCCGAGTAACTCGGTGTCACAATATTTGTTCAAAAGATTGGTCAAATCGGAAGAAGCCATAAGTGGACCAGATCGAAATATAAGTAGATCGCATGTTTTTTCATCAAAGTAAGAGATACATGTAGGCTGCTATGGACGGATGAGTTAATACATATGGAGACAGTTTGGATCCAGATGAGACGCCGAGTAATTCAGCGTCTCATCAGGATCCAAACTGTTTTACACCTTTAATGTATTTTAGTAGACACATTGATTATAGCTTGAAATTTGAAAATATAGCAGGTGAAACATTCTGCAAAAATAGGTTGCCCAGCATGCTAATGGTTAATTGATCACATCTGATAATCTCTCATGCTGAATAAATAGCATTATTCAATCCATTTCCTTATTATTTAATGGAAACCCGCCCGTTTTTTATATGGAGGAGACACAGTTTTTGTTGGAATAAACTTTTGGCATTGATAGGATTAACAAGCAATACAGACCCGGACCAGAGGGTTCCTTTTGGTAAATATAAACTGTGCAGCACTGTTGAAACAAATACAATTAATATACATATCACATGTTTAATTTATAAAGTTTGTTTTGATTGCAATATAAAAGTATAATTGCGGCCATGTGCATTTAACTATGCCGCTTGTTTGAACTGGTCTTTTAGTAGCCAGCGTGTGGTACAATTACACTTCCTATTTCAATAATGTCAACATACAATGTACATGCCAATTTTTTAGATTCGGGTTGTTTCATTACAACTATAAGTAGACATTATTTTCCAAAGTCTGGTAAGGTTTAATCAAACATTTTAACCCTGTCGGTGCCAAATTTCTAATTGTCGTCTGCAATCCAAGTTTGTTAAATCATTCAGTAAAATAAGGAAATGAAATAAATAAATGCAAATTTCAAAGGAATAAAGCACAGATATAGAAATAGAGATTGAGACAAAAAGTGTAGTCCCTGATCAGACGACGCCTTGAAAGGGCGGCGTCTGAAGTGGGACTGCACTATTTGTCGTGGTGCATTTATGCGACATTGGTGTTGAAAGGTTTAATTTGCAACGGAAAATTTGTTGAGCGAGAATGCGTTATATGTATCCTTAATTGGATTACTACGCCTCTCACCAGGACCTTAATATATTTCTCAAAGAATATTCAAATAAAAGATAATGGCCACGTGAATATTAAATAGATTTACTTTACAACAGTAAAACTTCTCTATAACGGCCACTGAATTACATCAAATATATGTTAAAGGCAGGCGGCTGCTTAGAGCATGGTGAAAGTAAAACAGAACGCTCCTATAGAACGCTTCCATCATGCTTTAAGCAGTCACCTGCCCTAAATAACAACTAAATAACACAATTTAGTGACCGTTATAGATAGTGTTTAGTGTAATAAAACTCTGTTTGTAAAGGGGTTGACAGACGTGATTATCGAGTTTAGATTTAATAATACTTATAGGCGATATAATTATGCTTATTGTCACCAACAATATGTAAAACAAACAAATAATAAATAAATATGCTCTGTTTGCTTCGAAAATATATTTTTGCAGTGATCAAATTGGGAAATTCTTGCAAAAGCACTTAAGATTTGTCCATAATGCACAAACCACTTCGAACTTGAGGCTTAAATTGATAGTCTCTACAATAAAGGCATATTTTCAAAAGGATTACGAAACACGGTGCTTGTTATGTTCATTCCTTTTTAGTTGAACTGACCTAGAAAAAAAGGGTCACGTGGTACAAAATATCTCAAAATATCTGGTGTTGTTCGATGCTGATATTAGTGTTGTTGAACAACAAAGTAATACATGTAATGGGCTATTTCAAAGAGTAAGGAAACTAAACAGAACCCGAATTAACATTTATACACCGATATAGTATAATATAATATAAATATTAACGTTTCTGCCATGGTCAAAAGGTCCAGTGTCCATTTGCTATTACAATAATTGGTCTAATTAATTTTGTCTAATGTGTTTAATAATCTTGATGTCATCATTTCTTATATTAATATTCACGGATTTAAGTGTTAAAACAATGAACAAAATTATGCTGACAGCTACATGTAACCCTTTCCCTGATGAATATTTATGTAGAAATGAATGACATCAGGAATATTCATAAGACTATCTTTTATAATGGCATATGGACACATAACATTTTGGCTCAAGAAGAAGCTGTAGAATCAGATCTATATTACACCATAAGCAAACAGAGCCGACCCTGATCAGACGGCTCCTATAGGAGCCGTCTGTTCTGGGTCTTCTCTGTTTGCAGATGCTTCCAAATGCGCTTACATACGGGAAAGGGTTAACAGGGGTCACAAACAAACAGTACAGCACCCATATCAGATATTTATGAAATGAAACATCTGATAAGGGTCTATTTACACTGTCTGCTTCTAAGATCAGTACCCAAGCTGCACCTCAGCATACCCCTCTGATGAAGTCAGCATATCAAATACGTTTTGAAGTCATCATAGATAAACAAGATCCTAATAAGATGAGTAAATTAAAACAATTTCAAGAAAAACATCTTTATTTCTCAACTTAACTCTTTGACTTGACCAGTTCCTAGAATCGTCTTGAATGTCGAACCATAGCATTTGGTGGAGAAAAGCCGATTTTAGTATTTTATTTGCACCTTTATCTGTACCTCTATAAATATAAATCCTGAAGGGAGGTGATCCCCCGAGAACAAAAATTGCAACACAAAAAGAGAAAATTGTAGACTCGATTTTGTTGAGTCTGTTCATGAACAGTAATTGAAAGTGCAACACTGCCCACGCCCCTAGCACCGGCTTAAGCGGTATTCAATTTTCAGAACAAGAGGTACTGAAATGCATGATCTCGAAGGATCAGAAGGTAAAACAACACTGAATATCCAACCATATTAAAATTTAGAGTACGTGTGCGGGAATGTGGGAGTTGGAGGGAACCAAGCTGTTACATGTAGACATTCGACCCGTGGATGCATACAAGCTGTAACACATCGAATGTAAGTCAGATTATAGCATGCCCGATAAATACGCCTTTCTATGCTATTGAAATCACATTAGACCCACATCAGTCGTCTTCCTAGAGGAGCGGTCTGACCAGGATCTGCTCTGTTTACTTATGAGATGATATAAATTATGATTCTAAAGTTTCTGCAAAAGTCAAAACTTCCTGTGTCTGTGTGTTATTACAATAATTAGTCTAATTGTTTTTCATGATGTCATTAATTATTACATGAATATTCATTGAGTAAATCCTTACCTCTATAAAAATGCCTTTCTACGGCTCTATGAAAGTCCTTTCTTGAAACCATTGTGATAAAGAGAGCATTTGCTCCATAGGAGCAAATGCTCTTTTTATCACAATAGTTTCAAAACTAAACAATTCTAACATTTTCCTTTTCTCTTGTAAATGCTCCATTTCGGTAGATTCATTCAAAGAGGTGGTGTCTAAAATAGCGTATGAGAGAATGGGTTAAGCAGACACCATTTTAATACGTAAACTGGGCTACGGATAAGGGGTCGTACCCAAATACTGAAATAGTTATTTCTCCACCAAACCACTCTTTAAAATCGAGGTCACATTATAGGATTTGGTTGGGAAATAAATGAGATACTGTTGAACATGTTTAAATTTACGCATCTGCTCTGAACCTCTGGTACGCTTACAGTTTATTACACTCAGAAAATGGTTTGACACGTTATAAAAGGTTAAGCATATCTATCATGGAATGCTAGTTTGGCAGGCTATATAGTAATTGGCGCAGTTGCATAGGTGAGAAACATATGCATCTACGCTCGCACATACATACAGACACACATACCACACACAAACACAAACACGCAAGCACATACACAAATACACACACACACGCGCGCGCACGCACGCACGCACGCACGCACTTTAAAATTGATCCTAGCAGACCAGAAGTTTTCTTCAATCTATTAACATTTTCGTCATTAAAGATTCCCGAAAATATTTGTGTATTTGCTGTCCTCTTTTCAATGAATAGGGTTAACCGTTTTCGGTCATCGTCAAAACTTGTGCATTTGAACATAAAATGGAATTCATCTCTTTTATCGCTATTGCATAATGTACATTTCCTAACATGTCGGTCTATTCCATTCCAACGGACGGTTTCAATAGGCAATTTATTGTTACACATTCTATAATTGATTAACTGTCTTAAATGAAAACCAGGGAGTTGTATAATGTAGTTTTCAATCTTATGCTCAGTTTTGAATAGTTGTAATTTAAAGCGCAGTAGGTTTGCGTCAATCCCTAGTTGCATTCATACACTGCTATAGTACACATAACCGTTCAGCGTCAGTCCCCGTCCTCATACACTCAGGTGACATTTATTTTTTCCCTAAACCCTTTCGGTGCCAAATATTTTTTTCTGCTAAGAGTGTCATCTGCATCGAGTTTCAAAGTGGCGTTTCCTTAAATATCGTAACCAAAGTACAAATGTATAATCAGTATCAATAAATCTGGATCCTTCAGGAAACGCCGAGGTACTCGACATCTCATCAAGATTCAATTTTTTTGCAAAGGTTATCACGGATTCATTTAGAGCTAATTTAATTATTCAATGGTTACATTTTAGACAAACATTGTAGGATGAGACACACGGTAGAACATGTTTTATTGCACGTAGGAGTCTTTAAAAACAATAGGAGCTTTCTGTATTACTTTTGATCTGAATTAAGCTACCACTTTGATCTGAATTAAGCTACCACCTGCAAAACAAACCAATAATTAGACTTATTAACCGGTATTAACTTAGAACCGATAATTCCGCTTAATACAAGTTATACTGTTACATTATATAGTGTACGAGTGGTTCCTGATCAGACAGCTCTACTCCGTTGCAAAGGTAACAAAAGTCGTTTACTTGAAGTAAAACAAGCAACGTGTTTGCACCAAATAAGTTATTCGTCTGCTTTACCTTTCAGAGGTGTTTTTTCGAAGGGATATCAAACAGGCTTGATCGATTTACTCTACGTCTCAGCTTACAAAGGTAATCACAGAGTCGCAAAATGTAGCAAGTCACGTGAGACTTAACTCTTTCTGTGTCAATGTCGCCTATTGACACCATTGAAAACAGTGTAGTCCCAGGTCAGATCTGACCTGAAACTTCACTGTTTTCTGTATTTGTTTAGCCCAAGCATACAGGGTTTTTTTTAAAAAACAACAACATTTTTTTTACTAATATACCTTTATTATTTAGTTTAGAGTTATATTTAATATGAAATTATTAGTGCAGACGACACTTTTAAAATTGGCGCTAAAAGAGTTAGGCGATGACATCTAATTTGACCAGACAGTTGGACACAGTGAACTTACATGGTGTATATCCATCCTTTGAATGGCCGCTAAACTTATTCCCTCCTACTGATGTACGTTTATGTCTCTGTAGAAGTCATTTTAAAAACATTGTGATAAATAGAGCATTTGCCCTCCTAGACAATGGTTTCAAAACTACACAATTCTAAAATTGTCATTTTTTAGTAAATGCTCATTTTATGTATATTTAATCAAAGAGGTTGGGTCTAAAAATAGTCTAGGAGGGAAATAGTTAAGCATGTATCCAAACAAGACGCGATTCTTCTGTTTAATCCATATACATAATCAACCGTTTGAATGCAGGACAAGTATGCGCTGGAATTTTCAAACAGTGCAGACCCAGATCAGATGCCTCCTATAGAGAAGCCCTCGGGTCAGAGCATGCACTGCTTGTCATGCAAACTCAAGTTTGCAAGTTTAACCCCTTCGCCGCCAATGTCGCATAAATGCACCACGACAAATAGCTTTTCAAGGCGGCGTCTGATCAGGGACTACACTTTTTGTCTCAATCTCTATTTCTATATATGTGCTTTATTCCTTTGATATTTGCATTTATTTATCTCATTTTCATTATTTCACTGAATCATTTAAAATAAACTTGGATTGCAGACGACAATTAGAAATTGGGCGCCGAAAGGGTTAAGCATTTCATACTGAGTGAACTATATATTTCAACGCTGATGGGCTGTAGTACCTTGAAAATACAGCGTTGAAAGCGGTAAGAGTTTTTCTATTGTGTTTCTTATCTTAACGTACAACATATTAAAGTAAAACTTCTCTTAAACGACCACTAAATTACATCAATTATTTTGTGTTAAAGGCAGGTGGCTGCTTAAAGCAAGGTGAAAGTAAAACAGAACGCTCCTTGCTTTAAACAGCCACCTGCCCTGAATACCAACTAATTGTCACAATTTAGTGGGCGTAATAAAGAGGTTTTACTGTATACACCTTATACATGTATTAGGTTGGTGCCACTGTGCCAGGTCAACTCACTGATACATGTCCAATGCTCTCTTGAAACATACATTTCCACGATTAAGAGTCGCATAAAACATTGATAAGATTGTCCCTAGTCTTGGAACCTGTCCCGGTACATGTACTGCACGGCCTTTGATCCAAATTCAAATTATTCAGGAATACCATTGAATCATTCGCCTGTTGTGTGCCTCCTGACTGACATTTTCATACTTGTTGGATTCATGATATTTGGCACTCTCTCAATGATTTCTCAAAAGTTTCAACTAATCAAATGAAAGTAGCAATCATAGTGGATTAGTAATTAACACTTTCCTTCATGTAAATGTCTTTTCACGCATAATTATGCAAACAGAGCAGACCCAGACTAGACGGCTCCCATATGAACTTATAATATATCTGACTCTTCGGTTTCTACAAATACTATACAAATCCTATATACATATGCCATTATAAAAAAACAGCTAATAAATATTCATGACATCATTATTTCTTACATAAATAATGAACATGGAAAGGATTAACCCATTTGCTCCCATTTGGTTCTTCCATGTTTTTATATTGGATTAGTCCATTTTTAACTAAGGGGTGCCTGGCCTAAATTTCCAATCTCGTTTAGTTTTATATTGAAATTTCTATCAGCAATCAGTGTAGACTCTGATCAGACGCCGCATTATGCGGCGTCTGATCAGAGTCTACACTGTTTGCCTACGTCCATTATATGGGATCGTGGGAGCAAATGGGTTAAGCAGACATGAAGGATAGAGGTAAAGTACTAGGCTGACTTCGCGAACCCATATTACATCAAGACAATGCCTAGTGTCACTGTCACAAACAATTTTAGTGCGACCTGTTACCTGAGGAGTATGCACTTGCATCTGCCTGCGTTAATGAGATAAAATACTAAGCAGTTATCAAAACAATACATTCCTATATTACGCCCATCCAGGTCTTGTTTTGGAAACGCTGAGGAGGTACTACAAGCTAAACATTTGCCTATCTCAGTCATTGGTATTAACGCTTTCCCTTCTGTAAGCGCATTTTGACGCATCAGATTAGGAGCCGTCTGATCAGCGTCTGCTCTGTTTGTTTATGGTGTAATATAGATCTGATTCTACAGCTTCTGCCAGAGGCAAAATGTCATATGTTCATATGCAATTATAAAAATAATCTTATTAATATTCATGACGTCATTATTTCGTACATGAGTATGCATCAGGGAAGGGGTTAATAAGGCCAACAACCAGTACACACCATAACTAAATGTCTCCGATATGTGTCTTCACTATTCGCATATGAGCCGTTTTTAAGTACACTTGATACCAATGGGTTCATGAGATAAGATATTTAGCAGGTTGTCATAAACACTTTTACTGAAACAAGCTTAAAAGTCCTCCCATAGTTGAAGCAGTGCGTTATCCAAATAAGGGAACAATAAAATTGTATTAACCCTTCGTTTGCTATTCGCATCAATGTACCTACATGTACCTAAAAATAGTGAAGACCCAGATGAGACAGCTCCTGCAGGAGCTGTCTCATCAGGGTCTGCACTATTTACAAGTTGATTGTGCAACCAGTACATCCGCAGTAGTGATTGCACAGCGAAATACTTGCACATGTACACAGTGAAGATATATGTAATTATACAACAGGGCATGGGTAATGAAGGAGAAATGTATTTTAAAATTCAGCAAGAGAAGGGTTAATAATCCTAAACATGCAAACGATATATCCATGATAAATTATGCATGAAGATTGGTTCTTTGGTTACGGATGATACGTCAAATAACCCTGACATCCCATCATGAAATACGCGGATTTTTAGTTGTTTCTGTAAATGGAAAAGTAGTAAAGTCAAGCAGGCAAAGCCACATGCAAGACGCAACCACCACCAAAACACCGATAGACAGCATGACACACACACACACACACAACCACACACCCAAACGCACACACACATACACACACACACACACACACACGAAATGAACACAGAAAACACCAAAAGACACACAAGAAACAGGGACAAACGTTCCACAACATGAACAAACCACAAGCACAAAGACGCAAGGCAAACAGAAGGAAGGGTGACAAAGAGAGTACCGCCTTGGCACGGTCAGCAGCAAAAACACCACTGGGGGTTTAAACCGGTTTACGGACGTCCTAACCTCACACTTCTCTCAAAGTCACCCTAGCTTTACAAATATTGTAAATAAAGGTATCCCCGCTGGACTTACCCACAACATAGACGACGGTGAACACAGGACAACATGTAAAACATAGCATAATAACTGTGACAATCCGTCAAATATGTACTCAATGACTTTGCTGAAGTCAGAGCACCTGTAAGCCGTTAAGGGTGTAAAGCTGAAACAGGCGAAATGTTTCAGCAGACTGGTGTTTGTTCGATGTGCGTTGATTTGAGGGGTTATTTTTCACACAAATTACTTTTCCTCTGCAAGCAATTTAAGTGTCAGAGTTAACTTGTCTTCAATTTTAGAAACTATTAACGAACGAACTGACACACAATTTGGACCCTGGTGAAGACGCAGCCTTCTCGTCTGGATCTAATCTGTTTGAAATGTTAGTCCATTTATTCCCACGATCCCATATATGGGATATAGGCAAACAGTGTAGACTCTGTTCAGTTGCTGCATAATGCGGCGTCTGATCAGAGTCTTCACTGCTTACTGATAAGAATTTCAATATAAAACAAAATGAAAGTTTAGACCAGACACCCCTTAAACAAAAATGTACTTGTCCAATATATAAGCATGGAAGAATCAACTGGGGCGCAAATAGGTTAATCAGAGATTCGCCCGTTTCAGCAACACTTGCCAGTCGATCCTCCTTACTGCATGTGCCCATGTATCATGCTGAGCGACGTATCAGACCATAGTGTGGATCAGTACTTGATACTAAAACAATGTCACTACAGCCAAGCTCTCTAAATCAGACTTTAACCCATTCCCGTATATTGACGCCTTTGGCGCCTTTGTAAAAAACACTCTCTGAAACCATTTTAATAAATAGAGCATTTGTTCCATAGGAGCAAATGCTCTATTTATGACAATGGTTTCAAAACTACATAATTCTAAAAAAGTTTCCTTTTCTCTAGTAACTGCTCATTTTCGGTAGATTTACCCCCAAGAGATTGGGTCTAAAATATCCTATGTGGGGATGGGTTAAATAAGTATCAATGCCGGTTCTTATGACAGGCGACAAATGTTGTACAGAAAGTTCCTTTTTAGAAGTTTTCTGCATGACCTTTATCCTGTAATAGAAATGCATTCTGCTCATAATTTTGAACACTTTTGCCTAACAAAGTGACTTAATCCTTCTCTTGCTGAATTTTAAAATATACATGTATGTCTCCTTCTTTAGCCATGCCCTGTTGTATAATTACATATATCTTTACTGTGTGCAAGTATTTTGCTGTGCAATCACTGCTGTGGAGTGCACTGGTTGCACATTCAAATTGTAAATAGTGCAGACCCTAATGAGACAGCTCCTGCAGGAACTGTCTCATCTGGGTCTTCACTATGTACAGGTAGATATATTGACGCGAATAGCAAGCGAAGGGTTAAGATTCTACATTTATGTGCCTTGTAAGTAACTTGTTGCAACTGAGCATGGTGAGGACATTTTGTTTTATTTTTTTATATTTGGTATTGAAAACAACTCGAATGCTGGGGAAACGAGCAGAATTTGTCGTAAAACCAGTTAGTGTATCGGGTGTATTTATTTCAATGCACATAGCTGTTACACAGACCATCTTTCGTTGTGAACTACTGTTCCAAGCGTTGTTCAGGAGCTTAGCCGAATATGTATGCTGATTTCCGGAAATTTCCGTTTCTTAAAAGTCGGCGGTTTTCTGAGGATTTGGCAGTATTCAAATATCAACACAATTAAGTTGAATACATATACTATACCGTAGGAAAATCGACTGTATTTTAATAATATGTACAACTTTTGGTGTTAATTGATGCATACAAAAAGTTGGCATGATGCAACATTAAGCATCCACATGCATCAATTATATATACTCTTCTTGAATAAAATGTTTTCTGCATGACTGCCATCCTACATTAATCATTTCTAAAAACAAACTGTTTTTAAACCATTTGCAAACAGAGTAGCCCCTGTAGGTTATAATAGATCTGACGGTGTCAGGGTTACTACAAATTTCAGACAGTCCCGTGCACATATGCCATTATAAAATCAAATTAATAAATATTCATTAAGTCTTACATCAATATATGAATATTCAATAGAGAAAGTTTTAAGCAATCGCCTGTCTAAAAGGATCTTTATACTTTATATTCTTATAAGAGCCTGGTTTTACCCTTTATTCCATAAATATTCATGTGAAAAATAATTACATCAATAATATTAATTAGATTATTTAATAAGGCAACATGGGCATACGAATGCCTGTCTGGCAATGGCGGAAACTGTAGAATCATATCATATTATAAGCAACAGAGAAGACCCTGATCTGACGGCTCGTACAAGACCCGTCTTATATGTGTCCTCTTTGTTTGCAATCGCATTTAAAGCTACGTCTATGAAGTAAATGGTTAACTATTTTACATACATGCAGTGTATTTATCACTGCCCATGCAAACACTTTGGATCAAAATAACAGAGGTAAAAAGAGACGTTAATTTAACCTTATAACAACCCTACGACGCGACTACGTTTTAACCTTTACTCCATGACTATTCATGCAAAATGTAGTTTCAACATGAATACTTATTAGATTCATGCAGATTGGAAGTTTTGGCCATGTCAGCAACTGTATAATCATACATATATTATTTCATAAGCAAACAGAGCAGACCCTGATCAGACGGTTTCTAGAGGGACCGTCTGATCCTGGTCTGCTTTGTTTGAAAAAGGCGTACATGTGTATTTATGGAGTATAGGGTTAACCCATTCCCTCATATTGACGACTTTTGACGACTCTGTAAAAGTCCCTTTGTGAAACCATTGTGATAAATAAAGCATTTGCTCCATGGGAGCAAATGCTCTATTTATCACAATGGTTTCAAAACTGCACAATTCTAAAAGTTTCCTTTTCTCTAGTTAATGCTCCTTTTGGGTAGGTTTATTCAAAGAGGTTGTATCTAAAAATAGCCTATGAGGTAATGGGTTAACCCGTTACGGCATGAACAAGCATGCAACAAATAATAACCCCATCGGTACTAATTACATTGCTATAATAGCCGATGGACGTGTGATTTTTGTTTGCATATCCTGTAGATTACCTTGACAATCATATCTGTATGTCACAGTGTGTAGGTTTATCATCACTTGTACGGCCTTGCTGTACAAGCGCGCTTTTATGGCGACGTGGTAGAGTGCATGACTGCGAACCTAGCGACCCGGGTTCGATTCCCGTCTGAGCGGATATGTTTCTTTATAAGAACACCCGCTTACATTTGGCGTCCAACGTAGGGCTGTGACTGTATGAGCTCCGAGTTCGATTCTCAGTCGTTCTCATACCCACAGAAATTCGGGACGATTTTTAACATGTTGGGGGAGTATGTCAAAATGTGTAGGTTTATCATCATTTGTACGGCCTTGCTGTAAAAGCGCGCTTTTATGGCGACGTGGTAGAGTGCATGACTACGAACCTAGCGACCCGGGTTCGATCCCCGGTCTGAGCGGGTATGTTTCTTTATAAGAACACCCGGTTACATATATTATATCAAAAGCAAACAGAGCAGACCCTGATCAGACGGATCCCATAGAAGACGTTGTTTGCAAATGTGTAAAAAGGCGTATTTATGGAGTAAATGTTAACATCTTCTCAGATGGACGACTCAAAAACGCACTCCTAGCATAGTGGTCGGTGGAGACATGGTGATGTTGTTTCATTTGCAACACTTCCCTTTATATAAGACTCTTTATATCAGCACCTCATGAGAATAAAACAAATGTTTATACTAGAACCATTGTACATGTATTTAAGAAGAATCGGTAGAGAAACTAAATTTAAGAAAGGCAGCAGTTCACACAGTTTGTAAATAACTATCACAAGAGTTGATATTGCTCTATGTTGTTTGTATCTGTCCGTGTTAGAAAAGCTAATCGTTAATGTTTTAACACTTTTCCAGATAGAGGAGCCCTTTGACGCCCAGCGAATCGGGTAGACCAATATCAGGATCTGCTCTCT
The DNA here is from genome assembly GCA_963576725.1 of Azorinus chamasolen. Taxonomy (NCBI): domain Eukaryota; kingdom Metazoa; phylum Mollusca; class Bivalvia; order Cardiida; family Solecurtidae; genus Azorinus; species Azorinus chamasolen. The sequence continues at coordinate 30,552,721 of OY755253.1, read as the reverse complement.
TTACTTAAATATGTTACATATTCTCTGCGTGATTACCTTGACAATCTATTTCCCCAGTTCATGTTTTTTTCATACACAAATCAAATCAATTCAAAATGGGCAGCATTGTACATGAATAATCATCGGGCAAATAGTTAACACAAAAAAAACATGCAAAAAAAACTCCGTATGTCAAAAAGTGTATAGCAGTCTCAGATGTCAATATAAATAACGTTCAAAAATTCATGTAACTATCTTCTTGGCAACCATGCAAATTTGTCGCCATTTGTCAAATTCTACATCACCGGTGAAGCGTCGTTTGTCTGATTAAGAGCATCAGAGCGAGCATGTGTACAAAATGTAGTACGTAAATGGATTGTGTGCAAATAAGATTAGTTCTGGTTGATAGGTTAGCCAATATCCTCCTGTGACCTGGAACAGTTCAATAAGCAAACAGTGTATACCCTGATCATACTTCTTTAAGGAAGCCATGATCAGGATCTGCAGTGTTTTCTATACCAAGGAATTTTACCAGCATATAATTTGTTCATCTTAGTAGAACGTGTCCCAAGCGGTCAAACTTGTATTAACCCTTCTCTTGCTGAATTTTAAAATACATTTCTACTTCTTTACCCATGCCCTGTTGTATAAATAGTTAATTACATATACCTTCACTGTCTACACGTACTTCGCTGTGCAATCACTGCTGTTGAGTGCACTGGTTGCACAATCAACTTGTAAATAGTGCAGACCCTGATGAGAGAGCTCCTGCAGGAGCTATCCCATCTGGGTCTTCCCTATTTACAGGTAGGCTTATTGTCGTGAACAGCAAACGAAGTCTTATAACACACGAGTCTTATAAAGCAGTCAATTGCTTAGTGCAGGTAAAACGTAATGCATAAAGCTCCCATGGGAGTTTTCTGCATTACAATTGATCTTCTATTAAGCTACCACCTACCTTACAAATCCGTAATTAGAACTCTTTTTGATGACGGCTGAAGAAAGGTTATACTTTATGTTTCTGTTGCTGCACCCCATCTTATTGTACGAAGTTGGGTGCCAAATTTCAATGTTGACCAGTCTACCTCACGTATTTGGAGAGTTAAGGGTTATTTTGTCAACCGTATGTATGTAGCTGTTTGTAGAAGAGTGTCATTCTAGGGAACATAGAACAGAACAGAATAGAACAGAATATTTATTTGGTTTAAAGGGGATGTCCCTACATTTGACGCGTTTCATAAACACTTAAATTATACAAAACTCATTTGTTTATATGCTGAAAAGTAGTATATCACAAAAAGCCCCATCCAATTACCGGTTATAATGACAAAACATCCATGTGTTTGATATCTCCGATCCCGGTTTTACTCCCCGATGTTTCAGTTTTATTCGGGTTGAGTTTTTAGTTTCGTAACTGTTCGCCCTATTCGCGATTCTCCGACCACTTCCGAGAAAGCTATTACGTAAACAATGGAGGGATCGGGTGTTCATCGGCAAAACGCGGAAGAATTTACGGAACAGTCCGATAATATTGTGTTGTAGAACAAAAATTATCAGTTATTGATGAAATCGGTTTATTTGTATCACATGGGCATTTTTCGATATAAGTTCAAATTAGGAACCTTCATAATAATGATAGAGCATAACAAATACCAAGTTTTATGATATTATTGAAAATATGCGATCATTGTAGGGACTTCCTCTTTAAGCATTACAGCTCATCACCATAAATACAAAATACAAATACAGATAATACATGCGTTACATTGTCATGTCCAATATCAGATTGATGTTGTGTAGATGTTTATGTTGTTTTAGTCAAAATCTATTTCTATGCAAATTACATTGGGAATGGTAAGGAATCCGCCATTTAGACTGGTTGTTTTCAATGTGACGTCGCAAAAATCGGGAATAGTGATTTAAATGTAAATGTCAGAAACTAGTGAGAACTGTTATGTATGATATAATGACATCATGAATATTTATTTATAGAACTGTTATAATGTCATATGTATATAGGATTGTTTTACTACAATTAGAAGCTTCAGAATCAAATATATTATGAATATATTTGCAAATAAAGCAGACCCGGATTCGACGGCTCCTACAGGAACTGTCTGAGCTGAGTTTACTCTGTTTGCAAAGGTGCGAAAAACGGTTGTATGATGGAAACAGATAAAGCATCAAATTATTGAAGCGTTGTTGTCAAGCTTGTCAAAACTATTAAGAAAACATAGAGTTTCTATATTATATGAACTCCGCCGGAACACGTCAAACGATTATATAATAATGCATCATACGAGATATTTCCGGGGCGTGTCGGAAATTGCCGAATATGTACAACTGGACAGATGTACGGATGCCAAGACCTCTCTGGATCTAAACTTTGAAATGTTCACGATGTGTCAGCAGAATGTAGTCACAATGGTCCCTTAACCCTTTCCCTCATACAAACGTGTTTTCGTGCATTTGCAAACAGAGAAGACCCAGGATCCGAGAGGAGCCGTCTGATCAGGGTCTGCTCTGTTTGCTAATAGAATTGGATAGATGTGTTTCTTTGCTTTCTAAAATTTCTACAATGTTGCACCTTCCATATTTCTTTGTAACTATTTTGTTCATGATTATTTAGTAGGTATTAAAATTTGGAATAAACATAGAACAAGGAAAGGGTTAATAACTATGCTCTTTTAAATCTTTATCTGATGAATATCTATGTGGGTGTTAACCCTTTTCTCTATAAATACACCTTTCTGCACGTTTGTAAACAGAGTAGACCCATGCATGGCTTGCTCTGTTTGCTTATGATATAATATACATGTAGATATGATTCTGTTTTTCCTGCCATGGACAACAAATGTATGTGTCCATGTGCTATTAAACAAATTAATCTAATTGATATTCATGACGTCATTAATTTTACATGCTATTCACTAAGGAAAGTGTCGTATGAACACATTAACCATTTCATCGCCAATGTCGCAAAAATGCACCACGACAAATAATGCAGTCCCAGATCAGACGCCGCCTTTTCAAGGAGGCGTCTGATCAAGGACTTCACTTTTTGTCTCATTCTCTGTTTCTATATCTGCTATTTATTCCTTTGAAATTTGCATTTACTTATCTCATATCCTATTTTTACCGAATAACTTAACAAAATTGATTTGAAGACGGCAATTAGAAACTTGGCACCGAAAGGGTTAATGGTTGACCATGGTAGAAACTGTACACATAGGTCTATATTGATCCAAAAGCAAACAGAGCTCTGGTCAGACGAGGTAAAGGTGTAATGCATACTTAGTGCTTATAGAGCTACAGTAAAACCTTTCTATAACGGCCACTAAATTACATCAAGTATTTTGAGTTAAAGGCAGGTGGCTGCTTAAATCAAGGTGAAAGTAAAACAGAACGCTCCTATAGGAGCGTTCTGTTTTACTTTCACCTTGCTTTATGCAGCCACCTGTCCTAAATACCAACCAATTAACACAATTTAGTGGCCGTTATAGAAAGGTTTTACTGTATGTCTTTTCAGTGAAACTCTAAACGGATAGATGTCAATGTCTTGTCATTCATGTGAAGGCTTACAATAGATCGCTGCAATCTGTGATTTTGTAACCTGCCAGTTACCCGCGTTTCACAATAGTTGGAATGTTATCTCATCACATAGCATGTTATAATGTCCGCTGGGTAAACTACAGTCAAATCTCGATTATATGACTTTAGACCCTTTTAGGCAGGTGGCTACTTAACCATTTCCCTGTTGCATGTTTATTACAAATGTCAATGCCTACTGAATATTCATGGACATAATAGTTATAATGAAATATGGATGGTGGAACATTGTAGCCGTTTAAGAACGTATAGAAACAAATATATCAAATTTCATTAGCAAACAGAGCAGACCATGGTCAGACGCTCATATAGGAGTCGTCTGATCTGGGTCTACTCTTTTTGCAAATGCGTGAAAACACGTTCATACGAGGGAAGGGGTTAATGCATGGTGAAAGCCATGAATTCACAATGCATTTCACTGCCACCTGTCTTGAAGATCGATAATGATACGTATTTTAATCTTAGAATAATTGAGATGTTAGTGTATATATGTTATGAGGGCCGCATGGAAGATTTATCTTTAACCAAATGCGTTCCCTCTTTAAATAAAGTCATTATTATCATCATCATTATTATTAATTTTCTTATTATTATTATTATTATTATTATTATTAGTATTACTGTATGTAAGTTATTAGTAAACAGTTTAGATCAAGTGTCCATGCTTATAAAACTTTTGGTTGAGTCTGAGTTCGTTCTCAAGTTTTTGATTCGTCAGAGTTGAGCCTTTGGCTTGCGAACTCAAATCTGACCAATCGAAAGTTTGCGAACAAACTCAGACTCAACTAAAAAGCTTTATAAGCATGGACCTTGACGAAGAACCGAGTACCATAATCCAGAATGTTACGTTTCTGACGATCTATATTTTCTTTTATTTCTCTATATGGAACTGATAAAATTAAAAAGACGAAACACGTGTTAAACCTGAGTTAAATGCCCGGATTTAATATCAATCTTCGTGTTTTCATGCTTGAGATTGCTAAACCCTGACAAGTGACAATTGTTGTGGACTTCCGACTCGTTCACGAAAAGATTGACCGAGTGTCAAACTACAGTTTAACTTCGATATCTCGAACTCTGATATCTCGAACTTCTGGATAACTCTAACAAAAAGTTCAGCCCTTCCAAAACTAATAATACAGAATTACTCTAATAATGAAACTCTACAGATAAATAGAACCACATGTGGTAGCTTAATACAGGGAAAGCTCCTGTAGGAGCTTTCAGCATTACTTTAGACCTGTATTAAGCTGTGGCCTTGAGAAATTGTTCAGATTAGAAATCGGATGACTCGAACTTCTGTTGACTCGAACTTATTTGTATAGTCCCTTGAAGTTCGAGTTATCGATGAGACGCCGGGTTACTCGGACTTCACGTTACCGGCACATACTGGGCATGTGCATAAATCTGAATCGAATCGGGCGAGGGTTGTGGTTTGGAAATTGGGGCTAATCGGTACGTGTACGAGCACTTTGACAATATTTGCAGCATCGGAGCAGAATAAAACCTTGGCCACCCTCCCGGGTTCTGTTGCTATAGATTTAGAACAATTATCTCGGTAGCGGTCACATGTACATGTAAAAAGTACATCTATTATATACGCATCTATCCACAAAAAAAAAAAAAATCAAACTTAAAATTATAAGAGGTTCAAATTGCAGATAGAGCTCTACTGGGAAAATGAAATGAAAGGCGAAAAACAGAAACAACAACAACAACAACAACAACAGCATCAAAACAACAAACTTACTTTCTACTCCAGTCTTTTTTCTTTTTGAAAGAAGTATAGATCTAACTTTCATTTTTGTATATTGACATGTTCATATATCACTGTTGTGTTCTTGTATCATGGTTGCTATAAGAATACGATGTATGTTTTGCGCAATCAAGAAATTGAATGGAATTGAATCGAATTGCATACAAACATGAACAAACAATCAGATCTATACATTTCCAGAAGCAACCAGAGAAGATTCTGAATCAGGTGACTTCTACAGGAGTTCTTCTAGGTTTACTATACCCATAACATCGTTACAATTTCATTCATGTTTTTTCTTTCACCTTTTGCTCATTTTGAATCGAATTCTGGTATTATAACAATGCCTATTAGAATAAATGCATACAGAGACTACTTATAACTGTACCTCATGAATATTCATGTTAGAAATAATTGAAACATGAATATTAATTAGCTGAACGTTGTATAATAGTAGCACGACCAAGAGGATTTTTTTATCATGACAGAAAAGGTAGACTTAAAAAAGGTTGAATTGGATCTATATGTCATAAGCAAACACAACCTGTCTGACGGCTGATACACAGTCGTCTGATCTGGATCTACTCTGTTGGAAAGATATCAAAAGACGTATGTATGATGTAAAGGGTTAATGAAATATAATGAAGATACATAGGAGTATTCATTTAGACAATGTTGATGTTAATGCAGAGCTGAAATAATGCTAACGTTCCTAAGAAGCTTTCTGCATTACTTATGCCCTGCATTACGCCACCGCTGTCCTGACTACCCGTCATTAGAATATTCTTCAGAGCAACAGATAAATGTGCGTTCTGAAATTCTGAAATCGCAATTTCTCCATTAAACCCTATGTTGTGACCACTGTTTAGAATCGTCTCTTCGAGACGATTCTAAACTGTGGTCACAAAACAGGGTTTGGTGGAGAAATAAGGAAGTTATTCTTGAATATGTTTACATTTACGCATTCAGTCTGGAGGTCTGTTCTGAATGGTCGTTGTTTAAGGGATCAACTGTCTCAAAAATAAAACTTCAGACCAATAATGATTTGAGAAATAAATTTATGAAATAATAGTTTTGCTTTTCAGAATTCTGGAAAACTAGCACTATGCATTTAGCTGATTTCATTGTAACACAGGTGGTATACAGTAACAACTTGTATTAATACGTTGCTCCATTATAACATTAGAATATGAAATACATGAAAAAATAGTTTCATTACTGCATTCTCCGGAATGTTAACATAACACTAATACTTGTCATTCGTATCAACTTTGCTGTTTCCTGAAATCGCGTAGAAATCCACGAGGTATTCCGATTGTTTTATTTCGCTCTTCTTCCAAGCTATCATTTCAAACATATGCGTAGGAGACGGTAACATCCCACATCAAAACTATGTTCGAAGCATTTGGTCTATGTCACAGAAGAACCTTTTTATACCAACCACATAATGATAAAAGTGATATCTATTACAGCAGGTGACCGTTTAACCCATTCCCTCATATTGACGCCTTTTGACACCTCTGTACATGTCTTTTATGAAACCATTGTGTTAAATATAGAATTTGCTCCTTAGGAGCAAATGCTCTATTTATCACAACGGTTTCAATACTACACAGTTCTAAATTTTCCTTTTACCTAGTAAATGCTCCTTTTTTAGTAGATTAATTCAAAGAGGTTTGGTCGAAAAATAGTCCAAAAGGATTAACGAGGAACGCAATTATTAAGAAGCTCCTTTGGGAGCTATTTGCATATTGTTCATCCATTATCAAGATGTCACCTGTCTTGAACATGGAATCAAGCTTCATTTCGTTGGTCATTTAAGTGAGTGATTACTGTAGTACAATTAACACTCGATACTTCGAATTGATTAAGTTTAGGAAGGTGTCTGTTTAACCCTCCGCTTGCTATTCACGTCAATATACCTACCTGTAAATAGTGAAGACCCAGATGAGACAGCTCCTAAAGGAGCTGTCTCATCAGGGTCTGCACTATTTACAAGTTGATTGTGCAACCAGTGCACTCCACAGCAGTGATTGCACAGCGAAATACTTGTACACAGTGAATATATATGTAATTAAGAAGGAGAAATATATTTTAAAATTCAGCAAGCGAAGGGTAAATGCAGGGTGAACGTCGTGCAGAAAGATCCCAGGGGAAAGCTCCCAATAATAATATTTGAGCTATCGCACTTTAACTGTATATAAAAAAAATAGTCGAGTACTTGAGTAAGGCAAAAATGTAAATTTCTTATTCATTCTGGTGGCTTTTGGAATATTCCACTTATATGAAGTAATCTCTTGGCAAAAAATTATCAGTGAACTGCAATGCTGATTTGCTGTCTTGAAGAAGGAGATAAGAAGTCTTGACTGTTACAGCATGCCTATCACACCACGCCATCATCGACACAGGATCGGCGTTAATTGCAAGGGCTTCTCTGGCAATCTGTTAAATATAGCCCCATGAATCCTTTCATTGTTCCACGGGGATTGTCCGTGGTGTGATCTTTCAGCCCATGTGCTTAAATAATCGGAGAGCGATATATTTACGCGCATAATCAATCATACAGCTTCTGATTTTGTCTAAGCCGATGCATGTTTCCCTAACTTGAGTAACTGAACTGGGATTAGTTGTAACTGGTACAACGGCCAACTTATAAATTAATGATGAAAATATAATAGTGCAATCAAAAGTACATTGCGTGGGAAAGGTACATTAACAGCCTGCTGCGGAATGCAAGTCAATGACCATTTATCCATATTATAAATGCCTTTGCAAGATTTTGCAAACAGAGTAGACCCATATCGGACAGATCCTGCTTATGAAATGCAATACATATCCTCTAAACCGGACGTTCAGTTTGGTATTAATATCGATATTGGAGACAGGTGGTAGCTTAATACAGGGCGAAAGGAGCTTCTAGGAGCTTTCTGAATGACTTTCATCCTTTACCAGACAGCCACCTGCCTAAACGTATCTATATTCTTCTCTACTAGAATCCCGGTTTAGATGGGTTATACTGTAATACAGATCTGATTCTTCAGATTCTGCAATGGTATAAAATACCATTCTTCATTATAAACATCAGCTAATTCATAGCCGTTCATTTATATTATAGTAATGAATATTTATCAGGTATATGGTCAAGGAACGGCCAATACAAATTATGATATAGTCTATAAAATATAGTGTACATGATTTGGCAAACCTTCTACAGACAATGCAGAAATTGAAATCGGAACAGAACGCAAAAATACAAAGCCGATTATTATAAATTTATTGTCGGAGTTGAGACATGTAAATTGTTTGATAGTTTGCATTGTTTGATTGGCTCCAAACTCAACAATTGCTTAGTATAACTTTCCATCAATGTGTGTGAAGGTTCTGGCGGTAAGCAATACTAAACATCTAGACGGATTGTAAGACATATTGATACATATTCCTCTAAAAGTTACAAGTAAAATCAGTGTTTGGGTAAAACTCGTTAACCTTGGTTGAAACCGTATACGTAGAGAATAATAGGTTAGTGCCGTAGAGCAAGCCTCGCCTCAACGTTTTCTCCCCTCGTCGGATAAAGGCGTCCCATCTACGGCACTAACCTATTATTCGATTTATCCAGTCAATTTAGTTTTATCTTTTTTCATGGACTCATAAAACATAACAATCTTGAAATATTTTGAATTGAAAATGCGGTTTTTTGATCAACGGACCTCCCTTTTCATTTCCATTCTAAAGACGTAAATAATGAGCTACCGCAGAGGAAAATAGTTTCGATACTTACATTACAAGACGGGAAAACGTGCTTGAATTTGAAAAATAAGATCATTTGAATCGAGAGTCGATATGTTAATTCAAACAGACATGGTTATATTCTACCGGAGGCTCTATGGTCAAATTCGAGTTCCGTCGTCTCGGTTTCTATTTTTAGATAGGGCTAACGTCACTCGTCGATGGAACTGAACAGGCTATATTTAGGTCTGTGACCATCACCGCTCTTGTAAGAGTTTATCAATTAAATTATCATGAGAGCGATAAATGTTTTAATGAAGTTGTATTGTTTTCTTTTTTTCTTTTTAAAAAAGCGTCAATATAGTAACTTTATATACATCTTCAGTTTCGCTTACAGTATGTCTGGCCCGATAGTGTAGTGGTTATGATGGTCTCTTATCGTGCAGTCAACCCCGGTCCGATTTTCGCCGCTGACGAATTTGTTTTCTCTTTTTCCTTTCTATTTTGTTTTTAAATGACGGGTTGGGTTTTTACTGGGATTCTTAATGATAATTATCCATATTAAGTGTTTTTTCTTTCAATTTAATACGTTAGTTTTTGGTAAAACAATTTTGAAGAAAAATTAAAATTGTTCCTGTTGTAAGAAGAAATTCCTACCCCTACTATACAAATAAACCTCTACTGTACATATAAACTTAGGCTTATTATGCTACCCCTTTATTACGTCACTAGCGGCTGTAGCACTTGACGGTATACAAAATTTCGAGGAACGATGCTTACAACAATTACATACACAAAAATGAGAACTATGGAAATCAAAATAGATTGTGTCCATGTACTATTTTAATAAGTAATCTAATTGATATTCATGATGTCATTAATTCTGATACAACTATCCATGAAGTAAAGGGTTGATGTAGTTTGTCTGTCTTTCATTTATTTAGTATTATTCAGTATAAATAATATTGGTAAACTAATAATATATAAATAACTTTTACAGCCTAACACACTACTCCTGTTTTAAACGAAACTTTGAATTGGAAAAGTAGTACTTAGATTCCATTTTTGAGAAAACATACTGAAAAGCAGTTAATCGATTTCATTCATCATCTCATCAAATAATGATTGGAAAGGGAACATACATTAATATTCCAGGCGTGTATGAAAAGTATCCGGAAAAGATTCGTAACATATTTATAAATATAGTTTGATATTATAGTTTGATATTCAATGCACATAATCCAAAAGAAAATCTTGACAACAGAGGTCCAGATAAGGTGAGTAAATTTCATCATTTTCAATATTAACTCCTTTATTTCTCCACCAACCCCTACACTGTGTCCACTCTTTAGAATCGTCGTGAAGAGACGATTCTACAGGATGGCCACAGTATAGGGTTTGTGGAGAAATGACGAGTTTAGTAGTTTGATACGCACCCTGATCTGTAGCTCTGTAGAGAAACTAGAAGGAATGTATACATTTTGCAGCATTACTGTCATAGAATATGAATATCACTTTATATTAGTTTGTTCGTTACATAAACATCTACGTAAACAGTATGTTCAAACATATTATTTTATAAATGGCCAAAATAATAAAACTAAATCATTTGATAGACGCATAGCATCTCTGTAACACAAGAAATAAGTAAACGTAACAAATATCTGCTTTCCACGAATAAATTGAGAAATTGTTATTCCTATAGATATAAAAGAATGTAGTTGTAATAGATTTGGATATATGCCCACGAATTTGAAATTTCATTAGTCATTTAAAATATCAGTGCGGTCTGAGTTTTAACCTTGAAGTTCAGCAGATATTTTGGTCCTTCGAGGACCCCCGGTCAGGGTTTAACTCCCTTTCACGTGTTTCTTTAACCCTGTAATCAATATAAGTAAAACCCCTCTTGTGTGACCACTAAAAAGGGCATAATTAAAGAAGCTTTCTGCATAAGTTTCGTCCTGCATTAAGCAACCACCTGCTAATGACGACAACCATGTTTGTTCATAAAGTGGTGGCATTATAGGGGTTTACTGTAATCATTATACTTCTCTGTGTGCCTTTGCAAATGGAGAGGCTCAAGGCCAGACATCTGTCTTACCAGTGATTGCTCTGATTTGCTTGTATGAAGGTATATCATTGTCGATATGACCAAAGATTCACTTGTTATTAAACCACAATGAAATATCCATGTGATACGTAATGAAGTCATTATTTCTTTCATGACACTTCATAAAAATAAAGGATTAAAGATGGTAAGCATAAATGAGTTACTAAGGTTTTGACATACAGTACAACCTCTTTCAATCGGCCATCAAAAAAGGTCTGATTAAGGATATGTTATGTAGGTGGTAGTTTCATGAAGGTGAAAAATAATGCAGAAAGCTCCCATACGAGCTTTCTGCATTCCTTTGCCCTGCATTAGGTAACAACCTGCTTTATAACACTTCTACATTCAATAAATGCCGCTTAACCTATTACCTCATGAGTTATTTTTAGATACAACCTCTTTGAATTAATCTACGGGAAAGGAGCATTAACTAGAGAAAAGGAAAATTTTAGAATTTGATAGTTTGAAACCATTGTGATAAATAGAGCATTTGTTCCTATAGGAGCAAATGCTCTATTTACCACCATGGTTTCACAAAGTGACTTTTACAGAGTCGTCAAAAGTCGTCAATATGAGGGAATTGGTTAAAACAGGTTCTACTGTACATTTAATTCACCGTTAATATGGAATGCGCATAATGTTTACTCACAAAACAAAACATGTGTCAAAAATATGTCAACTGTTATTAAATTGTCCAGTTATTTATATTGGTTAAGGATCTGAATATTGTAAACTTTCCCTTGCACGACCAAACTTATTTAGAAAAATTACGTAGTCCTAATTCCGCTATCGAGACCATGAGTCGCATTTGCAAACATTCTAGCTCCAGGTGCGTCACTTAACTCTTTCACCGCCAATGTCGCCTTTGTGCACCACGACAAATAGTGCAGAACCAGATCAGACGCCGCCTTGAAAAGGGTCTTCACTTTTTGTCTCAATCTCTATTTCATACCTGTGCTTTATTCCTTTGAAATTTGCATTTGTTTATCCCATTTCCTTATTGTTCCAAATGATTTAACAAATTGGATGGCAGACGACAATTAGACATTTGGCGCCAATAGAGCATTACATTCTAAATGATCGATCGAACGGAGGTTGCCAAAATTACACACGAAATCAATTTGGGTTGACATGTCTTTTAACAACGGATATGGGTTAAACTTATTGTGCACACATGAACAGTTAAACCTCTTATTCTTTAAACGGGGCGTTCAAATTAGTATTAACCCTTTCACCGCCGCAGTCGCATAAATGCACCACGACAAATAGTGCAGTCCCAGATCAGACGCCGCCTTTACAAGGCGGCGTCTGATCATGGACTTCACTATTTGTCTCAATCTCTATTTCTATATATGTGTGTTATTCCTTTGAAATTTGCATTTATTTATCTCATTTCCTTATTTTACTGAATGATTTAACAAACTTTGATTGCAGACGACAATAAGAAATTTGGCGTCGAGTGAGTTAATGCTGGTCTGTAAGACAGGTGACAGCGTATTGCAAGCTGAAGTCATGCAGAAAGCTCCTCTGGGAGCTTTCTGCTTGACTTTCAGCCTGCATTAAGCAGTCAAATGCCTAAAATACCTACATTCTTCTTTATTGGTGTACTGCATGCAATGCCTCACAATCTGCAACCACAGACTTTGAAATTACCTGACTTCGGCAAACAAGTGTTTGCAGTACCCCCGGAATATATTATCACTCTGTTTGGAATGTCTCAAAATATGCAAACAAAGCGTAAACAATATATAAAATAGTCCATCGGTGTTTTGCTCAGTATTAAAGGCTTAACTCTGTTAGAGGATTTTGAAAAACAGTGGAAACCCTCATCAGAGGGCCCATTAAAGACTTCAACCGGCGCCGTGAGATAAAATTGGCTGGTAAAATCACATAGTCAATTTTTATTATACAATTATATATAGTTCATATATATATGTTCAGTTTAAATATCAATATCTAAATTACAGAACATTTATATTCTTTACCATTCACAGGTCTACTGATCTAATGACTGTCTGTATATCTGTTGAGTACAGTGTTGGCCCTAACGCGCATCCCGGCAGACATTTGCAAACAGTTTGGATACCAGAGAAATGCTGGTTTAACCCTTTCTGCACGAAGTTCCTAATTTGTCTGCAATCCAATTTAGTTAAATCACATGGTAAAATAAGGAAATAAGATTAAATAAGTGCAAATATCAAAAGCATAAAGCACATATATAGAAATAGATTTTGAGACAAAACGTGAAATCCCTGATCAGACGCCGCCTTTTCAAGTCGGAGTCTGGTCTGCGACTGCACTATTTTTCTTTGGGGTACTTTTGCGACATTGGCGGTAAAAGGGTTAATCAGGATCCAGACGAGTCTGCCTCTATGTGAATAACTTCTCAAAAGGATGAACACGTATCTTAAGAAAGTAAATCTTATTCAGTTCAGAGTTAGAGTATACAATATTATATTTACATGATGCAGGTTCAAATGATCATAAATCTTCTACAAAGATTTTGCTGCCCGTGTAAAGCTTATCTTTGTGATATTACTGCTGGTTTGTGGGGCTGTTCAGAGTTATGTTTCTTGTCGTTTTTATCTTTATTATTGTGTTTTGTGCATATTTTGCTGTTGCAGCATGTGTATAAGTATTATTATCTCGGTCAATGCTTCCACTTGGTGTCATAAACAATTTGTTTAGACGCCTGAGGCATTCATGGTTCATGTCGTGGTTTTCAAGTACATGGAATGACCTTAGCCGAATTGTTGGACAAGTAGACAAAATGAGTTAAGCTTTTAGGTCATTAATATTCATGTAAGAAAAAATGGTATTCTGAAACAAATATTAATTTATTTTTATAAGAGTATAGGAACGGGGTTTTGTTTTGACCATGTCAGAATCTGTGTAATTTTTATTTTATGATTTTGATTCTGAGTCACTTTTGTCAATCAGTTTGAATGAGATGCTTTTTCTTACCGAGTTGAGATCAACTTTAAATCACTTGTATAATCTCCGTTTTGAACATGTTTTTTTAAAAACGGACTTCAGACCTGGACACATTGTTTACTCATTGTAAATATCAAATTGCAAAAGTTTAGTATAGCTCTTAGAAAGTTGAAGTCATCATAAAATATGCCGTCAATTTTCAAATCAGTATGCGCTTCACCACAAATGAAAAATTGTACGCCCAACTTTTCATATCTATATATGCGAATTGCGTCCTATCGGAGTCGTCTGATCAGGGTCTGCTCTTTTTGCTTTTGAAATTATATAGATCTGATTATACTGGTTTTTCTTGTCAAAACAAACTAATTCTTTGAACGATGTACATTATAAAACGTTATCTAATAAATGTTCATGGTTTCGTAATTTCTTACCTGAACATTGAACAGATAATTTGTTTTTCTTCAAATAACAATTCTCACTTTCTACTGTGTTGCTGTGCTTTTTCAGAGTTACAAAAGAAGTACAAAAGTTCTAGATTTGGACCCTCTGTGTAAACGTGCAAAACGTTTGTCCAGTAGAAGTGTATGTTTTATCAGAGATATATAAAATAAAAACCTATTCATCATGCTAAATCAAAACGTGAAGAATGCTCAGATGTTGTTGCTTCTTACGTTAATTTATGTATTCACTTTACTATTACCAGCTTGTGTTGAATCTGTATTAGCTCAATTCTTGCCAATTACTACTCGACGTTGATGTTTGATTATCTATATTATGCTTTTGCCAATTTGTCTTATGCATTTGCCATATTTACCTGGTAAAAGGTATTGCTTATGCCGCTCTTGCCAATACATGTTCCTTATTGACTATATTCCAGTGTAATACTATGCCAATACGCCACGTACATCCTACTGATGCTCCAGACGTCATTTCGAAATCACACCATACTTCTCAGGGTCGCAAAATATGTTTACTGTCTTTTTATTAGTAATTGCCTTCACCACAATGGGTCGCCGAACATACCAGAACATTGTTATCAGAATTGTTACATGGAAAATAATGATGTTCTTGGATGTTAGCCGTTGGTCTGTTACTGACGAACTGATTCGCATTTACAATCAGCTTAGATCCAGATGAGACGCCGAGTAACTCGGCGTCTCAATAGATTCCAAGCTGTTTAACAATCGTTCAATAACTTCGCAAAAACTTGAACGAATGGGAAATGGTCAAATTTGTATCAAATCCAACTTTGGGCAAGCATTATTTTGACAATGATAAGGGATAACTGTTAAAAGCCTCAACTCAAAGACCGCGTCCTTTCTCTAGCCTGTAGCGGCACCAGCAGCATAAATTTTACATACAAAATGTATCTAACAAAATAAAATGAAAACATA
Organism: Azorinus chamasolen; assembly: GCA_963576725.1. Taxonomy (NCBI): domain Eukaryota; kingdom Metazoa; phylum Mollusca; class Bivalvia; order Cardiida; family Solecurtidae; genus Azorinus; species Azorinus chamasolen. Next base: position 30,537,213 of record OY755253.1, on the reverse strand, counting down.
ACAAAATATTATATACAAGTAACTTAGAACTATCTATCATAAACATATTCTTTATATGTGCTTGTAATTTGACAAACAATTTCGCGGAAGGTATTTGACCTAAATATCGTTTCTGAGAAAATTCTAGACTTAAGTCAAGTGCACATCTTTCTTGCACTATTTGACATTCGCGGAAAACGTTCCTGGTGACACTGTTTGAATAATATAGGCGGAAAAATAGATACAGTTGAATGTCTCAAATTCACAGCTTAAAGCAGATCATAAGTAATGCTGAAAACTCTTATTGTAAGTTTAACATAATTTAATCTGTATTTCCTAGTGTACTTAAAGAGAAAGTCCCTACAATGAACACATATGTTCAATAATATCATAAAACTTGGTATTTGTCATGCGCAATCATTATTATGAAGATTATCAATTTTAACTTATATCGAAAAATGCCACTCTGATACAAAACAAACCGATTCGTCAATACCTGTAAAAATTGTTCTACAACAACGTATTATCGTCCTTTTCCGTTCATATTTTCCGCGTATTGCCGATAAGAACCCGATCATTCCATTACTTACGTACCAGTTGTTCTCGGAAGTGGTCGGAGGGCCTCGAAAAGCGCGAACAGATACTAATCTAAAAACCCAACCCGAATAAAACTGAAACATTGGGTAAAAAATCGGGATCGTCTATATCAAATACATGGATGTTTTACTATTTTCAACGTTTAATTGATAGGTTTTCTTGCGATATACTACTTTTCAGCATATAAACAAATGAGTTTTGTATATTTTAGGTACATGTATTTTTAAAACGCGTCGAGTGTAGAGACTTCCCTTTGACAGGGTATATACTTTCAATGAATCGATTTGTTCATATTGAGAAGTTTTTTCTGCAATAAGTATTTGTGAACTTGAGTTCAATTCTTACAATACAGAATTGCTCTAAGATGTATAACTACGCATATCTAGAAACACGTGTGACAGCTTAATGAAGGTCTAAAGTAATGTTGTAGGACCTTTCAGCATTACTTAGATCTGTATTAGCGTAAAAACTTAAATAATTGTCCAGATCAGAAATCGGAAAACTCGAACTTCTATTATCTCGAACTAATTTGTATGCGAGTAGATATCGACGTTAAGCTGTATCATAAATCCTTGTTAAGGACATCATCAAAGGACACAAAGGACATATCAATTGGTATAAACATAACTTTTGCTCATACGTGGGAATTTGTATTTTGATATGTTTTAACATAAAACGTTTTACCACTCTTTTTTAACCCATTTGCGCCCAGCGGATTCTTCCATGTTTATATATTGGATTAGTCCATTTTTATCTAAGGGGCGCCTGACATAAATTTTCAATTTCGGATTGTTTTATATTGAAATTTCTATCAGCAAACAGTGTAGACTCTGATCAGACGCCGCATAATGCGTCGTCTGATCGGAGTCTACACTGTTTGCCTATGTCCCTTAATGGGATCGTGGGAAGAAATGGGTTAATATCTTCACACCCAGTGTGTTATATCAACCGCAAACCAAGAGATTATTTCAGTTAATGTAGCACTTGAACATAACATTTGAAACCTCAACTTTAAAAATAGAAATATGTATATTAAATATATGATAATGAAAGCCCAACTAAAGCGAGCTGTCAACCTACGTATTATTCTGATATGAAAAATAGCTTTGGCTGTAGTAGTGGGTGTAAGGTGCAGTTTACCTCTTTGTGCAAATTACTGTACTGATGAACTTCATTTGTATCCGAATTGAAAATTATGAATGTATGAAAGTGGAAGTCCGGCTTGGAGAAATGAAGAAGTCAGTTCTGTAGTTTCTGTATTGTAATTAGTATAGTTCCAAATCATATACATGTATGGCAAGATCATCAAAAAAGAAAATCATATCCAATCGAATGTCCAGTATGAAAATGCAAACAAACGATAGTTTGTAGAAATACCATAATTGTATAAGTGTAAGAATTTCTAACACATATAACTGGTGGCCGTTGCCACCCAGTGAATTTCAAACTACATTTTCCCGGCTGATGTTTTGCCGTTCTTGTAAACCCGAAAAGTATATATTTTTCTAACCAAAATCTAAACTAGCACTCCCTGTTGAATATGCAAGAGTGGCCAGAGTAGGCGAGTCGCTGGATTTCAGCCAATCACATGCTGTCCAAATGGATCATCATGCTTGGTCAGCGTGAACCCGTGAAACCCTGTGGGACATAATGAATTGATGCTAATAAATTGTGTACTATCTGGTTGTTAGTGTGTTAAGACTCTTAATACTTTAATCCCAGTGATATTCGCAAATGTAAAGACGTTATTATATCATTCAGTTAACAACAAAGCTAGCACCGACTGATTCCACCTGTTAAGCACATTAGGGTTGCCAAAGTAACAAATATCTGAAATTATACTGGCGTACTATCAGATACTACCCCTGATAAGCCTATAACAGATAATGACTTAGATGCATTTTTCATCAGGATCCAAACAATTCTAAGCCTTTGATACACATACCACAAGTAATGTATTATTAGTTTTACTATTATTATCATTTATCTAAGGCACATAATTACTAATTATTATATGAAAACTTAAAATTCTTAATTAGATAATTATTCCTTCACCGAAAGTGTCCATGTTTGATATTGTGCATTTGAAAATACGGGTGGCTTAACATTTGTGTATCAAGCTTAGAATGGAACTATCAAGTGTTGATATACCTGTACTTTCTTAAAGCGACAGCGTCAAGCACTGTGGAGCATGTCGGGAGGTTACGTTAGGCGTAACAAGGGTGTGCAATGTTTGCGTTATGTTTTCCTAGTACATACGAGTATATCTCATAGAGTCTACCCCACTATAGTTCGATTTCGAGTGCTGAGCCATGACTGCACTTTTCTATTTATAGAAATTGGAACCATTCTTGTTTATGGGTAGGTCAACAATGATTGTAACAAGAAGCTCGTATTAATCTCGCAGTATTTGTTTATACAGTAAAACCTCTCTGTAATGCCACTAAATTACATCAAGTAGTTTGTGTCAAAGGCAGGCGGCTGCGTTGTGTTTTGCTTTCACCTTGCTTTAAGCAACCACCTGCCCTAAATACCAACTAATAAATACAATTTAGTGGCCGTTCTATAGAGGTTTTACTGTATATGCTTATTACTTGTCTGTATAACCACAGGTACATGCAACTCTGAAACAAATATATGTTTTGTGACGCGTTTTACCTCTACGGGTGGACTGGTCATAAAGGCCACAGCTCACCGGTCAAAATCGAACTATAATACAAATTACACTCGCAAATAACACTATTTTGACAAGACGGATTGCATGGTCGTATAGTGTTCCCTCCCTACAACGGCCCTCTCAATAACGATTCCTTCCTTACAACAACGCATGTCACTGTTTCCGAAACAACAAGGTTCCAGAAACAACTTTTTTCCATTGTATTTTCTTTATGCCTCCATCAAACCCTATGTTGTGACCACTCTTTAGAATCGTCACTTTGTGACGATTCTAAAGAGTGGTCACAACATAGGGTTTGATTGGGGCATAACGGTTTTAGTTCTCGAAATACACCTTATCTGGGGATTTGCAAATAAGCTAATTATGTTTGATTTTCCCTCCCTATAACAACTCCCTCTGAACAACACATACAATCTTCGTATCCCAAAGGGTGTCGTTGTAGAGAGGGAGCACTGTATTGCTAAGTGGTACTGTAACACAGATACCTAATACAAACGATTCTTCAAGCCATTGTAAACAGAGTAGAACTGGTAAGACGAATCCTGCATGAACCGTTTAATCAGGACATGTTCTGTTTGCTTTATGAAATAATAAAGATCCGAATTTATAGTTCTGAAATGCCATACATATGATAATATTATAAAAGTCAACTTATCATTATTGATACATTCATTATTATCAATTTGCACGAGGATCGGTCCATCAATGTGTCAACTTAGTGAAAAGAAAGAAGTATTTGAAGGAATGACATCCATTGGCTCAAATTATATCTTTCCCGGTTTCAGTATTCAGAGCGTTAAGCGTTAATCTTTTATGATAGATTGTTCGAATAAAATTTGTCACATAAACATCCGTTTGTGGTTTCTGTAACGTATGACTTAAATCTAACAATACATGTAGCTTCGGTTTAATCGACAGTTTATCAATATAACAGAGTGACACTGATACTGATTATGTATCCTTTATTTTTGGATATATAAGTATTTGTTTTATAAAACCTACCTTTGAAATTAAAAGAACATTCTTAATAAAAATCATATAACAACGTATTGGTTATGTTCATTTTTTATTATAAAGATCGCCAATTTGAACTGGTATCGATACACCAAAAAAAAAACGTTTCCGTCGATACTTACAAATGTTTGTTGTAAACATAATCAACCTTTTTTGAACAGCTACTAATACAATTACATCGGCGAATATATATCGAGGTCTTCGGTATCAATACCTTGTTTTTTTGTCCTTTTCAGCGGTTACTCGAACGGATTCCTTGCGATATACATATAGTTCTTTAGCCAGGTTCTACTATATAATTATTAACCCTTTTACCACCGATGTCGCTAACATGCACCTCGACAAAAAGTGCAGTCCCAGATCAGATGCCGCCTTTTCATGGCGGCGTCTGATCAGGGGCTTCACTTTTTGTCTCCAACTCTATTTATACATATGTGATTTATTCCTTTGAAATTTGCATTTATTTATTTTATTTTCTTATTTTACCGAATGATTTAACAAAATTGGATTGCAGACGACAATTAGAAATTTGGCTCCGGAAGGGTTAACGTTACGTTGTTTTGTTGAAGCGTCTGATAAATTGGGGTAACAGTTGATTTTGATTACTTCTTTTTAACGTAAATTTAAATGAAATTTAACATCGCGTCTCAGTGTTTGTATACAGAAGTAATTTAACCTCTTTCGAAACCCTTTATTCCAAATTTGCAAATAGAGTAGACTAAAATCAGGGTCCCTGCTTATAAAGCTTTTGGTTGAGTCTGAGTTTCGTTCTCAGGCTTTTGATTGGTCAGATTTGAGTTCTCAAGCTTTTGATTGGTCAATCAAATGCTTGAGAACGTTCCCAGACTCAACTAAAAGTTTTATAAGCAGGGACCCAGATGTTTGGTGTTGGACCAGTCTAATCTAGGTCTGCTACATGTATGTTTGCTTATGGGATTATATAGAACTCATTCTGTAGTATTTATCATGGTCAAAAGACACTGCGTACATACTGTTGAACCTGTCTCAAACGGCCATTGCTTTATTAAAATGCTAACGGTTGCTTAATGCAGGTCAAATATAATGCAGAAAGTCCTATAGGACATTTTTGCAGTACTTTTGACCTGCGTTAAGCTGCAACCTGTCTTACAGGCCTATAATTACACCTGTTTTAATGGCCGCTTACGACAGGTTCTACTGTATATAACTGTATAAATTTTTACTCTAATTTATATTCACAAATTCGTGATGTTATATTTACAATGTACATTACAGTACAACCTCTCTATAACGGTATCTTAATTATGTTGATTGGTTGTTATTTAAAGCAATGTGAAAGTAAAACAAAACGCTCCTTTAACACTAAATACTTGATGTAATTAAGTGGACGTTATAGAGAGGTTTAACTGTATTAGTCATTTGATAACGGATTAATAGCGTGTTTCAGTGTTTAGATGGGGAAGTTAAAATGTTAGAAACATCACATCTTAAACCTTTACTCCATGAATATTCATATCAGAAATAATGCCATCATGAATATTATTTTGATATTAGTTATAAATGTATAATTAAATATGAACACATGAATGTTTGTCCACGACAGAAGCTATAGATTCAGATCTATATCATTATATAAGCAAGCAGAGCAGACCCTGATCAGACGGCTCGTACAGGATCCGTCGGTACCGGGTCTACTCTGTTTGCAAAGGATAAAGCTGCCACATATACACATATACTAACAGAAAATAAATACAGTAGAAGTCCTCTAAACCGGAACTCTAGTAGAGAAGAATTATATCTTTTTAGGCAGATGGCTGGTTAATGCAGGGTGAAAGTCATACAGAAAGCTCCTAGAGGAGCTTTCTGTATGACTTTCACCCTGCATTAAGCTGCCGCCTATCTCCAGGACAGATATTTACACTTAATTGAACGCCCGGTTTAGAGAGGTTTTACTGTACTGTAATGGAAACTGACGGAAGCTAATTTTGAAAATGACGGCTACTTTGTAGTCACGGAGTAGGAAGCTATATGTAGCTAGTCATGTCCGTCAATAGTTTATAGCAAGGAACACAGTTACTGGTTAACCCTATTACATTCCTGTATTGAGTCTAACATTCTGATAAAATTAGTCTTAGTCGTTGGTTTATTCATACATTCGTATAGGAAGCTTGGATAGATCATGAACAATTAGAAGAATTATCGTGCGGTTTTGTCAGAGGTTGTAAACTGATAGTTTTTGTAAGTGAGATATGTGGTTTTTGGTGTTGTTTTTTATTAGTATACCTGCAGACAAACTAGCTGCAAAATTCACGTATCATAATGACGAACAGGAAAATGTAACACGATCCTTTAAAAGTGAATAAACACGTTCCGTGCATTGCTTGTAAATATAATCTATCGATGATTTATAAATCGTTTATATCTTATATGTCTGGCACAATAAGAGGATCCTGACGTATATTTCTAATGTATCTCTGTCTCACTTTATTCAACCATTTGTGTCCAGTGTCCCTAAAAGACTGGACAACAAAACAGTGTAAAATGTAGACCCATATCGACGGATTCGAATTATCGCATTGTCGGTCACAATGAAATCGCAGTACAACATCGATGACATCAGACCGTTTGGACAGGTGTCTGCTTAACCCTTCGCTTGCTGAATTTTAAAATACATTTCTCCTTCTTTACCCATACCCTGTTGTATAATTACATATATCTTCACTGTGTACACGTATTTCTCTGTGCAATCACTGCTGTGGAGTGCATTGGTTGCACACTGAACTTGTAAATAGTGCAGACCCTGAGGAGACAGCTCCTGCAGGAGCTGTCTCATCTGGGTCTTCACTATTTACAGGTAGGTATATTGACGTGAATAGCAAGCGAAGGGTTAAATTAATGCAGGGTGGAAGTCATGCAGAAAGCTCCATTGGGAGCTTTGTGTATTACTTCCGCCCTGCATTAAACTGATACGTGTCTTCAAGAACGGTAATACGTATTTGAATGTTCGAATAATCGAGGTTAATAGGTATTTGAATATTCGAACAATCGAGGTTTCCTGTATTTGATTGTCATAATGCACAGTTGAACGGATTCACACATTGCTAACCCTTTACTCCAAGAATATTAATTTAGGAAATAATGACGTCATGAATATTAATTAGATAAATTTGTCATAATTGCACATGGCCACAGAAAGTTTTGGCCATGGCAGAAACTATAGAATCCTACCTATATTATATCATATGCGAACAGCTCTGATCCTGATCTCTGATACAAATATTCAAGGACGAGGAAACTTCACAGGTATCTAGCTTCTGGCTGATACAGTTCTCGCCAGACTTCCCCGCGCTTGAAATTACGAAAAGTTTGAATCAAACATCGATCTGTATATAAACTATAAGCCTTAAATTTAGAACGGAATTTGTTGTGATAATAGTAATATTTAAGTATGCTTAACGCTTTCCTTGTGCTATGTTTATTTCTTAGTTCAATACCTACTGAATATTCATGGATAAAATAGTTATAATGAAATAAGGAAGGTTTGACAGTTTAGCCATTTTAGAAACTAAAGAACCAGATATATCAAATTATATTAGCAAACAGAGTAGACCCTGATCAGAGGGCTCTTCTAGGAGCCCTCTGATCTGGGTATATTCTGTTTGCAAATGCGTGAAATCACGTTTATATGAAGGAAAGGGTTAAGTATTTTTTTAAATCACCGATGTCTATCATTAAGCTGCATGTTGTTTAAAGTACTTTTAGCGTAGGCTGGTTCTGATTTTGCAACATATACGCTCTCTGGTATATTCAACAAATTTTAGTCATACAAATTGCGTGTCAACGATTCACTTACAGATAGTCTTGCCACCTTCATTGCTATATAAGTTGGTTACATTCTGCTTCGCTCCAGTGCTACGCTGTGTAACAAGATTGTCAAGTCCATAAGCACTCTGAGACAAACAAGTACGTTTTCAAACCCGTGGCGGTTTTTTGGCAGAAGTCTAACAGGATATTTGGCTAGCATTCACAGCACTTGTAAGTATAGTTATGATGTATTTCTTGCATGTCTTTTTAATCAAATTTGAATAAAAAGAAAAGTTAATGCCCTGATAAATCCTCGCACTCCATAACTATGACTGACATTCCAATTAGAAATATGCAAATTAAGTTACGGTTTACATTGAAAACATTTCCGACCCTGTCTACATTTATAACATTAGAATTTACATATCGAGTTTTATTCATAAGAAAGTTTGGCTGTGTCAGAAAATGCAGAATCAGATCTGTTTTTATAAGTGCACGTAACATACCCTGTCCAGGTGGCTCTTACTGAGTCGTCTGATCTGGGTCGCCTTGTTTTAAATGCCTTAACCCTCTCCTCCATGAATATTCATGCAAGAAATAATGACGTCATGAATATTAATTATATCAATTTATTATTATAGCACATGAACACAGCAGTTTTTGTCCATGGCAGAATCTGAAGACTCATATCTATTTTATATCACCAGCAAGCAGAGACCCTGATCAGACGGCTCCTATAGGAGCCGTCTGATCTGCGTCTACTCTGTTTTCTAAGGCGTATTTACGGAGTAATGGGCTAAAATGTGGACATTATAATGGTTCAGAAAGCAAAGTTCGACCTAGGCCAACAAATCGTTGCCAAATCGTTGCCATGTTTAGTGCTGGTATTTTGATTATTGTCCTTATCTCTTTACCTGCATAAATGCCTTTAAACCATCTGATCATGGTCTATACTTCTTGTAGAATGGCATAGATTCTAGAATATCTGTAAGAAATCATGTGTTCCTACAGAGTTATTAAAATTCTACTAATAAATAAAATTCACGTTATCATTGATGTTTTGTAAGCTTGGTGTAATGCATATTTTGGTAGACATCGATCTTAAATCAAATATTTGTACTTACTCTTTATGCATGTCGAGTTATTTTTTAGTTATGCTTGATAGAAGTATTTGCTCTGAAATAGTGATTAAATAAATACCATTGAAGTAGACTGACGTTACTATTCTCGCCTATATTTGAGGTTAACACCTTATTCATGGACGTAATTTTAGATATATCCAAATGTGGACGGTGGAACACTGTATCCATTTCAGAAAGCAAATAAACACATCTATCAAATTACATTAACAAACAGAGCAGACCCTGATCAGACGGCTCCTATATGACCGTCTGATCTGGGTCTACCCTCTTTGCAACTACTTGAAAACGCGCTTACGTGAGGGAAAGGCTTAATGTATCTGCAAACAGAGTAGGTACAGATCAGAGGACTCCTTAGGGGCCGTCTGATCAGGGTCGGCTGTTGTTCACTGGGTAATAAAGATCCAATTATTCAGTTTTATCCCTGGATAAATACTGTCTCATTATTAATATGCCAGTTATTAATAGTCAGCTATTGTTTTTATTTACGGTGTCATTATTTTTTTACACGAATAATCATTATGTAAATGGTTAAGCAGTCCACGTGAAACATAATTTGAACGATGTCTTATTCGCACGATATGCCGAAAATACCGAAATAGCTCGATAACTCGAACTCTCTAACAAGCATTAGCACATGTACTTGTCTTTAAGACATGTGACAGCTTAATGCAGGGCGAAAGTCATGCAGAAAGCTCCTCTAGGAGCTTTCTGCATGACTTTCACCCTTCATTAAGAAGCTATCTGCCTGAACAATTACCATTTCTTCTGTAATAAAATTTCGAATGAACGAGGTTTAACTGTAAACATTTAATGCTTGGCAGTATAGACCCAGACGAGTTGTTCCATCTTTTTCCATGCACTTTTCTTACCGGTATATTTATGCGTCTTTATCATTTAAACGGATAAATGGAAACACAATACACTCACCTGGTCTGTAGTATATGTTCCTCCCCGTTAGTTGAGATGTTTTATTTGTATATGTTAACAATGTACTTCGTGAATATTCGTGAATAAATGAGCCCATCTGTCATAAATATTAATTAATATGATTATTAGATTATAACATGAAATATAAATTATTTCCATGGCAACATAAAATCATATTTGTAGCACAGACACAAACAGAGCTGACCTAGATCAGAAAACGTGGTTACATGTACATGTATGACCTGTTTAATCTGGATTTACACTGTTCACAAAGGCGTAAAAAGGTGTAGAAGAAAGGTGAACAATTTCCACTCACTAGTACAATTCTAAACAACGAGCATTGTAAACAGCTTAGATCCAGATGAGAAATCGGTGCCTCATCGTTTGGAACTCGGTCAGTAGTTTCTTAAAAGCTTGCTAAAATCGGAATCAGTTGAAATTGCACCAGATTGGAATTTGAGTAGAGTTGTTTTACAGTTGGGTATGGGTTAATATGCAGTTGATTTAAGTGATTGTCTCTACAATAATAATAATAATGAAATTAATAATAATAATGGTAATGATAATAATAATGAAATTAATAATAATAATGATATTGATTATAATGATAACAAATAATAACAAATAATAGTAATAATAATAATAATAATAATAATAATAATAATAATAATAATAATAATAATAATAATAATAATAATAATAATAATAATTATAATTGTAATTGTAATTATAATAACAAATAATTATAAATAATAACAAATAATAATCATAATAATAGTCATGATAATCATAACAATAATTATAACAATAATCATAATAAAAGTCATAATAATAATAATAATCACAGTTATAATCATAGTAATAAGCATAGTAATAAGCATAAGGATGATAACAACAACAATACCAATAATAATAATATTAATAATAATAATAATAATAAAAATAATCATCATCATTATTATCATTAATGGTAATAATATAATAATAATGATAATAATAATAATAAGAATAATAATAATAATAATGATAATAATAATAAAAATAATAATAATTATAATTATTAATAATAATAATAATAATAATAATAGCAATATAATAATAATAATAATAAATGTCTCTTTATCGGGTAAAGAGTTAATTGATTGGTATAATATGTAAATAACTTTTTTCTTAATTAGTTTTTAACCTCATGAGTATGTTTACAAGACTTCACGACTTAATGAATATTCCTTACTAGACATTTTTAACAGCATGTTTTTTGCAATTTCGAAAACAAGTTTATCGACCTAAAACGCTGAAGAAGAAACAAAATCACGTCTTTCATATCGAAACCACCGATGTATTTCGCCGATGTAGTGGTATTTATTCGGGTGGCGTTTTAGTTTCGTAACTGTTTGAAATAGACCGATACTGTTTTGTTGAACAACAATACATGTTTTGTACAATGTATATTTAAAGTATCAACTAAAAGAGTTTATTTAGAATTACCAGGAAGGGGGGCTATTTGAACGTAAACAACACTATAGTTTAAATGGTTTATGAGTTCATTGAACATGTGCCTTTATTGTCGAGACATTCGCCTACTCGTTGCTGGTTAGTGATGCGTTTTAACGCCTTTGCAAACAGAGTAGACCCAGACAAGACAGCTCCTGTCGGAGCTGCCAGATCAGGGTCTGTTCTGTTTTCTTATGAATCAATGCAGATCTGAGTACACAGTTTTCAGCATATAAACAACTGATTCGTGTATATAATTATACTAGTGTTTTTCCCAAACCCGTAGAGGCTATCATTTTAATAGTCCACCTCATGCCTTCAACAGAGTAGAACCAGATCAGACAGATCATGTTTAATGGTAAAATTCTATCTCTAATATTGTAACTACTGAACGTGTTTGCAAAGAACAGAATAGGTAAACAATTTACACATGCTTAAGCATATAAAGTAAGAAAATACATGTGGTAAACAACTGCAGTACACTCGACATAACTATTAGAGTGATAATATGCATTTAACACTTTCAATGCTGGAAATGGGTCACTAATATCCTTTCCACACAGTGTAGACCCAGATGAAAGGGCTCGTACAGGAGCTATCGCATCAGGCTCTGAACTGTTTGACGTGTTACACAGTTTTATTTAAACAAATCCCTTTATATTCGTGATAAGCTTGACCTGCTTGATTTTCGGAATAGTCCATTTAAAATTTTAGCGTTGAAAGGGTTATACATTACGTTCCCTTTATGTTACGTTACTTATTCAATAAAATGCTGATACTGTGAATTGTCTTTAAATTACAATACTTTGTTTCTTTCAGAAGAATACCAGAGCTTCAAATTGGCCTGATTTCAAATTCCACATACCTATCGTACACACAGCGGTGCACCTTGTTATAAAACAAACATTCTCCTGTCTTCGACCGACACGACAACCAGCAAACATACACATACAATGGCGGTAACGCAAGATATCAGACTCGTTCTACTGGCTGCAGTTATTGTAATAACTGTGTCAGTTACTGGCGGCAGTGTTATACGACTAGATGACAAGGATTCGTTGAAACTTAAGACAGAACTAGAGAGCTTTGACAGCTTCTACAAGCACTTCCTGGAAATCATTAGACCCCCGTAAGTTATGTGTACCACTGAGTTAGTTTAGAGGAGGTTTTAGAACATCTGTGTAAACTATGTATTATACTTATCCACATACACAGCCTATCTTCCTGTTAATCGTGAGCCCATTACTTCATGAAAATGCATATAAAATATCACACGGAGAACATAAATTAAATGCATTTTGATCATGATATACAAAACGTGGAATCAAATTAATATTGTTCCATATGCAAACAGAACAGATCTAGAGAGTGATCAGATGGCCCTTACGGGAACATATCATCTGGATCAAGGCTGTTTGCTATGGTATTAATGGATCCACAGGTAGCTGGCTAAAGGCTGATATATTACACTTTTACATAATTCCAATTCATTAACCATGTCACTGTCGAAGTCGCAAAACCATTTCAAGGCGACGTCTGATCAGGGACTTCACTTTTTGTCTCAATCTCTATTTATTTATCTCTGCTTTATTTCTTTGAAATTTGCATAAATTTTATTTACCTCATTTCCTTATTGTACTGAATTTACCGATTTAACAGAATTGGTTTGCAGACGACAATTAGAAATTTGGCGCCGAAAGGGTTCGATTGAGAAACTACTGGGTGGGTGTCAATGGCGTTGACCCTGGTGAGACGCCAAGCTGTTTGCAAATGTCAGCCAAATATTTTGAACCATGATGGGACAATAGGTTTACTTGGCATTCCATCAGGATGCGATGTGTTTATAAAGAAAATAATGCAATTACAAATGTATTCGCCAATACAGTAAAACATCTCTATAACGGTTACTAAAATGTGTTTATTAGTTGGTATTTAGGGTGGGTGGCTGCTTAAAGCAATGAGAAAGTAAGACAGAACGCTCCTATAGGAGCGTTCTGTTTTAATCCCATCGTGCTTCAAGTAGCCACTTGCTTTGAACATAAAATAATGACCGTTATAGAGAGGTTTTACTGTACTTAGGTGTAACATTGCATCCTCTCGGTGACAGGGCTGTACTTCATTTCTATATAAAGGACAAATCTATTTTAAATATGAAGAGTACTACAGAAGAACAGGTCTTAAGCGACCATCATAAAGAGGTAATTACTATATTTATGAGTCTGTAAGGCATGTGGTAGCTTAATGCATGTAAAAAAGTAATACAGAAAGCTCATATAGGAGCTTTCTACATTACTTTTGTATTGCAATAAGCGACCACCTGCTTTTAAAACGCATATGTTCAATATATGAATAGTCACGTAAGACAGTTTCCACCGTTAAGGGGAAATTTGTTTTAAATATGCAGGATATTATATTAACCCATTCCCTCATATTGACGACTTTTGACGACTCTTTAAAAGTCACTTTGTGAAATCATTGTGATAAATAGAGCATTTGCTCCTATAGGAGAAAATGCTCTATTTATCACAATGGTTTCAAACTACAAAATTCTAAATATTTCCTTTTCTGTAGTTAATGCTCCTTTTCGGTATATTTATTCAAAGAGGTTGTATCTAAAAATAGCTTATAAGTTAATGGGATAACCGTAATCTCTTTGTTACAGGACTGTTCTACACTTCGCCAAGCACACTCTATGTAAAGGGCAGATCGAAAAGTTCGAAATTGCGATGACTAGAGTTTTAAAAATGAACGGTAAGAGAGTAACTGTGTATTATGCACTACAGTACAGTCTCTCCAATACGATCACTGGAAAGACGTCTGGTTCCGGAATTTAGACACAGGTGGCAGCTCAATGCATAGTTAAAGCTATGCAAAAACGCTCCTTTAGTTGTCTTCTAAATAATTCTTGCCCTGCATTAAGCATTCACCTGTAAACGAATACTAGAATTAGATATATTTTAAGTGGTTGTATAAAGAGAGACGTCATCATTATGTTAATAAATTGTCCTTTAAAGAAGGTACCTACGATATGCAGAATGACGAAAATACAGAAAGTTCCTAGGAATTACCCCATGTTATCTCTGTCTCTATGTTGCTACAACTTTGTATCTAGATGAGATGTCAAATAATGCAGCGTCTCATCAGATGCATGTATAATGTTATTTGACACTCGATCAATCGTATCTTAAAAGCTTTTTCGAATCAGTATCCATGCTTATAAAACTTTGTAGTTGAGCCTGAGTTCGTTCTCAAATTTTTGATTGGTCAGATTTGAGCCAAAGGCTCAAATCTGACCAATCAAAAGCTTGAGAGCCTTTGGCTCAAATCTGACCAATCAAAAGCTTGAGAACAAACTCAGCCTCACCTAAAAACCTTTATAAGCATGGACCCTGAAGTCAAAGTTTGAGCAGACTTATTTTTAGAGCGGGTTAAGGGGTTAACCCATTACTCCATAAATACTTCATAAATTCGCATTTCTACGCCATTGTAAACATAGTAGACCCAGATCAGACGGCTCCTATAGGAACCGTCTGATCAGGGTCTGCTCTGTTTTCATAATATATACTATAGATATGATTCTACAGTTTCTGCCATGGCTAACATTTCCTGTGCCCCATGTTCTATTTATATCAATAAATTTCAATAATATTCATTATGGTATTATATATTTGGTTATAGTACAGTAAAACCTCTCTATAACGGCCATGAAAATACATCAAGTATTTTGTGTTAAAGGCAGGTGGCTGCTTAAAGCAAGTTGGAAGTAAAACAAAATGCTCCTATAGGAGCGTTCTGTTTTACTTTCACCTTGCTTTAAGCAGCCACCTGCGCTAAATACCAACTAATTAACACAATAGTGTGGCCGTTAAAGAAAGGGTTTACTGTAGAAACTATAGAATGGGATTTGTATTATTCCATAAGCAAACAGGGAAGACACGGCTAAGACGATTTATTTAGAAGCTGTCTTATATATGTCTTTTTAATTTGTAAAAGCGTTTTTCTTGGGTAAAGGATTAAAATTTATATTTGTTTTTGAACAGAATTCTTTGTGAAAAAGTTCGTGCGCAACCTGTGTGACAAGAAGCCCCCAGCAATGTTAAAGCTATGGGTAGCTGAGCTGTTCGATTCCGACGGTAAGTATTTATTTAAGTGCAATGCAGTCATGTGTATACAATAAAATCAATCTAATCCGGACGTTAATTTTAGTATAAAACATCGGTCTTAGAGATATGTGACAGCTTAGTGCTTTCATGCAGAAAGCTCATAAACTTTCACTTTATATTAACCCATTCCTTCATAAGCTATGTTTAGATCCTACCTGTTTGAATACACCTACCGAAAAGTGGCATTTACTAGAGAACATGGAAAGGAATTGTGTAGTTTTGAAACCATTGTGATATATAGAGAATTTACTCCTATGGTGCAAATGCTCTATTTATCACAAAGGTTTCAAAAATGAGTTTTACAGAGGCGCGAAAATGCATATATATGGGGGAATGGGTTAAGGTTTTCTTTCCCTGAATGCCTCTATCCATTGTTAGTTACAAATATTTAGTGTATAATTAAAGTTCATTAGGAGCTTTCGGCATTACTTTCGACTTGCATTAAGCTGTCATATATGTTCTAGATATGCGTAGTGAAATATTTATGTCAATATGAGGGTATATGAGAGAGTAGGTCAATGCAGGGTGAAAACTGCAGTTACATGTAGCTCCAAGCAGTACTGTCACCCTACGGTATGTTGTTGTCGGTATCAAACGCTGGTAGTGATGTTTATGTTAGTATTGTCCTGTTTTATTAACCTGTCAAAATTTAAATAATTATACGCTTGCTGAACACGCCATAAATAGCTTCGGTTGATATCGATTGTTTCCGCTAATAAAAGCTTTCCTACTTGGCTTATTCGAGTACTTGTACATTTATTGTGAACCTCGTGAAAAACGTTTGAAACACAGGTTTACCCAAGCTAAATATATCCTATCAGTGACGTAGGAATATTCATATTTTGACAGATTAATAAAACAGGACAATAGTAGCGAGTAAATGAATTAATGAATGAAATGAATGAATAAATGAAATACTTTATTTAGAGAGGGTTACCCGGTTAGTCAAAAGACTAATCTACCCCAGGGCCCTCTAACAGAAGCATTTCATACAAAATAGTTAACAAACAGAAATATAATAAGAATATCTGTAACTTAAAAGACAGGACAGGGTAGCCATATAATGTACATTTTATTCGATTAAAAACAAACCGAATGCTAGTTCAAACTAGTTTGAAAAAGTGAAATATGGCATTTTTTTAATTGTGTATACCAAGAAAAGAAACTTCCACAGAAATTGTTCTGAGTACCAAGACTTTACTGTATTCAGGAAATTAGTTTGATATCTCTCAGGCAAATCTCACAATACTATTGCTTATACAATCAGACCGAAGCAAAATAAAGTTTGCCGGAGATGTAAGAGGTTTTGATTAATCAGTGAATACTTTATCTACAAACAGTAGAACCTGTCTTAAGCGGTCATTCATTTCTTGCAAATCAGAATCTCTACAAACAGGTGATTCCTTAATGCAGGGCAAAAATAATGCAGAAATCTCCTATTTGAGCTTTCTGTATTACTGTTGCTCTGCATAAATTTGCTATCTCCATTACAGACCAAACATTTAGACCTCTTTTAGATGGCTGCTTAAGACATGTTCTACTGCATCTGGTTAAATTGGATGTGAGATTGAATGTCCTTTTCTTACCAGACGACGTGAGTGTAATGTTCGGCTTATACATCATCAGTCATCTACAATGTAAATCATAAGACACAGTAACACCTCTCTATAACGACCACTAAATTGTGTTAATTAGTTGGTATTTAGGGTAGGTGGCTGCTTAAAGCAAGGTAAAAGTAAAACAGAACGCTCTTATAGGAGCGTTCTGTTTTACTTTCACCTTGATTTAAGTAGCCACTTGCCTTTAACACAATTTTGACGTAATTTAGTGGCCGTTATAGAGAGGTTTTATTGCATTTACAAATGTATGGAATATCTGGAATAATGTATCTTTACAAACACTTTGCTTTCATTCGGTTTAACTTTTCTGTTCAGAAAGAGATAGGTCTTACCAGAAGACGTGCGTGTAATATTCGGCTTATGCATCATCAGTCTTCTAAATAAAGACATTTTTACAAATGCATTTAATATCGTGAATAATGTATATTTTCAAACACTTTGCATTCATTCGGTTTAACTTCTCTGTTCAGAATTTTCGCGCCTGGAGTTAAAATTCAACGGTAACATCTCACCATGTTTATTAGTAGTAGGAGATGATCATTTTAATTACCACTTAAATAAAAGTGAGAAAAAATAGTTTAAATGTGAACAACATGTTGTCTTCTTAACGTCTGATCTTGAACGATCCTTACCGCAGGTTTTAGTAACTGTCAGGTAGTGTAAAACAACTGGAATCCCTGTGCGTCACAGGGTGTATATGATATGGCGTTTCTTCTGGCTCCCACCTGCTTGCAAATGACAACCAGGTCATGCTAAGCATAAATACAGTAGAACCCCTCTAATGCGACCACTTAATGAATAAACATAGGTGTCGTTATAAGCAGGTGGTTGCTTAATGCAGAACAAAAGTAATGCAGAAAGCTCCTTTAGGAGCTTTCTGCATTACTTTTGTCCTACATTAAGCTACCACCTGCCTCTACCACCCATAATTATACCTCTTTCAAGTGGTCGATTCGCATTAGAGAGGTTTTACTGTACCGATGTTTCCTTTGATGCTTATATTGCCAAACGCTTTAGTCATGCTTGTTATTTATCACTTAGCCTGCTGAGCAAATTATTTTTACAGAAATTTTCACCTACTACATTTTCAAAATTCAAGCTATAATCAGTTTGTCTAACAACATGCAAACAGGGTGTCAAACAATTTAGATCCTGATAAGACGCCGAGTTACTCGGCGTCTCATCTGGATCAAAACTGTTTGCATATGTATTCACTCATCCGCCCATAGCAGGCTAAATGTTTAGGTGATAACGTAACTTGCATTTCAGGTGATAAGACGTTATATAGTAAAGTCACTCTAAACCGGACATTAAATTTAGTATAAATATCGGTCTTAGAGACAGGCGGCAGCTTAATGTCGGGTGACAGTCATGACCTTCACCCTGCATTGAGCGACCGGCTGCCTAAATTCTTCTCTACTAGAATTCCGGTTTAGCGAGGTTTTACTGTGCTTTGTATTTATAGTTATATGTTTTGTATTTAACGTGGTATGTTCTGTATTTTAATATATAGTATACTTTGTATTTATGGTTCTATTTTTTTGTATTTTAAGGTGACGGTTTCATCAATGATCACGAGAAGCATATCACGTTTGATCGAAACTACGACGACTGAGTCTTGTAACTGTACTGTCGGAGGAGTGCAATTGACACAAGAATAGCCACATACAAATGTATACAAGGGCGTTAATAAGGGAAATAGTTTCCATTAAAACAGACCGAATTTTCTAAGTGGTTAGATAAATATCCGGCGTTGTTTATGAAGCCGTTGTACAGTATTGACCCTCTAGTGCATCCTCCAAAAAGATGTATAATTCTGGGTCTTAAATGCAGGTGATAGCTTAATGCAGGTCGAAAGTTATGCAGAAAGCTCCTGCAGGAGCTTTCTGCATAACTTTCAACCTGCTTTTAAAGACATTTATTTCCATTCATAAAGTGGTAGCATTAGAGGGTTTTTATTGTATTTCACCCGTTACCTGGTGAATATTCATGGAAAAATATTGATATCATGAATATTTATTACCTGCATTTTATAATGGATATGATGGCAAGTGTTTTTGCCAAGACAGAAAATGTAGATTCAGATCTTTACAATTCTATTAGCAATCAGAGCAGACCCTGACCAGATGGGTCCTGTTAGCCGTCTGACCAGGGTCTATTCTGTTTCCAGTGGCATCAACAGATGTCTCTATCAGGTAAAGGTTTTAACATTTCACATGGTAACATGGGTCGGTCTGTATTATAAGCGATATTTGACGATATAATCGGCTATATATGACGATATACTCCACGATATATGGCGATATACTCGGCGATATATACATGTAGTATTAGTTAGTGAAAGTGTGACTTAACCCTTACTGCTTTGTAAAAAGCTAATGTCTGCTCATTCTTGGATCTGGTGCAATTTTTGTCCATGTCTGATTCAAACAGGCTTATGTCCTGACAAGACGCCGGGTTATAATATGTTGGCGGCTAGCCTGGTTCCAAGCTGTTTGAGACGCCGGGTATTATTGGCGGCTAGCCTGGTTCCAAGCTGTTTGAGACGCCGGGTATTATTGGCGGCTAGCCTGGTTCCAAGCTGTTTGAGACGCCGGGTATTATTGGCGGCTAGCCTGGTTCCAAGCTGTTTTAAAATTTGTGTAAGGTTGAGGTTAGCGAGGTAGGGGTTAAGGAACAAGAACAAAAAATGCTAAACAGAGGAAGATAAGATGCGTAAATTAACCCTTCCCTTATTGTATATTCATGTAAGAAATAATGACATCATGAGTATTAAAAATATTTTTTTTATAATGGCATGATATGAACATAGACTATTTTGGCTCAGACAGATGCTGTATAATCAGATCTATCTTACACCATAAGCAAACAGAGCACCCCCATATCAGACGGCTCCTGCAGGAGCCGTCTGATTTGGGTCTACCCTGTTTGCAGTTGCGTGAATATGCTCTTAGATAAGTGAAAGGGTTAAAACAGTTTCAATAATAACTTCTTTCGTTCTCCACCAAACCCTATGTTGCAACCACTCTTTAAAATTGTCTCGAAGAGACGAATCTAAAGATTTATCACAACATAGGGTTTTGTGGGCAAAGGACGATTTAGTAGTTATGTACGCACCTTTATCTGTACCTCTGCATGAGAATGTGATAATTCAGCAAGTGAACGAGAAGATAAAAATCTGTTTTGATTATTATATTTATATTGTCAGTGCAATATTGTTGAACATTTCGGACATAGTAAAATCTCCCTAAAGCACCAACATCAAAAGAAACATAATTATAGGTCTTTAAGCCAGTGCAATATTAAAGTAATGCAGAATGGTTATACAAGACTTTTCTGCATTACTTGCGTCTTGCATTAATCAACCACATGGTTTTAAAGACACATGTGTGTTTTCATCCAGTGGTCACTTTAGAGGCGTTCTACTGTTGACATAAAGTCAAGTTATCAATAATATGTGTATTATTTCATTTATGTATATTTCACAATATGTGGGGTACATGTACATGTTCAAGTCATACTTACATATGTAGATATACTATATAGCATAATTATACAGTAAAACCCCTCTAAACCGGACGTTAAAATGCACCAATACCGATATTTATAGACAGGTTGCAGTTTAATGCTGGTTGAAAATCATGCAGAAAGCTCCCAAAGGAGTTTATGCATGACTTTCGCCCTGCATTAAGCAGTCACCTGCCTGATACATGTAAGACACACTTTGTTCTTTATCAAAATCCCAGTTTAGAGGTAGTTTACTGTATCCATGAATATATTTGTTTTATTTGTTTAAATTAGATTTAGATTTAGATTAGGTTTTCCTGTAATTTACATTGGAGTCAGTCCGGCTTTTGTCGTTATATTTATTTTTATTTTCTCTCCCATATATATGTATTTATGCATTACCTTGATTTACAAATAGTGTAGACCAAGACCAGACACATCTGATCTGGATCTTCCCTGTTTGGTACCCAATAATAGCTACATATACAAATTCATATTTCGCGTTTCAAGACTGCATTATTATCAACACACAGAAAATGCCCAAAATGCCTCATTTTCCTGTACAGCGGATCACAATTGTAACATGTTGCCAATTACAACATGCGTAAGCCGGTGCTAATAAAGCATATGTTAATTGTTGCAAGACCAAGTAACGGTTGACACTTATTTATAACTCAGTTGTGTGTTATCCATTTTTAATTCAAGTTTCGGACATTCAGAATCCTGTACGCAGATTTCCACTTTCACCGACACCTACCCCTTTCATGAATACTAGACAAAGTTAACCATTTCTTTGTATACGCCTTTAAACGCTTTTGAAAACATGGCAGAGCCAGACCAGACAGTGCCAATAGAAGCTATCTGATCAGGACCTGCTCTGTTTGCTTGCGAATTCATATACAGTAAAACTTCGATTATTCGAACACTAAAATACGTATTAGTATCGATCTTTAAGACATGTGGCAGCTTAATGCATGGTGAAAGTCATGCAGAAAGCTCCTCTAGGAGCTTTCTGCATGACTTTCACCATGCATTAAGCAGTCACCTGCCTAAAAGGGATCTAAATTCTTCTTTACCGAAAATTCGAATAATCGAGGTTTTACTGTAGATCATATTCTACAGTTTCAGCCAATGAATAATTTGTAGTTTCGGTCATAGCTAAAACGTGTTAAGTTCATATTCCATTATAAAACACATCTAATTAGTATTGCTGATGCGATTATTTCTTACATGACTATTTATGGGATAAAGGGTTAACCCTTTACTCTGTGAATATTTATGTAAGAAATAATAACCTTATGAATATCAATTAGTTTAATAGCACATGGGCACATGCAAGCTTGGCTATGGTCGAAACTGTAGAATCATATTTATACCATGTCATAAGCAAACAGAGCACACCCTGATCAGACGGCTCCTATGGGAGCAGTCTGATCTGGGTCTACTCTGTTTGCAAAGGCATGAAAAGGCGTATTAATGGAGTATATAGTTAACATTGTCTTTATCTATCTGAAAGCAATGTACACACTAAATGTAAATAGACCGAATCTGGTTACACATGAAAATCATAACCATTCTGTAAATAACGTCATTTTATTTATTGTCAAAATCCATTTGATTAGGGAATATTCCTATGTCTTTCATGCTTGTATGTTGTTAATGTTTTAGTACTTTAGATGTGGTAAACTTGTCTAGCTATAATGTGATGCATTATAAAGCAATTTACAATGAATTTAGCTGTATATTTTACGCAGATGTGATATTAATTAAAGCTTAAACATTAACAAATTGTGTGTTATTATTCACCTACCTTTGCCGCTATTTGCTTTGTATGAGGAATAGTCAGCAACAAATACATTGAGAAGTCCAAACAACCCTGCTTCCTTAACCCTTTACTTCCTAACTACGCCGTACTACGCCTTTGTAAACAGAGTAAACCCCAATCAGACGGCTCTTGATTGGGGTCTGCTCTCTTTGCTTATGTTATACCGATAATATAAATATGAGTTTGCAGTTTCTGTAATTGCCAATTTGTTCTGTTTCATGTGTTTTATGACAATGCGTCTAATTAATATTCATGATGTCGTTATTTGCAAGATAAAATAACGGTACAAACTAACTTATATGTACAGTAAAACCTCTCTATAACGGCCACTAAATGGTGTTAGGTATTTAGGGCAGGTGGCTGCTTATAGCAATGTGAAAGCAAAACAGAGCGTTCTGTTTTACTTTCATCTTGCTTTAATCAGCCACCTGCCTTTAACACAAAATTTTTGATGCAATTTACTGGCCGTTATAGAGAGGTTTCACTGTATATCGTAGATATTCATGATGTAATTATTTCTTACATGGATATTCATGGAGTAAACGGTTAAGACAGACGACGTCATAATGTAGAATGAAAGCTACCAAAGAAAGCCTCCCCCCCTCCCACTGAAGCTCCTATTATTGTCCCCGTCATGTATTAGTTTAAACGTTTTAATACAGGATGAATGTCCTGCTGAAAGCAGCATACATAAAATCGTCTTTATTGAGATTCCGCTTTATCGTTATATTGTATTTCAATGTTGCACATTCTTGCAACTCAGAAATTGGAATGCGTCATACCTGTATAGCATCCATTTGAGATTATTCATACGCCGGAAATATAGTTCCTAGTACATGTAGTAAGAATAATGCCATTATATTCTAAATACAGTAAAAACCCTCCAAACTGGAATTCTAGTAGAAGAATTTAGATGCCTTTAGGCAGGTGGCTGCTTAATGCAGGGTGAAAGCCATGAGGAGAGGAGCTTTCTGCATGGATTCACCCTGTATTAAGCTGTCACCTGTTTCCAGGACCGATATTTATTACCAAAGTTAACGTCCGGTTTTGCGACGTTTTACTATAAATCTCTATTCTCATTTACGCTTAATTATCATATCCACATGAGGTCAACGATGATATATAAGAAGTTTGGAATATCCTATATATATATGTGCGATCACATCTGGATCCACGCTGTTATCAATGGTCATCGAAGACTATTTTTAGATCCAACCTCTTTGAATACATCTACCGAAAAGAAGCATTTACTAGAGAAAAGTAAAATGTTGAAATTGTGTAGTATTGAAACCATTGTGATAAATAGAGCATTTGCTCCTATAGGAGCAAATGCTCTATTTATCACAATGGTTTCAAGAAGTGAACATTACAGAGGCGTAGAAAGGCGTATTTATGGAGGAAAGGGTTAATATAGAAACGGTAAAACATGGTTATCATAGAGAAAGTGGTGATAATTAGTTATTTGTGATCAGGAGTTCATGGCATGAACATTTATATAAGAAACAATGATATCATGAATATTAATTAGATTTACCCTTTACTCCATGAATACGCTTTTCTACGCATTTGCAAACAGAGTAGACCAGTATCTGCTCTCTTTGCTTTTGATATAGTATAGATATGATTCTACAGTTTCTGCAATGGTCAAATCAATCCTGTGTCTATATGCTAGTATACAATTAATCGAATAGATAGTCATGACGTCATTATGTCTAATATGAATAGTCATGGAGTAAATGGTTAACTGTTATAATAGCACATGAACGCAGGAATGTTTGGCCATGGCAGAAACTGTAGAATAATATCGATACGTTATCATAAGCAAATAGAGCAGACCTTGATAATAAAGCATCTACAGGAGCCGTCTGATCTGGGTCTACTCCGATTGCAAATGCGTAAAAGTCGTATTTATGGAAAGAATAAATACAAGAGGCGAAATTAGAACAAGGTTTTTCAGAAACTATCAGCCGAGTGTAAACGAACTTGAATCCAGATGAGACGCCAAGTTACTCGACGTCTCATTTGGGTCAAACATGTTTTCAAATGAGAATGAGGTCGCGGATGGCATGGTAAGCGTTAACCCTTCGCTTGCTGTTCACGTCAATATACCTACCTGTAAATAGTGAAGACCCAAATGAGACAGCTCCTACAGGAGCTGTCTCATCAGGGTCTGCACTATTTACAAGTTGAGTGTGCAATCAGTGCACTCCACAGCAGTGATTGCACAGCGAAATACTTGTACACAGTGAAGATAAATGTAGTTAAACAACAGTGCATGGGTAAAGAAGGAGAAATGTATTCTAAAAGTCAGCAAGAGAAGGGTTCATTGCACATTCTAGTTCTCGGACCAATACCCATAAAAATTATGTTGAAAGATATTAGGCATAAAGGATTAAACAGCAGTTTAATGAACAGCAGTTTTACTAGCGAAAGGACGGGCCATGCAAGAAGTATTAAATATGTATTAAACCTGTTTCACCATGACTGGGCATGTAAAATAATTACTTTCAATTATCAATTATTTACTGGTATTTTAGAGAGACATATAAACAAGAGAAGGTTTTACTTTCGGATAAAAAATTCAAAAAATGCTATAAACTGCAAGATTGGTTACATCGATATTAATTCATTAACAAACAGAAAAGACCCTGATCAGAAAGCTCCTATGGGAGCTGTCTGATCAGGGTCTATTCTGTTTGTAAAGGAGTACAAATGCGTGGTTATGGAATAAATGGGTCCAAACATTCTACTGGTGATTTCAGAACTTTGTGCGCAGTCTCTAATAACATAGTCGATATATATTATACACATGGTTGTAAACCCCATTGACTACAAAGAAACATTTGTAGATCATAAGCATTTGATCAGAATTCAGTCCCACCATCTGATATTCCTATTAGTCTTTCCTGACTGAGAATGACACATATCGATACAGGCATGCATCAGCCAGGTAATGCATGGCCGGCATGCAGATAACAGCACATTCGGTAAGAAGAATTGTGATCTAAAATTTTAGTTAGGTGGCTGCTTAGGAGTCGCCTGATCAACATCTGCTTTGAAATTATATTATATTGAATGTATTATAGTAACACTAAACTATAATGAGTACATAGTGTAATTTGTACATAGGCATGTATATAATTTCAGTTAATGAATAGTCAGTGTGTCATATTTTATTACATTAATATCCATCAGGGAAATGGTTAATGCAGTACAGAAGTCAGATAGAAAGTTGCTTTCAGGTGTTAAAGAACAGAACAGACATATTATTAAGACTAACATATAGGAACATCGTCTAGTTCACATGAAAATATACATTAAATAAATACACATGCATATTTATAATATATATAAACAAAAGCACAAAGGATAGCAAGTTTCCTTTGCACCAAAACATCTTATCGAAAGCTATTCATTGGTCAGTTAAATGTTTACTAAATGAATTCAGTCATAATCAGATCAAATTTAGAAATGAATTTATCCATAATCAAATCAAAATTTAGTCCAGAGGATGCACATACGCCTTCAAGCTGCATAGATTCAAAATCTTTCCTTATTGACAAAGTTTCTTTAACTCTTTTGGCACCAAATTTAAAAGTGTCATCTGCAATAATAATTTCATATTAAATACAATTTTAAACTAATTAATATAGGTATATTAGTAAAACATTTGTTTTTTTAAAAACCTGTATGCTTGGGCTAAAACATTCAGAAAACGAAACAGAAAAGAAGTGAATACCCAGGTCAGATGCCGCCTTGAAAAGGCGGGAACTGACCTGGGACTGCACTGTTTTCAATGGTGCCAACAGGCCACATTGGCACCGAAAGAGATAATGAATAACGATATTCAACCTAATTTTGATAAAGTCAAGCATTCTCTCTTATTGATGCCTTTTTGCGCCGTTGTAAAACTCGTTTTAGAAAACATTGTGATAAATAGAGCATTTTCTCCTATGAAGCAAATGTTCTATTTATCACAATGGTTTCAAAACTACACAATTCTAAAATTCCCCTTTTCGATAGTTAATGGTCCTTTTCGGTAGATTAATTCAAAGACGTTGTGTCTATAAATAGTCTAGGATGGAATGACTAAATAATTTGAATGTTTGGATTAGAGGAGTGCTATTGTAGTTACAAAAGTATAAGAGAAAACCATCCCTGCCTACTAGACAAATAATTTATCTTCAGATGAAGATGATCTAAATAGGTCATCGCTTTTTCACGGGATTGCTGCACTACTTTGGCCCTTATTCGGTAGTGAAGAAAAATGTCTAACACACTTTGCATCTGTTGTCCGATTTGAAAAACCTTTTGATTGAATGTCAAATAGCTTTGAACCTGGTGAGACGCCGAATTATTCGGCGACTCATCTGGATCCAAGTTGTTTGCAAATGCATAATATTATGAACTATATGTTAAGAGAGGGGATTACATGTTAAGATGCAGAGTTATTGTCTTGGCAAGATTATAGGCTAAAGCGATAGTGAAACATAGCACACACTATTTTTATGGAAATCCTGCCACTCCGTGAGACATTAAATCTTTCATCTACTATCTTCAGTCTGCAGTAAACATGATATTTATCTGCAAATGCACGTCACTACGACAATCTGTAAATGCAGAAATCTTGTTCTAAGATAAGCACTATTGGTGTCTTTGAAGTGTTGTTTACGTAAGTAATGACATTGTATAAAAAATATATGTGTCAGTATGTACATAACATACTATCTGAATCGACATCTCCATTCAGTGTCATGTAAAGGCATGTAATGCTGAATACCCATTGACAAAATACTTCTAATTACATATGGAAGGTGTATCATTGAAGCCATTTAGAAAGTAAAGACACATAACTATCAAATTGTTTAGCAAACAGAGCAGACCCTAGTCATGCGGCTCCTATAGGACTCTACTCTGTTTGCAAATGCGTGAAAAATGTTTGTATGTAGGAAAGAGTTTATTGAAGACGGCATTTATGCAGCGACCATCTAAGAGGGGCACTTTCTGTTTGACTGTCGATCTGCATTCAATAGTCATCTGTTTTGGGCACATGTGGACATTTGTACGTGGTCGCTTTAAAGTGGTTGGTTATACTTTAACCCTTTCGGCACACACTTTCTAATAGTAGTTTGCAATTCAAGTTTGTAAAACAATGTCGGTAAAATAATGAAATGAAAGCAAATTTCAAAGGAATAAACTACATATATAGAATTAGAGAATGAAAAGGCGGCGTCTGATCGAGGACTGCACTATTTGCCATGGTGCATTTATGCGACATCGGGGGTGAAAGGGTTAATAGAGCTTTATGCATTACTTTCGTCTTGTATTAAACCACCCCCTCCTAGACTACTTGTATGTTTAGACCAACTTCTTCGAATAGATATACGGAACGGAGCATTTAATTTAGCAAATGACAACTTTCTGAAACCATTGTGACAAATAAAGGATTACAGTAAAACCTCTCTATAACGGCCACTTAATTGTGTTAGTTGTTATTTATAACAGGTGGCTGCTTAATGCAAGGTGAAAGTAAAACAGAACGCTCCTATAGGAGCGATCTGTTTTACTTTCACCTTGCTTTAAGCAGCCACCTGTCTTTCACACACAATACCTGATGTAATTTAGTGGCCGTTATAGAGAGGTTTTACTGTATAACGCCCCTATTAAACATTCACTTCCAATGACGAATACATAATTACCCATGCAAACAGTTGGGATCCAAATGAGACGCCGAGTAACTCGGCGTCTCATCAGGATCCAAACTGTTTGACTCTGTTAGTACGTTTCTTGAATAATAACTGAAGAACAATAAACATTGGAACTTGTATCAGATATTTTACCGATAAAATTATGGGGCAGCAAAAGTGTTAACTATTTACTCCATAAATACGCCTTTCTACGCCTTTGCAGACATAATAGACCCAGATCAGACGATTCCTACAAAAGTCGTCTGCTCAGGATTGGCTCTGTTTGCTCATGGAATAATATAGATATGATTCTACAGCGTAGGTAATGGATAAACAATTTAGTATTCATTATCATATACAGTTTATGTTATGGGCGATATTCCTGTGGTCAAGTGCCCAGTATAAACATTAATCTGATTAATATTCATGATGTCATTATTTCTTACATGAATATTCATATGGTAAAGGGTTAAACAATGGGTGATCTGTTTAACAGCAGAGGGAATGCAACTGTACTTGGATGTTTGTATCAAAAGCGCTACATCACGGTTAGTCTTCGCACTGGGTTGGGTTGTTAATTGCGACTTAAATTACATTTCTTTCCCCGGTGACTTAATTTCATGCTGTTATTCAAATATGTCATTTTGTAAATGGAGAAAACCACTTAGTAGCAAAAATACCGCTAACCATTTCACCGCCAGTGTCGCAAAACATACACCACGGCAAATAGTGCAGCAACAGATCAGATGCCGCCTTTTGAAGGAGGCGTCTGATTAGGGACTTCACTTTTTGTCGCAAACTTTATTTCTATATCTGTGCTTCATTCCTTTGAAATTTGCAATTATTTATCTCATTTCCTGATTTTATCAAATGATTTAACAAAAGTGGTTTGCAGACGACAATTAGAAATTTGGCGCACTCTATGATGAGAATGGATGCCAAAGGGTGGTCACAGCGTATGGGATTTAGGGAGAAAATACAAAAAGAAACCATATGTTATGAGTTATGACTCTCCTTTATGATCGTTACAACGATTCTTAAGGATGGTCACAACATATAGTATTGTGGAGAGACGTAGAATTTAGTACAGTAAACCCCCGCTAATGCGACCACCTAAAAGAGGTATAATTCTGGGTGCTATATGCAGGTGGTAGCTTAATGCAGGACAAAAGTAATGTAGAAAGTTCCTAGAGGACTATTATCCTGCATTAAGGAACCACCTGCTTATAGAGACACCAATGTGTACCCATTTAGTGGTCTCATTAGAGGGGTTCTACTGTATTTTGGATAAGTCTTTAGAGCAACAGATAAAGGAGCGTCCTATAATATATATATCGTCCATTCTCATCCAAACTCACGTTGTGACAATTCAATACGCCCCCTTAGACATCAATGAACTTAGGACCCAATGATGATGAAAATGATGCTGATGATGATATTGATGAAAAATAAGATATATGGTAGTAGTATTACTAACATAAGCAACACAGCAAGGACAGGATCTGGCACGGCATGACAAACAAATCGATTGACAATAAGACCCATTTACAGTCTTCATTCAAAACAAAAAATAAAATGACTAATACTGTGTAGTTTACCACTGGACCTTACGACCCTTTAAGACCTGTTAACGATTGCTTGTGATCTCTGTTCGCCGATATTCGTACGAAGGTCGCACGATAAGTCATTGGTAATGGCCGGTGGTCTTCAGTAATCGTTAATAATCGTTTCAAGTCGTGCGACCATTTTTAGTCATATAGTAGCTGTTAATGCACAACAACCACCTTAGGGCCCAGTCCCATTAGGCCTTACGACCCCTTAAGATCTGGTAACGACCCATGAGCGACCTCTGGTTCATGATATTTGTCACTGATAATCGCGGTTGGTCTTCAGAAATCGCTGGTAATCGTTTCTAGTCGTGCGACCAATTTTAGTCGTAGAGAGGTTGTTCATGCAAAACAATCAACTTAGGGTCCATTCCCACTAGGCATTTCGACCCCCTTATGATATGTTTACGGTTGCTAGCGAAGCGAAGCGTGTTTTGAATTTTGTCGCCGACAATCGCAGACGATCGCCGGTTTCAGAGGTCGACAGTGGTCTTTAACGATCGCAATAGCCGTACTTGATTACTAGCGTATCACCCATTCATCACTCTGTCCATTATGACTATTGGTTAATTTACGTTTGGTATTAATCCATTCATAGGCTATTTAGACCCAATTCTACTGTAAATGGGTATTTAACCCTTTCACCGCCGAAGTCGCAAAAAATGCACCACGCCAAATAGTGCGGTTCCAGATCAGACGCCGCCTTTTCAAGGCGGCGTCTGTTCAGGAACTTCACTATTTGTCTCAGTCTCTATTTCCATATATGTGCTTTATTCCTTTTAAATTTGCATTTATTTATCTCATTTCTTTATTTTATCATATGATTTAACATAATTCGATTGCAGACGACAATTTTTCTAAGTTGGTGCCGACAGGGTTAATATCAAATATTTGTTCAGAAGTGCATAGTTTGAAATTATTGTGATAAATGGAGCATTTGCGCCTATGAATTTTTTTCAAAAAGTGACTTTTACAGAGGCATCAAAAGGCATTAATATGAGGGATTAAGTTAAACGTATATAACAAGGTATGCATTGCCATGGCAAACCGTAGAGAAGCTATGACATATACAGTAAAACTTCTCTATAACGGCCACTAAATTGTCTTAATTAATTTGTATTTGGGACAGGTGGTTGTTTAAAGCAATGTGAAAGTAAAACAGAACACTCCTAAAGGAGCGTTCTGTTTTACTGGCGCCTTGCTTTAAGCAGTCACCTGCATTTAACACAAAATACTTGATGTAATTTAGTGGCCGTTATAGAGAGATTTTACTATAATAACATTAAACACACAGACGAGACCATGACCACAAGGGGTCAGAGGTCAGAGAAATGGTTAAAATAGCCAATTTATTAAAAAGAAGCCGCTTAAAGAGGGTCAATAGTAATGGTTTTAACCCATTCTCTCCGAGACTATTTTAGACCCAACCTTTATAAATAAATCTACCGTAAAGGAGCGTTTCCTAGAGAAAAAGGAACATTTTTAAAATTAGATAGTCTTGAAACCATTGTGATAAATAGAGCATTTGCTCCTATTGGGCAAAATCTCCATTTATCACACTGCTTTTAAAAGAGTTTTTATAGAGGGACCAAATGGCGTCATTAGGGGAGAATGTGTTAAATTGCGTTGCACAGCAGGGTAAACTGGTGACATAACGTTTAATTCTAGATCGGACACCAGGTCCAAACTATTGCAAATGTCATGGTGTTTACGTTATTACAGAGGGGGGTCATGTCGTTACTCATGAAAACTAAAGAGTTTTTAATGGCCGGTATATATTTCACTACTCCTACTGTTTGTAAACCAGTTCATAAATGGTGTCCAATTTCAACATTCATCAGGGGGTGATATTTATTACACTTAATGGCTTAATACTCGCTCGATTACCGTTCTATAATCTATCTAGGGTTGTTTGTGCAATAAATTAAGTTCATCAAGAGATTATTGATATCATATTTGCAAAACAAACAGTCAAAAATGTTGTTTATATTTACGATAAAATATTCCAAACATGTGTTTTGAATCAAGTGCATGTAAATGCGGTTTGTCGAAGAGCTTGGAGAATAAACTTTGAAATATGAACTATTAGATGCACCAGTTAGTGAGAAAAATGAATGAACAAACGAATGCGAGACTGAAATATGAAATTAAAGAATAAATAAAGAAATGAAATAAATGATAAAAAAAATACAATTAAGGAAGCAAGGAATGTTGTAGTGAAGAAAGGACCAACAAAAAGAATTAACGTAAGAATCGAAGAAACAAGAAAAAAACTCAGAAAGAAATCAAAGCAAAACGAATAAAAGAAAGAGGGACGAAAGGAAAGAAACCAAACGGAAGAAATAACACAAGATGAAAATAATAAATGAATAGATGAATTATGAATTAATTAATTCATTCATTAATAAATTAATTAATCAAATAATGATTGATTGATTGAATGAATGAACACATGAATGACTAAATGATTGAATGATTTGAATGCATAAACGAATAAACGAACGAACGAACGAACGAACGAATGAATGAATGAATGAATAAATGAATTAATGGATGAATGAATGAATGCATGAATGAATGAGTGAATAAACAGTTGAATGAATGAATGAATGAAATATTGAATGAATAAACGAACAAATGAACGAATGGTTCAACGAATGAATGATTGAATGAATGAATGAATGAATTAATTAATTAATTAATTAATGAATGATGGATGGGTGGATAAAGGAAATAAACAAGCAAAATAAATGAATAAAGAAATGAACTATTTTGAATAAATTGATTAATTCATGAATGAATGAATAATTCGGATGACTTATTCGGTCGTTCGGTCTGTCAACTTCTTTTAACACCAACTCTATACAGCCTGTCAAAACAAGACATTAACAGGATGTCTTACATCGGCTAAACCCTTACAACGCTGAATTTTCAAATGGACTATTCCAACATTCAAACAGGTCAAACTAATGGTGACTAAATTAGGAATTTGTCTGCAGAAAAGTGTAACATGACAATCAATGTAGACCCTCTAGGAGCCCTCTCATCTGGGTCTACATTGTTTGCTAAAGACATTAGTGACTCCTTTCTTGCATTGTAATGGTTGGGCCTTATACCACTGTGAAACTGGCTGTACCCGCTTAGAATTTGGATGAATGCAATTTTAACTACATGTACTTTAGATTTGACCAAGCTTTGGAGAATCTTTTGACAGAATATCAAACAGTTTGGATCCTGATGAGACACCGAGTTACTCGTTGTCTCATCTGGATCCAAGCTGTCTGCAAAGGCGAATCATGTCGTTTACGATGGAATCAGGGTTAATGCGATATCAGTTCACGGGTAAAGTTTCATTACAGGAATGTTGTAAACAGTTAATCATCCTACGTGTATGCCTCTTTATTCCCATGTTTTTCAACCTATTACTCCATCATTACGCCTTCAAACAGAGTAGAACCAGATCAGACGGCTGATGTAGGAGTCTGCTCTGTTCACTAATATAATTTGATATATCTGATGATTTAGTTTCTAAAAGTGCTGCAATGTTCCACCTTCTATATTTCATTATAACTATCTTGTCGGTACTGAAATTTTGAATAAAAAAAAGATTAGGGAAAGTGTTAAGGAAACCAGTCCATATAATATTTTGAAAACAACTCATGTTTCTTGCTGTGGGGATACAGTAAAAAATCCCGGTATAACATATAGACATCGAGTGGTTTAGCAACGAGTGTATACTCTGACCAGAGGGTTCTTGAAAGATTCCTTTAATCTTGGTCTAGATTCTTTGTCTACGCTTGTTACATGTAAGGGACACTGAAACCAATATGTTGATTACTGAAGATAGTTGTGAATGCGTGTTAACCATTACCTCCATAAATACGCATTTCTACGCCTCTATAAAAGTCACCTGTTGAAACCATTGTGATAAATAAATCATTTGCTCCTGTAGGAGAAAATGCACTATTTATCACAATGGTTTCAAACTACAAATTCTAAAATTTTCATTTTTTCTAGTTAATGCTCGTTTTGGGTAGATTTATTAAAAGTGGTTGGTTCTAAAAATAGCCTATGGAGGAATGGGTTAATTGAAATTTGGATCCGGACGGGACGCCGAGTGATTCGGTATCTCATTATGTTCTAGACTGTTTATCATTTAGTTTTATGTTTCAAGATATCGAAGGGAAATACAGTAAAACTCCTCTAATTCAAACTTTTAGTAGATATCTTCGGGCAAGTGATAGCTTACTTCAGGATGAAAAGCATGCAGTTTTGGAGTTTGTGCATATTTTTCACCCAGCATAAAATAGCAACCTGTATGAAATACCGTTATTAATACTTATTAAAATGTCCTGTTACGTGAGGCAGTACTCTACTGTGAGAAATTTACTCTTTCACTGCAAAATAGTGTTGCCTGCAAACTTTATTGTCTGCTACAGTGTTTTCTTATTTTTATATGTGTCTTCTTTTTTGTTTCAAAATCATAGCTTTGATCATGTTGGGATTCTGAAATACTTGGCGTTTCATCTGGATTCACATTGTAACATACGACATTGGCAGCGAAAGAGTTAACCCTTTCGGCGCCAAATTTCTAATTGTCGTCTGCAATCCATTTTTTGTTAAACCATTCGGTACATAAGGAAATGAGATAAATAAATGCAAATGTCAAAGGAGTAAAGCATACATATTATAAAAATAGAGATTGACACAAAAAGTGAAGTCCCTGATCAGACGCCGCCTTTTCAAGGACTGCACAATTTGTCGTGGAGCATTTATGCGACGTTTAAGCTGACGGCAACTATAGTATACCAACAGTTTATTAACAAGTGGGCAGTGAATTAATCACTGCGATTACAAATAATAGATGATGCAGTCATTTTTATCTAGTAAATACATGTACACTACAGAAGAGCTTGTATTAAGCGGCCATTCACATATTACATGTACATATTGAAGTCTTAAAATTGTTTATTGCTAAACCCTTTCCTTTATATAAACGCTTTATCATGCATTTTCAAACAAGGTGGACTCAGACGAGACAGCTCCTATAAGAACCGTATTATCAGGGTCTGTTCTGTTTGCTATTGACAATATATAGATGTGTAGTTTTTGTCAAAAGAAATATGTTAACATGATAAAATTTAAGCAAATAAATATTCATGAAGTCATTATTTCTTATATGAATATTGAACAGAGAAAAGGTTAACCCATTTGCTCCCACGATCTCATATATGGGACGTAGGCAAACAGTGTAGACTCTGATCAGACGCCACATAATGCGGCGTCTGATCAGTTTCTACACTGTTTGCTGATAGGAATTTCAATATAAAACAAAACGCAATTGAAAAATGGACTAATCCAATATATAACCATGGAAGAATCCATTGGGTTAATGCAGAACGACAGTAAACCAGAAATCCCAAAATAGAAGCTTTCTACATTATGGTACATTTGTATTAAGCTACCGCATATGGTTAAGATCAAGAATTATACAGTAGAACGATAATTTAAAAGGTTATTCTTAAAAATGTTTTAATTTACGCACCTCGTCTCTGGTACATGTACATCTGATACATGTACCTCTTGTAATGGTTGCTTAACCCTTCCCTCATACAAACGTGAATTCACGGACCTGCAAACAGAGTAAACCCAGATCTATAGGAGCCGTGACGTCTGATCAGGGTCTGCTCTGTTTGGTAATATATTTTGTTTCTTTAGTTTCTAAACAAATGGCTACAATGTTCCACTTTCCATATATATATAACTATTTTATCAATGAATATTCAGTAGGTACATATGTACACGTATTGAAATTTATAAAGGAAAGGGTTCTATTGTACTAGTTTAATGTGTAAGTTTGTTACCTGTTCAGAACAACGATTCTACACTTTCATTAGTTTAACCCTATCCCTGTTCTGTGTCTATTCCAAATTTAAATGCCTACTGAATAACAATGGACGAATAGAATGACATATGGAAATTGGAACAGTGTAGCCGTTTTATAAAGTGAACATAATATGTCTATCAAATTCCAGTAGCAACCCATCCTATAGAAGCCATCTGATCTCTGCGTCTACTCTGTTTGCAAATGCGTGAAAATGAGGAAAAGGGTTAACTTTTATCCCACTGTAAAGAAAATAGCTGCTCAAATATAGATATGCTGCATTTTCCCTTACGCCCGATTAAATCAACCTTTTGATAAACTATTGACAGTGTGCGAAACAACTTGAATCCTGATGAGACGCTGAATTACTCGGCGTCTCACCAGGATCCAAGCTGTTTGCAAATGCGGGTCTAGTCGCAAATACAGTAGAACCTCTCTATAACGACCACTAAATCACATCAAGTATTTTGTGTTAAAGGTAGGTGGGTGCTTAAAGCAAGGTGAAAATAAAACAGAACGTTCCTATATACCTCCTGCCCAAAATGCCAACTAACTAACGCAATTTAGTGGTCGTTATAGAGAGGTTTTACTGTATCTCGATTTAGGGTTAACCCTTTCGCTGTCAAGCCCTGTCATCTACAAAAAATGTTCTCTACTTAAAATGTACTTCTTGAAATTTCTGTATTTTATTGAAATACATGTACATGTACTAAACATAATCAAAGCATTAAAAGGTTTGCATGCTGTTGAAATGCCGAGTTAGCTCGGCATCTCATCTGGATCCTCATTGTTTGCAAAGGTGACCACATATTCGCAATTGACAGGGGAAGGTGTTAAATAGCGTTATATGAATTCGATCTGAAAACTCACAGGTGTTGGGTTCAGGCAAATTAAATTTTCAATTATCATATAAAACCATCATTAATATTCGATGACTTACATGTAAATGTAGTAAAACGTGGTGCAATATTGTGTTTTAATTCTTCCTGTTTAGTAAAGTGTTTTATGGTAGCAGAATAGCAGATGAATGTAGATGAAATATAATGCACATGCACTGGTATTCAGTGCTTTTAACCCGTTCATCTGAAGAATATTCATCGACAAAAATATTATGCTGATTTTTTTATAATGGCACAAGCCTTTTGGCAGACACTGACGAATCTGATATATTCATATTGAATTTCATAAGCAGACAGAGCCAAACTCTAATCAGACGGTGCCTACAGTAGCTGTCTGTTCTGGGTATGTTTACAAAGGTGCGAAAAGGCTGTGGTGAGTTAACCCGTTCCCTTATGTAAGCGCATTTTTACGCATCTGCAAACAAGGCAGACCCAGATCAGACGGTTCCCATAGGAGCCGTCTGATCAGGGTCTACTCTGTTCGCTTATTGTGCAATATAGATCGGATTCTACAGCTTCTTCCTGTGCCAAACTGTCATGTGTTCATATGACATTATAAAATTGATATTATTAATATTCATGACGTCATTATCTCCTACATGAATATTCATCAGGGAAAGGGTTAAAGTGAAGCTTGTTTAAACCATGTCTAACAGTTACGTAACTCATTTGTTTATATGCTGAAAAGAAGTATATCTCAAGAAAACCAGTCGAATAAATGCCGAAGAAGGCCACACTTTTCACGTGATTGATATCGAAGACCCTATGTATTCGGCAATGTATTCGTATTTATTCGGCTCGCGTTTTAGTTTCGTTAATTTTTCGACCAAGGCCGATAATATTTTGTCGTAGAACAAAAAAAATAGAGTTAGTTGAAAACGTTTTATTTTGGTATAACAGGGGAATTTTTCGATATAAGTTCAGATTGATAATCTTCATAACAATAATTGAACATAACAATACCAAGTTTTATGAAATTACCGAAAAATATGCTTTCATTGTAGGAACTTCTTCTTTAAAGGATTAGCAATTTTCCGTCTTCCACGGAGGAATGGATTAGCCGTGTATATCTAAGGTAAAGATTAATTAATACTTAAGGAAAAGGTAAGCCATCATTTACATCTATTAAAGGCAGATGTCGGAGTTTGATGCTTCACACTGAGTCAATAATTTATATTCACGGAACGCACAATCATGCTAAATATTACTACTACCATTTCAAATTTAAAAATATGACATGTACGTCCTTATATTTATATACATGTCACTATTTGACTATTTCATTTTTGTTTAGGCCAAACTATCAAGGATGGAAACTAGCGTATGACCTATTTGGTAAACTGCTAGATTCCCCCGCGATAGGACAGACTGTAAAAAGTAGAATTGCCCAGGAAAAATCAGATTTGATTGGAAGGCAGTCATCGAGTTAAGTACTGCAAGTGTACTTCAAAAAATCAGGAAAATTAACACTTGAATGTATAGTCCAGACGCTAGTTACCCACCCATGTCCGCTTTTGTATTCTATTGGTGAGATAAATAGTCATATACTTACATGTATATATTAATGAAGTCTTACATTCATAACATATTTTATGTTGTTATAGTAATCCTAGTAAATATATACGTTCTATGAATGGAAATTAGTAATTGTGCAACACCAGGTTCCAATGTCTGACTTTAACCATTTCGGCGCCAAATTTATAAATGTCGTCTGCAATCCAATTTTATTAAATCATTTGGTACAATAAGGAAATGAGATAAATAAATGCAAATTTCAAAGGATTAAAGCATATATATAGAAATAGAGGTTGAGACAAAAAGTGAAGGCCCTGATCAGACGCCGCCTTGAAAAGGGGGCTTCTCATCTGGGACTGTACTATTTGCCGAGATGAATTTATGCGACAACGGCGGTGAAAGGGTTAAACTTTTACGACGGGTGTCTTGCGGTCATACAGGCACACTGCGTCTTCCGTGGGCGTATGGGCAGCATAGTTTGGCACTCGAAAAAATGATCCTTTTCGGAAGTATGAGCATTGTAAAAGCTCGTACGAACTACGTATAAAATCCAAGTGAGCTCTTTACGAATAATCAACAAACGCTTCATACCCTTACAGGACATGTAGAACATACGAATGTACGGACGATGTAGGGAGTTTTAACCATTACCCCGTTCTGCATTTATTGCAAATTTTAATACTTACTGGATATTCATGGACGAACTAATTATGTGGAAGGTGGAATATTGTAATCATTTTAGAAAATAAGGCAACATATCTTTCAAATTCCGTTATCAAACGGAGCAGGCCCTGATCAGACGGCTCTTATTGGATCCGTCTGATCTGGATCAACTCTGTTTGCAATTGCGTGAAAGCACATTTATATGAAGGGAATCCCGATGTGGTATCTCCTAAAGTTGGCTCAGATGTAAAGTTGACTCCTTCCGATTCAATCAAGTTTTTGAGAAACTATAGTCCGAGTGTGAAACATACTGATGTCTCGCCGAGGTACTCATCTAGTTCCATGCTTATAAAGCCATTTAGTTGAATTTGAGTTTGTTCTCAAGCTTTTGATTGGTCAGATTTGTGTTCTCAAGCTTTTGATTAGTCAGATTGAGGCAAAGGCTCAAATCTGA
The DNA here is from genome assembly GCA_963576725.1 of Azorinus chamasolen. Classification (NCBI taxonomy): domain Eukaryota; kingdom Metazoa; phylum Mollusca; class Bivalvia; order Cardiida; family Solecurtidae; genus Azorinus; species Azorinus chamasolen. The sequence continues at coordinate 30,497,777 of OY755253.1, read as the reverse complement.
CCAATCAAAAACTTGAGAACGAACTCAGACTCAACTAAAAGTTTTAGAAGCATGGACCCTGGATACATGATGTTTGCAAATGAGATCATTCTCAGGTATCTGATTGGTCAAGAAAAACGTCCCCTAACCTCGGGGCCAGGTCGAGAATAGCGCAATAATGGTTAGGTTAGCGTGAAAGTAGGACGGAATAAGGTAGCATTACCAACGTGGGTAAAAATACAATGGAAGAACAGAGGTTAAGACACGATGTGTAAGTAAGAATATTTCAAACATAAATTCTTTATTTCTCAACAAAGCCCTATGTTGTGACCATTCCTTAGAATCGTCTCTAAGATTGGACATAATATATGGTTTTGTGGAGAATGGATGGCGAGTTTAATATTTGAGTACATGTACGCACTTTTATTTGTATATCTGTAATAATATTTGGTATGTGTCTGGTAGATATTTGTCAGAAGCCGTAAATACCATTCCTAAATGCTTGTGATATATGTAGAGACAAACCATCATCGGCATTTCACCACCATAACCTGTTGCTGTGACAACTCTTAAGAATAATATCGAAGGGCAACACAGTGCATGGTGGAAAAATGATAATGGAGGTATTTTCAAAACACCAGTTAACTTATCCATATTTCTGCCTTAAACAGATTTTTGTCCTCTGCCAAATGTCAGTTATGCTTTAAAGTACGATCCTTTTTTTCCAGAACAACTCCATTATTTCTCAATAAACACCATGTTGTCACCGCCTTTTAGAATCATCTCTTCTAAACCATTCTACAGAGTGATCATTATAGTGTTTTATGAATTTATATAGCAGAACCTGTCTTAAGCGGTCATTTTTCAATTGAACATAATGACCTTAACCCTTTCCTCTATAAATACGCCCTTCTGTAAAAGTCACTTTATGAAACCATTGTGATAAATAGAGTATTTGCTCCTATAGGAGTATGTGGGGTATACATGCATTCATGAGACCCCTTGGTTTTTATTTTATTTCGGGGACAGTTGCTGCATATGGTGATTGCAGTGGGTGCTTGTGGTGATGCTTGTGGTGGTACGTGTGGTGGTGGATGGGTTAGGGAAAAATCTTGGTGGTCTCCAGTTACCGACTCTGCAGACACTTCTGTAACCTGATGGGAAATGACTTGTGTTCCTGGAGATCTGCCATTGGATTGCATAATGGACGCTCTGTGCTGGTATACAAAAAAATATCTGTTTGTGTAACAATCAACCCTTTAGGAGCTATATTAATGTCACTTTCTTTGATTGTTATACTTTCAAATTCATTGTATAATATGCTGATAAGAAATTTGTCTGCAAATGATATCAGGGTCATCTTATTATTACTTTTATTATCAGGAGATGTAGAATTAAATCCAGGACCCACTGTATCAGCTGAAAACAGTCTGTCTATTTTACATTGTAATATTAGAAGTATTAGAAATAAAATTGATTTCATCTTAGACAATTTTTTGGAAAATGAAGTATTATGTTTTACTGAAACTCACCTTGATAATACAGTTAACAATGATAGTCTTTTACTTTCTGATAAATTTGATATACCTTATCGAAGGGACAGAACTAATCATGGAGGTGGAATATTAGTCTATATGTCACAAAATGTAATACATAAAAGAATAGAAGAGCTTGAAGTTTTTTGGAATGAATCTATTTGGGTAAGTGTCAGGACTAGTTATGAAGATATTTTAATTGGTGTGTTTTACAGTCCGAAAACTGCAGATAAACACTTTTTTGATAAACTGAATTCTAATATTGAAGCTGCATACAATATATCTAAAAATATAGTAATTATTGGTGATCTTAATGAGGATTTATTAAATCAGTCTTTTCATAACTTGAAGGAATTTCTTCTTGTAAATTCAATGGTAAATCTTGTAAATGAGCCGACAAGACTGGATGCTTTATTAGATCCAATAATTATACCCATAGACATGAATTTTTGTGATTGCGATGTTATAGCAATTCCAGCAAATATTAGTGACCATAAAGCAACATGCATAAAAATTCCATTTAGTTATGAAATAAATCCTACCTATGAAAGAAAAGTCTGGCTTTATAATAGAGCAGATTATGAGACACTAAATGAAAAAATTAAAAATAATGACTGGCAATTTTTATATGAAGGAGATTTAAATAGAGTTTGTGCTGAATTTACTGAGGTCTACATTTCTTTTGTAAAAGAATGCATACCTCAGTTATCAGTCCTAATACGACCTGATGATAAGCCATGGTTTGATTCCGGATTAAGAAAGTTTTGTAGAATTAGAGATCGTTTAAAGAAAAAGGCAATGAGAAGCAATAATGCCAATAATTGGAAAAAAATACAAATCAATCAGAAATAAAGTTAATAACATGAAAAAAAAGGCTAAGGAGAATTTTTACATTAATTTAGAAACAACACTTGAGGATATGCATCATAATGATAAAAGAAGTTTCTGGAAAATTGTAAGACACTTTATTAAGGGACAGTCTTCAATTGCAATACCACCACTATACAAAAATGAGAATAATCAGACTGAATTTTGTGTTACAAATCAAGAAAAAGCAAATTTTTTAAATGATTTCTTTGTATCTATATCAGCTGTTGATGATACTGGTGCATGCCTGCCAACATTAGACCCTAATACTAATAGGCGATTGTCGCACATTAAAATTACTGAAAAAGATGTTCAAGATGTAATCGGTATATTAAATGTAAATAAAGCATGTGGACATGATCAAATAAGTCACAGAATGTTAAAGGGCACGGCACTGACAGTCTCTAAACCTTTATGTATTCTTTTTAATCGGTCACTAAATGAAGGTATATATCCTGATATTTGGAAGCTGGCAAATGTAACGCCTTTATTTAAAAAGGGAGATAAGTCTGAGGTATCAAACTACAGACCTGTTTCTCTGTTAAGTTGCTGTGGGAAACTTTTTGAACGTATTGTTTTTAAACATATGTATAACTTCTTTCTTGAAAACAAACTACTATACAAATATCAGTCTGGCTTTCTACCTAATCACTCTACAAGCTTTCAGCTGATAGATATATATCATCACATTTGTCAGACAATTGACAACAGACAGCATTCTTGTATGGTGTTTTGTGATATTTCGAAAGCATTTGATAGAGTGTGGCATAAGGGTCTGTTGTTTAAACTATCTATTAATGGTATAAGTGGAAACTTAATAAATTGGCTTACGAGTTATCTTGAAAATAGACTACAGAGGGTTGTATTAAATTCATCGGAATCAAAACTGCAAGAAATAAATGCCGGTGTTCCCCAAGGGTCTGTTCTCGGACCTCTCCTTTTTCTTATATATGTTAATGATATTGCAGACAATCTGCTTAGCTTAACTCGCCTTTATGCAGATGATAGTTCGCTGTATTGTGCTGCTTCAAATATTCAGGATATTGAAGGTATTGTAAATCATGACTTAGTAATGTTATCGCAGTGGGCTAAAACTTGGCTAGTGACATTTAACCCGATTAAGACTGAAGTTTTACTTTTCAATCTTAAACAACAGAATAGCTTGTCAAAACTGTATTTTAATGATGTTGAACTAGATTTTGTTGATTATCATAAGCACCTTGGAGTAACTTTAAGTAGTGATACCCAGTGGAAAACACATATAGATTGTATGCTATTGTCAGTATCAAAAGTCATTGGTATTATGAGAAAACTTAAATTCAGTTTGGGTAGAAAAGCTTTAAATCAAATTTATATTTCGTATGTGCGTCCTTTACTTGAATATTCATCAATTGTCTGGGGAGGATGTTCAAAACAAGAGTCAGTATCTATTGAACGATTACAGCACGAGGCCGCCAGAATAGTCACTGGACTTACTAGATCAGTTTCACTAGAAAATTTATATAATGAATGTAGGTGGGAAAGTCTTCAGTACAGAAGAAACTTGCAAAAATATTATTTTATGTTTAAAGTGAATAATGATATGGTTCCTTCATATATTACTGATCTCTTACCACCTATGGTTCATGAACGAACAGATTATTTGTTAAGAAATCCAAATAATTTTACTGTGCCTTTTTGCAGAACAGAAGTAATGAAAAAATCGTGTATTCCATCATCAATTGAACTTTGGAATGGTTTAGATAAAAATATTAAATCAGTTGATTGTTTTTCTTCTTTTAAACAAAGGTTTAATACCAATAAAGATAACAAGGTTCCCTCACATTTTTTACATGGAAAAAGGCAACCTGCAATTTTTCATGCTAGACTTCGAAACAAATGCAGTAATCTTAACAGTGATCTATGTAATAACTATCTGAAAGAAACTCCATATTGCATATGTAGTAACGATGAATTAGTGGAGGATGCTGAACATTATTTTTTTAATTGTTCATTATATAACCAACAAAGAGTGAAGTTATTCAACAAAACAAGATCTTTGCATCCACTTAATGTAGAAAAATTACTTTTTGGTAGCAAAAACTACAGCTTGGAAGAAAATGTCCAAATTATTGATGCAGTTCACATGTACATTTGTGAAACAAAGCGTTTTGATAATACATCTAAAGCATGATTCTAAGTGTATATGTATCAGTACAGAGCAGGTCAATTCTATTGAAGGAAAATCTCTACCCATTTGAATTACCCACCTACTGTTGGCATCTACCGCAAGCATTCACTGTATTTCATTGATGTTGTATACTTGTTTAATTTTTTTTTTTAATTTTTTGTTTGTTTATTTGTTTGTTGGGTTTTTTTTTACCTGGGAGGGGGGGGGGGGGTAGGTTATTTTAAGGGTTTTGTCTTATATGTGCATCATGGTGGGGGAGGGTGACCTAATGATGATGAAATTACTCTGTAGACCCAGGTTGGATACATTTTAAAATTGGAGTCAACAATATTGAAAAAGATTTAACATGCCTCTTTGGTCAGTACTACTAATCTGCAGTAAATCTGGGTCTACAGTGTACGGTATGAGTTATTGTAATAAGTGATGTTATCTTGCATTGGGGCAATCTTTCTCTTACTTCGGTCCACATATCTGAAATTTGCAAGATCTTATGAATGTGCACTTAGACGGACTCGATTATTAAATAAACTTGACTACATTTATATACATGTACTAGTATATGCAAAATGGTGAGTCGGTTTGAGTGCAGAATTCACACTTGCAACATGAGAAGTATATTCACCTTAGCCCTTTACCTGATAGATAGGACGTATCATATCTTTAAGGCAGAGTAGACCCTGATCAGACAGCTCCTCTAGGAGTCCTGAACATGGTCTATTATATTGACTTAATTACAGAATAATTTATTTATTTCTGCATGTCCTGCCATGCTAAATAATAATTAGTCCATGTACCATTATAAACTGTAAGCTAATGGAAGTTCAATAAAGTCATTTTTATTTAAGATGGTGATATATTGGGTAGAGGGCTGAGAATAGTTGATGCATTCTTTGTTTCACGTGTTTTGTTTCATGTGACACACTTACTGTAGAAAGCTGTAAAGGGGAGGGCCGTAACTAATGTTGGTCGAACTTGTGGCCCGACCCTTTTTCATGAAATGACAAATGAAATAAAATATGTTTATACTATACTTATCACAGTGGTTTCAAACTACAAAAAAAAATGTTTTTCCTTTTCTCTAGTTAATGCTCCTTTTCGTTTGATTCATTCAAAGTGGATGGATCTGAATATAGCCTATGGAGGAAAGGGTTAGACAACAGGGGATTGGTTAATGCAGGGCACAGACAATGTAGAAAGCTACTATACATGTAGCAGCTTTCTGCATTATTTTTGACATGCATTAAGCTTCCACCTGCCTTACAGACAGTTAATTAGACGGTCGCTTCAGACAGTTTCTGCTGTATATAAAATATATGAAAATAGTTGTTCTTTAACCCGTTACATCATAGGCTATTTTTAGACCCAGCCCCTTTGAATAGTTCTACCGAAAAGGTGCATTAACTAGAGAAAAGGAAAATTTTAGAATTTTGTAGTTTGAAACCATTGTGATAAATAGAGCATTTGCACATATATGATAATTGTTTCAGAACGTGACTTCTACCGAAAAGGAGCATTATAAAGAGAAAATAATTTTATTGATAATTTTGTAGTTTGAAACCGTTGTGATAAATAGAGCATTTGCTCCTATAGGAGCAAATGCTCTATTTATCACAATGGTTTCACAAAGTGACTCCTACAGACTCGTCAAAAGTCGTCAATATGAGGGAATGGGTTAAAAGGTTGTTTTACACATATTTATTTATTTAAAGAGTATAATCAATCATGTCTTCATATCCTTTTTTCACGACAGTTATTGGTTCAATATCCAATAATGTCGATAATATTTATTTCATAGACATTTAATATGAGATACTATCTGTTTACATCATTCCGGTATCAATTTCACGCACGACTTGTTACCGTCTCAATTGATAATTTATCTTTCATGGTTAAAATTCATGCCAAATGACTCATTCGACAGGTTAGACATTAAAACTAATGATGTCATTTAATAAAAGTGCCAAACGTCCATTGCTACTGTTATCAACATACTGCGTGCAAGCATGGGTCTCATGAACCTAACAACCTCTAAACCGGGAATTCTAGATAATAACAATTTAGATACATTTAGGCAGGTGGCTACTTAAGGCAGGGTGAAAGTCGTACCGAAAGCTCCCAGAAAAGCTTTTTTCATGACTGCCACCATGCATTAACCCTTTCCCTGTTCTATGTTTATTACAAATTTCAATACTTACTGAATATTCATGGAAAAATAGTTACAATGAAATATGGAAGGTAGGCGATTTTAGCCATTTTAGGAAGACAAGAAACAAATCTGTCAAATTCCGTTAGCAAACAGAACAGAGCCTGATCAGACGGCTCCTCTAGGAGCCGTCTGATCTGGGTCTACTCTGTTTGCAGATGCGTGAAAACATATTTATATGAGGGAAAGGGTTAAGCTCCCACCTTTCCTCAGGACCGATATTTATACCCGTTTAGAGAGGTTATACTGATATATGAAATCTGCTTGTTATTTGTTTTGTATGCTGGATTATTTTGTTGTTTTTTGTGTTTTGTTTCTTTTAAACTCCGCCCATAATTATTATCTCAAATAGTATTTTGGTATGTATATATTGGCAATTACTTCTACATGTACGAAAGGCATGATAAACAAGTGCCTTGAATATCACGTGAGTGCAAAGCACATACTCTGTTCAGAGAGTTCCTATAGGGTTTACACTGTTTGCCAAAATGCGAAGAGAAACGAATCTATGAAGTCAAATGATAACCGCAACAATGCTGTTAACACATATGCTCCCACGATCCCATATATGGGACGTAGGCAAAAAGTGTAGACTCTGATCAGACGCCGCATAATGCGGCGTCTGATCAGAGGCTACACTGTTTGCTGATATGAATTTCACTATAAAACAAAACGAAATTGAAAATGTAGGCCAGGCACCCCTTAGATAAAAATGGACAAATCCAATGTATAAACATGGAATAATCCACTGGGAGCAAATGGGTTAAACAAAATAATGCCTACTAAGATTTGGATCTGGTGTAATTTTGACTACTTCAAGTTGGATGAAACCTTTGAGATCAAGCTATTAGCCCATTGTCAAACAGCTTGTTGCTAGTTGACAGATGGCAAATAGTGCGATAAGGGTTAATTATTAACCCATTTGCTCCCAGTGCATTATTCCATGTTTATATATTGGATTAGTCCATTTTTTATCTAAGGTGTGCCTGGCCTATATTTTCAATTTCGTTTTGTTTTATATTAAAATTCCTATCAGCAAACAGTGTTGACTGATCAGACGCCGCATTATGCGGCATCTGATCAGAGTCTACACTGTTTGCCTACGTCCCATATATGGGATCATGGGAGCAAATGGGTTAAATAAAGATGTGTTTAATCCTTTAACCCACGAATATTCATGTACAAAATGATGACATCATGAATATTAATTAGATTATTTTCTAAAATGGCATATAAACACATGAATGTTTTACCAAAGCAGAAATTGTAGAATCAGATCTATATTATTCCATTAGAAAGCAGAGCAATCCCTGATCAGACGGCTCCTATAGGAGCCGTCTGGTCAGGGTCCACTGTATTTGCAAAGGCGAGAAAAGGTGTATTTATGGCGGAAAGGGTTAAAGGCAGATACATGTATATGCCCAACTAAGAACGAAATTACAGTTTAACCTCTCCATAACGGTCACTTAATTGTGTTGCATAGTTGGTATTAAGAACAAGTGACTGCTTAAAGCAAGGAGAAAGTAAAACAGAATGCTCCTATAGAAGCGTTCTGTTTTACGTTCACCTTGCTTCAAGCAGCCACCTGCCTTTAACACAAATTACTTGATGTAATTTAGTGGCCGTTATAGAGGGGTTTTATTGTAATTCAGAAAAAAGCTACTATGGAAATTTTCTAAGGGAGTTTCAAACTTTATTTAACTGACACACATCTTTACATCACAGTCGTACAAGTTGAACGCCCCAGTAAAGTCGCTTTCGAGAGGTAACACTGTACTTTATTGTTAGATATTGCGCAATACTTACAGAGAGATGTGTAATTTGATAAGTTTAATGTGCGCGCTCATGTAGCCAGACGTTATAAGAAATGTGTTTGTTTAACAAGTACGCTGCCAATGCCGGATCTGTGATTACCTATGCAAACAGTTTGGATCCAGATGAGACGCCGAGTCACTCGGCGTCTCATCAGGATCCAAACTGTTTGTTACTGTTACTATGTTTTTGAAACAAAAATGAAGAAAATAAAAAAAAAAGATTTTTTGTAGCAGACGACAAAGTTAGCAGTCGACAGAATTTGGCAGCGAAAGGGTTAAGCTACTATGAGTACCATTAGTCATTACCAAAATGATGTAATATCATCTTTTTTTTACTCTGTAAATGTTTCTTATGGTTCTGCGCATTAACCCCTACAATACTAAATTTTCAAATGGACTATTCCAAATTTCAAATAGGTCAAGCTTACGGGGGATATTTAGGGATTTTTTTCTGAATAAAAATGTATCATGGCAAACAGTGCAGACCTTGATCAGAGCGATCTCTCATCTGGACCTACACTGTTTGCAAAGGAAAATAGTGAATCGTTTCCCACAGTGTATGGGTTAAACCTTCTCTCCTACTCGAATTTGTAAATAGCTACATGTAGCATTCAGACGAGACCTCGAATAACATCACGAGTTCAACCGGTTGACACTTGGCAACTATATCAAGTATTTCAAGTAAAAAGGTGCAGCCAATCAGAATATGAGCCAAAGTTGTTCTGTTTTCTCCACGATAAATAATTTACCTTGTGCTGCTATTTCATTGCGCGCTCAAAGGAATTGTTCTTGTTTATGCTGTACCCTTTCCCCTTCTACGCCTCTGTAAAAGTTACTTTATGAAACAATTGTGATAAATATATCATTTGATCCTATAGGAGCAAATGCTCTATTTATCACAATGGTTTCAAAACTACACAATTCTAAACTTTTCCTTTTCTCTAGTAAATGTTCCTTTTCGGTAGATTGATTCAATGAGGTTGTGTCTAAAAATAGCCTATGGACGAAATGGTTAAATGACATCAGTGTTTCTTCAAACATTTTCATCAGTTTTAGATATTTTAACCCTTTCAGCGCCTAATATCTAATTTCGTCTGAAATTCAAATTTGTTAAATCATTTAGTAAAATAAGGAAATGAGATAAATAAATGCAATTTTCAAAGGAATAAAGCACATATATAGAAATAGAGAAAGAGACAAATAGTGAAGTCCCTGATCAGACGCCGCCTTGAAAAGGCGGCGTCTGATCTGGGACTGCACTATTTGTCGTGGTGCATTTATGCGACTGCGGCGGTGAAAGGGTTACACTGTAAGATAGTATTATATTGAATCTTTCAATTACAGTAGAAACCCTCTGGAACTAATTAGTTCACTAATGTTGTACACAAAGTCATATCACATTATTAAAATAATACTTACTGTCCTGTTATATATTATATATATTTAGCTAAATATTAATCGTTTACTCCATAAATTCGCCTTTCTACACATTTGCAAACAGAGTAGACCCAGATCAGACGGTTCATGTAGCAGCCGTCTGGTCAGGGCCTGTACTGTTTCCTTATGAAAAAAATATAGATATGATTCTACAGTTTCTGTCATGGCCAAAATGCCTGTGTCATGTGCTTTTGTAAACTTAATCTATTAAATATTCACGAAGTCATAAATATTCATAGAATAAAGTGTTAATGATTTTTGAATACTACAAAATTCTTAAATAGTGTGGACTTGAATAAGAAACGCAAATTTTCGCTGATTTATATGCAACTCAACGGATCATTCGAAAATGAAAAAAAAAAGAAAAAAAAGAAAGAAAAAAAGAAACAAAAAAGACACAAACAATCCAAAACCGCGAAAGGTGAATGTCTACTGTGCAAATACGTCACATGCACGTGCATGCAGTATATCCGGTATACATGTACCTAATCGATTTCAACGACAGGTTCCACTCACTTGTATACAATAGAACCTCTCTTAATCGACCGTCAAAAATGGCCAAATTATGGGTCTGTAAAGTAGGTAGTAGCTGAATGCAGGTCAGACATAATGCAGAAAACTCCTATAGGAGCTTTCTGCATTATGTCTGACCTGCATTAAGCAACCACCTGAATTTTAAGAACCGTTTAAAATGATTAGCCGCTTTAAAAGGTTATACTGTATATTATTCCGATTTTTACTATAAATTTTACTGACGTGAAGTACGTAAGTGACAAAGCTATATAAGCTTTTCTTTTGTCGTTAATTAGTTGACAAGGTAGTATGAAGTATGCGAGCAATTTGTTTTAATTACCTGCCAAAACTGATGCTGGAGATATGATTCAAATGTGATATTTCTTTTCTCACATAATATTTCACAACTACAGTTGGACTTCGATATCTTGAACATCAAGGGACCATATAAATTACTTCGAGATAACAAAGGTTCGAATCTTCCGATTTCTAATCTGAACAATTTATTACATGTAAGTTCAAAACATAATGCAGGTCTAACACGTGATGCTGAAAGCTCCTGTGGGAGCTTTCAGCATTACTTTCGATCTGCATTAAGCTGTCGCATGTGTTTCTAGATATGCACAGTGATACACTCTATAACAATTCTGCATTGTAATTTTTTTAAGGACCAAACTTTTACTTCGAGTTATCCTAAAGCTTGAGTTATCCGAGTTCGATATATCGAAGTTATATTTCGTAATAAACCATCTCAGAAGACTCCCGAAGGAACCCTCTGATACGGGTTTACGCTGGTTGCTATACCAATCAGTGCCAAGTAGTTCTCTCCAGCATATATTTCGTTTGCAAGAACCTCTCATCCAAATTTCAATTTTAACGAAAATATCGTACATAACATGGAACATTCCCTGGTCAATATTCATATCAGAGATAATGACATCATGCTTATTTATTATCTGGATTATATACTGTAAACTTGTCATGGACTGTTTTGCTTTGGCAAACAACGATGGAATCAGATATATGTCTTGTCTGAAGGAAACAGATCAAACCCTGATCAGACAGCTCCTATAGGAGCCGTCTGATCTGGGTATACTCTGTTTTCAGATGCGTGAAAATGCGTTCATATGGCGGAAAGGGTTACAGTGTCCAGAATTCATATCTAGGGTACACAAGAGTCTCGTTAAGCGAGCATATTTATACTTTATTAATATATGAGTTTTTTAACATCTGGGCAAAAGCAATGTAGAGATCCGCTATAGGATGTTTCTGCATAACATGTGTCCCGCTGCAAACTGCCACCTGTTTTAAAGCATCAGAATTAGGCTTCTTTCGAGTAGTATACAGAACTTTTGCTTCAAGTTACTATTCGTTCCGTGTTTTAACCTTTAACCTGTTATGGATGGTTGAGTGATTACATTTGCAAATAGTTTGGATCAAGATCATACGCCGAGTAAATTGGTGTATCATGATGATTCAATCTGTTTAACACCTCGATAGCATTTTCGTAGATATACTGATTGTAGCTTGAATTGTAGTGGGTGACAAAATGTGTTAACATAATTTGTTCAGCAGACTTAAGACTAATTTTGTCTCACTCGAAATTAAACGAAACAGAAGAAAATAATGAAGGATGCGGTTAAACATGGTGTGTTTAGACACTGCAGTCGAAGCTGACAACTATTTTCGCCGTGGTTTTGGTGAAATATGAAACCAGAAGGTGAATACTGATACTGGTGAATATATTATTTCCCTGATATCTATAATATCTTTTTAAACGATGACAATCCACGTCCTTTTCATGGCAACGGAAAGGCCTGTCTGATGACAGATGGTTTTGTGTGTAATTTGTCCAAAGCAATGACTATTAAGAACTGCAATAAAATGTTAATGGGTCTAGACTGTAGACATTCAAATCTTTCTTAATTCAAATTATCGCAAAAGGCATACCATGCTGGCAAATGCCACGGTATTAACCCTTTCCCTGTTCTACGTTTATTCCAATTTCAATACCTAATGAATATTCATGGACAAAATTGTTACAAATAAAATATGGAAGGTGGAGCATTTTAGCCATTTTGGAAAGTAAAGAAACAGTTATATCCAATTCCATTAGCAAACAGAGCAGACCCTGATCAGACGGCTCCTTTAGGAGCCGTCTGATCTTGGTGTACTCTGTTTGCAGATGCGTGAAAACACGTTTATATGAGTGAAAGGGTTAATATATGGAAAGGGAATATACGGTACTCTATCTTTGTGCATAAATAGATTGTACAGAATATTCCCTTAAGCCTGATGAATATCTGTGGAAAATAAATGAACGCTGATAAAAGATTGATAAGTACAATTGATATTGTCTCTTTAACCATTTCCCTATTCTATGTACATGTATATTACAAATTTCAATACCTACTGCATATTCACGGACACAATAGTGATAATGAAATATGGAAGGTGGAGCATTATAGACATTTTAAAAAGTAATGAAACATATCTCTCAAATTCCATTAGCAAACAGAGCAGACCCTGGTCAGACGGCTGCTCTAGGAGCCGTCTGATCTGGGTCTACTCTGTTTGCAAATGCGTGAAAACACGTTTATATGATTGGTTAAAAGGGTTAAAGTATAATAAGTGAATATTTGATGTGCGTTACTCTATCATTGTGTATAAATAGTTTGTACAGAATATTGCCTTAAACCTGGTGAATATCCCACATGTAAAATGAATGCTCACTGACATAAGATTAACCCATTCCCTCATATTGACGACTTTTGACGACTCTGTAAAAGTTACTTTGTGAAACCATTGTGATAAATAGAGCATTTGCTCCTATAGGAGCAAATGCTCTATTTATCACAATGATTTCAAGCTACAAAATTCTAAAAGTGTCCTTTTCCCTAGTCCATGTTCCTTTTCGGTAGATTTATTCAAAGAGGTTGTATCTAAAAAATATCCTATGAGGTAAAGGGTTAATAAGTAAAATTGAAAATGTCGCTTTAACCCTTTCGCGATTCTATTTTTATTGCATGTACCATTTTCAATAGCTACTGAATTTTCATGGACCAAAATAGTTATAACGAAATATGGAAAGTGGAACTTTTCAGTAGTTATTTTAGAAATTAAAGAAACAAAATATTTCAAATTCCGTTAGCAAACAGAGCAGATCCTGGTCAGACGGCTCCTATATAGGAGCCGTCTGATCTGGGTCTACCATGTTTACAAATGCTTGGAATACTTGTATGTTGACCGAGACAGAAACTATTGAATAAGATCCATATTATTCAAAGAAACAAATAGAGCAGACAGCCGTTGAAGGAGCCGTCTGACCTGGGTAAAATGCAAATCAGGGAAGGACATAAGACCTAGTGTCTATCTAATCTTTTCTCATAAAGACAATTGTGACACCTTTGTAAATTCAGTACACTAAGATCAGACACCCCCCCCCCCTTCTCAGGTGAGATGTTTCTAACCAATGTCTGCTCTGTTGCTCTCATAAAGAGTATTTTGATACCTTTGTATATAGAGTACACCCATACATCCAGATCAGACATCTCCCTCCGGTGACATGTTTCTAATCCCTGTCTTCTCTGTTTGCTTATGGAATGATATAAATTTGAGTTTGACTTTTCCGCCACAACAAATAATGTCCATGGGTCCATGGTAATGTGTAAAACTCTAGTCCATGAATATCCATGCAGTAATAAATTCTGTAACACTTTCCATGTTCTTTAATTATTCCAAGTCTCAATAAATACTCAATATACATAGACAAATAGATATAATGAAATATGGACGATGCTGCAGTATAGTTATTTAGGAACTAAAGAAACAGATCCATAAACTTCCAATAGCAAACAGAGAAGACCCTGATCAGATGGCTCCTACAGGGGCCATATGAGCTGGGTCTTCTCTGTTTGCAAATGCGTAAAAAGGTTTTTATAGGGAAATGGTTAATTAATTTTCATCGGGGGAAATTGTTAAAGGGAACTAATTATTATAAAACATGCCCCAAAATGTGCTCTGTAAAATTCACTCTGATCCAAGTACCCCAATGTACTTAATCAGTCTTATGCCAAACGCGTCTTGACTCGAATTGGCTAACTCGGCGTCGCATCAGGATCCAAACTTTTGACACTCGACCAGTACGTTTTCCCAACAATTTAGTCATGATTGCAATGAAATTTCCAGCTGCTTTCATCGTTGATAACACGGGCAGGTTAAAGGGGCATCACACGTTAGAATATTCTTGTAACTGTTTTGCTATTATCGGAATAGTTGGTTCCCTTGTCTTCTATATCGGTACTAAGTAAGTACGAGATGCGTGTATGTACATGTATATATGTGACTGTATGCGAGCGTCAGTTGGAGTTTTAACTCTTTCACTGCCAAGTTTAATCGCTTGCAAACTTTGTCGTCTGCTACAATATTTATTTTGTATTTTCTTCATTTTTTTTGTTTTTATATAAAACAGCCAGAGCAACAAATAGGACTGACCCTGATGAGACGATGAGTTACATGTACTCGTCGTTTCATCTGGATCCAAACTGTTTGCATTGACAATGAAGGAGTTAATGTTCCGCCAACAGTTTGTTTAGATTTATTGACCCCGTTTACAGGGTTAAATTTGTATCAAGATTCGGTGTTACTCGGTATAGATCATGCTCATTTTGTATTAACCCTTCGCTTGCTGAATTTTAAAATACATGTCTCCTTCTTTACCCACGCCCTGTTGTATAATTACATTATCTTCACTGTGTACAAGTATTTCGCTGTGCAACCACTGTTGTGGAGTACACTAGTTGCACAATCAACTTGTAAATAGTGCAGACCCTGATGAGACAGCTCCTGCAGGAACTGTCTCATCTGGGTCTTCACTATTTACAGATACGTATATTGACGCGAATAGCAAGCGAAGGGTTAAAATAGTTTATGTAAAATGGCATTAAAATATTTACACATGCATTCAGTTATTCATTGATCTTGTATCATTACTTGAATATATATAATTTGGCTTTCTTTAGTTTTATGTTTTGTGTAGTTATTTGACCATTTATTTTCCCAATCAAATTCTAATTTTAGAATTAATTACGCAACTATTAATGCCGCTATCGCGGTCTTTATTGGGTGATTCCTTCAGAAGCCCTCATATCTGGATTGAAATTGTATGTATATCTCCTATTACATGTAACCCATCCCCTCATATTGACGGCTTTTGACGACTCTGTAAAAGTCACTTTGTGAAACCATTGTGATAAATAGAGCATTTGCTCCTATAGGAGCAAATGCTCCATTCATCACAATGGTTTCAAACTACATGTACACAATTCTAACAGTTTCTTTTTCTTTAGTCAATGCTCTTTTACGCTAGATTTATTTCAAAGAGGTTGTATCTAAAATAGCCTATGAGGTAATGAATTGATGGACACGGGATAGCTATTTCCCATCTGAGACTCTCAATTGTTTTGATATCGATCACTAGATTTGTTATAGATAATCACGAATATCCAGCAAACTCGTACACTCATGTTTACATTGTAACAGAGGATATGGGTTCAAATAATGAAATTCCGCACATAAATACAGATTACCTTGTTTTATTGCATTTTTGTCCAAGTACTGGAACACACAAATATACAACAGAGTCATTTCTTAAGCGAACACTGAATGAATGGAAATTGGTGTCTTTAATATGTGTTTGCTTCATGCAGTAAGCTTTTTGCATAACTTTCGGGAGCGGGAGCTTTCTGCATAACTTTCGCCATGCATGTAGTTGTGATCTGCTCTTTAACCCATTTGCTCCCACGATCCCATATATGGGACGTAGGCAAACAGTGTAGACTCTGATCAGACGCCGCATAATACGGCGTCTGATCAGTGTCTACACTTTTTGCTGATAGGAAGTACAATATAAAACAAAACAAAAATGAAAACTAAGACCAGACATCCCTTAGATAACAAATAGACCAACCCAATATATAAGCATGGAAGAATCGACTGGGAGCAAATGGGTTAATAAGACTGAGCATATAGTTCCCTTTTGGTGATCGCTTAAGAGATTCCACTGTATCTGGAAAAAACATATTACCCGTTTATTTTGCAATACATTATTCAGATTTACTGATTAAAATTCTCCCTGTGCCAGAAGCTATGTACTCTCTGATAAAGAAATCGAAAATGTGCAGAGAGTCTTCAGTTTTATCTGACTTTGTCTGATGGTAAAGTCATTATTGGACGTGGTTGTTGTTCTTTTTTTTCTCTCTTTTTTCTTCTTTTAACACATACAGTAAAACCACTCTGAACCGAAACTTTAGTAAGAAAGAATTTAGAACTATAAACCCATTCTCTGTTGTATGTTTATTCTAAGTATCAATACCTACTAAATATTCGTTTACAAAATAGAATGAAATATGGAAGGTAAACCATTTTAGAAACTAAAGAAACAAGAGTGTTTAAATTCCATTAGCAAAGAGAGCAGACCTTGATCAGACGACTCTGTAGAAAAGAGGCCGAATGGTATAGGTCTACTCTGTTTGCAAATGCATGGATGCGTTTATATGAGGGAAAGGGTTTAAACAGCTGGCTACCAGGCCGGTAGTGGTACTACAGTAAAACCTCTCCATAACGACCACTAAATTGTGTTAATTAGTTGGTATTTAGGGCAGGTGACTGCTTAAAGCAAGGTGAAAGTAAAACAGGACGCTCCTATAGGAGCGTTCTGTTTGACTTTCACTTTGCTTTAAGCACCTGCCTTTAACACAAAATACTTGATGAAATTTAGTGGCCGTTATAGAGAGGTTTTACTGTACTTTAAATGTTCGATTCAGATTTGTTTTACTATACAGCCTTTTATTGCGTACTCAAAATCACAAACATGCTCTTTTTTATCGTTACTTAAAGGCATATGCATGTCTAATAGTTAAGATCCTATTAATCATTTACGCCATATATAAGCATTTCATAAACATAGTAGATCCAGATCAGACAGTTCCCGTAGGAGTCGTCTGATCAGGGTATGCTTTGTTTGTTTTAGAATAACATAATTATCTCTCGTGGTAAAACAATCATTAACTCATTATGCCATTATAAAACTTCATCTAATCAATATCTATATACATGTAATCATTATTTCTGACATGAATATTCATGGATAACCCTATCCTCCATAAATACACCTTTTAATGCCTCTGTAATGTAAAAGTCACGTAATGAAACCATTGTGATAAATAGAGCATTTGCTCCTACATGTATAGGAGCAAATGCTTTATTTATCACAATGGTTTCAAATTACAGCAATCTAAATGTTTCCTTTTCTCTAGTAAATGCTCCTTTTGGGTAGATTCGTTCAAAGAAGTAGGGACTAAAATAGCATATGGAGGAAAGGTTTAAACTTGAACCCTTTCCCTCATATAAACGCTTTTTCACGCACTGGTAAACAGAATAGACCCAGATCAGATGGCTCCTGTAGAAGCCGTCTGATATGGGTCTACTCTAGCTGTTTGCAAATGCGTGAAAATGCGTTTATATGAAGGAAATGATTAAGACAGGTGTCAACCTATTCCAAGTTGAAAGACTTACACACACCTTTCAGCATTACTTTAAACCCGGGTTACATCTTATTCTGCAGATCGCGACATTTGCAAAAAGAGTTGGTCCAGATGGGGCGTCTGTTCACTCGGTGCCTCGTCTTTGGACCCTAGCTGTTTGCAAATGCGGATCAGGTCGCGAATAATGGGTCAACATTCCTTTCGAAATGCATTTAAACTAATAAAGGCTTAACCGATTACATCATAGGCTAGTTTTAGATACAACCTCTTTGAATAAATCTACCGAAAAGGAGCTCAAACCAGAGAAAGGGAAAAGTTTAGAGTTTTGTAGTTCTGAAACCATTGCGATAAATAGAGCATTTGCCCCTTAGGAGCAAATGCTCTTATTTATCACAATGGTTTCAAAAATGACCTTTACAGAAAGGCGTATTTATGGAGGAAAGGTGTAAACTAATTAACCCTTTCCCCTGTTCAATATTCATGTAAGCATAAATGACATCACGAATATTCATTAGCTGGATATTTATTATGTAAACTTTTCAAAGGAATTGTTTACTTGGGCATAAACTGTAGAATCATATATATATCATATCAATGGCAAACAGAGCAGACCCTGATCAGACGGCTCCACATGAACCGTCTGATCTGGGTCTACTCTGTTTATAAATGCGTGAAAAGATGTTTGCATGAGAGAAAGGGTTCATTCGTTTTCATTAGATATTCCCCTGGGAATATCTAGTATACATTATCTAAACAATGTCAAAACACTTCAAAATTCCATGCAGATAAAACTATTTTAAACATTCAAATAACATATCTCAGTTGAAACCTAACACTTTGCAGCATATTATAGAAAGCAGGTGGTTCCCATCACAGATAAATTTCCTGTAGATTGCTATTAAATTGGCATCGTCCCTTGCAGACACAACTTAGATATTCTCTCACAAGTCGAAAATAAATTTCGTTAAGAATACCACCAATTGAATACTTTTTTTGTTTCCAGACTCGCAGTTTTTAATCAAACATTCCGTCTCCCTGTGATTAAAGTGCTTGCTGGCATATCATATGCCTAAGCAATTCGTGCAATTTACTTTTATGTAAAAAGCACACACTCATCACGCTATATGACTGTATTCTCATTTATCACATTTGTGCAGACTAGATAAATCAAATCTCGTGTAAGAGATTAAGAGACTCAACCATTGGTGTGTTTGTGTAGCGCTTTCTGTTTTTCGCCATCAGTTACATATCCGTCACCTGCAGAATAAATGAAAATGTAGAAATATTGATAAAATTAAAATCAGAGCATCAGATAAAGATGCGTACACAAATACTTAAATCGTAATTTCTCCACCAAACCGTAGTATGTGACCTGGCTTTACCGTCGTCTCTTTGAAACAATTATAAAGAGTGGTCAAAACAAAGTATTTGATGGAAAGATAAACAATTTATTCTTGAAAATGTTTTAATTTACGCATCATATCTGAACCTCTGTAAAATGCATCGGAACCCCTCTAAAGTGACAACCTGGCGATATTTATATAATAGGTAAATACATCATGCATATTAATTAGCCGAAACTGGTTGATGGCATATCATGAATTAGGAAATTTTGACCATGGCAAAATTTTTTTTAATGAGATCTATATAATATTCCATAATACAACAATTGTGTACCCATTTTTGTCTGCGACTGTGATAGTATTTATAAATGTAACTGCGTTTGATGCCAATTTTAATATTCTATTTAATAATATGACTTACAATTTAATCAATGTGGTATAGCATTCACTTGTGATAGTATTCATATTATACCTTAAAGCCTCTCTATGTCATGCCACCTGTTATAAGGACCATAATGGAAATGATGCGTGCTCTTTATTGTGTTATCCTTGGTATAGAATGCATGCCGTGGTTTTTCACTATGCATCATTTTACGAATTATTATTAATAACGATGTGATACATGTTTGTGAACCATATTATGTTTTCTGTTTGCCGAAATAAATCTATCTATTTATCTAACAAGCATAGTAGATCCTAATCTGGGTCTATTTTTTGGCAAATAATCTGTGGATGAAAGGGTTCGACACAAGTGGATGCTTAATGCAAGACGGAAGTACAGTTGCACTTCGCTCGAATTCAATGGACCGTACAAATTACTTCGAGCTAACAGAGGTTCGAATCATCCGAGGTCTAATCTGTCCATTTGTTCATGCTCACATCTTAATGCAAATCTAAAGTAATGCTGAAAGCTCCAGTAGGAGATTTCAGCCTTGCCTTCGACCTGCATTAACCTGTCGCATGTGTGTCTTGATATGGGTAGTGATAAATTTTAGAACAATTCCGTATTTTTGCAAACTTTGGAGCGAACAAACTTTTATTTCAAGTAGTGCCGAACTTTGCGTTATTCTTGCTCGAGATATCAACCGTAATACAGAAAGCTCTTGTCTCATGAGGATAAAATTCGTTTAACCCTTTCATCCATAGATATGCCTTTTTATGCCTCTGTAAAAATCACCTGTTGATACCATTGTGATAAATAAAGCATTTGCTCATATATGAGCAAATCCTCTATTTATCACAATGGTTTCAAACTACATATTTCTAAAAACAATTCTCTAGTTAATGCTCCTTTTTGTTAGATTCATTCAAAGGGGTTGGGTCTAAAAATAGCCTAGGAGGGAAGGGTAAAAACCCGGCCAATAGTTTTATAAAGAGCTTGATTGAATCAGAAGTCAAAATTGCACCAGATCAAAACGTTAACCAATTACCTCATAGGCTATTTTTAGATCCAATCTCTTTGAATAAATCTACCGAAAAGGAGCATTGACTAGAGAACATGATTTTTTTTATAATTTTGTAGTTTGAAACCATTGTGATAAATAGAGCATTTGCTCCTATAGGAGAAACAATGGTTTCGCAAAGTGACTTTTACAGAGTCATCAAACGTCGTCAATATGAGGGAATATGTTATGCAGACATTACTTTTCTCTGCTTATGTAGAGTTCAGGTAAGGCGCATACTACAGACATTTATTCTAACGCATAAACTGACGTTATCGCGAAAGCATAAATAATTCAATTTCGAACGGTGTCTTTAACCGCGAAAAAAGAAATATTACGCACTACAATGCTTCGCTTTCAAATGAACCCTTCCAGATTTGAAATGCATCTCTTACATGCGGATTCTGGTTAGGTACTTTTCTCATAAGCTGTAATATATGGCAAACCGTGCTAACCGTGGTCCGATAGTTTCATTAGGAACCCTTTGATTTTGTTCTACACTATTTGTAAATGTTATTTATAAGTCCGTTCTCGCATTATAAAGGTCAACCCTTACAATGCGCGACACAAGCCACTAATATCCTTTACAAACAGTGTAGATCCAGATGAGAGAGCTCTTATAGGAGCCCTCTCTACAGGATCTGCCCTGTTTGACATGTTACACCTTTATTTAGAAATATCCTTAAATATTCACTGTGAGTTTGACCTGTTTGAAATTTGAAATAGTCCATTTGAAAATGAGTTAATATAGCCTCTAATCTTGCTGACTTAACACAATATATGTTCAAATGCGCATTTGGGGGCAATTTCCGTTAGAACTTTCGAGAGACTACTGACCGAGTGCAAGGTAACTGAACCCCCCTTATACAGTAGCACCTGTTTTAAGCGGTCATCAAACAATTATGGATATGTAAGGCAGGTGGTAGCTTAATGCGGGTCAAAAGAAATTTACTTGTGCCCTGCATTAAGCAACCATTTGGTTTGAAACACGCTTTTGTTCAATAAATAAATTGTCGGCTAACCCTTTCCATTATGTAAGAGCATTTTGACACATCTGCAAACAGAGTAGACCTAGATCAGACGGCTCCTATAGGAGCCGTCTGATCAGGGTCTGCTCTGTTTGCTTATGGTGTAATATAGATATGATTATACAGCTTCTGCCTGTACCATAATGTCATGTGTTCATATGCCAGTGTAAAAGATAATCTTATTAATATTCATGACGTCATTATTTCCTACATGAATATTCATCAGGGAAAGGATTAAGACAGGTTGTACTGTATATCTAACTCTGCACACATGCTAGGTCTAACCTGTTTGCAAATATCAGCCAGAGCACGCTAAGTATGACAAAGGTTAAATGTTTAATGCTCCCAAGAAAAGAATACAATTGCGAAGCATAAAGACAGGTGACTTTATAAAAAACGACACCTTTATCTTGACACGTCTGGAGTGTAGGCTGATTAACCGATAACCACAGCACTGTGTTATATAGTTTACTTGATATTAATGTCCTTACTAAATAGAATAAGACGTTTTCCTCGATGAGATCAAAACATATTAATGTATCTATCAGAACAACCGACAAATAATCAAGAGAGGATTCAAAAGCGTGATCACAACAAAGGGTTTGGTGGAGAAATGAAGAATATATTCTTTAAATGATTTGAATTTACGCATCTGCTTCTGGAACTCTGATTAATCTTTGCACAAAGGTAAAAGCTTTTTTTCAAGACTGGTGTGTTGGCCAAATCTAGTCTTGGGGTTTTGAAACTATTCATTTTTTCTGTTGCCAGTTACGTAGCGAATCCAGATCCAGATTAGCCGTCATGTATACATATCGGTGCCTCATCAGGACCCCAACTGTGTGTTACTGTACTTTGGCATTTAGAGAAAACAGAACGGACAGTCCATGCTCATTGTTGTGAGGCTTTACCCTTTCACCGCCGCAGTCGCATAAATGCACCACGACAAATAGTACAGTCCCAGATCAGACGCCGCCTTTTCAAGGCGGTGTCTGACTACACCTTTTGTCAAAATCTCTATTTCTATACATGTGCTTTATTCTTTTGAAATTTGCATTTATTTATCTCATTTCCTTATTTTACTGAATGATTTAATAAACTTGGATAGCAGAAGACAATTAGAAATTTGGCGCCGAAAGGGTTAATTGTAATTTATCATGTCATACGCAAACAGAGCAGACCCTAATCAGACGGCTCCTAAAGGTTAAATACTGATTCCACGTTGAATATATTATTTAATATTCAATGAGTTAATAGGATAGAAAGTTGTGCTACAATTTATTCCTCTCAGACAACATTTATCACACTGTTTTGTCAGAAACAAGATATACCCCGTGGAATGTGTGGGAAAGAGCACACCAGGCCTACCATGAATTAAAGTAGTCTTAGAGACATTCAAAATGTGTAGATCATGATCAGCTGACTGATTTAAGTTTATACTGTTTAACCCTTTCCCTGTTCTGTATTTAGGCCAATTTTCAGTACCTTCTCTATATTCATTAACAAAATAGTTATAAAGAAATATGGAAGGTGGAACATTGTAGCAATTTTAGAAAGTAAAGAAACAGATCTATCACATTCTATTAGCAAACAGAGTAGGCCCTGATCAGACGGCTCTTCTAGGAGCCGTCTGATCTGGGTCTACTCTGTTTGCAAATGCGTGAAAACGCGTTTATATGAGGGAAAGGGTTAAAACACAAACACCAATAGCGACAGTATGTACATGTATTATAACTATGCAGCATACATGCAACAAACAGTATCACTATTTATCAGATGCTGTGTAAATGATAATGCGTTATTTTCTGGGTATACTGTACACTGTTAGAATGCAGTTAACCCTTTACCTCCTGAATATTCATGGAATAAATAATGACACCTTAAATATTCATTAGCTGATTTTTGATGGCATATTTAAATGGGGTTTTGTGTTATTAGTAAAGACTGTTCAGGTAAATCTAATGTAATTCCACACATGAAAGCAAACAGAACTGGGCCCGAGGTTCTAAAACTTAAAACAAACTCTGTGCTCAAAACTCAGATTTTTTCTCAGCTGAAAACACTTCAGAAAACATTTTACATATAGGCAGTTTTTGCATACATAATATTTACTATAACAATATGTCCAAATGAGGTTACTAGAATCAGTTAAAGCGTGTTATGTAAAAAGTATAGCCTGTAGTAGAAACTGAGTTTTGAGCACAGAGTTCTTTTTAAGTTTTATAATCTCGGGGCCAAGACTCTGATCAAAGGGCTCATATTGAAGTAATCTAGAGATCTGGGTCTATTATGTGAGTAAAGGAGTCAAAATGCAGAGCTCCAGATAATAGGCGTGAATTGAAACATTTTCTATAATAACTTCTTTATTTGTCCACCTAACCCTATACTCGGAGAGATGATTCTAAAGAATGGTCATCGTATAGAGTTTAGTGGATAAAGTACGATTTTAGTATTTGGGTACGCACCGTTATCTGTAGCTCTGAAAAATTCATTGATATGATGGCAAGGGTCGATGCTTGTTTTGTCTTGTCCCTACTATTCGTTACTTATAATACAGTAGAACAGTCTCTAAGCCGACATTCAAATCAAAGGGATTTTAATGCAAGGGAAAAAGTAATGCATAAAGCTACTATAGCTTTTACCCGCCTTACAAAGCCATAGACCTCTGTTTCATCACCTTTTAACCTTGTCCTTCATATAAACGCCTTTTTACGCATTTGCAAACAGAGTAGCCCAGGTCAGACGGCTCCTGTTGGAGCCGTCTGATCAGGTTCTGCTCTGTTTTCTGATGAAATTTGATAGATCGGATTCTTTATACTCTAAAATGGCTACAATGGACCACCTTCCATATTTCGTTATAACTATTTTGTTCATGAATATTCGGTAGGTATTGGCATTTGAAATTAACATAGAAAAGGGGAAATGGGTTAAAAAGGTTCTACAGTATTCACAGTATAACCCTTTACCCAATAGCCTGTTTCTAGTTTTGAAGACATATGACCACTTAAAGCAGGTTGAAAGTAAAGCAGAATGCGCCTTAAGGCGCATTCTGCTTTACTTTCAGCCTGCTTTAAGCTACCACCTACTAGGATATAGAAAATATTTATTATGCAATATGTTCATGACTGTATGAATTTGAACTATTTTCTTTAGCGGAGGAATAAATCAAACACGCTAAAAGCCGGTTCTATCAGGTAAAGGGATAAAGTAAAACGTCTACAAAGCGACAACTTAAACGCAGTCAAATTCTGGATCATTAACTCTTTCGGTGCCAATGTCGCCTGTTGGCAGCATTGAAAACAGTGCAGTCCCAGGTCAGATGCCGCCTTTTCAAAGCGGCATCTGACCTGGGACTTCACTGTTTTCTGTATTATTTTAGCCCAACCATACAGGGTTTTTTTCTTTTTAAAAAACAACAACAAATGTTTTACTAATATACCTTTATTATTAATTTAGAATTATATTTAACATGAAACTATTATTGCAGACGAAACTTTTAAATTTGGCGTCAAAAGAGTTAATAGTGATGGAACCTTACTGCAAAACAAAGGTTTATACGAAACTACCAAATACGTTTTTTCTGTATCACATGAATGTTTGTCTTGCATGAAGCAACCACGATGCCTTTAACTCTTTCGCTGCCAAATTGTTTCTTCTGAAAACTTTTTCGTCTGCTACGAATTATTTATAATATGAATATTAATTAGGTAAAGCGTTAAGCAGACAAACATACATGTATATTTACATTTCGATTCAGTTTTATTGACATTTATAAGCGACATTTACACAAATTGACGTCAGCGAGATCTTTCGCTGCGAACTTTTGTCGTCAGCAAACTTTGTCGTCTGATACAATTTTCTCTCCCCTCCTTCATTTTTGTTTTAAAAAAACAGTTTGGATCCTGATTAGACACTGAGCTACTCGCAGTCTCATCTGGATCCAAACTGTTTGCATATGTAATCACAGGTGCGACATTGACAGTAAGAGTTAAAGCATGTAACTGAAGTGATAACTTCACATATGTTCTGATCCATTTCGTTGTAACTGCATTTTGCACGAAAACATCTTATCAGTGAAAATCATTCATAAAATTTTTATATGACATTTGAACTACAAGTTGCAAATATTATGTTATCAAACTAAGAAATGCTAAAAGTTATTTTGTAATACAGACATGCTTTTTATACGCCTGCAGGCATGTACGTTAAAGTACAGACTTGAAATAAACAGCGTTCAGTTCTAAAAATGTTTAAGATTATCAACAGCCATGAACATGCGATATATTTAACCCTTTCCCTCATATAAACGTGTTTTCACGTGTTTGCAAACAGAGTAGACCCAGATCAGACGGCTCCTATAGGAGCCGTCTGATCAGGGTCTACTCTGTTTGCTAATGGAATTAGATAGATAATTTTTTATACTTCGTAAAATGGCTACAATGCTCAACCTTCCATATTTTATTATAACTTTTTTGTCCATGAATATTCAGTAGGTACTGAAATTTGTAATAAACATAAAACAGGGAAAGGGTTAATCTTTAGCACGCTACGGACAGATATGCGCATTTGCTAACAGTTTATATCCAGATTAGGTGTCTCACAAGTCTCCAAACTTTTTTTATATGCAGATTATGGTTTTGAAGAGAGATGCAAGACTAACCAAAAATTTGAAACGTAAATTAAACAGCATTTTACCAATTTTTACCGTTATCGATGTTATCTCGTTCTGCTATTTAAGTCTTTCGCTGCCAATGCCGGATCTGTGATTACCTATGCAAACAGTTTGGATCCAGATGAGACGCCGAGTAACTCGGCGTCTCATCAGGATCCAAACTGTTTGTTACTGTTACATGTAATATGTTTTTGAAACAAAAATGAAGACAATAAAAAAAGGAAATTTTATAGCAGACGACAAAGTTAGCAGACGACATAATTTGGCAGCGAAAGGGTTATGCTAAATTAGACACCGTCGTCTAGCGATGGAATCTTGCTTTGCAGGGTGAATGTTAAATAAACATCATGAACCTAAAATATATTCCCAAGCCATGAAATACTATATGCGCATTTGTACTTGTATACTTGGTACATATTTGTTTTCCTGACACATTCGATTTAAAGGGCAAGTCAACCCTGTCTGGGTATACTCGGTTTTCAAAAACGTGTATTTATGCAGAAGGCCGTACATTCTGTTGTATTAACCCTTTCCCTGTTCTGTATTTTAGGTCAAATTTCAATACCTACTGAATATTCATTAACAAAATATTTACAAAGAAACAGGGACCATGGAACATTGTAGACATTTTAGAAAGCAAAGAAACATATCTATCAAATTATATTAGCAAACAGAGTAGACGCTGATCAGACGGATCCTCTTGGATCCGTCTGATCTGGGTCTTCTCTGTTTGCAAATGCGTGAAAACACGTGTATATGAGGGAAAGGGTTAAATAAAATGTCCTTACACGAATAGCCTGTCCTAGAAACAGTTGGAACTGTACTTTAATGGTCACATGTAATAATTTATTTTGATTGTATATGCCGGTCGTGCCCTGGGTGACATTCAAACAGTATCACTATAGAAGCTGTGTAGACAACAATGAGTATAGCTTGGACATATACCGTTCGTATGCCTTTAAGACTGGCTTCGATATGGCGAGGCTCACACATTTTCAAAGTTATACTTATATTTATTT
Organism: Azorinus chamasolen; assembly: GCA_963576725.1. Lineage (NCBI taxonomy): Eukaryota > Metazoa > Mollusca > Bivalvia > Cardiida > Solecurtidae > Azorinus > Azorinus chamasolen. The sequence goes on along the minus strand of OY755253.1, from coordinate 30,470,214 downwards.
AAAATTTTAATTGCAAATAATTATTATGCCGATTTGTGATTTTTTAGACATCTCATGGTGCAAACCGTTCTTGTTATCTGTTCTGGGTTTACCCTATTTACATGTACATATGCATAAATCGAGGGCTTGGTGGAAAACTATTCTAACTCCTTCACTTTAGTGAAGGAGTTAGAATAGTTTTGCACCAAGTCCTCGAAATAACTTTAAACAATTTCGGATTCGGACAGGCATCTGAATTTTGTGTTACACACTTATTTAATACAGTGTATTCATAAAATGGTTAAGCATACGAAAACACGTTACTGTTATCTTTTAAAGTTTGTGGAACATTAATAATTATCTGCATACCAATGTTTTACTGTTTAATATTTAAGTTGTTTGGTCAATTGTGAGTTTCCTGCCAATTTTTCGTGAGCTTGGATATATCCGATACAAACATTAAACAGTCAAACATTGATATGACTATTATTATAAAATCTTATATTTTACAATCGGGCAAGTTTACAAATTCATACTCGGATATTTGTCTTTAAAATTAAACCATTAAACCTTTTACCTCCAATGTCGCCTAAATAAACCACGACAAATAGTGAAGTCTCAGTTTCCTTATTTTACCGAATGATTTAACAAACTTGGATTGCAGATGACAATTAGAAATTTGGCACCGAAAGGGTTAAAACTAAAAACAAATACCTAGAAAAGTTTTCATTTGATACATGTACATGTAATACAAACATATAATAAATACACCTTAATCATTTAGGAACAAGATAACTAATTAAAATGGAGAAATGGGAGTACAGAAATGAGCTCGCAAAGATTTAATCATAAACTCCATAAATACGCCTTTCTACGCCTTTGCAATTAGAGAAGACACACATTAGTCGGCTCCTTTAGGAACCGCCTGACCAGTGTCTGCTCGCAATATACATGTAGATATGATTCTACAGCTTTTGCCAAGGCCAAACATTCCTGTGCCCATGTGCTATTATAACAAATGAATCTAATTAATATTCATAACGTCATCAGAGCTCCGGATAAGATGCGTAACTTAAAATATCTTTAAGTATAACTTCTTTATTTCTCCACCAAACCCTATGTTGTAATCACTCTTTAGAATCTACTCTTCGAGACGATTCTAAAGAGCGGTCACAATATAGGGTTTGGTGGAGCAGATGGGGGGGGTTAATAGATCAAATGGAAAGCACATACCGTTGTAATCAAAAATCTCTGCTGCCCACATTTTTAATACCGCCTTGGACTTCTCGCTGCACATTAGATTGACGAATTTCTTGACGAAATGGACTGAAATAGTGAAATAAAGTGATTGAAGTGAGGAATAATGTGACTGGAATAGAAGAATAAAGTGACTGGAATTGAGGAATAAAGTGACTGGAATGAGGAATAAAATGACTGGAATAGAGAAATAAAGTGAATGGAATTGAGGAATAAAGTGACTGGAATAGAGAAATAGAGTGACTAGAATAGAGTAATAAAGTGCCTTGAATAGAGAAATAATGTGAGTGGAATAGAGGAATAAACTGACTGGAATAGAGAAATAACGTGACTGGAATTGAGGAATAAAGTGACTGGAATAGAGAAATAAAGTGATTGGAATTGAGGAATAAAGTGACCGGAATAGAGAAATAATGTGACTGGAATGAGGAATAAAGAGACAAGAATAGAGGAATAGGGTGACTAGAATAGAGTAATAAAGCGCCTTGAATAGAGGAATAAAGTGACTGGAATAGAGTAATAAAGTGACTGGAATGAGGAATAAAGAGACAAGAATAGAGGAAGAGTGACTAGGATAGAGTAATAAAGCGCCTTGAATAGAGGAATAATGTGACTGGAATAGAGGAATAATGTGACTGGAAAAGAGGAATAAAGAGACTAGAATAGAGTAATAAAGCGCCTTCAATAGAGGAATACAGTGAATGGAATAGAGGAATAAAATGACTGAAACAGAGTCATAAAAATTACTGGAATAAGGGAATAAAACATTGGAATTTGATTTTGAAAAACAAAATAATAAATTACATTCATGAATCACCTAAGTATGCTGAAACACAAGAAGTTATATTATAGTATTTAAGATGTTATAATTATAGACATATTAATTTAATATACGACTCTTTCATGTTTTTGTTTCAGCCATAAATTCAAGAACAATAATGACTTGCGGGAATATGTCGAAAATTAATTAGTTCGCACCAGGATTTCCCACCCCATGACGGAGGCAAAAATTAAAGTCAAATAACGAAACCAAAATATTTCTAAAGTTTTGTATGTATAATCAAATTGTCAAAGTCGTAATTGTAAAGTTGTAGCAAACATTCTTACAATAAACACATAAGTAAAACCCCACTAATGCGACCACCTAAAAGAGGTATTTATAATTATGGGTGCTAGATGCAGGTGGTACATGTAGCTTAATGCAGGGCAAAAGTAATGCAGAAAGCTCCTAGCGGAGCTTTCTGCATTACTTTTGTCCTGCATTAAGCATCCACCTGCTTGTAAAGACACTCGTGTTTATTCATTAAGTGGTCGCATTAGAGGGGTTCTACTATATTTTCAATAACTTTATATTCACACATTATTATGACGAATATAAAATTGAATTTATATCGATAAATGGCAAATGATAAAAAACAAAATATACCGTTTTCTTCGATACTTACATTTTTTTTCCTACGACAAAATATTATCAGTATTTGTCGAACAGTTAAGTCCGCGATATCAAACAAGTGAAAGTTTTGTCTACTTCGGTGTCTATTTGATTGGTTTTGTTGGGATATTCCTTTTTTCAGCATATGAACAGATTTACGTAATTTAAGGCATATTTAAAACACGTTGCGAGTAGAGGCTATCATATCAAGTAATTTTGCATCAACTCCGATGTATGTTTTAACCCTTTCCTCCATGAAAGAATGACGCCATGAGTATTAATTAGACTGGTTGTTGTAATAGCACATTGGCACGGACATTTTTGGCCATAAATAAAAGTGTAGAACCATGTCTATATCATATCATAACCAAACAGAGCATACCCTGATTAGATGACTCCTATAGGAGCCGTCTAATCTGGGTCTACTATGATTGAAAAGGCGTAGAAAGGCGAACTTATGGAATCAATAGTTACTCTGATTGCAAAGGCGTAGAAAGGCGTATTTATGGAGTAAATAGTTATGGTTATCGAAACAGTATAAAGTAGAACCGGCCTTAAGCTACTATTAAAAAGAGGTCTAATTATGGGTCTACTAAACATATGGTAGCTCAATGCAGGTCACAATTAATGCAGGAAGCTTCGTTAGGAGCTTTCTGCATTACTTTTGCCATGCATTAAGCAACCACCCGTATTTTGAGACTCCATCATTTAGTAAATGAATGGTAGCTTAAGTAATATCAGCTCATCCATTAGCCAAAAAAACAAATATTGGATTCGTATATAATACTAATAACCATTTATCTAAATCATATTTCAATATCCGTGATGTCATATTTTCTTATATGAATATTCATGAGATTATTGAATAATCAAACTAACATATATTTACATTTCTATTCAGTTTTATTGACATAAGCGACATTTACTCAAAATGACGTCAACGTAAACTCTTTCGCTGCCAAATTTTGTCGTCTGCAAACTTTGTCGTCTGCTACAATTTTCATTTTTTGTTACATTTTTCTTCATTTTTGTGTGAAAAAACCCCAGTCACAGTAACAAACAGTTCGGATCCTGATGAGACACCGAGTTACTCGGTGTCTCATCAGGATCCAAACGGTTTGCATAATTAATCACATGTACGACATTGGCAGTGAAAGAGTTATTATGAATAATTAATACGGTGTTGTAGTAGAGTGATACCTGTTTACAGAGACTATCAAAAATAGCTCTGAGTTTAACCCTTTCCTTTATATAAACGTGTTTTCACGCATTATCAAACAGAGTAGAGCCATATCAGACGGCTCCTATAGGAGCCGTCTCATCAGGCTCTCCTCTGGTTTCTAATGGAATTTGACAGTACTGTTTTATTTACTTTCTAAAATGGCTAAACTGTTCCACCTTCCATATTTCATTAAAACTATTTTGCCATTAGTATATATTCAGTAGGTATTGGAATTTGGAATAAACATAGAACATGTAAAGGGTTTAGACATTTGGTAACTTTATCCAGGTACAGAGATCAAGCAAAATAATGTTGGGTATTCAAGGCATACGTATGCAGGACGAAAGTAGTGTAGACATCTCCCAGAAAAACTCTGAGTTTAAAATGCATTTGGTAGCTTAATGCAAGACGCAAGTTATGCAGATATATACTACGTTGATCAGTTTCTTGTTAAGCCGAATGGTCGAAAAAATATATTGCAGACAGGCTGAATGACTTTTATAGGTCGCGTGTTACCGTTGAACTAGATCATACAAAAAGCCCATGGACGAATAAAGACGTCATATTTATTGATTAGATTATTGTAGTAATTGGTTAAATTATACGCTGTGTACATGTACTCACCATTTACACCTCGCAATTTATGAATCAATATATCTTCGAACGACTTTTTCAGATGTTTGCACAGGTTATGTGTAGCGAAATGGTCAACAGTAGGCCGACTGAAATATACAAAAAGTTTTAATTAGTGTAACAAAAATGGTAACACTGGTCAGATGTAGAGCAATGAATAAAGAGCTCCATGTGTTGAGTTTGTTACATCTGTGTCTTTCTGGTACATGTGTGCCCATATTTTAACCCTTTCCCTCATATTGACGACCTCTTACGACTCTGTAAAAGTCACTTTGTGAAACCATTGTGATAAATAGAGCATTTGCTCCTGTAGGAGCAAATGCTCTATTTATCACAATGGTTTCAAACTACAAAAAATTAAAATTTCCCTTTTCTCTAGTTTATGCTCCTTTTCGGTAGATTTATTTAAAGAGGCTGGGTCTAAAATATCCTATGAGATAATGCGTTAATGTGTGTTTAGACTGTTATATTTGTGTCCATGCGTCATGTATGTTACATATGCGTCCAATCTGTTGCATATATGTCCCGTGTGTTACACTTGTGTCCTTCCTGTTACATAGTTTTCCAATCTGTTACCTTTGTGTCATTTATGTTACACATGTCTCCAGTTTGTTACATAACTTATATGTCCATTTATTTACCGGTGTGTCCTTTCTGTTATATTTTTGTAATCACCAACAAGATAGCCAAAATAATTTTCAACAAAATAACCAAATAATTACAAAAACGATAGCTGCATAATTAACAATACTATAGCCATATAATTACTACCACATTAGCCAAATAATTACCAATATCATAACCAACAAAATATTACCAACACGATAGCTACATAATTGCAAATACGATAGCCAAATAATTACCAAAAAGATAACCATATAATTACAAAAACGATAGCTTCATAATATCCAATACAATACCCAAATAATTACCAACGCGATAGCTACATAATTACAAACATGATAGCTACATAATTACGAACAAGCTAACCAAATGATTTCCAACACGATAGCTACATAATTACCAACCCGATAGCTACTTACCAACAAAATAGCTATATATATATAATTATCAATACCATAGCTACATAATTACCAACACGGTATGTACATAATTACCAACACGATAGCTACATACTGACCAACACGATAGCTATATAATTGCCAAAGCGATAGCTACATAATAACCAACCAAAAAATAGCCAAATAAAAAAAAAAATACATAATATCTACGATAGCTACATAAATACCAACTAGCTAACCAGATAATTACCAACACGATAGCTACATAATTACCAACACGATAGCTACATAATGACCAACACGATATATACATAATTACCAACACGATAGCTACATAATTTACCAACACGATAGCTACATAATTTACCAACACGATAGCTACATAATTACCAACAAGCTAACCACATAATTACCAACACGATATCTACATAATTACCAACACGGTAGCTACATAATTACCAGCACGATATCTACAAAATTACCAATACGATATCTACACAATTACCAACACGATAATTACATAATACCAATACGATCACTACATAAATACCAACACGATAGCTATATAATTACCAACAAAAAGCCAAATAATTACCAATAAACTAGCCAAATAATCAAACACACGAAAGCTATATAATTACCATCACGATAGCTACAGAATTACAATCACAATAGCTACATAATTACAAACACGATGGCTACATAATTACCAAAATAATAGCTAAATAATTACCAACAAAATTGTAAATGCCATCCTGTCGGTGTTGTAGTAGAAATGCAAATAAGTACATGTACCAAAAATAGCAAATGCTATCATGTTGGTATTGTTTCTAGGATCGTAGCAGATAGGCAATGCTTCAAATATGTACCAGCACGATAGCGAAATACGAGCGAATTAGATTTCCAATTAGATCTTGTTTGTATGCTATTAGAAGTGCCAAAACGAGTCGATTCAAATAAGTACAAACAAGCTAGGGAAATACGTACAAATAGAAATTCTAAATAGTTTTTAGAAATGCACAAGAATGGTGATTCTAATAACAAGTACAGTTGAACTTCGATATCTCGAATTCGGATAACTCGAACTTCGGGATAACTCGAACTAAAAGTTCAGCCTTCCAAAACTTACAATACAGAACTGCTCTAAAACGTATTACAGTATAATAACTATGCATATCGAGAAACACACGTGACAGCTTAATGCAAGTCTAAAGTAATGCTGAAGGCTCCTGCAGGAGCTTTCAGCATTACTTTAGACCTGTATTAAGCTGTGGTCTTGACAGATCGTTCAGATTGGAAATCGGATGACTCGAACATCTGTTATCTCGAACTTGTTTGAACAGTCCCTTGAAGTTCGACTTACCGAAGTTCAACTGTAGTTTTATAAATGCACAAGAGTGGTTATTCTAATTATAAGTAACACCAAGATAGCGTATGTCTGAGAAAATACGACATCTCTGATCTAGACATCTGACATTGTCCTGTTCTGCTATGAACGCCTATTTGTACTTACCTTTGTTTGATAAGAGAATATATTCTACTCCAGAAGTCTCTAAAGTCGTCATTGCTGTCATCTTTCAGTTCGATTGAGTTGTAAGAAGAAAACATAGGAATTGCATTCCCAGTACAGAGGGTTAATTCAAACGTTATGCAAAGTGCAACCATCACTGTCCTCACAACTAACATTGTTGTTCTAGTAGTTTATATGGAAATCTGATTCTATAAAAATTATTCTAGCCACTATGTATTATCCTCTATAATTCCAACGATGTCTTCTTTGCGTTGTACCTAAGAAACCTGGACCTCTCCGTTGTACTTAATTCAACTGGAACACTCTAATCTCTTAGCTGTACTTAGAACTTAAAGTGTTGCCTTCTCGTGTGCAATACCTAAATAATCTAAAATCTACTCTGTGTTTGGTAATAAGATAACTGAAATACTGTCCTCTGAGAGTTGTACCCGGAACAACTTTAACACTGTCCACTCTGCGTTATACCTAAACACCCACGTTTTCTTCACTTAAATATATACAGCGAAGTAGTAACTAACTTTTTCACAAGTAGCTTTAGAGTACTATTATTATCATCCTTTCTTACACGTATCACCAGTAGTGGGTTGCAGCCACAGCTATTTTCCTCGGGGAATGATAAAACCGCTCAATTTATAACAACACGTCCTTCCGAATGACTCTTGCTTACTCACGGCACAAGAGCAGTCCAATTGTATATTTATCGCGGACAGGTGTATAGCTAAGTGGTGATCTCACAGTCATTGTACCCCCCCCCCCCCCTCTTTCCGTCACTACCACCAGCAGCAGGTCCATTAGTAAAATTCGTAAACTGTATATCTTAACCATTAAGGTGTCATGGTCACATCTATGATTAACTTTACAAACAACTTGGACCCCGATGAGACGCTGAGTAACTCGGCGTCTCGTCAGGATCCAAACTGTTTGTTACTGTGGTAATGTTTTTAAAAGAAAATGGGAGAAAATTAAACAAACGAAAATTGTAGCAGACGACAAATTTTGCAGACGACACTATTTGGCAGCGACATTGTTAACCCGTTTTCAGCTGATAAAAATAATATCTGCTCAAATTCCTATCATTTATAAGTTATGTCAGTTTCAAGCACGCTTATTGAAATCGAGGTGTCAAACAACTTGGATCCAGATGAGACGCCGAGTATCGGCGTCTCATATGGATCCAAGCTAATTGTTAATGTGAACCAGGTCTCGTTTAACGCGACACGTATATTAAGCATCCCGTGTAATTACCACCCTGGTGTTAACCTTTGTATGTGTCATTTGAACTCTTCCCTTTTGCCGATAAATAAAGTTCGTCTGCTAATATTTGTCGTCTGCTAATGGCTTCAAGATGGAGCTTTCCATAATTTCTTCACTAAAAACTTCATGAGCGTGTCAAACATTTTAGATCATGATGAGACACCGAGGTACTCGGCCTTTCATCTGGATCAAAACTGTTTGTAAAATATATCACGGGTACGAATGGTGCGGCGAAGCAGTGACATGTAAGCACACCATGGGGTTAATTTGTTATATTATGCCTTAGCGAAAATATCTTTTTAAAAAGCCGTGCAACTTATTGTCTCGTCAGGATCCAATCAGCATTTAACTCTTGAATTTATTTTTGCACCAAATGACAGCATGTCTTGTTTTTCACATTTGAAGCTGGTCAATTTTGAACGAACATATTTTATCACAGTGACGAAGGGCTTAATACGTTTTTTTATGCTAAGCGCTACCTAACTGGCAATTGTGGTATAGCTTTTACCCTTCGCTCCATAAATACGCATTTCCGCGCCCTTTCAAACGGAGTAGATCCAGATCAGACGGTTCCTATAGGAGCCGTCTGATCAGGGTCTGCTCTATTTGCTGATGATACCGTATATGTATGATTCTACAGTCTCTGCCATGGCCAAATATATTATCATAACTATTATTCATGGAGTCAATATTTCTTACTTTAATATCCAGGGAGTAAAGGGTAAAAGTCACTTTCTGAAACCATTGTGATAAATAGAGCATTTGCTCAATAGGAGCAAATGCTCTATTTATCACAATGGTTTAAAAACTACACACATTTATTTTTTTTATTTTTCTCTAGAAAATGCTCCTTTTCGACAGATTTACTCAAAGCGGTTGGGTCTAAAAATAATGAGTAACTCAACGTTTGATCAGGTGCCAAGCTGTTTGACACCCTGTCACTCGTTTATCAAAAATCTGAACGAATAGGAAAAAAGGTTAAATGGAACACATCAGTTTTTCCAGACGTGAATTGTTATATTATGATAAGGAGTAACCACAGACTGCCGTTTTTGTTGAAGTATCGTCTGTGATACTTGTAATCTGCTTTGCAAGGAAATGCAGTACTGTTTTTTGTGTCTTTTAATCAAATAAGAATAACGACCTTGTAAATCTGGGTTTTAGATTCTGAGAAATTTGATGTCTAAGCTGAAACGAAACTGTCCGTTATTACTAATACGTTAACGACTCATATGCGGTTAACCCTTTACCAGGTAGAGTCACTCTTAACTCTTTCCCTCATATAAACATGTTTTCACGCATCTGCAAACAGAGTAGACCCAGATCAGACGGCTCCTAGAGGAGCCGTCTGATCAGGGTCTGTTCTGTTTGCTAATGGAATTTGATAGATCTGTTTCTTTAGTTTCTAAAATAGGTATTGGCAATTTGTAATAAATATAGAACAGGGAAAGGGTAAAGAGGCCATCTGGTCAGGGTCTCCTCTTTTTTGTTCGTTTGTATCGGGCTGGCTAAGCCATAGATCTAGTTCTACTATTTCCACAATGGTAAAGAGTTTTCTGTTCACGTGTCCTTATAGAAATAAGTTAATTAATATTATATATGTACATTATTCGTTACATGAATACACGTTCAGTAAAGGGTTAAATTACCTAGGAAGATTAATTACAATGGTTTATCGGACTGAATTGTTGAACTCGGTTCAAGCGGTTCATCTGTCCCAATTATGAAAGAAATACGTACAAAAATGATGAATATATATGTTAATGCTTTATCTTATTCCGCTAATCGCAATATGGCTCGTATTTGCAAACGCACTCACTCACTCACCGACCGACCGATTCACCCACTCACTCACTCACTCGCTCACGCACTCACTCACTCATTCACCGACCATCCGATTCACCCACCCACTCACTCACTCACTCACTCACTCATTCACCGACCGACCGATCGAACTATCACTCACTCATTCACTTACTCACATACACTCACATACCCACTCATATATTTTTATTGATTGATCAACCGATTGTTTGATTGATTGATTGATTGGTTGGTTGGTTGGTTGGTTGGTTGATTGATTGATTGATTGATTGCGTGATTGATTGATTGATTGATTGATTGATTGATTGATTGATTGATTGATTGATTGATTGATTGATTGATTGATTTTGCTTGAGTCGCTGATTATTCCCAAGCATCTGACCAAACTGGTACGTTAGAATGAACTCAGACTAAGACACATGAGTTTTATAACGTTGGACCCTGACAATAATTAAAAGAATATTAGCAGACGATGAGGTATGGATATTAGCAGACGATATCATTTAAGATATTAGTAGACAATGACCTTGAAAAATAGAAGACGCTATAAACGAATGTATATATAAACATACATATACATGGTTGCCTTGACCGCTTTCGCTGCCAATGTATCATCTGTGATTACCTATGCAAACAGCTTGGATCCAAACTGTTTGTTACTGTGAATGTTTCTTGAAACAAAAATGAGCAAACATAAGAATGGAAAATTGTAGCAGACGACAAAGTTTGCAGACGAAAAAAGTGGGTAGCGAAATAGTTAAATATTCAAACGGTCGATTTTATTAGAATATATACGCAATGTACTAAACAAATATCAGGCGAATAATATGTCATTAGCCCTTAAAGTTATTGTTCCAACAATAAACGCATACTTTCCTGAAGGGGCCCTTTTGTCAGGGTCTGTACTGTTTGTCATAAAAATAATTTTCCTCAGTGATAATTTTTATATATCTCTATGTTTAATTAATATTCAGAAATAGCCAGTTTTCATTTATTTCCGAGGATATATGGGTACTCTAGGTAATGCCAGAATGTAAGCAAACAGTATTATTAGAATAGTATAGTAACCATTTACCTGATCTAAATGCTAGCAAACGATGATATTAGCATAAGCAGATGTTGAAATTAGCATTAGCATAATATTATATTAGTATAATAACAATATTGTCAGTACAGTAGATCTGCACTAAATATTTACCTGATAATAGTTCTAGCAGACGTGATATTAGCATAAACAGGTGTTGATATTAGCATTAGCAGACGATGGTATTAACATATTTAGCTATAACGTTCTGGAATATTAGCATAAACATTAGCAGAATATGCTTTTAGTAATATAGTGCTCCCTCTCTACAAAGACACCCTTTGGGATACGAAGATTGTATGTGTTGTTCAGAGGGAGTTGTTATAGGGAGGGGAAATCAAACGTAATTAGCTTGTTTGCAGATCCCCAGATACGGTTATTTCGAGAACTAAAACCGTTATGCCTCTATCAAACCCTATGTTGTGACCACTCTTTAGAATCGTCACAAAGTGACGATTCTAAAGAGTGGTCACAACATAGGGTTTGATGGGGGCTTAAAGAAAATACGATAGAAAAAAAAGTTGTTTCTGAAGCCTTGTTGTTTTTAATTAACTTATTTCTATAACAGTGAGATGCGTTGTTGTAAGGAGGGAATCGTTATTAAGAGGGCCGTTGTAGGGAGGGAGCATTGTAGCGGTATATGATATAAGCGGTAGCAAACGATGTTTGTAGCATTGGCAGACTATGATATTTACGTTAGGAAACGATTATATTTATATTAGCATACGGTGAATTTATAGTGAGCATAAGATGATATAGCATTTGCACACGATGACGATTATATTGCCATTAGCAGACAATATGTCACCATTAGCAGATGATGAATTTAGCAATCAATGTTATTATCATAAATTGGTGCTTACGTGTATGCATTAGCAGTCCGTAATAGTATACAGTTAAAGCCCTCTAAACCGGACGCTAAATTGAGCATAAATATTGGTCTTGGAGACGGGTGGCAACTTAATGCAGGGTGAAAGTCATACAGAAAGCTCCTCTAGGAGCTTTCTGTATGACTTTCACCCTGCATTAAGCAGCCACCTGCCTAAAGGTATCCAAATTCGTCTCTACTAGAATTCCGGTTTAGAGGGGTTTTACTGTACAATTAAAGCCCTCTAAACCAGAATTCTAGTAGAGAAGAATTTAGATACGTTAAGGCAAGTGGCTGCTTAATGCAATGTTAAAGCCATGCAAGAAGGTTCCTGCATTGAGCTTCCAACTGTGTCCAAAATCGATATTTATACAAAATTTAGTGTCCGGTTTAGAGTGTTTTACTGGATGTGATAAGCAGATAACGTCAATTACATCATCAGACAATATGTTGCTAGTAAATTATGAAATTAATATTATCCACGATAGTATGTGATTATCATGCGACTAGATTGGCAATATCAGTCAACGATTATACAGTTGTATATTAGCTGACGGTGATGAGAGTTAGCAGATTATAGTTAGAGTAAGCAGACGATGACCGGAGTTAGCAGACGACGATGGGAGTTAGCAGACGGTGTTTGGATTAAGCAGACGATGGTGGGGGACGACCCTGATCTCAGGCGGGTATTATTGGAGTAGTATGATCGGGGTCAACTCTGTTTGCAAAGACAGGAAATGTGCCAATGCGAAGGAAAGGGTTAATTAATTACATGTGTATTAGCATGCCAATAATTGTATCAGTTGAACCTATATCTTGGCAGACGCCAAATCTTCATTTTAACCGTTTCCCTGGCTTTAATAACAGAGAAGACACAGATCAGATGGCTCCTATAGGAGTCGTCTAATCAGTGTCGCTTCTGTTTGTTTATGAAATTATACTCAACAAAGTTTCCAATTGGTCATCTGTTAATCTTAAATATTTAAAGCTAATTAATATTGTTTTCTTAATTTCTGCATACAAGTTGACGTACACATAACCCTTTGATGGTTACTCTTGTTGCAATAACATGTTCTTCCATCTATGCATATTACATTTGCGTACATGTACAACCTTCTGGTTTTCATATTTTGGTCAAATTAGATTTTGACCAATTAGGAATTTTGTTGAGTATATATAGGTCTGATTCTACCGTATCTGCCAAAGTCAAACTTGATACATGTATATTCATAATTTCATATACTATTACACGAAAATACGTAATAAAATGTTCATGATTTCATTATTTCTTACACGTATACCCATGAGGTAACTGGTTATATTCATTTGCCTGATAGAACGGCTAATCCTGTACTCCATGAATATGCATGTACGAAATAACGACACCATGAATATTAATTAGATTAGTTGTTTATAATAATACATGAACACGGGACTTTGTGACCATGATAGAAACTGAAAAATCATACCTATAACATATCATGAGCAAACAGAGCAGACCCTGATCAGACGGCTCCTATTGGAGCCGTCTGATCTGGGTCTACTCTATTTGCAAAGGCATATAAAGACGTATTGATTAGGTAGTAAAGTGTTACAGTATACAGGTGTAAATGACCTTACTGTACGTGCCAATTAATTAATGCTTAATCACGCGACCTAGTTATGACGGCTACAGTGTACTTAAGGACCTCCGATCGAATGCACCCATTAAGTAAAGTCACTCAACAATGGGTTTTCAAACACGGTCACATTTTTGGTTCTTTATGGCAGTTGGAATCTTAACTATTTACTGAACGAATATTATTGGAATGCCAATGTTATTATTGATATTCATTAACCCTTTACTCCATGAATATCCATGCAAGAAATAATGACGTCATGAATATTAATTAGTTTCATTTCTATAATGCCATATGGACACAGGCAATGTTGGGCATGGTAGAAACTTCGATATCTCGAAGTTCAAGGAACTATATAAATTAGTTCGAGATAACATAAGTTCGATTTATCCGATTTCAAATATAGACAAGTTCTCAATTTCACAGCTTAATGCAGGTCTACAGTAATGTTGAAAGCTCCTGTAGTTGTGATAAATAGAGTATTTGCGCCATAGAGCAATGCATTATTCATCACGAAGGTTTCAAAACTACACAATTCTAGGCGTTTCCGTTTTTTTCCAGAAAATGCGCCTTTTCGATAGATTTATTCAAAGTGGCTGGATCTAAAATTAGTCTAGGAATGAATGGGTTAACATATTCTAATAATCTTGAACAAATTGGTTGAAGGCAAAAGTTGATAAATGAGAAAGAGTTGGGTCAATATGTGTATGTATTGTTTATTTAAGTCTAATTTATATACAACACGACTACAACACTGGGAGGGTATCCAAGTATTTCCCGCGTCTTCTGGTGCCATTTTACTCATATCCGTATAATGACTGTCTCCTTTTTGACCGTTTTCTCTTTTTTTGTATTTGCATTAATATATTTACTTTGAATAGTCTTAGACATTTCTGAATGAGAATCATAGGTGTAATCATTTTCTTGTTGAGATATGCTCAAGCTGCTGAAAATGCATACGTTTTACGAATGTAAATATATGGGCATTCGTTTTCTTGATTTACTCGACAACAAACTTATGTTACTCATAGCAATTGTCCACCATTGCATTGCTATTATATGTAGGGAGAGGGTCTTTATAAGCATGTTGCTTTCGACCCAATCCTTTCTGTACCTATGGATGATACACATGATTAAGAAATCATATGAAATAAAATATGTTTAAACTAAACTAACACGACTATATCGCTGCATTTAACCGTTTAAAAATTGGCGTTTTTGTGAAGCTCGACAAATTTAGCCAATATTTCCAGCGAGCCAAAAATACTCGATATACAGTAATATATATATTAAAACAGACTGCATTTCCATTACAACCAACATTCGTATTTGCATTTTGCTCCATGAATATTCATGTTAGAAATAATGACATCATGAGTATTAATCAGATTATTGTTATAAAGGCACATGGGCACGCAAATGTTTTGCCATAGTAGAAACTGCAGAGTCATATTTATATTATCAAAAAAGGTCATTAGAAGAAAACGGTGTAGACCCTGGTCAGATTATTCCTATAAGAGCCGTCTGATCTGGGTCTACTATATTTGCAAAAACGTATAAATGCGTCTTTATGGAGTAAAGAGTGAAATATACCGAAACAAACATAAAAGAAAACGGACTGCTCAGAAGGCAGAGATTGAGCGGAATGTACTCTAGAATAAATAACGACGATCGGTATCACTAATATGCTCCATGTAAATATACAAATCATCAACATTTATAAACATAAATAAAAAATTACTACGCAAACATCATAAAAAATCGTTTATGTCATGTATCAAAAGTGTTTATTGTTTACATTCCTCATAATATATAATGTCGCTTGGCTGTACTCGCAGCCTGAGTTTGATATCAAACTGATTAACGTTCCAAGTACACTGTGTAGACCTAATGAATGTTCAATAATTCCTTTACTCCATGAATATTCATGTAAAATATAATAGCATCATGAAAAATTATTAGCTGAATATTTATAATGGCTTATGCACACACGAATGTTTTAGCCATGGTAGAAAGCATAGAATAAGATCTATATTATATCATAAGCAAACAAAGCAAACCCTGATCAAATGAATCCTATAGGAGCCGTCTGATCTGAGTCTACTCTGTTTGGAAAGGCGTAGAAAGGCGTCTTCATGGAGTAAAGGGTTAACAAAGGTCGTACCTATACCCATACGCCGACATTTTGGCATATGAACACGGGAATGTAGGACCATGGCAGAAACTGCAGAATCAGATCGAAATAATTCCAAAAGCAAACATAGCAGACCTTTTACCAGAAGTCTCCTAAAATATCCGATCTGAGACTTTGATATTTGGAAAGCCATTTAGCTTTGAGCTTTGATGTAATGGTTTTCACCGTTTCTCATTTTAAATGGATCACGTGCTCTTTCACCACTTCTCATTTTAAACAGAGTCACGTGTTCTTTCACGTGCTTTACCGCCATTTCTCATTTTAAAAAGTGTCACGTATTCTTCCACAATTTCTCATAGGACCACGTACTCATGGAGCCAATGGGTGTACCGTGCACCCCCCCCCTTTCTAGACTTTTTTTTGGGTACCAAAATGTTCAGAAAAGTGTCCTGAATCAGAATCGCGAATGTACTCAAGTTTAAATCCCTTTAGGCTATGTGTATTTTAACCGTTTCCATGGCAACACCCGCGTTTTCGTAATGATGACCCATACCTGCAAATTCGCCCATATCACAGCCAGTTTTTGTCCTAAACCTATAAAACTGGTACCAAATGGAAGATAAGACGTTTTGCTTATATTTTCAATTGGTATTTGTAAATTACCTTATTTACACACTCATTAATATTAATGAGAACATTAAAAATAGTAAAAAAAAAGTATAGAAATAACGTAAACCTTTCATTTTTTATTATACAAATATCAGAAAACAACTTCAAATGAAGTTTAACATGATGGTAAAAACCCCAGGAAACAAAATATCCAATATGAGGACCAAAGCATTAATTCTAAGTACCGTTTTCATCGTTTCCATGGCAACGCCCAAGTTTTCGTAATTATGGACCGTACCTTCAAAATCGTCCATATCAAAGCCAGTTTTGTCCTAAACCTATAAAACTGGCACCAAATTGGACATTTTGCATTGAAACGGTTCGAATTGAGTACATTCGCGATTCTGATTTAGGACACTTTTCTGAACATTTTGGTACCCATAAAAATGTCTAGGGCGGGGCGGGAGGGGTGCACGGTAGACCCCATTGGCTCCCTGAGTAACGTGTTATATTAACAATTATTGTTGAAATTGGAAGGGAGCAAAATCAACTGTATCGGTGAAAAAATCTATGGTGGAGTATTTCATCATTTAACTGCGACAAGTGATTGACAGATGGCAGAAATATGCCACCATACGAATCATTCGGAAATATTAATTCAAGATGTAGTCCTTATTCAGCTGTGAAAATTTGCAAACAATCTATGCTCAGAGTTGGATTGATTTATCAAACATAGGGGTTTAAAAAGCAGGTGAGTTCTTAACCCCTATCCATGTTCTATATTTATTACAAATTTCAATACATGTACCTACTGAATATTCATGGCCAAATAGTTATAATGAAAGGTGGCTCGTTAGGTTTGGAAGGTGGGCCATTATAGCTACTTTAGAAATTAAAGAAATATATCTATCAAATTCCACATACATGTATTCATATCAATTAAATAAGGCTTATTCCATTATTTAAACAGTTCAAATATATTAAGATACATTTTAAACCCATTTGTGCCCACGATCTCATACATGTGTATGGGATATGGGCAAACAGTGTAGACTTTGATCAGACGCCGCATAATGCGGCGTCTGATCAGAATCTACAATGTTATCTGTATAGAAATTTCAATATAAAACAAAACGAAAATGAAAATTTAGGTCAGGCAACCCTTTGATAAAAATGGATTTATCCAATATATAAACATGGAAGGATCCACTGGGCGCAAATGGGTTCATGATATCTGAATAATGATAAATCCGTGCGTCAGTTGGAAGAGAACAAAATGCGAAAAGAGAATTTGTCTACTGTGTACATGTAATACTTTACCTACATGTACATCGAGTATACGATACGTATAACTGATTTTAATGATACAATTGTGTATGGTGGACGTGTTTTCCCTTGTTACTAAGGTAACAATATATTTCATTTTTTTTCGATAAGAACAACTATTTCATTACAATATCCTTTAGCTCTAAGTTAGTTTCAAGTCACACGGGCCCCGGATCTGGATTTTTTTTTGTTACGCAAAATTGGCGAAACTATGAGCATTCTTTTCTTAACCATTTACTCCATAAATACACCTTTCTACACCTTAGGTCCAGATCAGACGGTTCCTATAGGTCCAGGGTCTGCTCTGTTTGTTTATGGTACGATATAGATATGGTCCTAATGTTTCTGATAAGGCAAAATAACCCCGTGTCCATGTGATATTACGAAACTAATCTAATTAATATTCATGACGTCATTATTTATTATATAAATATTCATACATATTCATTTGTTAACTACTATGCGACATTCATTTTGTGCCATGGAAGTGGGTGTTACTATTTAGAAAATGCGTTTCTTTGATAAAGGATATGACCCCGAAAAATCGATATTGCAGTATGTTTCAAGACTACTTTTTTTAACCCTTTTACCGCCAATGCCGCAAAAATGCACCACCACAAATAGTGCAGTCCCTGATCAGACGCCGTCTTTTCAAGGCGGCGTCTGATCAAGGGACTTCACTTTTTGTCTCAAACTTTATTTCTTCATCTGTGCTTAATTTCTTTGAAATTTGCATTTATTTATCTCATATCCTTATTTTAATGAATGATTTAACAAACGTGGTTCGCAGACGACAATTAGGAATTTGGCACCGGAAGAGTTAATGTATTATTTCTCGTAGGTGGGCGTTCTATTGCTCAAGAGAAGAAGATAATTTAGTTACCGTAATGATTGACAGCCGACGTTTACAAATAATGAAAAGTTGCACGCAAATTCTTACGATTCTAGTCAATGTGCAAAAAATCTATAAGAAGTACAGTTTGAAATAAAGTGCAATGATGTATATAGTATCTTGGAAGTGATAACGTATCGCTCATATTTCTAGACACCATGCCACTTAATCATTGCAGTAGACCCTGTTATAAGCGGTCGTTCGTTCAATGAGCGTAGGAGTTTTGAAAAAAACAACAACACTGTAGGTTGCTTAATGCAGGACAAAAGTAGTGCAGAAAGCTCCTATAGGAGCTTTCTGCACTATTTTTGACCAGCATTAAGCTACCACCTGCATTACAGACTAATACTTAGACCTGGTAATGATGTCTGCTTTAGACAGTGTCTGCTGTAGTTAAAAATAAACATTGTTCATGTCTGTTTACGCCAGTAGCTGAAACGTGAGAACTACCTTAATTGCTGTAAATATTCAGAAACTCAGTCTCCCTAATCCACGGGATTGTAAAGATAAATATGTCAATTTGGAACCGATTTGATGACTTTAGACTTGACTGACATGGTAGCAAACGGTGTAGACTCTCATCAAGCTCCTTCTTTAAAATCAGGGTCTGCACTATTTGCATATTAAGTGGGGTTTTTCTGTCAGACTCCGCAGGAGAATTAGGGCAGGTAATGTAATCCTTTCAAAAAGCAATTCCACCTAAGTATTTAACAGTATATGTAGTTAAACTGTTTTACATAATAACATGATTAGCAATTATAAAATTATTTGAAATGGTTTACAGAGCAGAATCTGGTCAAGCGGCATCTTCAACAGCCCTCTAATCTGGGTCTACAATGTAGGCAAATGGCAGCTATCTATATAACGCATATAAAAGGTTGATGTTCGGCCAACCCCCATCCCCGCAGTAAGATGCCAAAATATTTTGACTTTTTCTGTATAATTTATATTATGTTTGAATGCGTCATTTGCGGTGATGATTATTTAACCATTTCCCCATGCCTTTGCAAACAGTGTAGACCCAGATCAGACGGCTCCTGTAGGAACCGTCTGATCAGGGTCTGTTCTGTTTGCTTATGAAGTAATATAAACATAATTCATAGTTTTAACTGCGGTCAGATATTACTGTGTTCATATGCAGTTATAACAAATAATACAATTAATGTTCATGATGTAATAATTGATTCCATGAATATGGATGGAGTGTATGCTTATCAAGCAACTGATATGAGCATTCAATTTAGGCGTTACTCAGTACCTTTTAACCCCTTCCCTTATGTAAGCGCATTTTGACGCATCTGCAAACAGAGTAGACCCAGATCAGACGGCTCCCATAGGAGCCGTCTGATCAGGGTCTGCTCTGTTCGCTTATGGTGTAATATAGATCTGAATCTACAGCTTGTGTCTGAGGCAAAATGTCCTGTGTTCATATGCCATTATAAAAATGATCTTATTAATATTCATGACGTCATTATTTCCTACATAAACATTTACTAGAGAAATGGTCAATATAGGTGTTACTCAGTACCTAAGCTACTATGTTTTCGCGCTTCACGTGACTGGTACTCAACCTGAGCTGGTCGTTAATATTACCGTAGACTCTATCATATTTTCATGCCAACTAAATGTATCGATCGCTTCAGATTCCAAAGTGGCATGTTATTCGATTTCTTTACACAATTATAATCACTCTCAAAGTCTGGATCCTGAAGAGACGCCGAGTAACTCGGCGTCTCCTCTGGATCCAGACTGTTTGGAAAAGTTAAAACGAATTCGCCCATGGCGGCGAAAGAGTTGTCGTCACCGGATGCTATTTTGTTTTGTAATTAACCATCACGCTCCATCCAAGAATAGTTTGTTGTTTTCCCAACATAACTGCGAATAAGAAGTCATTAAAGTTGATAAAATGTAACAACAGGTGCTAAAGTGTCCTTCACAACGCGGCATGTATGCCCTATCGTAGTACCATTTTAAACGCATTTAGAAGTAAAAAAACCACAGCTATAGATATTTTCCATCTATTGGGAATCAACCTCCCTCCCCATTATTATTATTATTATTATTATTATTATTATTATTATTATTATTATTATTTATACCACATTTATATAGCGCTCTTTTCACACTGGATATGCGCGTTCAAAAGCGCTTCACATGGATGAAATCACTAACCGGAACGATCCGCATGATTATCTATCCAGACAATGAAATATGTACAATATATATGAAATCGCTAGCCGGAAGGACTACATGATTTTCCATCCGGTCAGTGAAAGATATGCAAAAGATGTACAATAGATATGAAATCACTATCCGCAAGGAATACGTAGCATAAACTGTATTAACAATCTTGATACAGACAAGTTGACTGAAAGCCATGCTCATCAATATCACAAATTAGAATACTCTGTATTAACAAAACTTGATACAGACAAGTTGACTGAAAGCCATGCTCATCAATATCAAACATTAGAATAATCTATATTAACAAACTTGATACAGACAAGTTGACTGAAAGCCATGCTCATCAATATCATAAATTAGAATAAATGGGCTGACTGAAACTCATTCCATTTATATGACTATTGGGTCAACTGTTAGCTTGGTAGGTTGGCTGAAAGCCATTCCTATCCTGAACTCAGTTGCCACTGTACATGACTACTGGTTCAACTGTTAGCTTAATAGGTTGGCTGAAAGCCATTCCTATCCTTAGCTTAGTTGCCACTGTACATGACTATTGGGTAACCTGTTAGCTTAATAGGTTGGCTGAAAGCCATTCCTATTCTAAACAAAACTGTCCTAGTAACAAATGTTGAAAAAGTGCGTTTTCAGACACCTTTTGAAACATGACAGTGACCTTGCGTCTCTAATGCCTGAAGGTAGAGCATTCCAAAGTTTCGGAGCTGCATGCATGAAACTTCTCTCACCGTATTTTACCTTACGACTTTTTGTTTTGGCACAACCAACGACAATGATGTGCTTGCTGACCTTAACTCTCTGCGCGGCCTGTATACGTCAAGCAAGTCGACTATGTACTTGGGAGATTCATTGTGCATACGTAAGAGTCAGAATTTTGAATTCAATCCGATGTTGAACCGGAAGCCAGTGAAGTTCCTTCAGAACCGGCGTGATATGATTATATCGAGGAGTTCTGGTTATGATGCGGGCTGCTGTGTTTTGCACTCTTTGAAATTTCCGCAGTGAGTTGTTTGAAATTCCATGCAGCAGTGAATTGCAGTAGTCTATTTTCGATGTAACAAGAGAGTTTACCAAAGTCTTGGTAGCATCAGGTGAGAGGTACTTTCTGATATGGCCTTTTTGCCGGAGCTGTGCATAACTAGACCCTACACACGGAATTGACATGTGATGTCATATCCATTTGTGAATCGAGCCATGCACCGAGATTCTTTATACACAAAGATGGCCTGATTTTAGAGGGTCCTACTTGCACACTAACCTCTGCAGGTACTTTCGTGTTTTTTGTATGAAACAGAATGACCCCAGTTTTGTCAGTATTGAGCTTCAGCATGTTCTGATGCATCCAAGAGACTACTTCTTTGAGACAGTCCTCAACTCGCGATAAAGCCTCTAGTTGACAGGAAATGCCCTTGGGCTTAAATGACAGGTATAACTGTGTTGACAAGCGCATTGAGTCCCACTTGACCTCAAACGGACTACATGAGCACCATCAGTCGGCATACCGAAAGCCTCATTCAACGGAGACTGCTCTCCTGAAAGTTCAAAACGACATCCTTCAATCCCTAGATAAAAATGAAATAACAGTTCTGGTCATGCTTGACTTATCGGCTGCATTTGACACTATCGATCATGAAACTCTGCTAAAACGCCTGCAAAAAAACTTCAGAATTATTGGAAAACCTCTTGAGTGGATAACCTCCTACCTAAATGACCGCTATCAAATAGTCTCAGTAGATGGAGAACTGTCCACCCCAGTTAAAATTCATTCATTCGCCCGTTCATCCATTCATTCACCCATTCATTTATTCGTTAATTAATTAAATTAATTAATTAATCAATCAATCAATCAATCAATCAATCAATCAATCAATCAACTCATTCATTCATTCATTCACATTCATTCATTCATTCATTTATTCATTCATTCTTTCGTCATGAATATCCATGAAGTAAGGCTTTAAGCATCTAAATATGACGCATAATCTTACATTATTCCCAAGATTATAACATTATAACGACACCCTGGTATGAAAAGCTGTATGGTACATGTAACCGCCTTCTTAGATTTATCCATTTACCGTATGAATATTCATTAACCCTTTACTCAATGATCATGCGTGTAAGAAGTAATGACATCATGTATATTAACCCATTTTCTCCCAGTGGATACTTCCATGTTTAAATATTGGATCAGTCCATTTTTTATCTAAGGAGTGACTGGCCTAAATTTTCTATTTCGTTTTGTTTTATATTTAAATTCCTATCAGCAAACAGTGTAGACTCTGATCAGACGCCGCATTATGCACTGTCCACACTGTTTGCCAACGTCCCATATATGGGATCGTGGGAGAAAATGGGTTATTTGATTGTATTGTTAAAATAACACATGAACACATGAATATCTAACCAAAAACTGAAAGTGTTCACTTAGATCTATATTACGTCGTAAGCAAACAGAGCAGACCCTGGTCAGACGGCCCCTACAGGAGCCGTCGGGTCTGGTTCTACTCTGTTTGCAAAGGTATAGTAAGGCATATGTAGGCGGTAAAGTGCTAAAGGTTGAAAAAAGTAACTACTACAGTAAAACCCCTCTAAACCGGACGTTAAAATTGGTATAAATATCGGTCTTGGAGACAGGTGGCAGCTTCATGCAGGGTGAAAATCATGCAGAAAGCTCCTCTAGGAGCTTTCTGCATGACTTTCACCCTGCATGAAGCAGCCACCTGCCTAAAAGTATCTAAATTCTTCTCTACTAGAATTCCGGTTTAGAGGTTTTTTTACTGTATTTGAATAATAATTAATTGAATTATTAAAAAGGAAATGTTTGATCATGACAAAACTCATATTACGTCATAAGCAAATAGATGCACTAATCAAACACCTGATCTGGATCTACTATGTTTGCAAAGACATTACCCGAAACTTTAGCATCAATTTGATATCGTTCTATAGGCCAGCTAATTACACCCTGGTTTGACTTGTATTGTAGTCGTCTGGTCTGGGATTTCTCTGTTTATAAAGAAGTCAAAAGGTATTGCTGTGACTCATGGTACATGTATATAACTCAAAAAGCAATCAAAACGATGTCATCTGCTTGAATTGAATGTTGAATAGAATTGTTTATTTTATTCTATACAGTAAAACCCCTTTAAAGTGGAGTTCTAGCAGAGAAAAAATAAATATTTTTAGACAGGTGACTGCTTAATGCAGGATGAAAGACGAGCGGAAATCTCCTAAAGAAGCTTTCTGCATGACTTCCACCCTGCATAAAGCTGCCACCAGTCTCCAAGTTCAATATTTATACGAAGTGTATCGTCCGATTTAGAGGGGCTGTACTGTATATGTTTCACCATAGTTTTATATGAATGAGCTCACTGTGGTTCATCTTGTGACACCTAGTTTGGCATATCGAAAATGAATTATCGAATGGTAACGATAAACTTACTTGTTGCCACAAAAAAGTTGTCGGCTACACTTTTCATTTGGCTTTATTTCATTTAGTATAATCCTTTCGGCTCCAAATTTCCAATTGTATTCTACCACCTAATTATAGGTAAAACATTTTGGCAAAATAAGGAAACGTAATGCAAAATGCAAAAGCATAAACCATAAATATAGAACAAGACATTGAGATAAAAATTGAAGTCCCTGATCTGACGCCGCCAGACACCTACATGGTGCATGTTTTGAGACATTCAAGGAGACATGTCTAAAAGAAACACACAGTAAAATCTCGATTAGTCGAACACTAAAATACGTATCATTGTCAATCCTTAAAGGTGGCAGCTTAATACATGGTGAAAGTTATGCAGAAAAACTCCTCTTTCTGTATGACTTTTACCATGCACTAAGCAGCAACCTGCCTATAAGGGCATAATTATTATATACACATCAATCGAATACTAGTAGTCAAGAGTTTACTGTAATTATAGCATCAGACAGTTTGGGTCTTGATGAAATGCTGACTTTTAAAAAGTACTATTTCACTGCTAAGTTGTTTTCTCTGCAAACGTTGTCGTCTTCCTAAAAGGTCATTTTGTAAATATTCGACTTTTGTACATAAAATTAACATTATCACAGCTACAAACAGTTTGGAACTGATTAGACTCGGATATGTATTTAAATTATTTTCATATGCATCTGTTTTTGAAGACGACACTTTCTTAACGGGTATGTTTTGATATGTAAGTGTGTGCTAAATGTCGGTTAACCACAGTGATCGAGTAACGCTCGTGCAATTCCGTTTCCTCCATAAATACGCCTTTCTACGTCTTTGCAAGCAGAGAAGACCCAGATCAGACGGCTCCTACAGGAGCCGTCTGATCAGGGTCTGCTCTGTTTGCTTATGAAATAATTTATATTATGATTCTACAGTTTTGACAGGTAAGTGTGTGTGCTAAATTTCGGTTAACCACAGTGATCAAATAACGCTCGTGAAACTCAGTGAGGGGTTTCTGCGGTAGCACAGGACACCGTAGCGTGTGAAATGTTGAAAAGAACGCCATCTAGTGGTTGATGATACTATTTCAGTTATTTTGATAGATTATATTTCTACTGTTTTCATATACTGTGCGTTCTGCTCTGTTATGATGACGCAATGACTTAACACTTTATGTGTGGCGCTCTGTAAAGGTGAAATGCGCAAACTCTGTAGACCCACATCAGTGAGCTACAGTGGTCGTCTGATCAGGCTCTGCACTGCTTGCTTCGGGAATTAGTTTTTGCCAACAGAATACAGAATACAATACGCGCACTATACTCAATGTATAATATATGCCTTTTAACGACTTTGTAATCAGACCAGATGCATATCAGTCGGCTCCTATAGGAGCCGTTTGATCGGGACATTTTCTGTTGGCTTAATGAATTATATTGAAATGATTCTGCAGTTTCTGCCATGGTCAAACATTCCTGTATATATAATCATACCATTAATTAATTATCTATTATATCAGTATTTCTTACACGAACATTCATAGGGTAAAGGGTCAAGACTCAAGAATAGGCAGTGTGTGTTGAGGCATTGTGGGTTGATAAGCCACACATACAGAAACAAACCTCTAACAGGACGTTCAATTTAGTATAGATTTCGGCATTGTAGACAGATGCAGAGATGCTATTCTAATTAACCCTTCTCTTGCTGAATTTTAAAACACATTTCTTCTTCTTTACCAATGCCCTGTTGTATAATTACATACATGTATATCTTCACTGTGTACAAGTATTTTGCTGTGCAATCACTGCTGTGGAGTGCACTTGTTGCACAATCAACTTGCAAATAGTGCAGACCCTGATGAGACAGCTCCTGCAGGAGCTGTCTCATCTGGGTCTTCACTATTTACAGGTACGTATATTGACGTGACTAGCAAGCGAAGGGTTAACCCTTTCCCTTATGAAAGCGTATTTTGACGTATCTGCAAACAGAGTAGACCCAGATCAGAAGGCTCCTATAGGAGTCTGCTCTGTATGCTTATGGTGCAATATAGATACAACTCTACAGCTTCTGCCTGAGCCAAAATGCCATGTGTTCATATGCCATTATAGAAAATACAATCTCATAATATTCATGACGGCATTATTTCCTACATGAATATTCATCAGAGAAAGGGTTAATTGTAACAACATGGTTTTTTTTGCCTGAAAAAATATATATAAAAACATGTGTTAAAATATTTGCACGCAAACCTTGATTACCTATGCAAACAGTTTTGATATTTGGGTTTATATATAGTAAAATAACTCCTGTAGAAGGCGGCAGACAAAGAACTGCTCTATTTGCTTCATGTTGTTTAATCATTCTACATTGGTTTATTCAGACGTTGTTGCAAAATGTATACATTATGTTTTGTAAATTGTGATTATAAAAAATGAAATGTATTGTCCTGTTCTGGTTTTATGGAAATATGTACACTGTACATGTATGTCATAGCCTAAAGTTTCTGTAATGGGCATGCCTTTAATATGTTATCCTGTACGATAATATTTAACCATATAGCAGATTTTCAAGATGTCATTATTTCTTATATTAACACTCACGAGGTAATAGATTAAGCTGGCAACATCGCAGTAATTTGGTGTACGATGTTTACGATAACTAGACTCTATTATGTAATTGATATCTCGCTGAAGTGGTCGTACGCCAATACAGGTAACTTGGTGTAAGATCTTTGATAGTAAATATCCACTGCGGTTATATTTTGTTTCATTCAAAAGATAGCATCATAAGATATAATGTTGAATCATTCCACCGCTAATCACGATCCGACGCGTATTTGCAAACAGCTTGGATCCTGATGAGACGCCGAGTAACTCGGCGTCTCATCAGGATCCAAGCCGTTTGACGCCTCGGTCAAACAGTTTGTCAACAGCTTGAATCACCATATCCAAATTTAAGGAGATATTATTTTTTTGACAAGAGGGGTAAGGGGTAGAATATATTTTGTAAAGGTCACATCAACCAGGTGGGTATTTGGAAACCTCCTAGGGGTGAGATTATATTCGGTGCATCTCGGATCGGACAGTTCCCGTCTGTTGTGAAAACAATAGAAGTCCAAATATTTAACATTTCAGCTATAAGAATGAACTCGCGATGACCTTTACATACGGGTTGTATCGTGGTAAGATTCCTATTGTTTGATACAAATCGTGATTTTGCAAAGAACTAGTAACTATACACATTTAATACTATTCGTCATATAAACTCCTTTTCACGCATTTGCAAACATAGTAGACCAATATCAGACGGAGCCGTCTGATAGGGGTCTGCTCTGTTTGCTTTTGACATGGTATAGATCTGATTCTACATTTGTTTGTCCAAAAAAATCACTTGAAAGGTTTACATTGTTTTAAATAGCCAATAAATATTCATGATGTCATTAAATCTAACATGAATACTCATGTAGTGAAAGAGTTAACACATATTCTTTAAACGACTGAAAACTGTAGTCTGCAGGAATCCTTCTGCTTATTTTGTCGTCTGCTCAAATTTTATTCATTATCATTCATGTTTTGTTTGGTCGCAGAATTAGTACCTTCTAAGTGTCAAAGAGCTAGGATCATGGTCAGATGCCGAGTTACTCTGATCTAGATCCAAGCTACTTGCATAGGTTACTACAATTTTGTGTCTTTACGTCACATTTGTCATAAAGATAATCAGGCTTGGCAGATGAACCTTTCTCATTGTTTTAATACAAAAAACACATTGTAGTGTGCTGCAATACACCAAACAGAACAATAACAACAAAAAACAACAGCAAAAAAACAACAACAGCAAAAAACAACAACAATGCCGTATCAAATAGGTTTGGATGCTAGTGTTACTCTCCGTTTCATCTAGATTATACCTATTTGCAACAGTCCTCACAGACATGCAATTGGTAACGGAATAGATAAGTGGTTCATCTATTAGTGTCTAGTATCCGATAAAAAGGCCATAGACAAACAGTGAAAACCAAGATCAGAAGGCATTTGTCAGACTACCCTCACCGAACGAACAGCCCCCCTCCCCCACACACACCTTCTGTACCATCACTCTATTATAGTTGTGTCATTGAAAAATGATGATATTATATAGAATCAGTAAATAGTACAGTAAAGCCCCTCTAAACCGGACGTTACATTTAGTATAGATATCGGTCTTGCAGACAGGTGACAGCTTAATGCAGGGTGAAAGTCATGCAGAAAGCTCCTAGGGGAGCTTTCTGCATGACTTTCAACCTGCATTAAGCAGCCACCTGCCAAAAAGTATCGGATTTATTCTCTACTAGAATTCCTGTTTAGAGGGGTTACAGTATACTCCAACACCAGTGTACAAAGTAGCACCCTATCAAGTCGTAGAGTTAATATTTCTTATCCGGCTCGACATCCTAGTTCTGTTGTTAGTCTTATTGTTGTAGATTAGTGCGGACCTTATCACTGACCCGGCACGTGTCAATGCATATTAGTAGGGAATCGACCGGGCGCCGAAGGCGCCGTCGATTCCCTCTACGGTACAAAAGGTTAACCCTGTAATAAGTGTGTGACAAAATCCATTCGGCTATTTCGGGAGTTTTCATTGAAAAGCATTGACCAGCGCCGAAAATCCGAAATCGACATGTAATTTTCTGAGAAATGCAATTGAATCGGCGACGCCGTAAATCGGGTAATAAATCGTGGTACAGTAAATCTTTTAGAATTTATTTTATCGCTACATGTCGGACATTCTTCTTTTTTTCTGACAGATGCCGCCATATTGAAATTGACTCGAATCGACAAATTACAGTGAATAAAGGGTGTCTACATCAAACAGACACTGAATATAACGCCTTTTAATACACACAAGAAAGTACATTAAACAATATTTATTGTAAGTGATTGGACTAATGAAATTACGAGCAAGTCGCGAAGCGGCTTGCGAGAAGTATAAATGTACATATTTTTCTGACTTCGACTTGCATGTCAGTGCCGCTGAAAACATGCAATGATTTAGGTTTGATTGTGTAGGGACGTAACAGGTAGGGTTATGTTACATTATATGACGGTTCTTTGTTATAACAAGCAATCTGCAAGCAGATTGCAAGGAATATACTGAATTTTAGCTCTGAATATGCTCAGATGAGCTTTTGTGATCGTCCGAGTCCTGACCGTCCGTCAACAACATCTCGGATAGATCCTCTGATACTACATGGCAGAAATCCATATACATGATATTTGTACCATGCTGAGCTCTGTCAAACTTGTTAAAAGAATCTGGATCCAGAATATATTAAGCAATTATAATGGAGGCGAATACTTAGATGCGCAGACTTAGGTATCAGCACCGTACACAAATGTGAATTTGGGCGGAGGTGGGGTTGTCGATGGGGTTTGCCCCTGTCCGAAAAAGGGGATTATAAAAAATATCGGGGGGGGGGGGGGGGCTGACACGATATCGAAGAGAAAATACATACTTCACAGTAAAGTAAAAAACACTGGAATGATGACAATATTATTTTGTAAAATAAAATTGAAGGGCCATGGCCACCTTTTGTATGTATGTTTGTTCAGAATTGAGAGCTACAGAACTCTGAACAATGTGAACATCTGATTGTGAAGTATATTCAGTGTATTTGGAAGGAGTTGTACTCGCTTGAGCCGTCTCCATATTCCCTGGTTTTAAAAAGAAATCTGTAATTCTCTCCTTTTCCGAAATGATTCCTGTCTAAAAACCTCTTAACACATTACATGCTGAGCTGAAAAATAGTTATGAATATCAAAATCTAAGTTAGCTTGTGCTCCAAACTGGCTATTTCCATAAATGCTGTCAGTGTAGTTTAACGGAAGAACACCTCATTGGCTTAGCCATAGAGGGAGTCTAGGTTCAAATCCTAGCACTGCCTATTGGAAATGCTTTTTGGAGTCAGTAAGTGCTATAGACAACTTTTAAACAGAAAATAATAATTGTCCCAAACAAAATTTATAATACTATGTGCACTTTTTGTGTCAATTGCTTTAGCATGATGACAGATAGGGATTATGTTTAGTATGGCATCTTTTTTGGGGTCACATTTCTGCTGACAGGTGACACATGATCCTTTCAATGCTTCTGTTGTAAATATTCCTGTCATATTTCTCACTTTCTTGCCCATGTGTATCTCAAAAAAGATAAAATATTAACTACTTCAAACTGGGTCTTGATTCGTCATCAGTACAAGGGTTTATGTAGCTAAATGAGTTTACTTTGTATACAGTATCAACATTTCAGTTCCAACCATTCTCAACTCATCCTGTCAAATTCAAAATTGCACACATAGACAATATGTATGAGTTTTCAATTTTATTGTTAATTTACTTTATTACAGTGAGTGTCCTGATTTTTGTCTAGCTTGCTTGTGGTCAACTCAACAGTTGCCATATGTCTGTCTGTTGGTCTATTTGATTTTGTCACAGGCATACCAATATATTTTGCATTAGCCAATCTCCATATAATTTGGTCCATATCATGAATAGACACACTCAGTGTACCCGGTACAAGGGCCTTATCTCTAGCATCACACAGTTTGAAATGTATCCCTGATTTAAATTTGTTCATTCACTGGGCCAACATTTTTTTTGATGGATGGCTTAATTAGTTGCTAGTAGATAGTGTAATTTTTGTAGGAATACTCAGTGCCATGTTTAACCCTTTCCCTGATGAATATTTATGTAGGAAAAAATGACGCCATGAATATTAATAATATTATTTTGTTATAATGACATATGAACACATGCCATCTTGGCTCAGGCAGAAGCTGTAGAATCAGATCTATTCTATATTTTAAACAATAATTTGACATACATACGTTTAGACCTCGTGACCTATTGTCTTAGATGAACGATACCAGAGACATATACATACGTATGTATAATGACTCTGACGATACTGGGCACTATTGTTATTATCATTATCATCATTAGTTTTATGTAGGAACCATCTGGTCGTGGTCTACTCTGTTTGCAGATGCTTGAAAACACGTTTTTATGAAGAAAAGGGCTAATTTGACACGCATCTTAAGCACGTGTAGACAAGTTATGTTTTGAATTATCTCCCATTTCTTTAGTGTTTCCTGTACTAAGTACATATACTTTCTTTAAATTCTTTATCTATTTTTTCTTCTACTTCATCTCAGACAGTGCGAATTTCTGTGCTCACGTGTAAAAAATGTTGATTGTCGATTCCCGTTAGAGGCAGTGCCTTAGTTATATTAGTACATCAGTGATGGAAAGATCCGCTTGGAAAGTGACGGATATAGTAAAACCTGTCTTAAGTGGTGGAAGTATGGGTCTGTAAGGCAGGTGGTAGCTTAACCCTTCGCTTGCTATTCACGTCAATATACTTAGCTGTAAATAGTGAAGACCCAGATGAGACAGCTCCTGTAGGAGCTGTCTCATCAGGGTCTGCACTATTTACAAGTTGTTTGTGCAACCAGTGCACTCCACAGCAGTGATTGCACAGCGAAATACTTGTACACAGTGAAGATATATGTAATTGTACAACAGGGCATGGGTAAAGAAGGAGAAATATATTTTAAAATTCAGCAAGCGAAGGGTTAAAACAGGTCAAAAGTAATTCAGCAAACTCATGTAGGAACTTTTACATCACTTTTGACCTGTATAACAAAAATAACGTTTAACCCTACAGTAGAATTTCGATTATAAGAATTATTCTTTATAAAAGAATTTAGACCCTCTTATGCAGGTGGCTGCTTAATGTATTGTGAAAGTCATGCAGAAAGCTTCTAGAGGAGCTTTCTGCGTGACTTTCACCCTGCATTAAGCTGCCAACTGTCTGAAAAGATCGATATCTATACGTATTTTAGTGTTCGAATAGTCGAAATTTTACTGTCTATACTATTAGCATTACTCCACATACATGTATGTGTCTTTTATCGCCTTGCAAACAATGTAAACCTAGATCAGACGGCTCCTGTATGAACCGTCTGATAAGGATCTGTTCCGTTTGCTAATGAACTAATAAATACCGTAAAATCCCTGTAATGCGACCACCTAAAAGAGGTATAATTATGTGTGGTAGGGGCAGGTGGTAGCTTAATTCAGGACAAAAGTAATACAGATAGTGGAGCTTTCTGCATTACTTTTGTTCTGCATTAAGCATCCACCAGCTTATAAAGACACTTATGTTTATTAATTAAGGGGTCGCATTAGATGGGGTTTACTGTACAGTTGAACTTCGATATCTCGAACTTCAAGGGACCATACACATTACATCGATATAACTAAAGTTCGAATTATCCGATTTCTAATCTTGAAATTTCTCAAGTTCACAGTTTCATGCAGGTCTAAAAACATGTTAAAAGCTCCTACAGGAGCTTTAGGCCTGCATTAAGCTGTCACATGTGTTTCCAGATATGCGTAGTTATGCATTTTAGAGGAATTCTGCATTATAAACTTTGGAAGGACTACACTTACAGGACTACAATAATGCAGAAATCTCCTGCCTTTCAGACTCAGAGTTAGACCAGATTATGTTGGTCTCGTTAGAGATACATGTATATTACAATACAATGCGATCACTTAAAGCATAACCATAGCTGTCTTTATAAGCAGGTGGTTGCTTATTGCAGGACGAAATTAATGCAGAAAGCTCCTATATGTATAGGCGCTTTCTGCATAACTTTCGTCCGGCATTAAGCAGTCACCTGCCTCTGGCAGCCATAATTGTCCCCCTTTTTGGCGTTAACATTAGAGGGGTCTTACAGAAATTAGGATTCTACAGTTTCTTCCATAGCAAAATCTATTTCCTATGTTAAAATCTAATTGATTTATAATCACGGTGTAATTATATTTTTTCAAACTACTAAGTACCTAGTCTTTCTTTCAAGCTATTGCGTTGTTCAACTTTCGGAAGCAAGACACTTTTATTCCGCTGTGATATAATACTATCAGCCCAAACTGCGATCTCATGTACTCTCATCTACGTACTTCCGATTCGATTAAGGTTTTGAGAAATTATTGATCGAGTGTCAAGCAGCTTGGGTCTTGGTAAGACGCCGATTTATTCGGCGTCTCATCAGGATCCAGACTGTTTGCAAATGCGAGACAGTTACCTGATAGCAGGACAAGGGGTACGCACAATCCTAGTTAGCATTTCCAGGAAATAATAAAACATAAGTACATGTAACTGCGCACAAGCTCAACACAGTACATATTTGAAATGCTCTCCGTGCAAATGCGGACCTATTAACCTTATCCTCCATATATATAAACGCATTTCACGTATTTGCAAACAGACTAGACCCAGATCAGACGGCTCCTGTAGGAGCCGTCTGATCAGGGTCTGCTCTGTTTACTTTTGAAATAATATAGATATGGGTAATGTAATAGACTTATGTATGTTCATGAAACCGGACTCTGATTATACATTTGCTATCACGGCTTGACTATCTTGTGTTCGTATTATAAAATGTTAATGGTTTTATTAAGTTTTAATTTACTCCATCAATACGCCTTTCTACGCCTTTGTAAAAGTCACGTCTTGAAACCATTGTGATAAATAGAGCATTTGCTCCTATAGGAGCAAATGCTCTATTTATCACAATGGTTTCAAACTACAAAATTCTAAAAAAAATCATTTTCTCTAGTTTATGCTCCTTTTCGGTAGATTTATTCAAAGTGGTTGGATCTAATAATAGCTTATGTAGGAATGGGTTAAGTAAGGAAAGGGAAAACGTCCACACAGTGTAGACCCAGACCATTGCGTTCGAAAGACAGTCGCATTATCTGCGTAAAACATAATGATATAACGAATCATAATTAGTAGAACTTTCATAATGGCATATGAACGGGTGATTTTTATTTTGGCAGAGTAGAACGTGTAGAATCAGATCTATATCATTTCATAAGCAAACAAAGCAGACCTTTGCCAGACGACTCCTACGGGAAATGTTTGATATGGGTCTACTCTGAAAAGGCGTATAGATCTATCAGGTAAATGATAAACCATTCTATGAATATAAATGCTTTTTTATGCCTTTGCAAACAGAATAGATCCAGATCAAATGATTCATACAGTAGTCATCTTACCAGGGTCTGTTCTGTTAACTTGTGATATAATATAGATCTGGGTCTACACGTCTACACTTTCTGCCTGACCCAAACTGTCGTGTATCATAATTATGTTATGATAGAAATGAATCTAATTAATATTCATGGCGTCGTTATTTTTACATGGATATTGAAGAGACAAAGGGTTACGGGAATTGCATCAAACATAATAGGAGCATCGGCCACAAGGTTTCCAATATCGTGCCAAAATGTATGACTAATTTTAGGCTGACGCTGCATGTTATGAATCCAGAGTGGGGTGGTATAAACTCATTACAGAACCCGAATGTCTCCATACACTTGACTGCACAAAGCATCACGGCATATTCCTAGAAATAAATCCTTCTCATACTGAAACAACAAGCAAGGTTTTACGCAAGCGTAAAATGACTGCCTTATATATCTTTAAGCAGGATAGAAGTTTACGAGGGAGCAATATTGTTTAGTTCTTTTATTTAACAAATACATGGGGTAAACGTCTATATAATTTGAATTATGTTATTCACTTGCTGAAACACACTGACATAGATACCATTATCACATTAAGCGCTGCTCACAAGTAAAATTAATTTATGTTAAATCACAAAGCTTCTAGCACCATACGAAATTCACTACTAATTTCATCAAACACTTCACATATAACTACTGCTAAATAGGCATACACACTCTCATACTTACAGCAAAAAAAACGCACCAGGCCTGTGATCCGAAACTCCAATACTAACAGCAAAGAAAAAAAGCGCACCAGACCTGGGATTCGAACTTACAACCCATATAACGTAAATCATGTACTCTACCGAACAAGCTATTGCCACACACGTTTGCATGCGTTACCCTATGCACGAGACTCATACCAACAATAAAGGTCTACACTATGAACAAAATAACCGATTATTCAAGACTATCTTTAGTCTAAACATCCGATTCTTTTACTCTTCGCTTGCTGAATTTTAATACATTTCTCCTTCTTTACCTATGCTGTGTTACATATATAATTACATATATTTTCACTGTGTACAAGTATTTCGCTGTGCAATCATTGCTGTGGACTGCACTGGTTGTACAATCAACTTGTAAATAGTGCATACCCTGATGAGACAGCTCCTGCAGGAGCTGTCTCATCTGGGTATGCACTATTTACAGGTAGGTATATTGACGTGAATAGCAAGCGAAAGGGTTACCTTTAGTTTACATGAAATTATTCGAATAGGTCGACTCAATGCACGTTACGTTAACTTTTCCACATACATTATACATTTAGATAAAAAAAATGCAGAATGGAGAAATATGCTAAACGTTTCACCTGAAAACAAAACCACAAGTAAACAAATGAATTATTTTAAACAAAAAGCACCAAAACTAAACTCCCTTTAAAAGGAAAAAACTATTGACTTCTACCAAGGATCGAACCAACAACCTCATGTTTTCCTAAGCCAACACTATAACAACTGGACCATGCAGCCTCCTTTGCTTGCGACAGATATTTTAATTATTTATACCTAATTCACTAGCATTCACTGCAGAAGAGTAAAAACAAAAATAACCACGACAAAAAAATATGTGCGCCCGTTGGGGAAAATTATAAATGTAAGTAAATAAAAACTCGTCTCACAGTATATCCTGGTCATTAAACAGAGTGGATTTTATAAAAACGCAGGACCGCAGTAAATCATATGCCTTATTGAAATCTCTCAAAGTGTGGACTGCCTGTTGGCAGCCCGCTAACATAAGCTCAATCTCTGACATGTGCGTAGCTAGCGATATGCACTTACGCACGTGCGTAACACCAATTTCAAAGGTGGAAACATTATCATGGCCTAAACTGGAACAGAATTCGAAAGCTAAGGGCGTAAAATTTGACAAATCTGTCTTGTCATGTAAGCTTTTACCTCATTCCCTCTTATTGTCTCCTCGTAAAAGTTCACATTTTGGAACCATTGTGATAAATAGGACATTTGCTCCTATAGGAGCGAATGCTCTTTTTATCACATTGGTTCCAGTACCACACAATTCTAAATTTTTCCCCTGGGGAGCATTTCCCCGAATCCCTATAACCACTGCATACATTACATTTGGAACTCATGTCAGATCTGAATCAACTTCTACTGACATCAGATTCGTTCAAGCTCTTGAGATTCTATTAACAGATTGCCAAACAGCTTGGCTTCTGAAGGGATACAAAATGAAACAGCTTCTGATCTGGATTCAAGCATTTATCATGTGCCAGTTAGATCTCCCTGAGCATGAAAAGTATTAACCCTTAAATAACTGAATCAAACTTATTTTGATGCCCTTGGGAATAGAGTAGCCCTGTAGGGAACTGTCTTATCAGGGTAGCCTTTGTTTTCCTATGAAGTGATTCCACAGTTTCTGCCAAGGTAAACAATCTGGTGTCCAAGTACAGTTGAACTGCGATAACTCGAATTACAGGGGCACATACATATTAGTTCGAGATAACAAACTTCGACCCATCCGATTTCTAATCTTAACATTTTCTCGAGGCCGTCGTTGAATGAAGTCCGTGTTTTCCCAATGTCATAGGTCCGACAAAAACAAGGACTTCAGAAATATATGCGGCTAAAAATTCGGCAGCCCCGGGAACAAATCCGCACCTGAAAAATCTTGATGAAGTCCGTATTTTACCCACTCCAATAGATATGACAAAAACACGGATTTCATCTATATCAGAATATATGCGTCCAAACGTTCGGCAGCTCTAAGAACAAATCTGCGGCCGGAAAAGATTAATGAAGTCCGTGCTTTTCCCAATCTCATAGGTCCAACAAAAACACGGAGTTCAAAAATATATGCGGCTAAAACTTTGACAAACCTGAGAAAAAATCAGTAGCCGGAAAAGTTGGTTGAAGACTGTGTATTACCCACTCCCATAGCTCGGACAAAACACGGACTTCATAAAAGTATGCGGCTAATACTTCGACAGCCCAGAGAAATATTCCGCACACGCAAAACTGGTTGTAGACTGTATTTCACCAATTCCCATAGGTCCGATAAAAATACGGGCTTCAGAAGTATATGCTACCCGAAATTCGACCGCCCCGAGATTGGGTAAAACACGAACCGCAGAAAAATATGCGGCTAAATTTCGGCAGCCCCCGAAAAGATTCGTACCTGAAAAAAACTTGAAGTCCGTGTCCGTTTTACCCACTCCCATAGTTCCGACAAAAACACGGACTTCAGAAAAATATGCGGCTAAAAATTGGGCAGCCCCGAGAAAAAATCAGTAGTCGGAAAGGTTGAATGAAGTCCGTGTTTATTCCCAATGCCATAGGTCCGACAAAAACACGGACTTCGGAAATATATGCGGCTAATAATTCGGCAGCCCCGAGAAAAACGCGGTACTCTGGTTGAAAACTGTGTTTTACCCACTCCCATAGGTCCAATAAAAATATATAGGTCCAACTTCAGAAATATATGCTGCTCGAAATCCGGCAGCCACGAGAGAAAAACGCAGTCAGAAAAGTTGAATGGAATCTGTGTTTTCCACCCAATGCCATAGGTCCGACAAGATCATGGATTAAGAAAGATATGCAGCTAAATATTCTGCAGTACCTGAAAAAGCTTGATGACGTCCGTGTTTACCTACCCCCATAGGTATGACAAAAACCGTATTAAGCTACTTCAGACATAATTATATGCGGCTAAAAATTCGGCCGCCCCGAGAAAAAAACTCAGCCGGAAAATTTGTTAAAGACTGTTAAACAACCCCCATAGATCCGACAAAACGCGGACTTAAAAAAATATGCGGCTAAAAATTCGGCGGCCCCGAAAAAAACTCCGCACCCGAAAAACTGGTTGAAGACTTTGTTTTAACCACTCCCATAGGTCCGATAAAAACATGGACTTCAATAATATATGCGGCCCGAAATACGGCAGTCCCGAGAAAAAAACGCAGTCGGAAAAGTTGAATGAAGTCTGTGTTTTCCCTAATGCCATAGGTCCGACAAAAACACGGACTAATAATTCGGCAGCCCCGAAAAAATGATCCGCACCTGCAAAACTAGTTAAAGACTGTGTTTTACCCACTCCCATAGGTCCGACAAAAACACGGACTTCAGAAAAAATATGCGGCTAGACATTTGGCAGCCCCGAGAAAAAATCCGCAGTCGGAAATGTTGAATGAAGTCATAGGTCATACAAAAACACGGATTTCGGAAAATATCCGAATGATGTCATAGGTCCTACAAGAACACGGACTATGGAAACATATGTTGCCAAAAATTCGGGATACCCGAGAAAAACACCGTATACGCAAAACTGGTTGAAAACTGTATAACCCACTCCCATAGGTCCGTTAAAAACAGTGACTTCAGAAATGCGACAGCCCCGAGAAAAAAAAACGCAGTCGGAAAAGTTGAACGCAAGTTCAGCACACCCGGGATAAATGCGTACATGAAAAAAGTTTGATGAAGTCCGTGTTTTACTCACTCCCATAGGTATGACACCAGTGTTAAAGGAACTTCACTTGCTCCCAGTGGCACACCGGATTGACTTTAAACTTTTGGCTCACATCCATAAAGCATTGAATGGCAAATCTTCAAGTTATATAAAAAACATGTTAAAGATATATAAACCACAGCGTGATTTAAGATCAAAAACTGACTTTATGGCCCTCGTGATACCAAGATCCCGCACATTTACCTATGGTGATCGTAGCTTTGCAACGGCAGCTCCTAAGTTGTGGAATGAACTTCCGGTGGGAATACGAAATTCAGCTTCACTTGAGTCTTTTAAATGAACTCTTAAAACTCATTTCTTTTTAAAGATATATGGTGGCTGATGTATATTTTAGGCCCAAATAGCTGTTGCATGTTTTAAGACATCTACACTTGAATCTTTTAAAAGATCTCGTAAAATCATTCCTTTTTACAGAATTATGGTGGCTGATATATAGTTTAAGCCCAAACAGCGGTTGCATGTTTTAACTTAAGAAATAGTATGCCATCAACTTTGCTTTATTCTCTTATCAAAAATTAATTATACCTTACTAGGCATATGGGTTTTAAATTTGAGTTATGCGATGTTCTTTTTGTACTTTAGAAATACACTGTAAATGTTTTTGTTTTATTTATTATGTTTTTATTTCTATTTCATATCTTATAGTTTCTTTAATTTTTGCTTTAGTATGTATAAATGCTTTAAGTGTAAAGCACGTTCGAACGAATTTAGATATGAAAAGAGTGCTATATAAATATGGTATAATAATAATAATAATAATAATAATAATAATAATTGTAGCCATTTCAGAAAGGTAAGACATAGAACTTTCAAAATCCTTTAGCAAACAGATCAGACCCTGTTCAGGCGGCTCCTACAATAGTCATCTGATCTGGGTCTACTATGTTTGCAGATGCGTGAAAACACGTTTGCATGTAAATGAGGGAAATGGTTAATGCAGGATGAAACTAATGCAGAAAACTTCCCTAGGAGCTGTCTGCATGACATTCACGCTGCACCAAGCAGCAACCTGCCGAAAAGGGCATTACTTCTTCAAGACTAAAATGTCGAAGTACATGTAACGAGTTTACTGTACCTTACAGTGTTTACCAAGATCTAAACCAATTAAGCGAATATAATTATATCATTTATAAAACATGTTATGGTGTACTATGCATTAAGTTCTCTTGTAATGTGTTGTAATTCTTGACAGGGGATGTAACCGTCCAGGAAATACCATTGTAACTGTACGACTTACATCCCTTGTTCAGTGGTTTGTTTTGTTTGTTTCGGGGCTTTAAGTATAGGTTAGAGCATTTTTATTTCATACTACGGAATATAGTTCTCAAGGCGCGGGACGCGCCGAGAGGACTATAATTATTCTGTAGTATGAAATAAACATGCTCTGAGCTATTTAGCACAATGCTCTACCGTCGCCCGTCAATTTTCCCGCCAAAATATTGCAAAGTTGCAAAGCAAAAGATACCGATTGGTTGAAGCAGTTCGATCAGGTAAATTGAAATGAACGAGGTTTTTCGCAAGCCTCGTTCGTCTTTGAAACATGGCGAACGAGACAGTGAATTTCGACGTATATTGGAGACAATTTTATCTGGAAATATGTTCAAATTGTATTTGATAATTTGTTTAGAAGGGAGCTACTGTGTTTGCACTGTTATCATCGTAACTTTCGACGTATTATTCAGTTGTTTAAACGCTTTGCATTGAATGAATGAATGATGTTAAAGATAAACTGCTCTAAAGCCCTGCATCCTTTTGATCAACTTATCTTTTTAACATACATGTAAATTTTGTTTCAAAAAGAATTTTACTATTGAAAAATTAAACTAAATCGTTTTTAGTAATTCATTTAGAAAGGTGCTACTATATTGCCAGTTTTCATAGATCGCCCTTTCTTTTTTCCACCGATAATTCACAGCTGTCATTTAACGATGAAATAGACAGAAATTTACGCAAAACAGTATTGAAGCCAACGCCCTGAAATCTCGCAACCTTCTTGGTTAATAGCACAGCGACGATGTAGAGCATGTGCTAACAGCGTTTAGCACATCGTCGCTGTGCTATTACAACAAGGTTGCGAAATTTCAGGGCGTTGGCTTCAATACTATACTGCGTAAATGTCTGTCTATTTCATCGATAAATGACAGCTGTGAATAGCCACTGTCTTTGCATTTATCGGCGAGAAAAAAAGACGAAAAGAAAGGACGGACTACGAAAACAGTGCAAATACATTAGCAATAATCTAAACGAATTACTTAATACAATTCTATTTGTTTGAATAGTAAAAATCTTTTTGAAACGATTATGTTAAAAAGATAATTTGCTCGAACGGATCTACTGCTTTAGAGCAGTTTATCCTAAAGAACATTCAGTTTTAAGATTGTACAATGCAAAGCTTGTAAATAACTAAACAATACATAGAAATCAATTATGAAAACAATGAAAATGCAGTACCACCCTTCTAAAAATTAAAATAAAAAAATAAATACAATTTACACATATTTCAAGATAAAACTCTCTCCAATATACGTCGAAATACACTGTTTCGTCCGCCATGTTTCAACGAAGAATAAGGCTTGCGACAAACCTTGTTTATTTCAATTCAGCTGTTCGAACCGCTTCAGCCAATCAGTATGGTTTGCTTTGCAACTTTGCAATATTTTGTCCGGAAAATTGACGGCGACGGTAGAGCATTGTGCTAAATAGCTCAGAGCATATTTATTTCATACTACAGAATATAGTCCTCTCGGCGCGTCCCGCGCCTTGAGTACTATTTTCCGTAGTATGAAATAAAAATGCTCTAACCTATATTTCAATCATATTGCGACGCCCTGGTAATTACAGGTAGAGGAAGTCCCCACAGAGTTTTTTCCCATGCACGGAGCAGATTGCATTTATTCGTGTACGGCAAAACTACCCTGGTACATGTATAATTATTCATTTGTGCACGGCACAATGCAATTCCGTTGATTGTTATTAAATATCCATAAGGACTTTATTAGGGAGAGTGTATACAACCATGCTGTTTTTATTCAAATTTCTTATATATACATGTACTTAAAGGAGTAGCATTCTTTTTTTCTTGGATGACCACTGCCAAGACAAACCGGCAGAGGCTAGACAAGGGGGGCAGAACCAGGCCGTCAGATGTATCACAAGGGGGGGGGGATACAGTAAAACTCCGCTAATGCGACCACCTAAAATCGGTATAATTATGAGTGCTAGATGCAGGTGGTAGCTTTATGCAGGACAAAAGTAAGGCAGAAAGTTCCTAGAGGAGCTTTCTGCATTACTTTTGCCCTGCATTAAGCAACAACCTGCTTATAAAAACACCCATGTCGATTCATGAAGTGGTCGCATTAGAGGGGTTCTACTGAAGACCCCAATTAAGGTCATGGGAGACGTAACTGCCGTAGCGCTACTCACCAAGGAAATAGAAACAAAAGTCCTCAAACAATGTCACCCTATTATACGGTGCAGAATAGAGTCGGCCTTCGGATAGCAGGGTGTCCTTAAAGTAAAACAAAACACAAACACATCTGTAGTAATGAAATTCTGACACACCCACCTTAAAGTAATGTTTAAATTTCCAGAGCTACAGAGAAAGGTGGGTACCCAAATACAGTCGAACGTTAGTAGATCGATGTCGGACAATTTTATGCCTGACCTCGACCTAGTTAGCAAATGAATTTCATCTGAAATTGTCAGTATCCGATTACATAGATAGTCAAAAATACGATATTACAATGTGAAGACCCGGATGTGTTCAACACATTTTAAAGTATTTGCATTTTTTAATTCCTTGTTTTGTGATGTTCGTTATCAATTACATGATCTGTTTCAATACCATTTCTTACTTTAACACATTACCTCATAGGCTATTTTTAGATCCAACCTCTTTGAATAAATCTACCGAAAAGGAGCATTAATTAGAGAAAATGAAAATTTTAGAATTTTG
This sequence comes from Azorinus chamasolen, assembly GCA_963576725.1. Classification (NCBI taxonomy): domain Eukaryota; kingdom Metazoa; phylum Mollusca; class Bivalvia; order Cardiida; family Solecurtidae; genus Azorinus; species Azorinus chamasolen. Next base: position 30,427,338 of record OY755253.1, on the reverse strand, counting down.
AAGTTTGAAAGCGTTGTGATAAATAGAGCATTCGCTCCTTTAGGAGCAAATGCTTTTTTTATCACAATGGTTTCACAAAGTGACTTTTTACAGAGTCGTCAAAAGTCTTCAATATCAGGGAAAGGGTTAAATTAAATCATATTGCTCAAAATAGTCGAGCATGCAAACCTACATTTCGTGTGTTTTTAAACATCAACGAAATTAATCATAACATCTCATTGAAATACAAGAGAAACAAAAAGAAAGCTTCTATATGAATGCATTATCTGTCGTTGTCGGATGTAGAGCGTATAGTTTAAATGACTGGATGACTATCCTCAATAAAGATCGACAACATTTAACAAGGGTTTGTTGTTTTGCACCGAGGAGATAAACCCGATATCAGTGACCCTTTCGCGATGACCCTTTCGTGGTGTGACCTGTTTTAGCAAGGTGACACTTAAAGGGTCGCTTCTGAAGCGTCCATCATGATTTGAAATTTCAAAAATACGAAATTTCAAACGTCCAAAGTAACTGTTTGCAGTAAATGTACAATAAACACAGCTAGTTTATGACACTCGCAATATACTTAACACTGTCCTGCCATGACCAAAAATCCATGTCTCCATATGCTGCTTTAACAAATTAATCTAATTGATATTCATGGCGTCATTATTTATTACATGAATATTCATGGGGGAAAGGGTTCAAACACATGTTGTTCTCCTCTAATATAGGTATTAAATTAACATTACTACGAAACCAAACATGTAGACTTTCCAAACAAATTAAGATTATCAGCGTGACGTATATAACAAGCGAGACGAGACTCACATTTTCAAACAGCCTCAGTCTAGATGAGGCGCCGAGTAACCCTTTTCTTCATATAAACGACTTTTAACAGAGTTGAAAACAGAGTAGACCCATATCAGACGGTTCCTAGAGGAGCCGTCTGATCAGGGTCTGCTTTGTTTCCATATAAACTATAATAGATCTAATGATTTAGTTTCTATCAATACCAAACTATCCTGTAAATACATTTGCCGCCATAAAAATTCAGATGATAAATATTTATGACGTCATTATTCTTTTCAAGAATATTGAACAGAAAAAGGATTAACTTGGCATCTCATAAGGATCAAAACTGTTTGACAACTAGTTGCTAGTTTATTAACCCTTCGTTTGTTATTCACGTCAATATACCTTCCTGTAAACACTAAAGAACCAGATGAGACAGCTCCTGCAGGATCTGTCTCACCAGGGTCTGCACTATATACAAGTTGATTGTGCAACCAGTGCACTCTACAGAAGTGATTGCACAGCGAATTACTTGTACACAGTGAAGATATATGTAATTATAAAACAGGGCATACTATTATACTCTAATAGGTAAAGAAGGAGAAATGTATTTTAAAATTCAGCAAGAGAAGGGTTAAAACATTGATTGAATCGGACGTCAGCGAAAACTACAAGTTACATGTACAACAGTGTGCAAACATCATTTTTGTAAATAACAGTGGAAAGGGTATTTATTGACTCTTCACTACAGAGGGTTTGCTTCCCGCCAGTTACCGTCCAACAAAGAATTAGTCGCTGAACTACACATTTGCTACTACAGAAAAACCTGCATAAACCGACATTTTATGTGAGAAAAATTTAGATGATTACATAGGAGCTTTCTTTATGACTTTCACCCTGCATTAGGAAGTCACCTGTCTACAAATGTACGTATGTATGTATATATGTGTAATATCAGACGAGGTACTTTGTACAAATCTGAATAAGATTATGTTCTGTTCTGTTCTGTTCTGTACAAAACGATATTTATACTAAAACTAGCGCCTGATTTAGAGAACGTTTTTTCTGCACTGAGCTTATAAATGTTCAGATATCAACAGGTCTAAATGTTCCTGATGTCAACCGGTCTAAATGTTCACATTTTAATCAGTCTAAATGTTCCTGATGTCAACCAGTCTAAATGTTCCTGATGTCAACCAGTCTAAATGTTCCTGATGTCAACCAGTCTAAATGTTCCAGATGTCAGCCTGTCTAAATGTTCCGGATGCCAACCGGTCTAAATGTTTCAGATGACAACAGGTCTAAATGTTCCAGATGTCAACCGGTCTGAATGTTCCAGATGTCAACAGGTCAAAAAAGTTACTGATGTCAACAGGTCTAAATGTTCATGATGACAACCGATCTAAACCTATATTCTGTTTTTGTTGAACAAACAAACTACAGTAAATCCCCTCCAAACCGGACGTTCGAATTAGGTTCAAATTGGGCCTGAAACGCTTACTCTATAAATACGAAACTATTGGATCTACCCGATAAATTTATACGTACAGCTAAAATTCGATATCTCGACTCTGATAACTCGAACTTCGGGATAACTCGATCAAAAAGTTCAGTCCTTCCTAAACTTACAATACACAATTGCTCTGAAATGTATCTCTACATATATCTAGAAACATATATGACAGTTTAATACATGTCTGAGGAAATGCTGAAAGCTCCTACAGGAGCTTTCAGCATTAATTTAGACCTGTATATAATTAAGTTGTGGCTTTGCAAAATTGCTCATATTAGATACATGTATCAGATGACTCGAACTTCTGTTATCTCGAACTAATTTGTATGATCCCTTGACGTTCGAGTTATCGAAGTTCAACTGTATTTACAAACGGAAAGGACTCATATCAGATGGCTCCTGTTGGAATCGCTTGATCAGTATCTGCACTGTTTGCATTTGGAATAATATAGATCTTGTTCTATAGTTGTTAGTTTGCCAAATGTTTCATATGTTAATACGCTGTTTAAAACGAATCCAATTAATATTTATCGTGTCGTTATTTTAGCATTAACATTCACGGAGTAGAGGGTAGAGACAGGTGGCAGCTTAATGCAGCTTTCTGCATGACTTCCATCCTACATTATGACGTCGCCCGTCTGAAAAGACATAATCAATGCTTTATTAAAATGCCGATTTACATGGAGTTTACTGTACACATGTCACTAAACTTATCATCGGTAAGTTTAACTCTTTGCACGCTAAGTTATGTTTCGTCTGCAACAATTGTCGTCTGCTTCAATTCTTAAAATAAACTTTCTCTCATTTCTTTGCAAAAATATGGTGAAGATGACAAACAGTTTGGATGCTGATGAGACGCCGCATCATGCGGCGTCTCATCTGAATCCAAACTGTTTGCATTGGTAATCACGGTTTCGCCACTAGCGTGCATTGGCGTGTACATGTAAAAGGATCCCCCTTTAAATGTAGAGAAAACAGTAAATGTGTACTAACATTAATCAGTCATACACCGAACGTCGAAGATCATTCTGCTGAGTGTTTAGGTGATTTAAAAAAGTTGATATGGGATCTCTATGGGGACATCTGGACGAAGGGATTGTATTTGCTGGTCTTGGGCTGTGGTGGATGTTTCATATTATGAAAGATTACTTGCAAGTAAGTAAAGCAATAGTTTTACATGAATGCATCCTGCACGCACCATGTATACAGTAAGATAAATCATTGAGATCATTCATATCAACCCTTTCGGCGCCAAATTTCTAATTGCCGTCTGCAATCCAATTTTGTTAAATCATTCGGTAAAAAAAATATGATAAATACATGCAAATTTCAAAGGAATAAAGCACAGGTAACGCAATAGAGTTTGAGACAAAAAGTGAAGAAAAGGGACTGCACTATTTGTCGTGGCGCATTGTTGCGACGTTGGTGATGAAAAGGTTACTATTTTACTGTTATTGTCGCATCTGTGATTACATTTACAAACAGTTTGGATCCAGATGAGACGCCGACTAACTCGGTGACTCTTCAGGATTCATACTGTTTGTCGCTTAATATAACTGATTTTAAAAACGAAAATGTAGAATGATAACAAAAGAAAATTGTAGCAGACGACAAAGGCTGCAGACGACAAAAACTGACAGCGAAATAGTTAATCCTTTGCTTAATATAAATGTTTTTGCAAATAGAGTAGATCCAGATCAAACGGCCCCTGAAGGAGCCGTCTAATCAGGGGTATGCTCTGTTTGCTGATGGAATTCATTTAACCATTTCTTTGTTCTATGTTTATTCCAAATTTCGATACGGACCACGATGGAAATAAGGAAAACGTGTGTTTTCTTTTTTTTTGTGTTATCATTGGTATTAGTGCGCATTTCATGCCTTTTTCATTTAATGCCTCTTGTTGTTATTGCCATGTGATGTACGCTTTTTACCGAAATAAATCCAGCTATTTATACCTACTCAATATTCATGAACAAAATAGTTATAACGAAATAAGGAGGGTGGGAAATTGTAGCCATTTTAGAAAGATAAAAAATAGATCTTTCAAATGTCATTAACAAACAGAGCAGACCCTAATCAGACGGCTCCTATAGGAGCCGTCTGATCTGGGTCTACTCTGTTTGCAAATGCGTGTAAATACGTTTATATGAAGGAAAGGGTTAAAATAGATATTGATGACGTCATTATTTTTTCACTGTGAGAGACCTCTTATCACGTTGAATACAATGATACATGCTGAAATCGGGATCGGGTCCAATTTTGAATACGTTCGATTCGATCAAGCTTTGGAGGATCTATTGACCGAGTTTCAAACAGCTTTGATCCTGGTGCGATCTAGATACAAACTCTTTGCAAATGCGAGTCAGTTCACGAAACACGTGATACGGGTTGACACTACACCATAGGACCTAGCTAGCGATACGCACTTACGCACGTGCTGAAAGGTGAAAATAAAATCGAAAACTACGGGGTGGGCATGGAGGTAGACCTCCTGATAACTGTTCTATTTTGTCATGTTAGGATTTCCCCTCATATTGACGCTTTATATTGAATGCTCTTTTTATCACAATGGTTTCAAATCTACACAATTCTATTTTTTCCGAAAGAGCATGACCCTTGACCCGTAAAGCCACGATGAGTGCAACTTGCATTTTAATGGTACAGTAAAACTCCTCTAATGCGACCACTAAATGAACAAACATGGCTGTATTCATAAGCAGGTGGCTGCTTAATGCAGGACGAAAGTTATGCAGAAAGCTCTCTGCAAAACTTTTGTCCTGTATTAAGCTACCACCTGCCTTTGCCACTGTGATTTATGCCCCTTTTTGCTGGTGGCATTAGAGGGGTTTTACTGTGTTTAATTCAGCAACGCTCCTGTGCACATGGGTTGCTGCGGACACTTGATAACATATACAGAGTGTGAGGTCAGAGCAGCAACAACGTCCTTTCAGAATCAAGTCTGCGTGAAACTCTGACTATACAGTAAACCTCTCTATAACGGCCACTTAATTAGCTCAAGTAGTTTGTGTTAAAGGCAGGTGGTGGCTTAAAGCAAGGTGAATGTAAATCAGAACGCTCCTATAGGAACGTTCTGTTTTACTTTCACCTTGCTTTAAGCAGCCACCTGCCCTCAATACCAACTACACATCATAATTTAGTGGCCGATATAGAAAGCTTTTACTGTATTTCTGAATAGAATTTAGGAAAACATAATTTTCAGAGTAACAAAAGGCCGGGTAAAGGGGTGGACATGGGTCGATGACTCGATGCCCACTACACTTAGATCGGGGTCTGATTTAACACTGGATGGCAATTCCCCATTGAAACTGCAACAGTCAAAGGATTATCGCCCGCGCATCTGCCTCCGATTCACATGAATGGTCGAAGCACGTTTGCCTGTATAGCCTTTTTCCGAATGAAGCCGGAGAGATTGTGGTGAAATAAGTTGATAGGCTTTACTGTGTGGCTTGGTACATGTAGCTCAGTCGTTAGAGTGTTGGCATGGTATGCCAGAGGCCCTGGGTTCGAGTCCTAGTCGAGTCCTAACTTTTTAACCATGTTACATTTGGCGACAAACGTTAATAACACACAGGGTGATTAATATGAAGATTATATGAATATAATTTGTAATAATAAGAAACTCGTGGAGTGTGCTTTGAGTAAGAATTCGGGACGAATTCTTGTGTAGAAGGGGTGTGGTTTTTTTGTTTGTTTTTTTCCCGTCTGCGGCGTATTCATGCCCGAGTTTCGCCCATCGCCCACATTCACCTCCGCTGGCTCACCACCACGGTTTCCTCTCCGAGTTGTCAATCCTAGTCATGGTTCTCCGAGTGTTTTCGTACCCATGTTCGGATGGACTGCCTCTTCATATGCTGGTGGAATCTACTCTGCACTTTATCGCACATACACAGCTCTTTTCCAATCGGGCTATGCACTTTCGGACTCATTGTGACAAGCCGTGTCACAAGTCAATATGGGCTACTGACTACTTTCCGGGCACTTCAAGCTTCACAGACAGTTTTTCTCAGACTCCGTCGGTAGAGTGTTGGCACGGTAAGCCAAGGCACTGGGTTCGAGACCTAGTCGAGTCACAACTTTTTCACCATGTTACACTCATATACACTTTTCACGTTTTTGAAAATAGGGTAGACCAGCGCTTCAGATAAGATGCGTAAGTCAAAACATTTTCAAGAATTACTCCTTTATTTCTCCACAAAACCTTATATCGTGACCACTCTTTAGAATCGTCTCTTCGAGTTTGGTGGAGAAATGACGATTTTAGTATTTGGGTACGCATCCTTATCTGTAGCTACGTGTCTCTGATCAGACAGCACCTAAAAGCCCCTGTTTCGTTCTCAAGTTTTTGATTGGTCAGATTTGAGTTCTCAAGCTTTTGATTGGTCAGATTTGAGACAGAGGCTCAAATCTGACCAATCAAAAATTTGAGAACGAACTCAGACTCAACTAAAAGTTTTATAAGCATGGACCCTGATTTGATTATACAGACCCTGTAATGATAAAAACCTCCCCCGCTCAAGTTGCTGTTATATTTTCAAGGCGACGTCTGATCAGGGAATTCACAGTTGGTCTCATATTTATTTCCTTGTACATGCATATATTTTATTCCTTTGAATGTTGCCTTTATTTATCTTATTTCCTTATTTACCGAATGATTTAACAAACTTGGATTGCAGACGACAATTAGAAATTTATCACCGAAAGGGTTTAAAGATTGTTCATTAAGGAAAGGTTTAAATACATTTCATGCCCGGCTGTGAACGGGTATTAGCCGTGAATCGTATATCACCATGGCGACATATCATTTATGCAGATGTATTCATGACTCAGGAACAACCTTGAAATATATTTTGCTATGTACGCGCATGTAACAGTGCAGTCAACCTCAACTCCGCAGATGTACAGATAATACATGTACATGTATGCGTAAATTTAAATATTTTCAAGAATAGTTCCTTTATTTCTAAACCAATCCCTATGATTACTCTTTAGAATTATCTACGCGAAGCGATTCTAAAGAGTGACAACAAAGGAGGATTTGTCGGAGAAATGGCGATTTTAATACGACCCTTTATCTGTTGCTCTGATAATCCACTTCTTCATAAACACGTGTTGTAACACTTAACGCATTCTATCCTAGGCTATTTTTTAGACACAACCACTTTGAATGTAGGCTATCTACTGAAAATGAGCATTAACTAGAGGAAAGGAACATTTTAGAATTTTGTAGTCTGAAACCATTGTGATAAATAGAGCATTTGCTCCTATGGGAGCAAATGCTCTATTTATCACAATGATTTCATAAAGTGACTTTTATAGATGCGCAGAAATGCATCACTAGCGGATACTGTGTTAAACTGCAGACCGAAATCATCAGTTAACTCAATAAGTAAGAGCGTGATGGCCAGTATCAGCTCTGATTGTATTGTAGTATAGTGATATAGATCTGATCCTACAGTTTGTATCACACATTGCAATTAACATTAAATTCTAGAGTTTCAGCCATTATAGAACACTCGTACACTCATGTACAGTAATACATTCATTTATCTGATTAACATAAAGCATGTTATTATTTCTTATATGGGCATTCATGAAGCAACTGGTCAAGGAATACTGCATTATGCATTATCTTAATCCTATAAAAACCTTTCTACGCCTCTGTAAAAGTCACCTGTTGAAAAAATGGTGATAAATAGAGCATTTGCTTCTAAGGAGCCAATGCTCTATTTATCACAATGGTTTCCAACTACAAAATTCTTAAATTTTCCTTTTGTCTAGTTAATGCTCCTTTTCGGTAGACTCATTAAAAAGTTCAGTTCTAAAAATAGCCTATGGAAGAAAGGGTTAATCCGTTTGCAAATAATGTAAACACAGATCAAACGGTGCATGAAGTAACCGTTTGATCAGAGTCTTTTGTATTTGATTACGAAATTAAAATAAACCTGACAGTTTCTATCAATACCAAAATAGCATGTATTCATACGTCATTATACAAACGCGTCTGATCAATATTCATGTTGTCATTTTTTTTGAAAAGAATATTAGAGGGAAATGATTATATTAGATGTATATATAATGTATTTCTCCTGTCTATAATACGCATTTTAATATACAATAGCTGATAAAGCATGAACCCTGACTGTGACGTTATAAAACATTTTGCTTGAGTCTGAGATCATTCTCAAGCATCTGACTTGTACTTTTAGCAACAGAAGGGTTACGCAAAAAAGGCCTAAATATCGACCACCCCTTAAAATGTTCGCCTCCACACGTTGCACATGCATGCCAAGTTTAAAGTATGTACACGTATGTTGAGTGGCGACAAATTTGATTAACGTTAATGTTGGGGAAAAAAACAACCATCCAATCAACACACCAACAGTTAGAGCAAACAACAATCTTAATTTTATCCGTATTATGACCTATGATCTTGATGTATGACATTGCCCTTAATAACTTAACACTAACAACGTTTGCCTCGCACTATGTATCCCCTTAGCCAAGCACAAAATAATATACATATCAGTTTTAAGATAATTTTGTCTGGGTCATTAAGTGAAGCACGGGAACTGATAGTAGACTGTATATGATATGTGCCAGTTTCTTGACAGATGTCTCCATCCTTGGTTAATTAAACGGCAGATGTTGAAAATATTTTACGTTATATTTAGAACATACTGAGTCAAATCTTAGTGGTTAAGAAGGGGCGGAGCGAGCAAAGCGACTTGTGAGCCCCTTCTTAGCCCCTTCTTAGCAACTAAGATTTCACTTAATATGTTCTGAAATGGGCGATCCTTCGAAAGCAAAATGAGAAAATTGCAGACTCTGTTTTATTGAGTATGTTCATGAGTAGGCCCTGGTAATTAAAAGTGCAACACTTTTCACGCCCCCTAGCACCGGCTAAAGCAGCATTCAATTTTCAAAAGAAATAACATCAAAACTTATGATCCCGAAGGACCAAAAAATATAACAACACTGAGAATAAAGTACGAGGTGACTTTTTACGGCCGCCACATACTTACTTAGAAAATAACCTATATTTCGATTGGCCCAGCATAAATCGTTCCAATGGTTCTAGTAAACAAACGTCGCGCGCCTACAGGACTTCACGTTCCATGTGTGACATCACTGATTTCCATTCCTTAACAACAGTACAAATGGCTGGCTATTTCGACAGTAGGGATATTCGATCTCTAACCGAAGATGAATTCGAGGAAATATACTTTTCTACTTTAACTCAGCTATTCGACATACCCACACAGCAACTGCTGCGAAACGTTGGCGTCGGTAACACAATATTACTTTCCAAGGTTCTTGATATCAAAATTTACAACAGCTTGCACTTTTATTAAAAGTGTTTTTATTAAATTATTTTGTTTCCTTTTAAATGTTATGACTAGATCTTTAACCCTTTACTTCATGTACATCTTTAAGTTATAAAACATTCAAGTAATTAAGATTCCGCAAAACTTCGTGTGTATTCAGTTTAGTTTAGCCTAAAATCAAAATGTTCTGAATTGATCTGGTAAGTAGGGGTCTCTATCATTGATTATCACAATGCCCCAATACAGAAATCTAACACCAACACCATGTTGGCCTCATGTCTGACATCATCTGGTGACTACTCTGAATTTGGCATTGCCTGTCACGGCATAAACCTTGTACCCTTTAATGCCACTTAATTAAGAAAATATATTTTCAACTGCACAGTAAAATCTCTCTAAACCTAAAATTATAGTAGAGAATTAGTTACATACTTTAAACAGGTAGCTGCATAATGTAGGGAGAAAGTCGTGCAGAAAGCTCCTAGAAGATATTATGCATGACTTCACCCTGCATTAAGCTGCCACCTGTCTCCACGACCGATATGTATACTAAATTAGAGAGGTTTAGAGAGGTTTTATTGTATTTATCGGTGATAATATATGTCGGAAAAAAACAAGATGCTAATTGTCGGTGACATTATATATGGAGGACATTGTATTCTGTCACAAAACTCTAGGTACATGTACATCCGTAAGAGCTGTATATAGCTGCACAGAGGACCACAACTAATAGAACATGTGTATACCAACACTTACTTTAACAATTTACTAAATGAATATTCATGTAAGAAATAATGTCACCATGAATATTAATAAGCTGTATTTATTAGCTGTATTAATTAGCTGTATTAATTAGCTGTATAACAGCACATGAATACGTGAGTATTAAACAAAAACAGAAAAAATGTACAATTAGAAATAACTATGTAAGCAAACAGAGCAGGCCCTGATCTGGGTCTTCTCTATTTGCAAAGACGTAGAAAAGCGATTTTTTATAGAGGAAACATGTACATATTCTGAGCTGTAAGCACGTAGATTGTCTTAACCATTTTCAAACAGTTTTGATCAAGAAGAGATGCCAAGTAAGTCAGTGTCTCATTAAGACACAAACTGTTTGACACCCGATAAATAGTTTGTCAACATCCTGATCGAGATCTAAACTGTTTGTCTACCGGTCAGTTAAGTAAAATCCTCTGATGCGATCACCAAAAAGGGTCACAATTCTGTGTGGCAGAGGCAGGTGGTGGCTTAATGCAGGATGAAAGTTATGCCGAAAGCTCCTATAGGAGCTTTCGGCATAACCTTCCTCCTGCATTAAGCAACCACCTGCTTATAAAGACACCTTTGTTTTTTAAGTGGTCGCATTAGTGAGGTTCTACTGTAGTGTGTCACAACAGCCTGATCGAATCGAAAGCGGTCAATCTAAGCCCGAGCTAAACTGAACCAGACACTGTTTTGACACTGTCGTAAGAGTTATCATCCAGGAAGGTGTACAGCTATGTATCTATACATTGCACCACTTCTCATTACGGCTCGGTGGTTCAGTTAGGAGCTTGTTCGTTATCTATTTAGAGTGTTTTGTGTGCATTAGATTGACCTATATAGTCTGCACGTAATCTGCACATGCATGAATATTTCGGTACACGTGCACTGTCGCAAATGATTTGAGTATAACCCTTAATGTGCAGGACAAGATTCACTAATGTCATTAACAAACCGTGTATACTCTAGAGGAACCCTCTCATCAGGGTCTGCACTGTTTGTCATGTTACACTTATCTTTTAAATAAGAAAAAAACATTCAATAACATTCAACATAAGCTTAACCTGTTTGAATTGTGGAATAGTTCACTTGAAACTTCAGCTGTAGCTCGATAGCTGAAATTGTTAATATATAATGCTAGCACGGCACTCTAGATATCCTGGATTCGAGTCTCAGTCGGGCCAGACTTATTTCAACAATTATTCTATTAAAGTACCTAGTTATAGTCTACTTTCAGTCCGAATGACCGTTCAGCCGACTGTACATTTACTCCCCTGGTCATTGAGTCATTGGCCTACAATATTGAGCACTGCTAACATATGGCGCAATCATGCAGCCGCAGTACCGGCGAGTGACCCTCACAGGTACCCATTTTAACCCCTGGGTGGAGAGTATGTGTGGGTGGGAGACACGGAAAAGCGTCTCTGAAATTTCCGGGAGGGACCGGGATTTGAACCCCGGACCTCCGGACTGATAGTCAAGCGCGTTACCACTAGACCACCGCCACCTACTATTACATTAAAGCCAACATCATATCAAATTATGTTTATGTATACCAATTCGAATAAGTTGTTACGTGTTCATTGGTGTAATTGACTTGACGTTAATGATGTGAAATCAAGAAGACCATGAACATGTGGCTAGATAGCTTAGTAGTTAATATTGCTGGCACTATAGGCAAGATGTACTGGGTTCGAATCTCAGTCGGACCACAATTATAGCACCATTTCTCCTATTACACTGAGGCCCAACACAATAGTAAAGTGGTCATCTCTCTAGAATTAACAATGTTAACGGATTACATTGTTGATCATAAACAAATCCAAAACGCAAGGTTGGTCAATTGGTAGTGTTAACTAACGTCCGTTGCTGCCAACTATGTGCTAATTGGACGTCCCAGAGAAAGGGGAGAAATAGAGAGAGAGAGAGAGAGAGAGAGAGGGGGGGGGGGGGGGGGGGGGGGGTAGAGAAAGAGAGACGGATACGGAGAAAACCATGCGCGATCAAATACTCTCATTATCGACAGAGTTACTCTGATTCATTTAGCTGCCAATTGCGAAGCACTGATACATCGAACCTCGGGTTTTTAAAGTCTCCGGTTGGGGATCGAACCTGGGACCCCTGGTGTTGGACGAGTGCATTTAAAAATGCAGGTTATAAATGGCAAAAATAATGCATATAGCTCCACATAGCGAGAATGTATTGTACTTGTTCTAGGTAATAAGACGCTTAAATGGCTCTCCTGATGAGATGCCGAGTAACTCGGCATTGTATCTGGATCTATGCTATTTGACGCTCGGTCAACCGTTTCTCAAACGCTTTCACGGACCAGAAGTAAGTACAAAATGCAAGAGATCAATGTTTTTGCAGACATGATTTCTGTCAGCACGATAACGGTTAACTCTTTTGGCGCCAACTTTCTAATTGTCGTCTGCAATCCAATTTTGTTAAACCATATGGTAAAATAAGGAACTGAGATAAATAAATGCAAATTTCAAAGGAATAAAGCACAAATATAGAAATAGAGTTTGAAACAAAAAATGAAGTACCTGATCAGATGCCGCCTTTTGGGACTGCACTATTTGTCGTGGTGCATACATTGTGTATATGCGACAATGGCGGTGAAAGGGTTATGTGGTAACATTAGCGATACACCCTCTCTTTTTCTCTCTCTCTCTCTCTCTCTCTCTCTCTCTCTCTCTCTCTCTCTCTCTCTCTCTCTATCTCTCTCTCTCTCTCTCTCTTTCTTGCTCTCTCTGATGGTCAACTTTTCATTGAAAGAGATATTTCGCAAAAGCAATGTATTTGATGCCACTTTTAGAAAGGCATATTTATAGCAGAAAAGGCAGACCAGTCCAGTATGCAGTTAACAGTAACATTTGCAGATGGATTCTAAGACACAGATGTTGCAATTATAAAAAATAATTATTTCGGTATTAAAGCTGCATAAAATAACGCTAGGTTGAAAATACTGGCTGAAAAACAGCCATTTGAAACTTTCAGTTTGTTTGTTTTTGAGAGGGATCACAATGTGAAAAAAATGAAAATGAGGTCTGAATCCTTCTGCAGTTGGTTACTAGTTTTTTTTTTAATTCTAGCTGATCCTGTTTCACTCTATTAGCCCACTTTCCTGTTCAGGATTACTAGATCGCCAATGACCCTGTTAAATGACCCTAGTATATGATCGGTTCAAAGATCCCACTCGAATGTGGGCCATCGAACTATATATCACGAGAGGAGGTTCGCAACGAAGTCAAGTGAACGGTATGCAGCGGCAAAGGACATAACCTATGTAAACAAAATATGATTGAAAACTTATTCCACAGTTGTTTTACCGATTTGTTTTGCTGCAAATAATACCCCCAAGTACGGGAAATGATGTGTATAAAGGTGCTATACTATCAAACAGTTGTATGTACATGAACATTATATACAGTAAAACCTCGATTATTCGAATTTTCGGTATAGAAGAATTTAGACCCTTTTAGGCAGGTGGCTGCTTAATGCATGGTGAAAGTCATACAGAAAGCTCCTAGAGGAGCTTTCTGCATGACTTTCACCATGCATTAAGCTGCCACCTGTCTTAAAGATAGTGTTCGGATAATCGAAGTTTTACTGTAATTTATTTAGTGTAATTAACCTGTGAATTATACTCTCAACTATCCGATTTTTTGTACATCAAAATAACAATCTTGAGTATTTTATATTCTTATTGACTCTTATATATTCTTTCTATCATTTTGTTTTCAAGAGAAATATTCTGTATTTAAAATAAGCACATTTGTTTGGGTTTTTGTGCATATTACGACTGTATTTGTTTCTAACATAGTGTGGGTAGGGTGCTAAACTAAGGTCAGTTTTTATGTGTACGTTATTTTTCTAAAGTCCAAATCAATATCATTATAATTATACAGATCACGTGGTGGGTACGTACTGTCGGACACCCTTCGTCACTTGTTTCTATGCATGTATTTGAACTCGATGACAATATTTTTCCGCCACATGTAAAACGGAGATATCAAGATTTTTTGTCTATTTTAAGAATGTCTAAACATTGAAAGTGTGTGTATGTACCTGTACATGCATATGCCATCTTTTTTCGTAATGGATTCATGAATCGAACCTGGGATCTCAAGATCCTGAGTCGGACACACTACCGTCTGAGCTATACCGACCGGACGTCAACAAAAGCACAGCGAGGCGGAGCATATACGCCCCGAATTGATGCTTGCATCAAACAAAGAAATCAGGGGGAGATATTTCTGGAACCAACAATCCGATTTAAAAACAGTCACATGCACAAGTCTAACCCATTTGCTCCCACCATCCTATATATGGGACGTAGGCAAACAGTGTAGACTCTGATCAGACGCCGCATGATGCGGCGTCTGATCAGAGTCTACACTGTTTGCTGATAGGAATTTCAATATAAAACAAAAACGAACTTGAAAAGTTAGGCCAGGCACCCCTTAGATAAAATATGGACTAATCCAATTTATGCATTGTAAACATGATGGAAGAATCCACTGGGTGCAAATGAGTTAAGTCATTGCAATCCCGGAAGCACAAATTAAATTCAAACATCACACCCTTCATTGAACTGTCCCTAGCCTGCGCACCACAGCAAAATGCAGGTGCTTTTACCCAAACAGTTCAATGATCCCATACACTGGGAATGGGCAAACGATGTAGACCTAGATTAGAAGGATCATATTTGATATACCAACAAATTTCGTAGGATTTCACCAGCGTACATTTGTTTTTCAGGAAGCCCTCGAATGAAAAACGTGTTTACCATAATTATATATACATGTAATAAGAGTAAACCATTTCCCTGTTCTGTATTAACGTGAAAAATAATGAAAACATGGATATTTATTAGCTCAAAGTTTTAATATAAGCTTTTTCAAAGGGATTTGTTTTGCTTTGACAAAAAATGTAAAATCAGACCTATAACATGTCAAAAGCAAACAGAGCAGACCCAGATCAGACGGCCTACCCTGTTTGCAAAAGCGGGAAAATGCGTTTATATGAAGGAACTTGTTAACCCTTTCGCAATCAATGCCGGATCTGTAATTACCTATGCAAACAGTTTGGATCCGGATGAGACGCCGAGTAACTCGGCGTCTCATCTGGATCCAAACTGTTTGTTGCTGTTACACCTACTATGTTTTTGAAACAAAAAATAAGGAAAATAAAAAAATGAAAATTTGTAGCAGACGACAAAATTAGCAGACGACAGAATTTGGCAGCGAAACGGTTAATGCAATGTGAAAGTTTCCAGATGAGCTTTATACATGATGCATGACGTTTACCCTGAATATTCAATCACTTCTAAATAATGACATCGTGAATATTTATTAGATAATTTTGTTATGATATCAAATGGACACGAGAAGTTTTGGTATCGGCAGAAACTATAGATTCATAATTATCCATATTATATCATGAGCAAACAGAGCAGATCATATAGGAGCCGTCTGATCTGCGTCTACTCTGTAAGCGAAGGCATAGAAAGGTGTGTTTATGGAGTAATGGGTTACCTCTTTCGCTGCCCAGTCTGCAAACTTTGTCGGCAGCTACAATTTTTATTCTTTTAAAAGAATTTTTTAACAAAAAACCAGTCACGGCAACAAACCGTTGATGAGACGCCGAATTACGTGGCGTCTCATCTGGATTAAAACTGTTTGCACAGGTAATCACAGATGCGACAATGGCAGTGAACGAGATAAGGTGCCACATGTAGAATAGAACAGCCCTGGTATGAAGTACCCGGATCAGTGAAGTTTTATTGTTTTATGGTTTTATCACCTAGATAATTTTTTACAAGCGAACCAGTGTGTAAAATTAATTTGGCATTGAACCCAAGTGTTAAGAGTTCTCAAGGTAGAATTGACCATCATAGTTTAACAATAAAGTTAATTTTCAGGAGGTATATATATCAAGCAAATTCTGACACGGCAAACAATGTACAAGACCCTTCTGATGATTTGTTTCTGTACTGTTTGCATGTATATGTTGACCTTTTTTCGTGCAAAAGCTTCACCCTTACCCTGTTCTATGTGTATTCCAAATTTCAATACCTATTGAATATACATTAACAAAATAGTTACAAATAAATATGGAAGATTGAACATTACAGACATTTTAGAAGGCAAAGACGCAGATGTATAAAATACTATTAGCAAACAGAGCAGACTCTGCTATTGATCTACCCTGTTTGCAAATGCGTGAAAATGCGTGTTTATGAGGGGAAATGTTAATTCGGCATCTAACCAGAACCCCTACTGATCCAATCAACAATTCTCATAGGCTTCATAAAAACGATCAAACCATTTTGACCATGTGTTCAAATATTCTTTTCAACCAAGATAATATTTTACCTGCTGCCGTTTCGGGCATGTCTGTGTCCTTCATCACTGACTACTGAACAGTCAACATCGGCTAATTTTGCCACTGCGCATGTGAACGGCGAAAACAGGGTCGTAGGCTCTTGATAGTTTGTAGGCCCCTTCACCCCTGTTCATTGTCGAAGTTTGGCGCTTTATCTGGATTGCCTCTTTCACTAGTCTTGTCCGGGTGTCGCCCTCTCTTTCTCTACTGTCCTTGCCCCCTCCTATTCAGTAACATGATTGTTCTGTATTTTGACCATGGTCAGAATGCTCCACGGAGAGAACTCTAATCTGGGTCGAGACTGGTTGCCTATGCCCCAACTACGGGATCGCGGGAGTCCACAGGTTATATAAGTAAAACAGCTACATGTAACACATTTTAACATCTCTTGTTACTTTCCTGAGATTTTCTACTTATTCTTTTTTCCAGGCTGGAAGCAACACCAACTTTGTGCCACGGACGTCGATTGTTTCAAACATCTTCGGTAGAGAAATACCAATTGAAAATTATCTAAAAATATTTTTCACATTCGCGGGTATGTAAACTTAAATGTATATGGTTTGTAACCTACTCACCCTTCAAATTGTTTACGTTGACTACATGTATTTACTCCATGAATATTCGTGTGAAAAACAATGGCGTTATTATGTTAATACGCTAAAATATGATAATGATAACGAAAAACATGAATACTTAACCATGCTGATAATACACAGGAATGTCTGGCATGGTAGGAGCATTACAATCATATCTATACAATCCAAAAGCAAACAGAGCTGTTCCTATTGAAAGGCGTCTAAACTAAATGTTCTAGTCACGTTTGGATTACATATTTTGTGAGACACCACATACTCGTATGTAGTTTATGTTTAGACACACACACCACACGCAATACTCAAACACACATACACACAGACAGACAGGCACACATTCACACACACCCATTCACACATAAAGACACAGACACAGACAGACATACACAGACAGACACATGCATATACATATACACACAAGTTAATAAGTAAGTTTTTTTTTATTATAGTGACATGTGTTACATCATATTCTTATATGTACAAATATATATCCAAATCCATAAACACCCGGCACAATTGGCCTATATGTCACCTACAAAAAGGGTAATTCTAGACATCTTAACATGGATATGATATAACAGCCATATCAAAATATCAAATATTATGGATGTCATTGCTATGCAAATAGATACGGTTAATGGCGTCATTCATGTTACGTAACATACATGTAGATAACTATGAGTCTAAGAAGAAACGCCCTTATAAGAAACTTGGCAGTCTTTCTTGTCTGATCATTTAAAAGCGTGCTTAATTTTTCCTGACACTTTTTGACTGTGAACACATTGTCAGTAAACAGACCGTTAAAATGTCTTGGCGCATTACTTCTTACCTAGCACACTCTAACAGAAAATGAGTTCCGTCTCAATATCATTTAAGTTGCTCAAAGTCTATCAGTCACTGGTGCGTAAATGTACCTGTCGGTCTCTATACAAAGAGGTAACGTACATATGTACCACACATGAACTGTGACATTACAGACCGTTCACTTTTGTTTACGTTTAGAGTCACATGGTATTCTTTTTTGAAGTCACTTTTAAATTGTTCGTAAGTTCTAAATTTAGGCGAACTTAGAACTTTTAAAACCTATTCATTTTTATAGTAATTCATAAGTCTTTCTCTAGCCAATTGTGAATCTACTATAGCTTTGTTATCGAAGTTGTCCCTTAATCCAAGCGTATACATGATTGGTTTCATCCCACTGCTTCAATTATTATTACACATTCTATGGTATGTTTTTGTATGTAAGTCTATCATTGTCAATACAGTTTAGCCGGTTCCAAAATCGCACCATATTCAACCATCGTCGATACCGGCAGGGTTACCACCATATGTCAACGGAAATAGCTGCAACAGGATTTCCCGGTGTTGTACATGTATGTTGTATGTGGATTGACATTGTTTAAAACCCACACACCCGAGCAATAGTCTAAGAATTATCATAAGATCTGAAACAAAACTCTTATGATAATACCATCCAATGTTCTTCTTGCTCCTCTGCTTAGTGCTTCGCTGTGCTCATTAAAGTCACACTTGTCAGAAAAAATAACACCAATGTATCTATATTCTGAGACAATTTCCAGAGCCATTGCTCCTGTTTGAAACTTAAATTCTGTCCTTTCTTTACGAAAATGCATGCACTTGGATTTACTCGTATTCATTAAAACGCGCCATTTTTTACACCAATGATAGCGTCTATTGAGTTTACAAGTGCGCATCTAAATTCATGGTTGCTACGCGTCCATCCACTTACGTTTAAATGCTCGACGCGTAGGTTTTCCTGGAATCGGATACTGTCCTGATCCGTTTGGTTTTCATTTCATCCGTTACCTTTTGACCATTATTCACACCTTGTCGCGGCCTGAGCCTTCCATCAACCCTGGGGTAGCTCACGCAGAATAGCCCTGGTGTTTAGTCCGATAAGTCGCTCGGCGTGAGATTTACCGCTTTTCAGATACACGTTGTTGTGGTCAGGATTGTTTTCAACGCCATTTTATGACGAAGCACTTTTATCTGTTCACAAAACGAACCGAAGCAAAAGTTTAGCAATCCTGGTCTGTCTGGTACGCTCGACCTAAGTCTCACCGCGGCTGTAACGGTAAGGTTATCTCTTAAAGCCGTAATAAGGCTTTTGGCTTTATCGAGAATGTATTCACCCTAGGTAACTGGTAATCCGCTGGCCACAATGGTAGGATCTGGGTCATTGAGGGGATCTCCGTTATACGTATTATCTCTAGCACGGTCTGTCGTCGCGTTGCCATGGAGTGAATAACCTGATATCTCCACCGTGTCAATTATCTTTTTAAGGGATTGAACATCGCTCACTAGTTTGTCTATGCGTGCACTTTCTCTGCCAATAACGAGTGTTACGTCATCACTCAAATATTTCACTTTTTGGTAAATGTTTAACATCAAGTCATTGCGAAGATTACCCATTTTACTGTCTAACGATATTTCTTAAATTATCTTGCCCCTTCTTTATACCAATCACATATTCCATTTATGTATCCATTTAAAGGTTTTTCAATATCCCACTTACTAGATTGTCCTTCTGTACGGTCGGTGTGGTCATTGTCGCTGGTAAGCATGCTTGTTTTGGTTAATGGTAGGATGGGTGGTGTAATGTCTAGCTTGGAAATATCATCTGCTTTAGTTCTAGGAGATTCAAAAACCGATTGGTGACTGCCGTTTGGATACAGTGCAGCACCGACTTCACCAAGAATTTCACGGATATTTGCAGATGAGCTGTTTTCAATTACTTGACCCAACCCTATCACCGTTTGACCCGCCAACTAACGGTTGTTTTGTCTTTCCGATATTTAGATCTGAATCACTACTAATTTTTCGCTTGACTTTCCTGCTTCTTATCCGAAAAAAAAAATGTTGTATATCCTTTATATGATTAGAAAAATTAGACAAATCACTTTTCAATCGCTATTATGCACATTTTTCCAACTATCACCGCTTAGATAAACTCCCTGACCACCATAATAACGATTGTAATAAGACGACACAAACACACAAACACGGGTACAAACAAATACACACAGGCACACAGACGACCAGACATACACACAGACACACACAACAACACACACGCAGACATGCACAGATACGCACATATATACAGACACACACACAGACAGAGACAGACAGACAGACAGTCAGGCAGCCATGCAAATATACAAAGACACACGCACGCTCACACGCACGCACAACTACACGGCTCCTATAGGATCCGTCTGAGCTGGGCCTACTCTGTTTTCAAAGGTGTAGAACGGCGTATATATGGAAGAAAGGGTTACTGCAAAGCTTTGTTCAGGTATACCATTATAAAATATCTTATAAACATATTGATTATTAACCTTTAGCCTGCTATGGACGGATGAGTGAATACATATGCTAACAGTTTCGATCCAGGTAAGACGCCGAGCGTCTCATCATGATCCAAACTGTTTGACACCATGATTGCATTTTGGTAGACAGATTGATATCAGCTTGAAATTTGAGAATACATGTAGTAGGTGAAACATTCTGTAAAAATAATTTGCCAAGCAGGCTAAAGGTTGAATAAATTCCATACATACTATTCATGAGGTAAAAAGTTAAAATAATTGTGTTTATTAACAGGTGCCATGATTGAGCTGTTCGATAACCGACCTACATTTATAGACGAAGATGGACACTTCCGGAAAATAACGAACCTACAACACATATCAATATATTGTTTGTTATTCGTTCATTCCGTCTTGGAATTATTGCGTATTCGTAAAGTTCTTCACATTGATGGATTGAGTCATCTATCGGCGGCGCTTGGGTTCTTCTGGTAAGATGATTTTCTAAGATTACGTAAGATGGTATTCTGAGTGGACAACAGAATGCAATGTAGTGGACATCATATGCAATATAGTTGAAATAGGATGCAATACTGCTTATATCAGATGCAATTTAGTTTACATCAGATGCAATATAGGTGATACAGGACGCAATATAGTTGAAATCGGGTGCAATATTGTTGGCATATGATACATTAATGTTTATATCAGATGCAATATAATTTACAGCAGATGCAATATGGTTGACCTAGGACGCAATAAAAATGACATCATATGGAATATAGCTTGCATCACATGCCATGTAGTTGACATCGGATGGAATATATTTTGCATTAGATGCAATATAGTTGACATCAAATGCAGCATAGTTTACATCAGATGCAATATAGGTGACATCATATGGAATATAGTTGACATCAGATCCAATATAGTTGACATCAGATGCACTATAGGTGACATAGAATGCAATATAGTTGACATCAGATGCACTATGGTTGACATCGGATGCCATATTGTTGGCATAGGATACAATATTGTTTATATCAGATGCAATATAATTTACAGCAGATGCAATATGGTTGACATAGGATGCAACAAAGGTGACATTATATGGAATATAATTAACATCAGATGCAATATAGTTGACATCAGATACAATATTATTGACATCAGATGCACTATTGTTGACATAGGATGCAGTATAGTTGACAGCGTATCTAATACAGTGATATAGCCTCCGATGCTATCGTGATGTATCTGCATGTAATATGTGTAATAATCACCTACCAGTAATCACTGATAAACCTTTATCGGTTGGACCTGATCGTATTTATTCGAAGGGTATGAACAGGTTGAGAGGTTATAAAACCTTTGATTGAGTACGAAAACATTCTGAAATATGTGAATGGCCTGATTCCGAGTCTGCCCAGTATCTGACCAATCAGATACATGCGAATGATCTTAGACTGAGAACTTTTATAACATTGGACCTGACCATCTGTTGATGTCATTTCATGACATAAAATGTTTAACCATTTTCCTGTTGAATATTCATGTTTGAAATACTGACTTAATAGATAAAATAGTTGATATTTTAAAATGGCATAATATAAACATGAATATTTGGCACTGGTAGACACTGTAGAGTCAGGTCTATTAAAATGTAATTGACAAACAGAACATACACTGATCAGATACCTTCTACATGAGCCGTCTTTTCTGGATCCACTGCCTGCATATGCGTGAAAAGCGTTTGTATGAAGGAAAAGGGTTCACTCTTGACTCTTTTATAATGTTATGATGTCCGTTTTGGGACTGAGCTTTTCTTTACAAAAGTCTATGAAATATACATAACTACAGGTGGGTCACTTTGGAGGATTTACCGGAAGTGACGTCACCGCGTCTCCGCGTCATCGACGCCACGTAACAGCGAGTCACGCTTAGCCCCTCCCCTTAGAAGGGTTGAGTCAGGGGACGAGTCATCGTCTATATATAGTAACGGAGCCGCCGGAAATGCTATAGCCTTTTATAGAAAAGACGCTAACGGTACTGGCCATTGTCACTTTAGCGGAAATACCTGAAGTGACGTCAAGGGGCAGCCAGGGGTCAGAGCGAGTCATCGGGGAGCGGCGCTTGCCCTCCTGAAAAATTGTTTAATGACCCTCGCTAGTACACAGTGCCCGTTTACTCGGTCCATCGGACACGCGGTAAAATAAATGTGTACTCTTACAGTTTTTGTCAATGTCGCGTTTTCGCCTTTTTCGTTCGGTGAATATTCATTTCTTACTTATATTCTAACCTTTCCGAAATAAAAATGAGTTTAGAGCGCGCGCATAATGCCGATATGTCTCACCGCTAGACGCGCGACGTGACGACGCGCCTTTCTTAAGCGAACCCTATAGACCTAACGGTAAACGTAGAACGTCACCGGAAATTCTTTTGCCTTATAAGGGGGGGGGGGAGGGCATGGCATCAGCCGTCCTACGAGTTCACGATACTATTATTAAATAGGCGTCACTTTCTATTTTTAGCGCGACGCCTACGGTATAAATACCGACGCCCAGATACCTTTTTTACTCATTTCGAGTTTGACACCCGCGTCGAGCGTACTCTAAACGGATAGTTCTTTTCGGAATAAATATCCAGCAGACGACAGAAAAAAAAGGTGAGTAAACCGTCGTTCTCTCTCCTTTCCTTTATACCTTACGGACGAATCTACTATAATAGCCAGTCTTTATAGGGTGGATCTAGACCTAACTCCCCTTATCTTTCGGGTCTACATCGCTCGGCACGTCCGTAACCTAATCGTCGAAACTAAAACGAAAATCCAACTTAAATGCTCTTAAATAGACGATCGTCACTAACAGCGGACCGCATTTTCCTCGTTCAGCGAAAGGGCAGCTAAGCGATTAACTAACCGTAGCCATGGGGACTGTTTACATTCCGATTGAACCCTTAACCTACACTTTTACATCTTTTCCGTTTTTAAAACCTAAAACTCGTAACGTGATTCAATCGTCCGTAGAAAAATTCGTCTTTTCTCGAAAAACGTATCATCATTTATTTTAAAATACCAGTGGCAATTAGTTTGGAAACTATTCTCTTTTTCTCTTTCAAATCGCTAAAGTTTTATCACTCGAAGAAAAATCTCACCAGAATCTATACCGAGTTCACCATCCCTTCACCTTTATCAGAAGGTCACATTTTAAAACCCTATAATAGTCTATTCTTCTAGCACAAGCTACGGTTATTTTTTTAAATAGGTCTAAAAATCTGATACAGATCGAGAATGGCTCCGTCGTAAGGTGGTTGGAAAACGGTTTGGATCCTGATCAGGCTTGCTATGCCTTTTAACCAGAGTTCCTTTTATGCGCATTTGTTACCCCTATCCGTAAGCTAAGGGTTCGCCTTTTCGAGTACCTTTCTCTTCAAACGGGAAAGACGCTCTTCAAAACTCTCGATAACCCCCAATGAACTCGTTCCGCGTAAGTAGACTAGCTCACCACGCCAACGGATCAGTCTACTGCTAAGGACAAAAATATCCCGTTTCTAATTATCATATTTACATACATAAATTCGTGCGGACAACAGCCTCTACAATAAAATCGGTTTTTATTCCAAATTCTATTTCGTTTAGTAATAGAACGGTAACGAGAGAGGTATTATTTTAAAGATTTAAAGACAAATAATATATATCTATAACTATACCGTTTTGATATTTTCACCCAGAGAGAGAGCGAGAGAGAGAGAGAGAGAGAGAGATAGAGAGAGAGAGAGAGAGAGAGAGAGAGACAAAGAGACAGACAGACAGACAGACAGACAGAGACAGATAGAAAAATAAATATTTATAAGGGGACATAGTGAGAGGTAAAAGAAAACAACATTTCATTTTACAATCATACAATTTTATTTCATTCTTTCGCATAAGTCAAAATGACAACTTCAACGGCAATACTTTATTGAGAGCGTTCTTCTACGTAACTTTCTAATATACGGATTGAACGTTTGGAAGCTTCTCTATAGTCTCTTCTGAACGTTATATATCGATACCAACGTTTCATTTCTAATCACAAAGTCGCCGACAATAGCAGCAACGTCAACATGTTTCAGTTTTCTACAGTTCTATGATATGCTTTTTAGAAAACACACTTTTAAAATGTCGCCAGTGTCATCCAACGTGTCTTTCCCGTTCCTGTCCCTCGGAAAGGTCTCTTATTCTCACCACCGCCTATTATATTCAATCCTCACATGTCCGTACACATGGCGGCAGCAGCAGCAACAACAACAACAGCAGCAACAACAACAACAGCAGCAACAGCAGCAACAACAACAACAACAACAACAACAGCAGCAACAACAACAACAACAACATCAACAACAACAACAGCAGCAGCAACAACAACAACAACAACAACAACAACAACAACATCAACAGCAGCAGTAGCAGCAGCAGCCAGCAGCAGTAGCCAAAAACAGCAGCAGCAGCCAGCAGCATCAGCCATGGCTGCTGCTGCTGCGGCGGCGGTGGCGGCTGCTTCTGCTGGCTGCTGCTGCTACTGCTGCTGTTGATGGTGTTGTTGTTGTTGTTGTTGTTGTTGTTGTTGCTGCTGTTGTTGTTGTTGTTGATGTTGTTGTTGTTGTTGTTGTTGTTGTTGCTGCTGTTGCTGCTGTTTTTGTTGTTGCTGCTGTTGTTGTTGTTGCTGCTGCTGCCGCCATGTGTACGGACATGTGAGGATTGAATATAATAGGCGGTGGTGAGAATAAGAGACCTTTTCGAGGGACAGGAACGGGAAAGACACGTTGGATGACACTGGCGACATTTTAAAAGTGTGTTTTCTAAAAAGCATATCATAGAACTGTAGAAAACTGAAACATGTTGACGTTGCTGCTATTGTCGGCGACTTTGTGGTTAGAAATGAAACGTTGGTGTCGATATATAACGTTCAGAAGAGACTATAGAGAAGCTTCCAAACGTTCAATCCGTATATTAGAAAGTTACGTAGAAGAACGCTCTCAATAAAGTATTGCCGTTGAAGTTGTCATTTTGACTTATGCGAAAGAATGAAATAAAATTGTATGATTGTAAAATGAAATGTTGTTTTCTTTTACCTCTCATTATGTCCCCTTATAAATATTTCCTTTTCTATCTGTCTCTGTCTGTCTGTCTGTCTGTTTGTCTGTTTGTCTCTCTCTCTATCTCTCTCTCTCTCGCTCTCTCTCTGGGTGAAAATATCAAAACGGTATAGTTATAGATATATATTATTTGTCTTTAAATCTTTAAAATAATACCTCTCTCGTTACCGTTCTATTACTAAACGAAATAGAATTTGGAATATCCGCGGCGAATGGATAAAAACCGATTTTATTGTAGAGGCTGTTGTCCGCACGAATTTATGTATGTAAATATGATAATTAGAAACGGGATATTTTTGTCCTTAGCAGTAGACTGATCCGTTGGCGTGGTGAGCTAGTCTACTTACGCGGAACGAGTTCATTGGGAGTTATCGAGAGTTTTGAAGAGCGTCTTTCCCGTTTGAAGAGAAAGGTACTCGAAAAGGCGAACCCTTAGCTTACGGATAGGGGTAACAAATGCGCATAAAAGGAACTCTGGTTAAAAGGCATAGCAAGCCTGATCAGGATCCAAACCGTTTTCCAACCACCTTACGACGGAGCCATTCTCGATCTGTATCAGATTTTTAGACCTATTTAAAAAAATAACCGTAGCTTGTGCTAGAAGAATAGACTATTATAGGGTTTTAAAATGTGACCTTCTGATAAAGGTGAAGGGATGGTGAACTCGGTATAGATTCTGGTGAGATTTTTCTTCGAGTGATAAAACTTTAGCGATTTGAAAGAGAAAAAGAGAATAGTTTCCAAACTAATTGCCACTGGTATTTTAAAATAAATGATGATACGTTTTTCGAGAAAAGACGAATTTTTCTACGGACGATTGAATCACGTTACGAGTTTTAGGTTTTAAAAACGGAAAAGATGTAAAAGTGTAGGTTAAGGGTTCAATCGGAATGTAAACAGTCCCCATGGCTACGGTTAGTTAATCGCTTAGCTGCCCTTTCGCTGAACGAGGAAAATGCGGTCCGCTGTTAGTGACGATCGTCTATTTAAGAGCATTTAAGTTGGATTTTCGTTTTAGTTTCGACGATTAGGTTACGGACGTGCCGAGCGATGTAGACCCGAAAGATAAGGGGAGTTAGGTCTAGATCCACCCTATAAAGACTGGCTATTATAGTAGATTCGTCCGTAAGGTATAAAGGAAAGGAGAGAGAACGACGGTTTACTCACCTTTTTTTTTCTGTCGTCTGCTGGATATTTATTCCGAAAAGAACTATCCGTTTAGAGTACGCTCGACGCGGGTGTCAAACTCGAAATGAGTAAAAAAGGTATCTGGGCGTCGGTATTTATACCGTAGGCGTCGCGCTAAAAATAGAAAGTGACGCCTATTTAATAATAGTATCGTGAACTCGTAGGACGGCTGATGCCATGCCCTCCCCCCCCCCTTTATAAGGCAAAAGAATTTCCGGTGACGTTCTACGTTTACCGTTAGGTCTATAGGGTTCGCTTAAGAAAGGCGCGTCGTCACGTCGCGCGTCTAGCGGTGAGACATATCGGCATTATGCGCGCGCTCTAAACTCATTTTTATTTCGGAAAGGTTAGAATATAAGTAAGAAATGAATATTCACCGAACGAAAAAGGCGAAAACGCGACATTGACAAAAACTGTAAGAGTACACATTTATTTTACCGCGTGTCCGATGGACCGAGTAAACGGGCACTGTGTACTAGCGAGGGTCATTAAACAATTTTTATGACCATTGAACAAATTGACCACTCGACTGGGATTATGGCCACTTGAAGAGCGAACAAATTTACCACTGGCTTGCAATAGAAAAGACGCATCGCCACTAGCATTTAAAACTAAGGAAATATTCCCGTTATTTTTGACTGCGTGCGATAGGGGAGACAGAGAGAAAAAAACCTTCGCCCGGATGTCTGCTCGAAAAATATCGTCGCGTGTGTCGCGGTCTTCGAACGACGCCCCGCCGCGGAGGCGGTTGGGATCCTAATCGATGTATCCCGGGGTCGTAGCGCGTTGGAACTGGGGCGAGTAGGAGGATCGTATTACGGAAAACGCCGTTCCGGTGACTCTTGCCTCCTTGACCGAACTTGAACTCCTGACTGTCCCGAGACTAAGCGTTGACGTCATCGAGAGGATGGGCGTGATTGGAACCCTCAGCTCCAGTCGATGACGTCAGGAGGGCAAGCGTCGCTCCCCGATGACTCGCTCTGACCCCTGGCTGCCCCTTGACGTCACTTCAGGTATTTCCGCTAAAGTGACAATGGCCAGTACCGTTAGCGTCTTTTCTATAAAAGGCTATAGCATTTCCGGCGGCTCCGTTACTATATATAGACGATGACTCGTCCCCTGACTCAACCCTTCTAAGGGGAGGGGCTAAGCGTGACTCGCTGTTACGTGGCGTCGATGACGCGGAGACGCGGTGACGTCACTTCCGGTAAATCCTCCAAAGTGACCCACCTGTAGTTACATAAACAGCAATTGATTTATTGAACCCACGATTCTTATAAAGCAGGTAGTTGCTTAATGCAGGACACACGTAATGAAGAAAGTTCATATACAGTAAACCCTCTCTATAACGGCCACTAAATTATGTTAATTAGTTTGTATATGGGACAGGTGGTTGCTTAAAGCAAGGTGAAAGTAAAACAGAACGCTCCTATAGGAGCGTTCTGTTTTACTTTCACCTTGCTTTAAGCAACCACCTGCCTTTAACACAAATAACATACATATAATCAGACCTCTTTGTAATAGCCGCTTATGATAGATTCTACTTTAAAAGCATTTAGGATTTGAGGAACATGGACTCTATGTTTATCTTGATGCATGTACCATTGCATAAGGTATTTATAAAGACACAGAATCACTGTAGTAAGGGATGTGTAAGTGTTTGTAGTATACCACTGGAGCAAGGGTGTGTTAGTGTTTATAGTATATCAGCGTCTTAAGGGGTGTGTCAGTGTTTCTAGTATATCACAGTAGCAGTAGTAAGGGTGTGTCAGTGTTTATAGTTATATCGCGGTCGTAAATTGTGTGTAAATGTTTTTATAACATAATTTGTGGTTCCAGCGTGACGTAACACTATCATACATATTTTTATATTCCCGGGCATATATTCACTAGTGAATAACATTCGAACGGCCTAACTGTATTCATACGCGCTGTCATTCAATGCAAACAAACTGGCAGACGGTGACCTATCTGTCAACGATTGGGTCACAATAGATGGCAAAGGATTGTTGGCACTTGCGCCTTAACGTTGGTAAAATAATGCAAGTCTGTATTTATCTACAAACTATATGCCAAAAAAGACATACCAGCTACTCTGAGCCAAACCATCAAGAATCCATTCTACATTTAATTGCCGCCTCAACGTTACAATTTGCTTCACCGCAAGACCTTTTGTTTAAAAGTAATCCTGTACGAATCAACAAATCGTCCTCTACGCTGAAATGCATGGTTCAGGAAACAGGTCTCAATCCACACAAGAAGCAATCCACAGTGCACGCAAATACATGATTCAAAGGCTGAAGAAGAAAATCATTGATGCAAAGCATCAAAAGGCGCGTATTACTGAATAATAATCAAACCTATTTTACATGTATATAATATTTAAGTAATGTCAACAAAAAAAATATGGCCTTAGTAACGCAACAAGATTCTTAAGTTTCATCACAAAGGCCATTGAAACGGCAGCCGTGTTAGTCGGGTGGTCCTAGTTATACAATAACCCTTTCAGTCTCACACTAGACCCCTTATCCCCTTTCAGGTTAAATATTCATGTAAGAAATAATGACATCATGAATATTTATCAGTCCACTTTTTATAATGGCATAAGCACACATATATCCAATTTCTAATCCGAACAATTTCTTAAGTTCAAAGCTTATTGCAGGCCTAGAGTAATGCTGAAAACTCCTGTAGGTATTTTAGACATGCTAGTATTTTTTCATAACAACTCCGTACTGTATATTATCCAATTCGAGATATCAACTGTATGTCTAAATAAAATGCCAAAGAGAATCATCGGTAACTGGCCACCTCAACAAGATCCAAATTGCCTGACGTACAGTAACAGTGATTGTTCATGTAAGTGGCATTATGACGATTACTTAGTGGCATTTTCATAAGGAAATCTGAACACTGGAAGCTTTCACCATTGCAGAAACGTTTGCATCAGATCTATATTAGTTCATAAGTAAACAGAGCAGATTCAGCAGGAGCCATCTATTTTGAGTTTACTCTAGGTTTACCCTGTTTGCAAAGGTGTATCTATGAAGTAAAAGGTTATGCCTGGGTCTTATGCATGCTCTAGCATAACATAGGTGTATATATTGATAAAAAACACTAATTATAAACCGCAGTTCTGCATTCAATAAAATTACTTAAGAGCTCCTTTCACGGGATTTAGTAATGTGGCGAAAGCAGCACGTAATCCGTTTTCCCGGTAAATCATGTAAATGTAATTAATATATTAATGATGTGTTCATATATCCAGGCTTATATCAGTATATTAATGTCAAGTATATTTAAAATATATGTTCATATCATTTATAATCGTAACTAATCAGTAGCCGTTATTAATTTTTAACCCTCCTTTCGCCTGCTTTGGCCTCATTTCGCCAAATATCCTCCTTCCGTGTTTTAGTCATACTCGGTTTCGCAACATCTTGGAATTTTCTCGGTGGTTATCGTTAATGATCTTGTCATTGCGGTATTACATTTTGTATTAGCCCCGACCATAGGAGAAATACTTTTCTAATATTTTCATTTCCAAAATACAAACAATCATACAGTGGAAACAGATCAGTCGACCTGTTTCCAACTATATTGAATGTATTATTCCAAACTTACTGTTTTTACACACATAACCCACGAATTGCAGTTCCACTGTATTCTCACAAGTCTTGATAAATCAGCCCTCCTACCAGTGAAGTTCCACCGAAAGAATTACATAAAGACGCGGGGACTTTATGTCCCCGCGCCGATGACAAAGTCCCGGCAAATCAGATAATGCAGATTTCTGCTCATAATAATATCTCGTCAATCAACAATCAACAACTGTAGTCATCTGAATGCACCACAGCACAAACATATTTCAAACATATTATACTCCAAAACAGCTGATCGCCAAATCTTCCTCCTGTTCCAACACAGTTTTATGTATAGGTTAGAGCTTATAAACTGCAGTCTTCGAAAATAAGACGCCCGATAACACGAGCAGTTATAAGCTCTAACCGATTAAGTGATTGCCCTACTTTTCAACAGACTGTGTTTATAAGCCCCGCCCACTGAGCAATGACAACTTGTATATAGTCACGTGATTATGGTCCACCTAAAGCCACACTCTTTTATGCAAAATACTCAGTAAACCCACCAATCAAACAAACGTCATATTTGTTAAAATTCACACGTGTTTATGTTTTATGTTTATGTTTGGGTGTGTAGTTGTGTGTGTGTGTGTGTGTGTGTGTGTGTGTGTGTGTGTGTGTGTGTGTGTGTGTGTGTGTGTGTGTGTGTGTGTGTGTGTGTGTGTGTGTGTGTGTGTGTGTGTGTGTGTGTGTGTGTGTGTGTGTGTGTGTGTGTGTGTGTGTGTGTGTGTGTGTGTGTGTGTGTGTGTGTGTGTGTGTGTGTGTGTGTGTGTGTCATGCTATCTATCGGTGTTTTGGTGGTGGTTGCGTTTTGTATGTGGCTTTGCCTGATTGACTTTACTACTTTTCCATTGAAAATCCTACACAGTGAAACTGGTTTCGCGCCTTTTTCTTGTAAACATTGTCTTATTTGGCTGTGTCACCTTATCAACTATTCCCCTTCTGTGTGTAAAACATTTTTGCACAATTTTCTGTTGTCCAAATAATAATGGCCGCCAGAAATCTATACGTATCGCCAAAACTGTGAAAAAATAGTTCTTGTGAAAGACTGACGCAAAATCGCAATGGATATTTAAATGATAATCCTTTACCTTATAGTAAGTGACGCCTTTTGACCACTTTGCGAACCGAGAAGACCCAGATCAGACAGTTCCTATGCTGTCTGATCAGGGTTCACTCGGTTTGCACAAATTTAAATATTCACTGCTTCCGAAACCCCATATAAAAATACAGCTTATTAATATTAAACATTCTTTATGGGCAGAATATTGAAGTAAGAATAAACAGGCGAAGACTGAAAAAGAATACAGGTTTGGTCGCTCACGTTTTGTTGAACAGATAACGGTTTTAAATACAGGTTTGCTCTTATTTCTTGATTTATTTGCTTATTTACATTCGTCCTTTTTTTAATAATCCTGCTTCAACAGGTGGGATGTTTCGTGATTCATTTGTCCATTTTAGTCCACGACAGCCTAATTACTTGATCTATAATTCTGCCTCTCATTTGTTTACATAGTCTTCCTCCCCACGTTTTACACACGTGAAAACTTGTGTACACTCGTTCGCATGTCGATAACGTTATAAGTTCATAACATGGCAACCCATTCGGTGTTTTATAGTCGTGGGCGGAGCTTTGTTGCACATGCGCACTCGAAGGTTCGTCTTCGAAATTTAGAGTCGATTTAATAAAATTTATGCGAATTAGAGTCTGAAAAATATCAAGAATGCGGCTCGCTGATTGGATGGAAAAGTAGGGCAATCACTAAGCAACAATTCGGACCGAATCTTCACTGAATTTGAATCGGGATTGCTTAACAAGGTGAAAATGTCCATACCCATGTGTACAACACTAATTAAGGGCTAAATCCGTCATCACGAAGGCGCGTTTTGAATCCCATTGACAGTGACGGTGACGAGTGACGAGTTGGCGAACTGTGTGTGGGTCTTCATTTAGCAAATTGAGCAAATGCTGCACTTTACACAGACACATATATACAGTATATATTGTGTACAGTGACTTCACGTGACGTGTTTGTAAGTTGAAACTGTCAATCAAAATTTATTTTGACGTGTTTCCGTAGGTTTTATATGCCCTCGCCTTTAGGCGACGGGAGCATGGAATTTTACCCTTTTCCGTCCCGTACGTCCGTCCTCAAAATCTTACGTCAAATATTTTTTGGCTTGTGTAAGATGGAATGATTTGATAGTTGGTCTTAAGCATAATCATAGTGAGTAGTACCGTGTCTTCCCTTTTCAGGTCTGTTGTTCATCTACATCTCCTGTTTGCCCGCGGGGGCATCCGTGTCCCATGGACACATTTTCTTTTATTTATCATATAAAACTATCACAGCTAAAGCTCATTTTTTATCGTTTTAAAAAGACTCATTTAATACTGCGTATAGTATTTCACTTAACTTGATGAATAGTCTTGCCAGTCTCCGACCATTCTAAATATTGATCAGTATGTTGAAAATTAATCAATTTCATTTTTGCAGTAAAATACAGAAAGTAGAAACGCAAAAGTAGCAATGTGGAACGAGAAATGTAGAGTCAGTTTTATTGCGTCTCTTCAAGAACAGCTATTAAAAGTGCAACACTACTCACACCCCCTAACACCGGCTTAAGCGGTATTCAATGTTCTGAAGTTAAACATTGAAACCGATGATCCCGAAGGACCAGAATATATAACACCGCTTAAGATGAAGTATGGGTCGACGGCCACACTAGCACTTCACACCTGCTGTTGTGAAGTACATAAATTCTGAAAGTGGGTACCTTCGAAAGCAAAAGTGGCAGTGTGAAAAGAGAAAACTGCAGACTCGGTTTCCTTGAGCCTGTTAAAAGATATGCAATACTACTCATGCCCCTTGCATCGGCTTGAGCGGCATTCAAACTAAAAATATTGACAATGAAGATAGTATTCCAAAAAGGGAATTAATATAATCCATAGATACTTGAATAGCTCTGATTTAATATTTCGACCACTAAGGCCTTTTTCGAAGATGATTTGATTTTCTTTGCAAAAAGCCCTTAGTGGTCGGAATATTAGATCAGAGCTATTCATGTATTTATGTACAACATTGAAAATGTTTATCCCGAATTACCAGAAAATATAACAGCACTGAGAATGAAACAAGACATAAAACAAAGTCATTTCGTGTTATGGAAAACAGCAGACAATCAGTAACATGTTAGCAAACAAAGCAGCTGCTGACCATACAGCAGCCACAGAAGCTGTCTGATCTGGGTGTACTGTGTTTGCAAATGCATAGTTTAAAGGCGTAATTATGGATATATGAATAATCTGGAATTTAGGCTTCGCCGTTTCCGAACGATACAACACTTGCAAGCTTAGTGTTTTATCGCTTTGAATGAGTTTTGAATTCCGTGTTAATTGTTAACACATTCGATGTGGTTTGACCTCATGCCTTACATAGAAACAATGAATGAAAAAAAAAACGATTGGCGATTGTGAAGGAAGCAACTATAATGTAGTTCCATACTTCTTACCCCTTTAATATCCGCATATACTAGTATTTTTGTAATTCTTAATTCAAGTATCTGCATTGACTATTGCACCATTTACTCTTTAAATACACATACTAGTACCTTTACAAAAAGAGTAGATCCAGACCAAACATGTCCTCTTGGATTGCTCTATATTGTATTTTACAAATCTTATTTTTCAGTCTCGGTCATGGTCAAAAAGTCTTGTGTCAATATACTAATTAATATTCATAGTCATGATTTCTGAAATTAATATTCATGGAGTACATGAATACAGAAAAATGATAACATAGGCAAACAGTGTAGAACCAGATCAGAGTGTCGAGATCAAATATATTTTGATGTGCGTAAAGCTAGCACCTAACAAATACGTACAGTTCGATGGTCACTTTACCCGTTATTTCACGAATATTTATATTTAAGAAATAATGCAAGAATGAAAAATAAAATTAGATTTTGTAATATAATTGCACATTGACAATGTGCAGAATCATATCTAGACGAACACTGTTTATTTACCATTCTCTTGCTGCTCATGTAAATATACCTACCTGTAAATAGTGAAGACCCAGATGAGACAGCTCCTGCAGGAGCTGTCTCATCAGGGTCTGTACTATTTACAAATTGTTTGTGCAACTAGTGCACTCCATAGCAGTGATTGCACAGAGACATACTTGTAGACAGTGAAGATGTATGTAATCATACCACAGGGCATATGTAAAGAAGAAGAAACTCAAGAGAAGGATTAATCTCAAAGCAAACAGAACCCCCAAGGACCAGAGGGGGCTCCTACTGGAACTGTGTGATCTGGGTTAAATGTCAACCCTTCTCTTGCTGAATTTTTAAACACATTTCCCCTTCTTTACCTATGCCTTGTTGTATAATTACATACATCTTCACTGTGTACACGTATTTCGCTGTGCATTCACTGCTGATGAGTGCACTGGTTGCACAATCATTTTGTAAATAGTGCAGGCCCTGATGAGTCTCATCTGGGTGTTCACTATTTACATGTAGGTATATTGACGTGAACAGCAAAGCGAAGGGTTAAGCAAGGCCATGTTATGAAGCTCACATGTCAATGGTAAATAACTTATTTTAAACACTTCAGGTATGGTTCGGTTTTCCATTTCCACACAGTCACTTATTCGGACCAGCTGGAAACCATTGTCCATATAATGGGCATGTTGTGGTGTTTTGGTACAGCTCTCAGCTTCCTGTGGGAAAGCCGATCTGAGGACAAATTCCTCCCCGGCTACTGTCGATGCCTGGCGATTCTAGGACTCGGTACCTGGTTTATCCATACACCGTTCTTGCTGTTTTCTTCTGCATCCTTTCCAGGTGAGTGGGTTATAAACTACCGATTTGACGGGCAAACAATGGCAAATGCTACTCGTGAAACGGAATTTGGCACGTTTCGCCGACATCTTAATATTTTATTTTTCAAACTTTTGCAAAGTGTATCCGGAGTGTACCTAGAGGAGTTGTCTTCTCTGGGTCTGTTCTGTTTGTCTAAGTATTCC
This sequence comes from Azorinus chamasolen, assembly GCA_963576725.1. Lineage (NCBI taxonomy): Eukaryota > Metazoa > Mollusca > Bivalvia > Cardiida > Solecurtidae > Azorinus > Azorinus chamasolen. The sequence continues at coordinate 30,391,630 of OY755253.1, read as the reverse complement.
CATCGACACAATGCAATTACAGTAAAACCTCTCTATAACGGTCACTAAATTATCGTCATCGGAGGTATTTCGTTTTCGAAAAAATTTCCTCGTATGCACGCGCTATTTCATCATACGCTTGCCAATACACTATACGTGTTGATAAGCAGATGGACTGCTATCAAAATGAACAATGCGCAAAAACGTGTATTTTTACATGATTTTAGAGTTTTAGAGAGAAAAAATGGCCATTTCTACTGTTGCCAGTATTGCCCCTATTTGAGAACCCTATTACGGTATCTAATATAAGTATAATTTGAGAAAATCCTTACCAGCACTTCCCTTCCTAGTTTGTTGTGTAAATCCCAATACAGAATTATGACGTAGTCTTTATGTCTTTGTCGTATGTCTTTATAGTCTAGGAGGTAGACCAGGTTTATTTGCGGTGGAAGCATCATCAGTCAGAAATTAAGCCTGCATTTATTTAGAAAGCATACCATTTTTATTTAATTTTCAGACACATACAAACATCTAAACATTTTTATGAATTAAAAACTTCCATTTCTATAAATTCCTATAAAAACGGCTATCATGAAAGTTTTACAATACGTGTACCAACAAATATTTTAAAAACTCATATTTCAGGTGGTAAGGCAAATGTAATTTACTATATATTCAAAGAGATTGGTTATGTTTTATGAGAACAAAAATCATTTCATTTAAAACTGTGACCAATTTCATGCAAAGGTATCTCCATGACTTAAAAAGCCATATTTGCCGCCATATTGGTGGCCATCTTTGATGTTCACAAGGCTAACATATTGTTAAACCTCAATATTTGCATGCTCAGAAAAGTTTTACAATAAAATGTGATTATAAAACTCATTTGCTTATGATAATCAAAGAAATAAATACTTGCATAGGATTTTATCATTATTTTGAATTTCAAGGGTAGACAACTTTAATCTTAATTTCTACCATACCGTTTACCTAAAATTGATTGCAATGCATGTTTCTGAACTTCTGAGTAAATGTACAATAAAAACAAGCCTAAATCCTGTCATCTGCATCACAAATTGGTTAATAAAAGGTATTGGATTCACCTAAAAAGCCCATTTTCTACTAAAAATAGACATTCTGGTAGCCGTCTTGGATTTCTATAAATACAAAGTTGTCTTAAAACCTATTCAAAATATGTGTTTAGGTCAACTACATTGATTATCACTCACCAAATACCAATTTTAGATCTCAAATGTGTGAAAACAATGTTTAGTAAAGAATTCAATTTTTGCTAGAAAATCCAAGGGCAGACAACCTCAATTTTCTCCCTTTATTTCTTCCTAAATCCTCGTCAGACGCATGTTTTTGAATTTCTGGGACAATTTCCTATAAGAAACAGTCAAAGAGTCGTATGATGCTTCCACCGCAAATACACCTGGTCTACCTCCTGGACTATTATGCTGCATATAGGGCAGTTCAAAAAGTCTATTCCCTTAACGTGTATATGTATGTAGCATAATATAACACTGACCTTTCCCCGTTCAGAATCTTATTAGCCATGGTCGATCTATCTTTAAATGGTCCATCCGTCAAAGTATGTGGGCAAATACAGATTGTATTCTCTCATAACACTCACATAATTATGCCTACAAAGCTTCCAATGGCCTAAAAACATTGAAACTGATGATCGTTATAATCTAGTTCAGTAAAATAACCACCCTGTTAAATTCCAAATGAGATATAGCCACTAATTGCGATCAATATTTTTTACACTTTTATTAATATTTAAGTTAACATTTTTTGTGACCAACATGTGTTTATGGTTTGTATACGAAAGTTGAATGAATTGCATGAACCTAACTGCACTAATTACTTAACTACGACGATTTCGATTTGATGTTCGAAAACATTTTGATCTCTTGACATTTAAGAAGGTAAACAAAACACACGTTATTATTTGTGTGTTTTAAATCGTAAATGTTTGATTTTTACTTGAACGTATGTAGTAATAATTGATAACAATGAAAATAAATGTCCAAGTGACATCCGCTTTTTTTCTCGTTTGCAAAACAAAAACAATTTAAGCGTTAAGTTTTCGAAAACTGGTGGGACCACGCTACATAAATTATTTTGTGTTAAAGGCAGGTGGCTGCTTAAAGCAAGGGGAAAGTAAAACAGAACGCTCATATAGGAGCGTTCTGTTTTACTTCCACCTTGCTTTAAGCAGCCACCTGCCCTAAATACCAACTAATTAATACAATTCAGTGGCTGCTATAGAGAGGTTTTACTGTATAAAAATTAAAGTTGTCCAAATTTTTTACAAATTGTTTATTAGGTTGGCGGTTCAGTGCATTGTAGTCTGTATACGTGGGCTGACGTAATGTTATAATCAGACGTTCAGATAAGATGCGTAAATTTAAACATTTTCAACAATAGCTCCTTTATTTCTACACCAAGAGAAGATACGATTCTAAGGAGTGGTCACAGTATAGGGTTTGCTAGAGAAAGGACGATTTTATTATTTAGGTACAGTGAACCCTCATTATACCGGCATTCGTTACAATGGCACCCTCGTTATACCGACAGTATGCAGGGAAACAAAATCAGCGTTGCGTCTTTGAAACAACCACTGAATAAATATGCACAACACCAATAAGAGCTTGTTGCACTTCTTGCGTTCTGCATTAAGCGTTCACCTGTTGATACTATTTTCAAACTTTCAATATGGTTCCTTTCATATTTTAAACTCGTTATAACAGCAACCTCGTTATACCAGCAAATTTTCTGGAAACAAGCACCTCTGTTGTAACGAGGGTTCACTGTACCAACCTCTATATGTAGCTCTGGTTAAAATAGGTTATTGCATGCACACGTTCATCTTCATCCATCTCCCCGTTGAATATTCATGTAGAAATAATGAAAACATGAATACATGAATATTTATTAGCTGATTGTTTTTATAATGACATATGTACACAGGTTGGTTTGATACTGGAAGGCATTATACAGAAATGCCCATTACGTTTTTATAGGCGGACAGAATACACCCTGATAGGAGCCGTCTAATCTAGGTCTACTTTGTTTGCAACGGCGAGAAATGACGTTTGTATAAGTGAAATGACTAAATGATTGAGTGTTTTATATACGTTGTATTGTATCTAAGAAGAATTATTTCCTATGACATCAGATAATTATCATTATTATGTTACCACAAGAAAGATACCCTTATTTTGATTTTCATGATTGGCGGTGGGTTAACCCCTTCACTCATATTGACGCCTTTTAACACCTCTATAGCAGTCACTTTCTGAAACCATTATGATAAATAGAGCATTTGCTCCATAGGAGCAAATGCTCTATTTATCACAATGCTTTCACAACTACACAATTCACAACGTTTCCTTTTCTCTAGTAAATGCTCCTTTTTGGTAGATTTATTCCAAGAGGTTGGGTCTAAAAATAGCATATGAGGTAATGGGTTAATACATTACCTTTCTTCAAATTTAGCAAATATTCGGATTTGAACCTTTACGCCGCGAAGGTTCATGTAAGAAATAATAGCATCATGAATCTGTTATAATGCTATATGAACAGTGATGAGCTTGGCAGATATTGTTGAATCAGATCATGAGAACAATAGTTTCTTTCTATTCAATTGATTGGAGTTTGAACAACTACCCAATACATGTATCAACACTTTACCGGTATTTTTAAAACACAGGGAAAGACACCAATCCTCGCTGGGATAGGGATGATCCCCGGAACTACCAGTTTGTAGCCACGATGTTTGCCTTCCATGTGTGCTTCCATATCGTCCTATCCGTACTGATATATGCTATTCTTCGATGCATCGTCAAACCAGTGAGTGTCCTGAAAACGACACAGTTCCGAAGACTACCAAATGACAACACGGAACTATGGGAAGAAAAGTCCGCTTTCCTATCTGACGAAGACATTTAATCGAATTGATTATTTCAAGATAGCAGATTAGATTTTAACCCTTTACTCAGTTATCGCTTGAGTGAACAAAGTAGACTCAGGTCATGTATTGAAATGTAGATGAATATATCAAATGAACAGAAATACGACTTGAACCCTTTCCCTGATGAATATTTATGTAAGAAATAATGACGTCATGAATATTATTAAGATTATTTTTTACAATGACATGTGGACACAGGAAACTTTGACTCAGGCAGAAGCTGAAGAATCAGATCTATATTACATAATAAGCAAACATAGCAGACCCTGATCAGAATGCTTCTATAGGAGCCGTCTGATCTGAGTCTACCCTGTTTGCAGATGCGTAAAAATGCGCTTACATAAGGGAAATGGTTAAATGCATGGGAATGAATAGAGGGTTTTATAATTGTATACATGTTTACTATGGTACGTTGATAAACATGTTTGAAATGAGATGGTGGAAAACCTGATTTGAACTCTGATTTGAACATTTTTAATCAACATTACATAGCGCCTAGTCTAATGCTGAACTAGGTTCCCTTAAGTCTAATCTGACATATTGTCCTTTGCCTTACATATCCCTTATCTCGTTGTGCCCAAACAATGTCTGTTCTAGTGGCAGTGTGACTACTGCTAGTTCGGCCAAGCTTTGAGACACAATTGACCAAATTTCAAACAGCTTAGCTTCGTCTCAACTGGATCAATGTTGTTTACAAACCGCACATACTAAAACATTGCCGAATAACATCGGGTTTGCCAAATAACATCGTTTTTTTTATATCAAACACATGAAATATTGGTCTCGGGCGATATGCTTCCTTTTAGCATATAAATAAATGATATGTAATTTTCCAAAACACATTGAAAGTAAGGACTATCAATTTAACTCATTTTCTCCTAGGCTATATTTAGATCCAACCTGTTGTGATTAATCTATCCAAAAGGAGCATTAACTAGAGAAAAGGAAATTTTTTGAATCTTGTTGTTTGAAACCATTGTGATAAATAGAGCATTTGCTCCTATAGGAGCAAATGCTTTATTTATCGCAATGGTTTCACAATGTGAATGTATAGAGGCGCAGAATGAGTCACTAGGTGATAATGAGTTAAAGCGGTAGCGTTTATATTCAGATGCATTTTAACCCATTACCTCATATGCTAGTTTAGACCCAACCCGTTTGAATAGATGTACCAGAGAAGTGGAAATATTTACAAGTGCGTAATTTTGAAAACATTGCAGTAGATAGAGCATTTGCCCCTATGGAGCAAATGCTCTATTTATCACAATAGTTTAAAAAAGTGACTTTTACAGAGGTGCTAAAGGCGTCAATATGAGGGAATGAGTTAAGTGGGTTCCCGCTATGCGTGACCTGAATGGTACTTGTAAAAATAACCTCTCTATAACGGCCACTAAATTACACACAAGTATTTTGTATTAATTAACGGCAGGTGGCTGCTTAAAACAAGGTGAAAGTAAAACAGAACGCTCCTATAGGAGCGTTCTGTTTTACTTTCACCTTGCTTTAAGCAGCCACCTGCTTTAGATACCAACTAATTAACACAATTTAGTGGTCTTTATAGAGAGGATTTAATGTATATAGTTTGGATACAACTGAGGCGTCGAGATCATCGTAGTCTCATCCACAGGGGTCTGGACCGCTTCATTGGGGTTTATATGTACATTGTACTATATAATAACAAGGGTTCCAACTAGCAGAACGGACATCCGTGTACCACAAGTACAAATATGAATGTAACTCTTGCAATTTCAGTGATAACTTTATAATTATTTCGGCTATTGAAAGCCAATATATTTTACTATCAAATAAATATAATCTTCTCATGGTAACTTACGCGCAATGATCAATCCAACAACGATATTCTCAAAATTTCACGTGTTTTCTGGGTCATTGACAAACGTTCGTTCACTCCGGTTTCACTATATCACATCCATAACCTGGCGATTTTCAGTTCAAACGATGGCGTGGTTCAATAAACAACCCAATTATATCACCAATCTCCATTTGTTTTGTCCTCTTAATAAATAAGCAACTAGCAACAGTGGCCTTTCCGTCTGTCGTTATGATTCTATTTCGGATGCTGCCATTTTGCAACAAATTTGAATGGAGCCATTTCATTGGGTGAGCAAAGGAAAAATTGGAAAATCCGTGACGTCACGTACAATGGCTCCTTCCTCGACGAATAGAAGCAAACTGACAAAACTCGCTAGTTTTACATCATTCTTTTGATGCTGGGGACTAAATAATCGGAGATGGGTGTTAGAATTTATTCGTTTTATTGACTCACGCCATTTTTTGAACTGCAAATTGCCAGGTTATTGCTGTGATATAGTGAAACCGGGGTGAACGAACGTTTGTCAATGGCCTTAAAAACACGTGAAATTTTGGAGAAAATCATTGTTGGATTGATGCTTGTTCATAAGTTACCGTTATAAGATTATATTTATTTGATAGACAAATATATTGGTTTTCAATAGTCGAAAGAATTACGAAATTATCATTTAAATTGCAAGAATTACAGTCATATTTGTACTTGTTGTACACGGATATCCGTTCTGCTAGTTGGAACCCTTGTTATTATGTAGTACATATATACCCCCATGAAGCTGTCCAGACCCCTGTGGTCTCATCACGGTCCGTACAGTTGATTGCTTCGTTAAAAGCTTTTTTTGCATCGGACTATATAATTTTTACCAAGATCTAAACGAAAGAAATGAGCACATTAAATACAAAATCATATTATGGTATTCATTGATTTATTCAGTTATGTTGCTATATGCTAGACAAGGGATATACATGTAACCGGGACCAGGGGGCGTTCCGACTCAGCAAGGTTTACAATCCTTTGTTCACTGCCACTTCCGGTAGTAACAAAGGAAAGTAACACCCCGTCGACTACAGCTCAGTCGCCAGTGAACAAGTGAACAGTCCAGTTCACGAAACTGTCTGGGTAAATATACCCCTTTTAGCAGTGCATAAGAACTCCCACAATGAAAGGGATATAACCGCTTTGGGGAAATATCGCTTAATCTGTACGAGTTATATCCCTTGTTCGGTGGTTTGTTATTATCATTGAAAGGAAACATCTACAACGACTTGTTCATTCAGGTTTCGTGTGTTATATTGATAAAAATCATCGTGTTGTTTGTTCCTGTAGAATTAAGATGACAATGGGGAAATAATAATTTTACAAAAGGAAAGTTTGTGTTTTTCAATCATTACCTCGCTGAGAAAAAAATGAGCTACCGATTCGATTAGCAAACAATGGCAAGTGAAATGCGGGGACAGGGGTTAGACCTATCTAATCCAATAGTTGACATGTCCCATGGACATCCTGTTATCCCTTTCCCCGTTCTATTCAAAATTTAAATACATGCTGAATATTCATAGCTAAAATAGTTATAATGAAATATGGAATGTGGAACATTGCAGCCATTTAAAAACCTAAAGAAACAACTATATCAAATTCCATTAGCAAACAGAGCAGACCCAGATCAGACGGCTCCTGTAGGAGCCGACTATGTTCGTAGATGCGTGAAAGGGCGTTACATGAAAAAAAGGGGGTTTCAGACGCGGATTTAGAGGGGGCGGAGCCGACGTACGCCCCCTAAAATTACCAAAACAAATATTTTTAGTAATATTTTAGATCTATATACAGTAAAACTTCTCTATAACGACCACTAAATTGTGTTACGGCTACTTAAAGCAAGGTGAAAGTAAAACAGAACGCTCCCATAGAAGCATTCTGTTTTACTTTCACCTTGCTTTAAGCAGCCACCTGCCTTTAACACAAAATAATTGATGTAAAATCTATAAAACAATGATTCAGTAATAGGAGTGTTTTATTTCCCTCACCCAATTAAGCTATTTTTCAACATGTATTACAAACACACTATTTACTTATGTCATAAAACATAAAAATAACACACCCCCCTCAAAAACAATATCTATGCCCCCCCCCCACCTCCTCATCTGAAATCCTGGATCCGAACCTGAGTTTATCCTTTAACATTCTTGACTTGGCAAACAGAGTATAAGAGCCGTATGATCCGGGTCTGCTCTGTTTGTCCGTGAAACATATAAATATGATTCTTTAAAGTATTCCCAATGGTCATGAATAATAGCTAATTAAAATTCATGATGCACATATTTCGTACCAATTATTTAGGAGGTTGGTGCCTTAATGCATATTAGTCTCTATAAGTGTGTTACCGTTACGTTACAATAGGTTATTGCGGGTAAACGCTAACCTTTTATCTGTTTTCCTGTGGAATATTCATGTAAACGTTTATATCAGGACTATTAGTTGTATTTCTATAATGGCAGATGTACATAAATAATTCTATAATGGCCCATGTACATATATAATTCTATAATGGCACATGTGCACATATAATTCTATAATGACATTTGTGCACATATAATTCTATAATGGCATATGTACACATAATTCTATAATGGCACATGTGCACATATAATTCCTTAAAGGCATATGTACACATATAATTCTATAATGGCACACGTACACATATAATTCCATAAAGGCATATGTACACATGATGGTTTGTTACTGGAATGTACTATAATAGTTCATTAAGCAAACAGACCATGCCCTGGTAGGAGCCGTCTGATCTGGGTCTATTTGTTTGCAACGACGTATAAAACGTTTGTATGAGCTGAATGATTAACAATTTACTTAATGAATATTTAGATAAGAAAGAATGACATGATAAATATTAACCAGATTATTTTGTTATAATTGTATACGAACAGGATAGTTTGGTTAAGACAGAAACCTACAAATTAGAATCATATCTATATTACAGTGCTCCCTCCCTACAACGACCCTCTCAATAACGATTCCCTCCTTACAACAACGCATGTCACTGTTTCCGAAACAACAAGGTTCCAGAAACAATCTTTTTCCATCGTATTTTTTATGCCTCCATCAAACCCTATGTTGTGACCACTCTTTAGAATCACTTTGATTCCTTGTGACGATTCTAAAGAGTGGTCACAACATAGGGTTTGATTGAGGCATAACGGTTTTAGTTCTCGAAATACACCTTATCTGGGGATCTGCAAACAAGCTAATTATGTTTGATTTTCCCTCCCTATAACAACTCCCTCTGAACAACACATACAATATTCGTATCCCAAAGGATGTCGTTGTAGAGAGGGAGCACTGTATATCATAAGCAAACTGAGCAGACCCTTATCAGACGGCTCCTATAGGCAAGTATTTCTAAGAACGCTAAGCTAGATACAAACCGAGGTCAGATCTTTCTTGTTACCACTTAAAGACATCACTCCTCATTGACAATACAGAGGTGTATAAACCTTGTCGAAACGAAACACATGGTTATTAACACATGGTTATTCAATGTGGCAACAGAAGATACGTGTACAAGTAAAGTTTGGTTCAACCCTTTCTTGCTCCACGTTCATTCCAAAGTCCAATGCCTACTGAATATTCATGGACAAACATGTCAAAAAGAAAAATGAAATGTGGTAATTTGTAACCATTTTGGAAATGGAATAACTTAGATATGAGTTTATTAGCAACTAGAACAGACCCTAATGATACGGCTCCAAAAGGAACCTTCTGCCTGATTGTGGGAGCCGTCTAATCTGAGTCGACCCTGCCTGCAAACGCGCGACAAAGCGTCCAAAATGAGGGAAATAGTCAAATAGGAATCAAAAACCAGTACCAAAATGTTGTCAATCCATGCATGTAAACACACTCATAAGAAAATAATCTGATATGAGATTCCATCTATCACACTAATACAGAAACGCAGGGCATCAGATCTGTGCAATAGTACGTCCATGCTAAACATAATTGTATCTTAATCTCACATAGTATGCTATGTTTTTGGCATTGAAGGTATACAGTATACACTTTTAATATTTATCCATCATATATACGCATTTCTGTCTCGTTGCAATTAACCCTTCGCTTGCTGAATTTTTAAATACATTTCTCCTTCTTTACCCATGCCCCGTTGTATAATTACATATATCTTCACTGTGTACAAGTATTTCGCTGTGCAATCACTGCTGTGGATTGCGCTGGTTGCACAATAAACTTGTACATAGTGCAGACCCTGATGAGACAGCTCCTGCAGGAGCTGTCTCATCTGGGTCTTCACTATTTACAGGTAGGTATATTGACGTGAATAGCAAGCGAAGGGTTAAAGCAGAACCAAACCAGGCGACTCCTGCATGAGCCTCCGAACAGGGTATACACTGCTAACTGGCGTAAGCATATAGTTCTAATTCATAATCTCTGTCACAGCCGAAATAGTCCATTATAACAGGTTTAGCTTATACATATTTTGGTCATAACAGGACCATACCGATATGATTCTGAGCAAACACCACAGCTCATGTTCAGCCTGCTCCTACAGGAGTCGTCAGATCAGATCTACCGTGCTTACTGGTATGTCTCTATCAGCAGATAAAAGGTTAACATTATAATACTATCGAGCATAATACAATATACAAGTAGTGTAAAAATGCACCAAGGTGCACAATAAAATTCGACAGATTAGACACAATTAGAATCGATTTTATGATCAGCAACATTCATTTTAATTTTCCATTAATTAATCTGACATGAAATACACACCAACTGGCCACACAGAGATTAACATTCACCCAAAAGTAATATGTTCTCTGTTTATACCAGTTAATTTGCACACTAATGAATGTTACGTTCTATCCGATACATAGAGTGCACAGCCAGCAGGAAAACAACTAGCTAGTTATACGGTATTAAAAACGAACGGGCATAATTCAAAACGAAAATGCCCAGTCAGGTGCTATCATTTGAATGGTACTAAACCTGAGCAAATATTCACTGCAATGTAGATCTCAAACCAGCTTATTAAGATATGCAATGAGGAACCCGATCAAAGGCCATTTACGGTCGGAGTCTTCACTGTCTCACAAACCCCATTCTAATGACGCTAAACCCTTTCCATAAATATATATTCCCTTTCACCCATTTGCATACAGAGTATGTCCAGATCAAACGGCTCCTATAGGAGTGTCTTATCTGGTTTGTTCTGTTTGCTTTTGACGCGATATAGATCTGATTTGACATATTTTGTCAAAGCAAACAGTTTCTCCGAAAGCTTTTCACTATGAAAAAGAATCAGCAAATAAATGTTCATGATGTCATGATTTCTTGAATGTTTAACAGGGAAAGGGTTAATCCAATGACGTTCAACTTAATTTTATAACATCAATCACCAAAAACCATCATCTTAGCTGTGAGTACAGTACAGTGCTCCCTCTCTACAACGGCACCCTTTGGGATACGAAGATTGTATGTGTTGTTCAGAGGGAGTTGTTATAGGGAGGGAAAATTAAACACAATTAGCCTGTTTGCAGATCCCCAGATAAGGTTATTTCGAGAACTAAAACCGTAATGCCTCTATCAAACCCTATGTTGTGACCACTCTTTAGAATCGTCACAAAGTGACGATTCTAAAGAGTGGTCACAACATAGGGTTTGATGGAGGCATAAAGAAAATACGATGGAAAAAAGTTGTTTCTGGAGCCTTGTTGTTTCGGAAACAGTGACATGCGTTGTTGTAAGGAGGGAATCGTTATTAGGAGGGTCGTTGTAGGGAGGGAGCACTGTAATACCTATGTGCAAAAACTTAACCCTTCGCTTGCTGAATTTGAAATACATTTCTCCTTCTTTACCCATGCCCTGTTGTATAAGTACATATATTTTCACTAAGTACAAGTACGTATTTCGCTGTGCAATCACTGCTGCGGATTGCGCTGGCTGCACAATCAATTTGTAAATAGTGCAGGCCCTGATGAGACAGCTCCTGCAGGAGCTGTCTCATCTGGGTCTTCACTATTTACAGGTAGGTATATTGACGCGAGTAGCAAGCGAAGGGTTAAGATTAGGATGGGATTTTATGACATTAGCAGTTTAACGCAAGAAGAAAGCACCGCGGAATGCCGATATAGGAGCTCTTCGCACTATCCCGGCCTTCATCCAGTAACCACTAGCTCTTAGTGGCCACAGTGTTAAACCATTTCCCTGTTCTTTGTTTATTACAAAGTTCGATACCTAATGAATATTCATGTACAAAATATGTCTAATTAAATATGGAAGGTAGAACACTGTAGCCATTTTACAAAGTATATAAACAAATATTATCTAATTCCATTAACAAACAAATCATACCCTGATCAGATGGTTCCTGTAGGAGCTGTCTAATATGGGTCTACTCTGTTTACAAACACGTGAAAACTTATGTATATGCGTGAAATGGTTAAATATTGTATGGTCGTTATATACAGATTACACAGCATAGAACAATCTACACAGTCTACATCGCGGGAAACACGGTTTTGCATCGCAACCATTATCATACTGAACTGTTGACTTTATAGGCAGCGAACAGTTTGACCCGTACCAGGGTCCATGCTTATAACGCGTTATAGTTAAGTCTATCAAGTTTGTGAATGGTCAGATTTGAGCCAAGTCTCAAATCTGAGCAATCAAAAACTTGAGAACGAACTCAGACTCAGCTAAAACGGTTTATAAGCATGGATACAGAAATCTAGTAGTTCGGCATCCAAAATATCTGGTACTAGTCAGTCAATGATCCCATGAGAGTTTAATCCGCATTGAAAGAATGAACAGCACATACGTGTGTCCAGTCAATACTGCAATACATGTAACAATATAAAGGTTAGAATTCAATTCCGCCTTTGCTTAAATAGCATCGAATTACATCGCTCTCCGTAGACCTGTAGGACATAGGCAGATATACTATAAATAGAAACGTGTTCCCGGGTATACATATATGAATAATTGTATATGTATAGGACTAACCGCTCAAAATGAACGGTGTCGTATTATTAACTTTTTCTGAGAAACATTGGATAAATATAGCTCTTGATAACCTCATTGGAATTATTGACAAGTTGAGAAGTGCTCACGATAAAGCCCGTGCAGAGAGTCCATAGATACGGTGTGAATTCTTACGAAATATTCACCATTTTTGTTGTGTTAGGCTCTTTGTGTTTGGATTCCAACATTTCAATTTCAACCTGTTGAATAGATGGTTTGAGCCCTTCTTCTTCAATGAACCAACCCAACCTACAATAATGTACACAAAAATAAATTGCAGAATTCTTGCAGGATCAGTTTTGAGCTAAGAATGTTCCCATCTGCTTGGTAGAGGAACAGCCCTGTTTTCATCCGGTCTAATGACGAATTTGTACTCCGGTAGCATTTGTACTCCCCAGTCCATATTAGACGTAGAAAAGGTACCCCGGTCCATATTCTACATAGAATATGGGTCCATGCTTATAAAGCTTTTTAGTTGAGTCTGAGTTCGTTACATAGCTTTTGATTGGTTAGATTTGAGTTCTCAAGCTTTTGAATGGTCAGATTTGAGCCAAAGGCTCAAATCTGACCAATCAAAAACTTGAGAACGAACTCAGACTCCCCTCTCGTAGAATATGTACTCCCCTGGAGGAAACTATTAGTTTACGTGCTTTTTATTTAAAACCATTTTGTACATAAAAAATGCAAGTCCTTTTTTGCATTTTGGCTTTGGTAAAGTTATTCAGCTGAGACCTTTTACTCGTAGTTTGTTTCTCATTATTAATACATAGAAATTATATCTTCATGTTCGTACAGGCAAACAGTATTTGGAAATTGAAACAAATAAAGTACATATATATGTATTTTATGACAGATGTTTAATTATTCGCAATATTTACTTTGGGGATAGAGCATGTTGGTGAAAATAAATGCTGAAAAGCTTTTAAATGTGTACTGCTCTATTGGGGAATGGTGCAAACTGACACAGGGCAACCTAATACTATTCTACAGATATATGAACAGAATTTATCTGTCATCTTTTTAAGTCTTTGTTACAAAAAGCAAAGTAGATAAACAATATCTAATAATAAAATCCGCAATGATTTGTAACTGCGAAATAGTAATACACACTTAGCAACTGAAATAGAAGGTAATACCAAAATTCAAAATCATGATCATGAAATGTCAGTCATTAGATTATAACAAAGAAATGGAACAATTTGCACTATATAGAGATATTAACGCGACAATAAAGCAACCATACTTGTCATAAAAATAATATCATATATGCGCTTTCAACAACTTTAGAAACAAAACATTTGAAAACAAAATGAAGTAAAATACAGTAGTCTAAGTGTGTATGCTAGTTTATAATTGCATCTCGAATATCACCTGATTGTTTACGTAAATAATAAACTAACAATTGCAGAAATAAAGTGACTAGTAGTTTGGACCTAGGATCAAACCCAATATGTATGGCGTTTGATCTGGAATCAAACTGCAGGAACACATTGCAAGTAATTAGGCAGAATCCAAAGAGTTATTCAGTTCCCTGTAGAGCATCCATGTAGGATATAATGACATCGTGAATATTTACTGCATTATATAGTGTATGGGTTAGTTTAATCTATTTAAGGAAAAAAGCTGCTACCAGTCACTATACTAGGTTTCCCTCTAATAATGTTTAGTGTATATGATTCAAACAGATGGGCTTATTGGAGCTTTATTGCTCTCCATGAAGTATATAAGTTAATTAAATGTATTTCAGGAAACATGCTGCAACCATTCCCTCCATTATTATATGAATCAGAATCAGACTACACTTTATTTTGGATTTAATCATATACAGTTTATCATCCCTATACATTGTACAATACAAGATATAATCAAAGTCAAGCAAACCGCTTGAGCACATAACAAAACAGAATTTTAGCATTCAAACCATAATAAAATACATGCTAATATGACATTACGCGGAGTGTAAATTTGGAATGTTTACTAATACTTTAAGCAGAAAGAAGGTTACTGCGTATTTTAAGAGCACATGTAACGTACGTTACTAGCTTTGAAATTACAACTTCATCGTTGGAACTTAAAAGCTGAGTCAGTTTTAACATATTTGGCCTCATTCTAAAATAATTTGGAATATATCTTTGCCTAACAACCTTGTACTTTTCACAAATAAATATAAAGTGAAACTCGTCTTCAATGTCTCTACTCCCACATATATCACAATATCTCTGTTGCCGTTCTATACGGTATCTACCATAGCGACCAGTTTCAATTTTCAATTTATGGCAAGAAGTACGTAATTGTGTCACACATTTAAGCTTACTGTATGGTATGTTCATGTTAAGATAGTTTTCATACCCATACGAAGATTTCAAGTGTTTGTATAAGATAAGACTGTTATTGTTTTGCAATGAATTGTCCCATTCCTGTTGAAAACAATCAACTATCCTTTGTTTAAATACACATATAAATACATTTGGACTTACAGAAAAAGGGTCTTCCCATACATGTCCAAAACCATACTTATATAATAGTTCTTTAACACCTGACGCCCAATTTGTATGGTTATCCCACGTATCTGACAACGCACATGCATATGATTCTCTGATAATACAATTTTCAGATGTCAATACTTTAAACCAATATTTTAAGATACGAGTTAACGGTTTATGTATAGAGGAAATCTCCCAAGTTCACCGTACACTGCTGCGTTGCTTGCGCTGAGTTTAACTCCTAAAATACGTTTGCAAAAACGTAAATGTATGCGTTCTAGCTCTTTGCTTTTAGTAAATCCCCAAACTTCGGTGGCGTAATTTAGAATAGACGTCACAAAAGAGTCAAACAATTGGCACTTCGTTTTGGGTGTAAATGTTAACTCTTTCATGTTGCAAAGTAGAACGTTCATTGCTTTTAAGGCTTTACCGGCTAATAATTGGATATTGCTACCAAATTGTCCATTGCTACCAAAATCAACCCCTAAATAGTTAAAATTGTCCACTATTTCAATGTCTTGTCCTTCATAAGTCCATTTCTCATTCTGCTGTACACGACCTCGACGCCTGAAAACCATTACTTTTGTCTTGTCCACATTGACTTTTAATCCCCATCTGTCACAATAAGCCTTACTATTGTCTAAACTACACTGCATATCTTCCACAGAGTCTGATAAAATAACCATATCATCAGCATACAACATGAGTATTAATGTAAGATCTCCTATCGAAAGACCATTAACAGTATTTGACTGTAAATAAGGCTCGAGGTCCTCGATAAAAAGAGACCAAAATATCGGTGAACATATATCCCCTTGCTTCAATCCAACAGCAATGTTTATAAAATCTGAATAGTGGTTACAATGTTTGATACGACAACGAACATACTCATACATTGACCGTATAATACGTAAGAGTTTACCATTGATGCCTGTTTTAGACAATTTAAACCATAAGGCATTCCTGTACACACTGTCAAAACATTTTTTCATGTCGATGAAAATACTTGAAATACTTAGCATATGATTTATAAGCGAGTTCAGACAAAATATCGCATCTGTTGTTGAGAACCCCTTCCTGAAACCAAACTGTGCATCAGAAATTATAGTATTTTCATCACACCAAGTAGTTATACGTTTGTTTAAAATCGCGTTAAATAGCTTAGCAAGACAGCTGACAAGAGTTATTCCCCTGTAATTGTTCGGGTCATTTTCGTTGCCCTTTTTGTATAAAGGAATAATAATCCCTTCCATCCAAGAGGTAGGAAAATGCCCAGATTAAAAAATTATGTTAAAAAGATCTGCAATATGTGCGGATAAGATATCTACGGTTTCAATGAAATACTCATTTATTAACTCATCAGCCGATCCTGCTTTGTTTTTCTTTAAGCCATTTATAGCTGTCATAACTTCTTGCACAGTTATTTCCCTATCAAGTTCGGCATATTCGGTATCATTTAATACAGTTTGCGAACAGAATCGTTCCGACTCCTCGTCTGTAACAATATTTATTTCATTCGTTAAGTTCTGGAAATAGTCTCTGAATTGCCCAACATCTATATTCTCGCCTTTCTTCGTTTTCTGTCCAATAAAATATTTCCAAAAGTCTCTCGGTTTTTTACTTTTCAATGACTCAATCTCCCTCATTTTCAAGTATTTATGGCTGTTCTTCTTACGTCTAATCATGCGCTTGTATTTTCGCTTACTTTCAATAAAAAACGTGTCTGTTTACTTCGCACTTACTTTGATTAAATATATTTAAATATTTAATATAGTCTTGCCTAGCTCTTGAACACTCCTCGTCGAACCAGTCTTTTTTCTTTGTAATGGGACGCTTTACGGCCTTGCCTGGGTATACCTTAGCTTTCACAGATCGTTTAAATAGAGGCTTAGCAGTATCATTTATTATATCTGAAAAACTTTGGACAATTGTGTCTACACTATTACCGTCTCTGATCGGTTGTCCATTAAATAACATGTTAAAACGGGGCAATTCAGCAATAATATTACGCCTGTATTTCTTCCGTTTACTGTCATCCCACTTAATGCTGTTTCTAACTTCGTCTCCTGTGTTACAGCTGTGTTCGCTATAAATGTTATTTATTGCAACATTAAACTGTATTAGAGCATGGTCTGAAATTATATTGAAATCATGTATTTCCATCGACTTTAAAGAATTGCAGTCTTCTTGTCTACATAACAAATAGTCAATAACAGAACAACCTGAATGGCCACAGTAGGTGTATGCGCCGGTTTGCTCTAGTCTACCATTGCAGATGCGTAACTCTGTACTCTTACACAGGTCCAGTAATTGCAACCCTTGTCTATTGTGCTGTTTGTCCATTGATATACGCGCTAGTGTTATGTCAGGAATATATTAAAAACCGTCTACTGTCTTATTTTGGTCATTTTTAACCCTACTCTGCCATTAATGTCTCCTGCAACAAACACTTTTCCTAATTGTTTGTAATTTGTCACGTCATTTTCCAAAATTTCAAATAGATTGCAATTAATAACGTTGTAAGCTGGCGAGTCCTCACCCCATATATACACGATGCCCAAGTAAATGTCTTCATCTGTCTCGAAATAACCACTATCTAATCTAACCCAAATAATAGCATCATAATGCTTATTTACAATGGTTATTCCCTTAGCGATTGTGGATTTGCAATATAATACAATACCCCCACTGTTACGCCGCGCCCTTCTGTGTTGAAAGTTTCGAAAGAAATTGTACGCCTTGTAGACTTCTACTTCGATATTACTATTACTATTTGTCCATGACTCTAACAAAAATAGCATATCAAAAGAAGCTATTATATTACTGAACTCTACATCTTCTAGTTTGTTTCTTGTTAAGCCATTACAGTTCCAAACCCCAATTTTCACATCACCCCCCTGTTTATCCTACTCAACTTTACCATATTTGCCGTCTGTATACACTTTGCCATCGACAATCAGTCTGTTGTAATTTATATACGCGTCTTTTTTATCATTTCTCGCTTCTATCATGATTGGAATCAACTATTTTCTTTGACTGATAATTTCTGGTGGATATTGATCATGAATAAAATAGCCTGTAACCTTTGTATCAAGGTTTTCTCTGAAACTTTTCACCACATCTTTCTCCTTTACATCTTTGAATACTACAACCACACTCCTTTTCTTACCCCCTTTGCGTTCACCGAATCGCCGTACTCGGTCAAATTGGAGAGAGTCAACTCGTGCCTCCGGGATTTTCATGTCCTTTTTCAAAAAATCACGCACCGCCGTTTCTGCTTCCGCTTCAGTTTCTTGCCCATCTGAACTTTTTTATATGCATATGATTCTAAGAGATGGGCGTATCTGAATTTGTTTGCTCTGTAACACCCCATGATACCGGCGTATATGGGTTAATTAAATCCATTTCAGGAAACAGGTTTCTACACATTACAACCACATCTGCTATCGAAAATTCGATAATCAGAATGAATAATAATAAAACATAATAATAGCTCTCCATTGGAGACAGATGAAAGACAGACAGAAGTTTACCTTACATGATGGGAATAAGATTATTGCAATTTACTATTTATCGGATTTCTATATCATCTCATGTGCTTTCTTCTTTTCCCCGCCAACTCAATATCCCTCTAAAAGATAGTCTGTTTCGGATATAATTGAGATAAACACAATATGATAGAGCAATTTGGAGGTAATGTTAAGAAATAAATATCTGAGTGCCATTTATCTGTGTAAATCAGTTTTCAAAACAGAAATATTTACATTTTGTTTCCCACCATTTTAGCTTAACGCTTGGGATATAACTTTGGATGCAATTTAGGATATTCAGCTTTAATAAATTGTCTTCCTTTGTTTTGTTTGTACATTTCAACAGAAAAAATAGTGTTACGCCAAGAATTTCGTTGTAGTGTATCCTTGTTTGGCTGGAAATAGTGTTCGTTGGCAGCCATTTTATTTTCCGCAATTTTGTTCCTTTAATACGGAAAATACAGCTTAGCAAACAGTATATTCGGATTTAGCACACTCAAATTATGTAAAAACAACTGTTTGCCTGCTTTTAATACGAAATACCTAGTGGTGTCAGAATTTTCAAAATTTCGCCTAGGCTATATAGGAGCGGTTTGATCTGGGTCTTCGCAGTTTGCAAATGCGTAGAAATTAGTATTTATGTCGTAAAGGGGTAACGCCTTTGTAAACATAGTAGACTGGCCATTAAGTCTGCTTCTTCAGTTTCTATAATGACCCAAATGTAACTTATTCATATGGAAGTATAAACAAATTAGCTTCTTAGTATTAAAGAAGTCGGTTTATTCACATAAATGTTGACCAGATAAAGGAATAGTTATTATCGAATGAATACAGCTGTAGCATTCTTATTACAGTTGAACTTTTCATGATGACAACCGGTCTAAATAATCATGATGACAACCGGTCTAATTGTTCCTGATGACAACCGGTCAAAATGTTCCTGATGACAACCGGTCTAATTGTTCCTGATGACAACCGGTCTAAATGTTCCTGATGACAACCGGTCTAGATGTTCCTGAAGCCAACCGATCTAAATGTTCCTGATGACAACCGTTCTAATTGTTCTTAATGACAACCGGTCTAAATGTGTCTGATGACAACCGATCTAAATCTATATTCTGTTTATGAAGAACACACTACAGTAAGCCACCTCTATAACAGACGTTCGAATTAGTATTGATACTGGCTTTAAACCGTGCATTATAAATACGCCTTTCTGCATATTTGCAAACTGAACAGACTCGGGTCAGATGTCTCCTATTGAAATCCCTTGCTCAATATCTGTACTGTTTGCATTTGGAATAATATATATCTTATTCTATAGTTTCTAGTTTGGCAAATGTTTCACGTGTTAACCCTTTCCCTCATATAAAAGTGTTTTCTTGCATCTGTAAACAGAGTAGACCAAGCTCAGACGACTCCTATGGGAGCCGTCTGATCAGGGTCTGCATTGTTTGCGAATGGATTTTGATAGATCTGTTTCTTTAAATTTTAAAATGGCTACAATGTTCCACCTTTCATATTTCATTATAACTAGTTGTTCATGAATATACATAGGGTGTTGAAATTTGTGGAGAACATAGAACATGAATATTCACGGAGTAGAGGGTAAAGACAGGTGGCAGCTTAATGCTGCTTTCTGCATGACTCCCATCCTGCATTATGAAGTCGCGTGCCTGAAAAGACCTAAATAATACTTAATTAAAATCCGATTTACGTTGGTTTATTGTACATACGTCACTAAAACCCACTAAACCTATCATTAGTATGTATAAGTCCCTCCCCCTCTTTTAATTGTAGAAAACATAAGGCGTGTACTAACTTTATTCAGTCATACACCGAACCTCGAAGATCCTTCTGCTGAGTGTTTGGGTGATTTAAAAAAAGTTGACATGGGATCTCTATGGGGGCATCTGTACGAAGGGATTGTATTTGCTGGTCTTGGGCTATGGTGGATGTTCCATCTTATGAAAGATTACTTGCAAGTAAGTAAAGCAATAGTTTTACATGAATACATCCTGCACGCGCCATGTATACAGTAAGATAAATCATTGAGATCATTCATATCAACCCTTTCGGCGCCAAATTTCGAATTGTCGTCTGCAATCAAATTTTGTTAAATCATTCGGTAAAATAAGAAAATATGATAAATACATGCAAATTTCAAAGGAATAAAGCACAGGTAACGAAATAGAGTTTGAGACAAAAAGTGAAGAAAAGGGACTGCACTATTTGTCGTGGCGCATTGTTGCGACGTTGGTGGTTAAAAGGTTAACTATTTTGCTGTTATTGTCGCATCTGTGATTACATTTACAAACAGTTTGGATCCAGATGAGACGTCGACTAACTCGGTGACTCTTCAGGATTCATACTGTTTGTCGCTTAATATAACTGATTTTAAAAACAAAAAAATAGAATGAAAATGACAGCGAAATAGTTAATCCATTATTTCATATAAATGCCTTTGCAAATAGAGTAGACCCAGATCAGAAGCATCCTGTAGGAGCCGGATAATCAGGATATGCTCTGTTTGCTTATGGAATTCATTTATCCATTTCCTTGTTCTATGTTTATTCCAAAGTTCGATACCTGCTAATATTCATGAATAAAATAGTTATAACGAAATATGGAGGGTGGGAAATTGTAGCCTTTTCAGAAAGTTAAGAAATAGGTCTTTCAAAAAGAGCAGACCCTGATTAGACTGTTCCTATAGGAGGAGTCTGATCATGGTCTACTCTGTTTGCAAATGCGTGAAAACACGTTTATATAAGGGAAAGTGTTAATAAAAAGTCATTATGTCATTATTTTTTCACATGAATATGGAACACTCTTATCATAAAATGATACCTGCTCAAATTTGGATCTGGTGCAAGTTTGAATACAATCGATTTGATCAAGCTTTTGAGGAAATATTGACCGAGTGTCAAACAACTTTGATCCTGATGAGAGCTAGATACAAACACGTTGCAAATGCGAGTCAGTTCATGAAACACGTAATAAGGGTCCTAGCTAGCGATACGCACTTACGTACGCGCGTAACATCAGTCTGAAAAGTGAAAATAAAATCGAAAACTAAGGGGTGGGGGTGGAGGTAGACTTTCTGATAAACGTTCTGTTTTGTCATGTTAGGATTTCCCCTCATATTGACGCCTTTTGAAGCATCTGTAAAATCCAGCATTTTGTAACCAATGCGATAAATAGAGCTTTTTTTTTAGCAAATGCTCTCTTTATCACAGTGGTTTCAAATCTGCAAATTCTAAATGTTCCAAGGGAGCATAATGGGTCCATGCTTATAAAACTTTTAGTTGAGTTTGAGTTCGTTCTCAAGTTTTTGATTGGTCAGATTTGAGCCTTTGGCTCAAATCTGACTAATCAAAAGCTTAAGAACTCAAATCTGACCAATCAAAAGCTTGAGAACAAACTCAGACTCAACTAAAAAGCTTTATAAGCATAGACCCAGTAAGTGTTGTTGCGAACACGACATAACATATGCAGTGAGAGTTCAGAAAAAAAAACGAGTAACGTCATCTTTTCAGAGTCAAATCTGCGTTGAACTTTGACTACATTTCTGAAAGGAATATAGGAAAACATAATTTTCAGAATAAAAGCAGGCCGGGTAAAGTGGGTGGACATGGGTCGATGACTCGATGACCACTGCACTTTGAACAGAGTCTGATTGAACACTGAAAGGCAACTGCCCATTGAAACTGTAACATTTAAAGGGTTATCGCCCGCGAATCTGCGAATCCGATTTACACGAGTGATCGAAGCATGTTTGCCGGTGTAGTCCTTTCCCTCATGCAAAACGTTTTTCACCTTTTTGCAAATAGAGTAAATCAGTGCTTCAGTTAAGATGCTTAAATTAAAACATTTTCAAGAATTACTTCTATATTTCTCCACCAAACCCTATACTGTGACCTGTCTTTAGAATCGTCTCGATCACAGTATAGGATTTGGGTTGAGAAATGACGATTTTAGTATTTGGGTAAACTCCCTTATCTGTGGCCCTGGGACTCAGATCAGACAGCTCCTTGAAGACTCTGATTGGATTCTACAATTTATGCCATGATAAAAACTTCCCTTGCTCATGACATCCAATTAATGTTTATTTAACCCTTTCGGTGTCACATTTCTAATTGTCGTCTGCAAACCAATTTTGTTTAATCATTCGGTAAAATAAAAATAAGATAAAAACATTGTGCAAAATTCAGAGGAATAAAGCACATGTATAGAAATTATAAACTTTAGGGACAAAAAGTGAAGTCCCTGATCAGACGCTGCCTTGAAAAGGCAGCGTCTGATCTGGGACTGCACTATTTGTTATGGTGCACTTTTACAACACTGGCGGTGAAAGGATTAAACGATTTTTCACCAAGGAAAGGGATAAGTACTCGCCCGGTTGTGAACGGGTATAAGCCGTGGGTCGTGTATAGCCATGGCGACATGTCATTTATGCGGGTGTAGTCACGACTCAGTAACATCAGTGACACATTGCTCACAATGTACATGCATGTTACTGTGCAAATGTGGGGTAGTTTGGTGTCTATATGCATGTCGCGATAGGTAGAAGATAACATAGCGGGATATTTCATTGCTGCTGACAAATAGAGACAACAGACCCAGCTACAAAAAACAGATGCCCTTCTTAACCTCCCCCCCCCCCCTCTCTCTCTCTCTCTCTCTCTCTCTCTCTCTCTCCAATTAACGTTACTTTAAACTTGACAGATAAGTTCATACCAAATAGCTCCATTATATGTATCCATCGTGATATTTCCTATTATATACTCTCATTTTTAGCAGTCATCATGTAGCCCCTATATGCAACCTGAAACCACAATGCATTTTCTGTTTTTACTTGTAATTGCTTTGGAAACCAATTAATATGCTGACTACTTTATCTGACTACTATTCATGTTATCATTATTTCCAATGAGAGGGTCAGACTTTTGGCAAGAAATTGTGTTGTACAGGAACTGAGATATAAATTACAATAGAACCCCTCTAAAATGACCACTTAACGAATAGATAAACCATTGTGATAAATAGAGCATGTGCTCCTCTGGAGCGCATGCTCTATTTATCACAATGGTTTCAAAATATGTTTTTATAGAGGCGTTTTTGACATTCGGTCCATAGATTTTCAAAGCTTATCCCAATACCCATCTTGATGCATTGAAGCAAATTTGAGCAAGAAATTATTAGTTTTTAGTTTCTCACAAAGGGTGTACAGTACATCTACAACAGTTTATTTGATTCAGAATTTGTCGAACTTGCATCACATTCATTTGACCAGATAATTTCATTTGAAGAGGGGTTACTGCCCGAATGAAAACCACATTGAAAGCGGATAAATAATTGTTGATATATAACCGGAAAGGAACATTAAACTTGTAATAGGAAATAAGAAGCGATATCAGATGCATAGTTCTGGTGCAGAAACGCTTTATGTTTTGCTATGTCGTGACCATTCTTTAGAAATGTCTCTTCGAATCGATTCTAAAGAATGGTCACAACATAGGGTTCGGTGAAGACATGACTAGTTTGATATTTGAATGCGATTATTTATCTATTGCTCTGTGGTATGGATCAACACCAAGACAGACAGACAGACAGACAGCAGCTGATATAACGCATAAACACACATACAGTAAAAAACAACAAGTCTGAACCGGACGTGAAAGTACTGGAGAGGAGTTTTCTGCATGAATTTCATCCTGCATTAATTTATCTAAATTCTTCTTTACTAGAATTCCAATAGAGGGGTTTTACTGTATACTTACTTAAACACACAAAATGATATGGGATCCATAAAGTTATGTCATGTAGACACCTGTGACGTAGACACGTAAAACGTAGTAACCCGTGTAAGCAGCTTTGATCTAGATAAAATGCCGATTACGTTGACGTCTGATCAAGATTCAAGCTGGTTGACACTTAGTACTAATTATGCAAAAATAAATATAAATAAGATAACAGTAGGCTGACGAACATCTTCCAGATGAGACAATACTCAGTCGACCAACGGATATATCAACAATTGATAATGATTATGTCTGCAATATATAAAACTGCTGGTCTGAATGTTAAGTTTCCAACAAGCTTGAAAACTGTTCAGTTTTCATCAATTTCTATTGTCAATCGTGATATTATACCCTCCTAGGTCTACTTTAGGCTCAAGTTGTTTGCATATGCGTTTCGCGTCGGGATTATTTGGAGTTGATCTAAATGATATGATTCTGTATCAATAAAAGACGCTCCTGCCTATTTAACTGAAACAAATCGCTTTCCCATGTAAACGCGAAACTGATGTCGTCCAATATTGCTACCAGTTGTTTCATACAAGTGTATCCTCTTTTCTCACGACATTGATCTTATACTAACCCTTTCACCGCCAATGTCGCAAAATGCACCACGACAAATAGTGCAGTCCCACATCAGATGCCGCCTTTTCAAGGCGGCATCTGATCAGGGACTTCACTTTTTGTCTCAAACTCTATTTCTATTTCTTTGATTTATTCCTTTGAAATTAGCATTTATCTATTCTATTTCCTTATTTTACCGAATGGTTTAACAAAATTGGTTTGCAGTCGACAATTAGAAATTTGGCGCCTAAATGGTAAAACCTTCAGATGATGTAAATACCAATCACTGACCTCCAGTTGGTTCAATCGTTTCAGAAAATATTTACATTATGTCAGATAGCTTGCATTCTGAATTATTCGGCGTCTTATCTGGATTCAAACTTCTTTTTTGCAAATGGCAGTCATGCTTTTAGCACGAGAAGGGTTAGGCCTAAATATCGGCCACCTCTAAAAATGTTCGCCTCCATAAATTGCAAATGCATGCCAGGTTTGAAGTATGTATGTTGAATTGCGACAAAATTATCTAAATTGTATCCGTATTATGACCTTTGACTTTGACGTATAACATTGACCTTAATAATTCAACCCTAACAAGGTTTGCCTCCATATGTTGCACATGCATGCGTGCCATGTTTAAAGTCTGTATGAATGGCGACAAAATTATCGCCAACATTAAAGTTGGGGACACACCAAACATCCAACCAACCAACCGACAGTCAGAGCAAAAACAATACCCTCAACCCGGCATACAAATAATACACCGGTTATGCTAAAACTGATCACATATTTGGATCTCGCACTTTGTATGACCTATTTGAGCACACAAAATGTAAATGATGTTAATGTCTCTGCGCAACACTTCACATGTATCCATTTAACCTATAGCCTGCCAGTCACAACTATTGTTGCATTTGCAAACAACATGTATACCAAGATGCGAGAGCTCCTATAAGTGCTCTGCAATCTGGTTTTACACTGTTTGCCATGGAAAATTTATGCATGCATGCTCTGTCCTTTGTCTATGAAATCAGTTCAATAGAGCCCTGTATATGTGTGTAAAGGTTTGTCTAATTAATTTTAATAGAAGGTAGAATGATAAAAAATGTTGCAGAATAAGGGTTAAGAGGTTAACCCACATACAACTGTAACTCGATATTAAATCCTTCGCGTGCTGAATTTTAAAATACATGTTTCCTTCTTTATATCCATGCCCTGTTGTATAATTACATATATCTTCACTGCGTACAA
Organism: Azorinus chamasolen; assembly: GCA_963576725.1. NCBI lineage: Eukaryota > Metazoa > Mollusca > Bivalvia > Cardiida > Solecurtidae > Azorinus > Azorinus chamasolen. The sequence continues at coordinate 30,365,162 of OY755253.1, read as the reverse complement.
GTATTTCTCTGTGCCGTCACTGCTGTGGAGTGCACTGGTTGCAAAATCAACTTGTAAATAGTGCAGACCCTGATGAGACAGCTCCTGCAGGAGCTGTCTCATCTGGATCTTCACTATTTACAGGTTCGTATATTGACGTGATTAGCAAGCGAAGGGTTAAATCCTTTGCAAATAGAGAAGTGTCTGGACAGCGTCTGCTCTATTTGTTTATGAAGTATTGCAGACCTGATTTTCTAATTTCTGCGAGGTCCAAACAGTCTGCTGTCATTTAAAATTCATCTAATTAAGGTTCATGATGTCATCATTTCTTGCTTGAATATGAGGTTAAACACTAAAAACACATCTCACCATTACCAATGAACAGAATTCAGCTGCACACTGCCGAGATCGCATACAATGGGTTTTTGCCTGGGTTTGCTAGCCAAGCCGAAGGCCATAGTAATCATGCCAAAATTTCAACCCCTATCCACGCATTTCCGAAGAAACCAATATGCACAATATGTCAATACGCTTATGCCAATAGATCGGTGAAATTCCAATTTGTTTGGGCTTCAACATTATATACCAATAAAACTTAGTAAAAAGGTATGCCCTTGTTGGAATTTTAGAATTGTGTAGTTTAGAAGCCGTTGTGAAAAATAGAGCATTTGCTCTTATTTATCACAATGGTTTCAATAAAATAGTTTTACAGAGGCGCAAAAAGGCGTCAGAAGGAGAACCATAGTTAATTAAACAAAAGAAATCCCCAAAAGGTGTTCATATGTTAGAATGTACGTCTGTCTGCCCGTCTGTCTGGATTTAATTTGTCCACGCGGTTTCTCCAAATGCTTTGGTCGGATTTTCATCCAAAATCCATATGATTGATCAGCACCATGCCTAGTTGTGCATATCTTATTCCTGTTCCAGTTTGGTGATTTTCTGCAGTTACGGGACAAATGTGTCCGCGCTGTTTCTGTAATACGTTTGGTCAGATTATCAAGAAACTTCATAAGCTTGATTAGCATCATGCCTAGTTGTGCACATCCTTTTTTGTCCCGGTTCAATGATTTTCTGCAGAGTTATTGGATTTCGAAAATTTTACATGGAAACTTTTGTCTCTGCGGTTTCAACAAAACCTTTAGCAGGATTTCCCTGACACTTCAGAGGATTGATCAGCACTATGCCTAGTTGTGTATATCTTATTCCTGTTCCGGTTCAATGATGTTCTGCAGAGTTGGGGCTTTGTATTATTTACATGGATAATCTTGTCAGCGTGGTTGGGATGGGGAAGACATCAGTTTTATATAAAACAGTTCTAGTTGTACAATGTATATACATGTTTAGTTAAAACATGTTAATGTTAATCAATTTTGAAACAAGTCCCTATATGAATTTTGATTTGGCTCCTGATAACTACACCAGTACTTGTACCAAATGTGTCGATGGCCAATGAAAAATCCCTAGGGTGACACCTACACCTGTCGGCTCAATCTGCAGAAAACACGGGCTAAAGCACCATTTTTATGCAGATGACTCACAATTATACCTATCATTTAAGCCTAAGGACATTTCCTGTCACACAAGAAGCTTTATCACGAGTTTAGAACTGTCTCAAAGAAAAATTCTCTTGGATGCATCAGAACATGCTGAAGCTCAATACTGACAAAACTGAAGTCATCCTGTTTCATACAAAAACATAGTAGTACCTGAAGACATTCATGTGCAAGTAAGCCCTCTAAGGTCAAACCATCTTTGTGTATAAAGAATCGCGGTGCATGGCTCGATTTACAAATGGATATGGCATCACACATCAATTCGGTGTGTAGGTCTAGGTATGCACAGCTCCGACGAATAGGTCATATAAGAAAGTACCTCACACCTGATGCTACCAAGTCTTTGGTGAACCCTCTGGTAACATCAAAAATAGACTACTGCAACGCACTCCTGCATGGAATTTAAAAAAAAAAAACTGCGGAAACTTCAAAGAGTTCAACACAGCAGCCCGCATCATAACCAGGACTCCTCGATATGATCATATCACTCCGGTTTTGAGAGAACTTCACTGGCTTCCGGTTCAACATCGCATTGAATTCAAAATTCTGACACTTACGTATAATGCCATGCACAATGAATCCGCCAAGTATATTGTCGACATGCTTGACGTGTACCGGCCCCGCAGAGAATTAAGGTCAGCAAGTAATTCCTTGTCGTTGGTTGCACCAAAAAGTCGTAAGGTAAGATACCGTGAGAGAAGTTTCATGCATGCAGCTCCGAAACGCTGGAATGCTCTGTCATCAGGCATTAGAGATGCAAGCTCACTGGCATATTTCAAAAGATCTCTGAAAACACATTTCTTCAACATATATTACTAGGACAGTTTAGGAAATGTAGCTTATAATCATCAATTATCATACCTTACGATTCATTTGCCATTTCAGCCCTTGGGATATGCTGTAGGAATCAAACTCTCATTGGCCGGGTAGATAATCATGTGGTTCCTACCGGTTAGCGATTTCATATTTATTGTATATCATATTTATTGTACAGTGGTAAATACGCTATTCCTACCCACTTAACGCGTTTCTTACGCGTTACCTAACCGTTCGTTACCCGTTTCTTAGCCGTTTCGTTAAACGGGTTTCTAACCGTTTGTTTACGCGTTTCTTAACGCGTTTCCTAAACGTTTAAGAGCCCGGATGAAAGGAGAGTAATCATGGACGAAAGGGGGTAATCCTTGATATGGCCTTTCTTTGAAATGGGAGACATTCTCATTTACCTGTTGGGCACTCCTGATATGTAAAATTAAGATCAACAGTATTTAAACTTTTAATTCTCGTTTCATTTCCATAAGATCTAGCTAGATCTAGATCTATATTAAAATATAGATCTACAGTCTCATTGCGTTCATCTATGTGTTGTAAAATGTATTTTTTGCTACTGTACGTACAGTACCGTAGCAGATATAGTAGAAGTATTTTACAATAGATCTAGATCATATCAATCTAAACTATCTTTAAAACTAGAATTTAATAATATAATATATTAGTCTAAATTTTAAATTGGTCTAAAACGTTTGGATTTAACTTTGTGCTGAGCCATAGATCTACAATTATTCAAAACATAGTTTTCTTGTATTTTTGGAGAAGCTAACAAATCATACTTTTAGATTATCGGGCACATTATTTGGTATTTCTGTTACGTAATAGTTGGTAACTTTGTTGATAAGAAAGCAGTGGTGTGATCATTCTCAAGACCATTGTCCCCTGCTGAGAAAATAGCTAGGGGATTATTTACTGACCATCTAGCAGTTTTGATCGTATATTTAGGCTGGGTAAATAATAAAGTATTCAACTAAGACAATTTATTTTCATGCATTCATAACAATTATATAGTTAGTATTTTTTTTTTAAATATTTGAATGCGGGGAACAAAAGTACTGACATTTGAAAGCAGTGTAAACACAGACAATATAGCTCCAAAATCAGGGTGTTGATCAGGGTCTTCACTAGTATTTTCATAGGCCTAATTAAAAATCATCTAGCAAATTTAAGCCTGGTAATAATGAATGGAATATACAGTTAAACAATGATGGGCCATTCCACTTTTAAATCTCGGCATACAAAGGTTTAATCTTCACAAAGTAACAAAATAATAAGAACGTTTTCATAGTTATATGTGAGCATGAAATATGCTTATTTGTTTAAAACGCTTTAGATCTACCTCATAATGATGAAAACACCCTTGAAAACGTAATAGGTTCAGATCAGATTGCTCGCGTGGAAGCCGTTTGATCTTGAAACAGAGTAAACCGAGACATGAATGATCTGCTAGGGGGCGTCGGATCAGGGCCCACTCTGCTTATGAAATTATAAATTAATAGACCTGACTATATTTTCTAGAAATATCAAAAAGACGTGTGCACTTATACCGTTGTTAAATTCAGCAAGATCTAATAAATACTCATGATGTCATTTTTTCTGACAGAAATATTCAAACGGGAAAGGGTTAAGAAATAGAATAGATCTGAATTCTGTAGTAGGTTTCTTCATTCTAGATCCCAAATTTGGTGGTTTACTTTGTGACAGTTTTTTTATCTGAAATGTAGAAACCTACTAAAAAAGAACTAATTCTTCAATCCATTTGTTTGATATACAGTGGATATCTGATATTATAGCTTTGTACAAACAAAATTTAAGAACATATCGTTACCTAAATGAGCAAATCGTCGACACTAACCGGGATTGAACCGCTAAACGTTCGTTGAGTGACGAATCGATTCTTATTTTGGCTAACCCGTTTCATTCGGACTTTTTTGAAAACGGCTATCATCGATAAGATCCGAAATCTCCGCATGAAACGGAAAACTTATGCACCTACCGCAACTTCTCTGGTATAATCGTTTCTTTACGCGTTTAACGCGTGTAAACCGTTTATCGCGTAACCGTTCGTTAATCGTTCGTTGACCGTTCACTACCCGTTTCTTACGCGTAGAAAAACGGGTAAATGGGTAGGAATAGCGTATTTACCACTGTATATCTATAGCTTATCATTCATTGACAGGGTAGATTAATCATGTGGTTCCTACCGGTTAGTGATTTTATATTTATTGTATATCATATTTATTGTATATTTATTGCTTATCATTCACTGACTGTGTGGATTAATCATGTGGTTCCTACAGGTTAGTGATTTTATATTTATTGTATATCTATTGCATATCTTTCATTGACTGGATGGACAATCATGTGATTCCTTTCGGTTATGATTTCATATCTATTGTATATCTTTTATATATCCTTCATTGACCGGATGGACGATCATGCGGTTCTTTCCGGCTAGTGATATTATATTCATTGTATATCTATTGTAAATCTTTCATTGTCTGGATAGATAATCATGCGGTTTGTTCCGATTATTGATTTCATCTATGTGCAGCGCTTTTGAACGCACATATCCTGTGTGAAAAGAGCGCTATATAAATGTGGTATAATAATAATAATAATAATAATACGTCCACGAATCAAACTCCAAAACCTCTTGAACACATGGTCAGCTTTTCTGATTCCCAGGCCTACAGCGCCCGAAGCGCTTTCATTATATCAGGCTCGGTCTTTAGTTGTTGGACAATTATCTGGCAACGATGCATTTTTGATGCATGTGTTTTAACTCTCTAAAATGAAGCAGCAATTGGAACAGCTGTGCCTTAATGGTATGACTTAGAAAACTGATGTCTTCATAAATAACTGTAACACCATCATCTGTGTGGGCAGAGAGTCATCAACAAGATTTTCGCTAACATTATTGAATTCAAGTCTTATTATTATTATTATTATGTTATTAACATTATACGTGAGTCGAACACAATCTAACAGACTTAATGCGAACTACTGGTGTAATAGTTTCGATGTAAGGTTTATTTTGATAATATTTCAGATTTAGAACATGTGAGTTGTATATATTACAGAGCTACAGAACTGCAACGATTACTGTTCCTGAACGCATCCAGGTGTTGATAAATAGCTTCAAAGAACCTACATTTAGACTTCAAGTAAAAATAATCAACTTTTATTATTTTAGTGATAATATGTAAATGAATAATGCAGAAATAAGATAACCATAGCCATACTGGATACCACACCGGGCGTATACAGTGAAGGTCACTTATAGTGAACTCGGATATAACGAAAGACCGGATAATACAAAAGAAATGAGACTGAATGTTCTGAATTGTTCTGTTAATTAGGGTTTTATTTCATTTATTATCACAATTCCCCAAAAGGAAGGTTTAACACTAACACTTCTTTAACTGTATGTCAGACATCATATGCTGACATTTTACGCTGAATTGTGACTGTCACGGCATAAACCGTGTACCTTTAATGACACTCACTTAAGAAAATGTCTCTCAATTTTCAACTGTACAGTAAAATCTCTCTAAACCGAAATTATAGAACAGAATAGTTTAGTTATTTAGACATATGGCTGCTTAATGTGGGGAGCTTCTGAATGACTTTCACCCTGTATGAAGCTGCTACCTGTCTCTAAGACTGATATGTATACATGTACTATATTATAGAGGTTTAGAGAGGTTTTACTGTATTTGTCGGTGACGATCCGGGAAAGAAATCCAACGGTTCACGGTGATAATATATATGGAAATTAATGTATTATGTAACAATCCAATCTGTAAAAGCTGTATATGGCTGCATAGAGCAACACAACTAATAGTAACTGTGTATATTAACTATATATAGTATAGTATACTAACACTTCCCTTGCTGAATTTAAAAATACATTTCTCATTCTTTACCCATGCCGTGTTGTATAATTACATATATTTTCACAGTGTGCAAGTATATCGCTGTGCAATCACTGCTGTGGAGTGCACTTGTTGCACAATCAATTTGTAAATAGTGCAAACCCTGGTGAGACAGCTCCTGCAGGAGCTGTTAGCTTTTTGAAGGCGGCGTCTGATCTGGGACTGCACTATTTGTCGTGGTGCATTTATGCGACATTGGCGGTGAAAGTGTTATGTGGCAACGTTAGCGAGACGTCGCTCTCTCTCCCTCTCTCTGTAGCTGACCCTGTTTCACTCTATTAACCCACTTTCCTGATCAGGGTTACTAGATCGCAAATGACCATGTTAAATGACCTTAGTATATAACCGTTTCAAGGATCCCACTCGAATGTGGGCTATCGAACTATATATATCACAGAAAGGTATGCAGCGACAAAGAACCTAAATTATGTAAACAAAATATGATTGAAAACATAAAAACACGACATATTCCACAGTTGTTTTGCTGATTTGTGTTGCTGCAAATAATCTTCCAAGTACGGGAAATGATTTGTAGAAACGTGCTATACTATCAAACATTTGTGTGTACGTTATGTAGTTTATTTATTGTAATTAACGTGTGAGTTATACTCTCAAATACCCGATGTTTTGTACATCATAATATCAATCATGAGTATTTTATATACTTATTAGCTCTAATATATTCTTTTTATCATTTTGTCTTCATGAGAAATATTATGAATGCAAAAGAAGCACATCTGGTGGGTTTTTTTCATATTACGACTGTATTTGTTCCTCAAAGGGTGTGTGTACGGTGCTAAACTAAGGTTACTCTTCATGTCTACGTTACTCGCTAATGTCAAAATCAATTTCAGGATACAGATCACGTGGTGTGTACGTACTGTCGGACGCCCTTCGTGACTTGTTTCTGTGCATGTATTTGAGCTCAGTGACAATATTTTTACGCCACATGTAAAACGGATATTCAAGATTTTCAGTCTATTTTAAGAATGTCAACACGTTTTTAAAGTGGGTGTATGTGCCGGTACATGTACAGTAAAACCCCGCTAATGCCACCACCAAAAAGGGGCATAATTCTGGGTGACGAGGCAGGTGGTAGTTTAATGCAGGACGAAAGTTATGCAGAAAGCTCCTATAGGAGCTTTCTGCATAACTTTCGTCATGCATTAAGCAACCACCTGCTTTAAACGGCGCCAGTGGCTGTTTATTAAGTGATCGCATTAGCGGGGTTTTACTGTATATGCCAATCGCAATGGATCCATGCTAATGAATACACAGTTGAACTTCGATACTTCGAACTCGGATAACTCGAACTTCGAGATAACTCAAACTAAGCGTTCAGTCCTTCAAAAACTTACAATACAGATTTGAACTAAAATGTATTAATACACATATCTAGAAACACATATGACTGTTTAAAGCAGGTCTCAAGTGTTGCCGAAATTTCCTGCAGGAGCTTTCCGCATTTTTTTTAACATTGAATTACATTTGTAAGCTGTGAACTTTAGAAATTGTCCTGATCAAAATCGGATACCTGGAAAAATCGTACCTTTGTACGGTCCCTTAAAGTTCGAGATATCGACCTTCAACTGTATCCCACAAGCTATTCATTTGATACAGAGTTACAGAAAAACCTAACTCATTTGAAATTTAGAATCATGCCACCGTGAAAATGGACGTAGGAAGTCATGCCACAGTGAACATGTATGTAGTAAATCATGCCATCGTTAAACTCTATGTAGGAAATCATGCCACAGTGAACATATATTTAGGAAATCCTGCCATTGTGAAAATGGACGTAGGAAATCATACCAACGTGAAAATGTATGTAAGAAATTATGCCATCGTGACAATGTATGTAAGAAATCATACCACCGTGAAAATGTATGTAGGAAACATGCCACCGTGAAAATGTATGTAGTAAACTACACCATTGTGAAAATGGATGTAGGAAATCATGACACCGTGAAAATGTATGTAGTAAATCACACCATTGTGAAAATGTATGTATGAAATTATATCACCGTGAATATGTTTGTAGGAAATCATGTCACAGTGAAAATGTATGTAGGAATTCATGCCATTGTGAAAATGCACGAAGGAAATTATACCACAGTGAATATGCATGTAAGAAATTCTGCCATCGTAAAAATGTATGTAAAAAATCATGCCACCGTGAAAATGTATGTATGAAATCATTGGACCGTAAATGTTGCAGAAATCATGCCACCGTGAAAATGTATGTCGGAAATCATGCCACCGTTAAAATATATATAGGTAATCAAGCCATCGTGAAGATGTATGTAGGAAATAATGTCATGGTGAATATGTATGTGAAGAATCATGCCACCGTGAACATGTTTGTAGGAAATTTTGCCGTCGTGAAAATGTATGTAGTAAATCATGCCACCGTGAAAGTGTATGTAGGAAATCATGCAACCGTGAAAATGTATGTTGGAAATCATGCCACAGAGAATATGTATATAAGAAATCAAATGGCTGTTAAAATGTGTGCATAAATCATGCCACATTGAAAATATATGTAGGAAATCATGCCGCCGTGGATTTATATGTAAGAAATCATACCACCGTTAAAATGTATGTAGGAAATCATGCAACCGTGAAAATGTATGTTAGAAGTCATGGCACCGTTAAAATGTATGTAGGATATCATGCAGACGTGAAATGCAACCGTGAAAATGTATGTAGGAAATCATTCCACAGAGAATATGTATAATGGTTTATAAAATGGTATATTTCCAATATAATTGATATATTTCCAAAAGCGAACAGAGCAGACCCTGAGCACACGACTTCTACACGAGCCTTCTGATCTTGGCCTACCCTTTTTGCAGAGGCGTCTGATCAGAGTCTACACTGTTTGCTTATAGGAATTTCAATGTAAAACAAAACGAAATTGAAATTTAGGCCAGACACCCCTTAGATAAAAAAAATGGACTAATCCATAAACACGGAAGAATTCACCGGGCGCAAATGGGTTAAAACATGAAGAAATACATGAGACGACACAGTTTGCAGACATAACGTGGATGCGAAATGTATACTCGTACTGATCATTTCAAAATTCTGAAGTTATTCGCATGTACATGTATACACATCAAAGTCCCAGCATAGCTGATTTTGTCAGTGTCGAATAGCACATCTGTGTCCATGCTTATAAAGCTTTTAGTTGAGTCTGAGTTTCGTTCTCAAGCTTTTGATTGGTCAGATTTGAGTTTTCAAGCTTTTGATTAGTCAGATTTGAGCCTGAGGCTCAAATCTGACCAATCAAAAACTTGAGAACGAACTCAGACTCAACTAAAAGTTTTATAAGCATGGACCCAGTATATAACAGTTTACTCCACAAGTACGCCTTTTTACGCCTTTGCAAACATAGTAGACCCAGTTCAGAATCAGGGTCTGCTCTGTTTGATTGTTGAATAATATATTAAAGGTATAACAGTTTCTGCTTTAGAAAATAATTAATTTGTTAATATCCAGGTGTTAACAAATAATTATTAGCTTCGGTACTTGTGTTAAAACGTGTCTGGTGTTAACCATTCGCTTGCTGAAATTTAAAATACATTTCTTCTTCTTTACCCATGCCCTGTGGTATAATTACATATATCTTCACTGTGTACACGTTTTTCGCTGTGCAATCACTGCTGTGGGGTGCACTTGTTGCACATTCAACTTGTAAATAGTGCAGACCCTGATGAGACAGCTCCTGCAGGAGCTGTCTCATCAGGGTCTTCACTGTTTACAGGTACGTATATTGACGTGAATAGCAAGCGAATGGTTAATACGCCATTACAACCCTTTACTCCATAAATACGCCTTTCTGCGCCTTTGTAAACAGAGTAGACCCATATCAGACGGTTTCTAAAGGAACAGTCTAATCAGGGTCCGCTCTGTGCACTCTTAACCCTTCTCTTGCTGAATTTTAAAATACATTTGTCCTTCTTTACCCATGCCCTGTGGTATAAGTACATATATCTGCACTGTGTACAAGTATTTCGCTGTGCAATCACTGCTGTTGGGTGCACTTGTTGCACAATCAACTTGTAAATAGTGCAGACCCTGATGAGAAAGCTCCTGCAGGAGCTATCTCATCCGGGTCTTCACTGTTTACAGGTAGGTATATTGACGTGAATAGCAAGCGAAGGGTTAATACGATATTACAACCCTTTACTCCATAAATACGCATTTCTGTGCCTTTGTAAACAGAGTAGACCCATATCAGACGGTTTCTAAAGGAACAGTCTGATCAGGGTTTGCTCTTTTTGCTTATGACATAACATATATATTATTTTAAAGGTTCTGCCATAATCATACATTCATGTGTCAATGTGCTATTACAACAAGTTCGTCTTAGTAATGTTCATGACGTCATTATTTCTTACATTAATATTCATGAAGGAAAGGGTTAAAATAATCTAATCAGTATTTTTTTGTCATCATATCTTTCATGAATAGTCATGGAGTTAAGGGATAAGTATAGAATGTATTCAGTATGAACGACTTCAACTTTGTAGAGGACTATGAATGTTAAACAATGCATAGCCTGTTCCTAGAATAGTCTTATGATCTGGGTCTACACTGTTTGCAAATGATGTCTGTTCCTCACATCATAAGCTATTTTCAGACATAATCTCTTTGAATAAATCTACCAAAAAGGAGCATTAAGTTAACGAGAGAAAAGGAAACCTTTAGAATTGTGTAGTTCGAAACCATTGTGATAAATAGAGTATTTGCTCCTATAGGAGCAACAGCTCTATTTATCACAATCGTTTCACAAAGTGACTTTAACAGAGTCGTCAATATGAGGGAATGGGTTAATACAGGGTGAAATGTATGCAGACAGTTCCAACTGGGAAATTTTCTACATTTCTATATTGATTTCTGGGATGTCATTTGCATACGGTTTTAACCTACATGGAAGACCGAGAATTTGGTGCTTCAACAAAAAATGTTTTACACTTTCAATTAATTTGGTAAGGAAAACCAAACTCATCCCCATATTAAACACATTCCCTCCTAGTGGCGCATTTTGGCGCCTGTGTAAAAGTCACGTTTTGAAACCATTGTGATAAGTAGAGCATTTTCTCCATAGGAGCAAATGCTCTATTTATCATAATGGTTTCAAAACTACACAGTTATAAAATTTCCATTTTCTCTAGAAAAGGATATTTTTCGGTAGATTTATTCAAAAAGATTGGGTCTAAAATTAGTCTAGTAGGGAATGAGTTGTCAAGTTGTACTTTATCGAAAAAATGGCAACTGGATACCAAAATAAACCATTTCTTTCCTTACTTATAATTTGTATTGTACTGCAATAGGTCTATTTATAATAGTTACGAAGCTAAAGCGCAACCCGAATAGGGAGCCGTCTGATCTTGATCTACTCAGCTTGCAAATGCGTGAAAATACGTTTTATGAGGGAAAGGGTTGACTCGGCGTCTAATCAAAATTCATACAGTTTAACATCCGGCCAACATTTCTCAAAGGCTTTATCAATTCCGATCAAAACATTTTGACCAGGGTCAGAGTGCTACACGGGGAGCCCTTTAACCCTTTCCCTTACGTAAGCGCATTTTGAGCAGTCTGGTCAGGGTCTGCTCTGTTTGCTTATGGTGTAGCCTAATATAGATCGAATTATACAGCTTCTGCCTGAGCCGAAATGTCATGTGTTCATATGCCATTATATAAAATAATAATATCCATCACGTCATTATTTCCTACATGAATGTTCATCGGGGAAAGGGTTTTAATCTGGGTCAAAACTGTTTCCGTATGTCACATCTACAGAATCGTTATATGTGGAGTACAGCTAACCCATTTTAACATATTTTGTTCTTAACTGAGTTTTTTGTATTGTTCTTTTTTATCTTTTTTTCAGGCTGGAAGCAACACCAATTTTGTGCCACGGATGTCGATTGTTTCAAACATCTTCGGTAGAGAAATACCAATTGAAAATTGTCTAAAAATATTTTTTACAGTCGCCGGTATGTAAAATACAAATATATATGGTTTGTAACCTATTCACCCTTCAAATCGTTTACCTTGACTCTTTACTCCATGAATATTCGTGTAAAAACAATGGCATCAATAATGTCAATCTGCTAAATATTATAATGACAAACTGGCAATGAAAAACAGGAAAGCTTAACCCTTTCGCTGCCAATGCCGGATTTGTGATTACCTGAGCAAACAGTTTGGATCCAGATGAGACGCCGAATTACTCATCAGGATCCAAACTGTTTGTGACTGTTACCATGTTTTTGAAACAAAAATGAAGAAAATCAAAATAATGAAAATTTGAAGCAGACGACAAAGTTAGCAGACGACTGAGTTTGGCAGCGAAAGGGTTAACCATGCGGAAATACACAAGAACGTCTTGCCATGGTAGAGATATTCAAATCAGATCTATATTATCCATAAGCAAACCAAGCTAATCCTGATCAGTCAGCACATTCAAGACAGGTATATCTCTCTGTGTCTCTCTCTGTCTGTGTGTGTGTCTCTCTGACTGTCTGTCTGTCTCTGTCTGTCTCTCTGTAACTGTCTCTGTCTGTTTCTGTCTCTATGTCTCTCTGCCTCTCTCATTTTACTCTGTTTATAAACCCGTTAACCCTTTTAGCGTGTTTGATTTATTCCTCCGCTGAAGAAAATAGTTCAAATTCATACAGTCATGAACATATTGCATAATAAATATTTTCTATATCCTAGTAGGTGGTAGCTTAAAGCAGGCTGAAAGTAAAGCAGAATGCGCCTTAAGGCGCATTCTGCTTTACTTTCAACCTGCTTTAAGTGGTCATATGTCTTCAAAACTAGAAACAGGCTATTGGGTAAAGGGTTAAAAAGCGTCTATAATGAGTAAGTCAATACATTCGTCTAACCTGAACTTTTTAATCATATTTAGATCACATATTTTGAAAAAAACACCACAAACGCGCAAGTAGTTTATGTTTAGACAAAAACACGCACACACGTACACACACACTCTCGCGCACATACAAACACACAGACACGAAGACACACAGACACAAACACAGACATACACATATAGACAAGACAGAGAAGCAGGCAGGCACAGAGACACAGACAAACACATACACAAACAGACAAACAAACAAACATACATACATACATACATACAGACAGACAGACAGACAGACAGACAGACGAACGCACGCACGCACGCACGCACACACGCACACACGCACGCATGCGCGCACACACAACATTGCGGTATAAACCAGTGACATTCATTAGATCTGTAAACACTATATATTCTGTTCGAGGGATGTTCGTGGTCCCTATCTCCTGGGTTAACATTGCCCCACGTATGAGAACACGGCAGTAAATGGATTTACCGTGAGAATAGTTGGTGACCACTTTGAATCCATATTGATTGCCTGGTTCCCGTATAATTTTTACCGATAATAGTATCCATCTTTCGATAATTGTAGTGACACCCAAAGGAAACTGTGTCCATGATTCATAAAAATACTTAAAATTTTCAGACAACATTATTGGCATTTAGTATCAAAATGTTTGATTTTTACTTGGCTACAAGGTGCATGATATACAGTAAAAGTTCGATTATTCGAGTCTTTTGTTTAGAAGAATTTAGAACCTTTTAGGCAGGTGGTTGCATAAGGCATGGTGAAAGTCATGCAGAAAGCTCCTAGATGAACTTTCTGTATGACTTTCGCCATGCATTAAGCTGCTTTCTGTCTTAAATATAGATAATGATACGTATTTTAGTGTTCGAATAATCGAGATTGTACGGATGTCATGGGGTTCATATATACAACTTGTACTATTTATCCCTTTCGCCGTCAACTTTCTAGTTGCAGTATGCAACCCAAGTTGGTTAAAACAGTTCGGTAAAGTAGGAAATGAGATAAATGCAGTTGATCTTCGGTATCTCGAACTTCGAGGGACCATACAAATTACTTCGAGAACACAGGTTCGAGTCACCCGATCTATAAAAAGATTTGACCAATATCTCAAGACAACACCTTAACGCAGGTCTGAAGTAATGCTGAAGGCGCCTAAAGAAGCTTTCAGCAAATAGTTTTCACCTGCATTAAGCTGTCACATATGTTTCTAGATATATGTAGTGATACACTTCAGGACAAAGCTGTATTGTAAATTTTGGAAGGATCGAAATTTCAGTTCGTTCAAGTTATTGCGAGATTCGAGTGATCCGAGTTTGATATATCGAAGTTGAGCTGTAAATGCATAATTCAACGAAAAAAACGCAGACACTGAGCTAAAGATTTAGACAAAACGTGAAGTTCGTGATCAGACGGTACCTTGCATTTTTTCCTGGAACATTTTGCGGCATTGGATTAACCCCTGACTCCATGAATATTTATGTAAGAATATATAAGTTCATGAACATTAATTTGACTAATTTTTATAATAGCATAATAATGACATATGGCATGTTTGCCAGGACAGAAAATGTATAATACTATCTAACTTATATCATAAGCAAACAGAGAAGAACCTGATCAGACGGCGGCTCCTATAGGAGCCGTCTGATCTGGGCCTACTATGTTTGCAAAGGCATATAACGGCGTATATATGGAAGAAAATGTTAATGTTCAGCTTTGTTCAAGTATATCATTATAAATACCAGATAATAATTACTTATCTTTTTTTCCACACATAATATTCAGGAGGTAAAGAGTAAAACTATTTGTCTTTATTAACAGGAGTTATGCTTGAGGTGTTCGTCGATGGGCCTATATTTATAGACGAAACTGGAAACTTCCTGAAAATACCCAGACTTCAACACATATCAATATATTGTTTGTTATTCGTTCATTCCGTCTTGGAATTATTGCGTGTCCGCAAAGTTCTTTACATCGACGGATTGAGTCATCTAACGGCGGCGCTTGGGTTCTTCTGGTAAGCTGATTATCTTAGATTACTTAAGATGCAGTTCTGCTTGGACAATATATGCAATGTAGTTGGCATCAAATGCAATATAGTTGACATAGGATGCAATGTAGATGACATCATATGGCATATAGTTTACATCAGATGCAATATACATGTAGTTGTTAGAATAGGATATAATATAGCTTACAGCAGATGCAATATAGTTAACATAGGATACAACATAGTTTACAGAAGATGCAATATAGTTGACAAAGGATACAATATAGCTTACAGCATATCGTTGACATAGGATTCAATATACTTGACATCATATGGAATATAGTTTACATAAGATGCAAACTAGTTGACATAGGATGCAATATAGTTTACAGCTCATGCAATATAGTTGACAAAGGATGCAATGTAGTTTATAGCTCATGCAATGTAGTTGACAAAGGATGCAATATAGTTTATAGCTCATGCAATATAGTTGACAAAGGATGCAATATAGTTTACAGCTCATGCAATATAGTTGACATAGGATGCAATATAGTTGACATAGGATGCAATATAGTTGACATAGGATGCAATATAGTTTACATAAGATGCAATGTAGTTGACATAGGATGCAATATAGTTTACAGCTCATGCAATATAGTTGACATAGGATGCAATATAGTTGACATAGGATGCAATGTAGTTGACATAGGATGCAATATAGTTTACATAAGATGCAATATAGTTGACATAGGATGCAATATAGTTTACAGCTCATGCAATATAGTTGACATAGGATGCAATATAGTTTACATCTCATGCAATATAGTTGACATAGGATGCAATATAGTTTACAGCTCATGCAATATAGTTGACAATGGATGCAATGTAGTTGACATAGGATGCAATATAGTTTACATAAGATGCAATATAGTTGACATAGGATGCAATATAGTTTACAGCTCATGCAATATAGTTGACATAGGATGCAATATAGTTTACATCTCATGCAATATAGTTGACATAGGATGCAATATAGTTTACAGCTCATGCAATATAGTTGACATAGGATGCAATATAGTTTACATCTCATGCAATATAGTTGACATAGGATGCTATATAGTTTACAGCTCATGCAATATAGTTGACATAGGATGCAATGTAGTTGACATAGGATGCAATATAGTTTACATAAGATGCAATATAGTTGACATAGGATGCAATATAGTTTACAGCTCATGCAATATAGTTGACATAGGATGCAATATAGTTTACAGCTCATGCAATATAGTTGACATAGGATGCAATGTAGTTGACATAGGATGCAATATAGTTTACATAAGATGCAATATAGTTGACATAGGATGCAATATAGTTTACAGCTCATGCAATATAGTTGACATAGGATGCAATATAGTTTACATCTCATGCAATATAGTTGACATAGGATGCAATATAGTTTACAGCTCATGCAATATAGTTGACAATGGATGCAATGTAGTTGACATCATATGGAATATAGGTTACAGCAGATGCAATATAGTTGACATATGATGCAATATAGTTGACATATTATGGAACATAGTTTGTACCAAATGTCAAATTATTGAAAACAGGTTCAGTACAATTTACAAAATACAGTTAAACTTCGATATCTCGAACTCTGATAACCATCTATCAATAATCACTAATTAACTTTTATCTGTTAGGCCTCATTGTATATATTCTAAAGCTTCCTCAATAGATGTGAATAGGCTGTGAGCTTATAAAAGGTTATGCTTGAATTTGAGACCATTCTCAAGGATCAGATTGGTCAGATGATGAGCTTTCTCAGAATCTGACCAATCAGTCATGAGAATGAGATACATGAGACAGATCTTATATTCAGTCTCATAAGTTTTATAACATTGGGCCCAAAATCCTTTGATGTCAAAGGCTTAACCATTTTCCTGTTTGAAATAATGACTTCATAGATAGTTTTCTCATATTTTATAATGGCATATATACATGTATAAACATGATTATTTGGTACTGGTAGGCATTTTAAAGGCAGATCCTACTTAGACACCTTATACATGAACTGCGTGTGAGTGATTGCATGCGTGCGTGCGTGTATGTATATATTATATATTATAATGTCCGTTTTATGACTGAGTTTATTTGAACAAAAGTATATGAATGATTCATAAACAGTACAACCTCTACTGAGCAGCAACTGATTAACTGAACTCGCGAGTCTTAACCCTTCTCTTGCTGAATTTTAAAATACATTTCTCCTTCTTTACTCATGCCCTGTAGTATAATTACATATATCGTCAATATGTACGCGTCTTTCGCTGTGCAATCACTGCTGTGGAGTGCACTGGTTGCACAATCAACTTGTAAATAGTGCTGACCCTGATAAGACAGCTCCTGCATGAGCTGTCTCATCTGGGTCTTCACTATTTACAGGTAGGTTTATTGACCCGAATAGTAAGCGAAGGGTTAAACAGCAGATAGTCGCTAAACCCTTATAACGTTCAGTTTGCCAACAGGCTTTTCTAAACGTCAAACAGGTCAAGCTGATGGTAAATATTTAGGGATTGTTTCTGCTACAGAAATGTGTATCAGGACAAACAGTGATGATTCTCCTGTAGGAGCCCTCTCATCTGGGTCTACACTGTTTGTAGGAGACATTAGACTCGTGGCACAGTAAAGGTTAATGCAGGGCAAACTGAAGGAACAAAGTTCATATAGGAGTGTTCTGCATTGCATTTGAACTGCAGTAAGCTACCACCTACCTTAAAGACATATAACCTGACCTATTTCCTCCACAAATACGCCTTTTTACGCCTCTGTAATAGACATTTCTTGAAACCATTGTGATAAACAGAACAGATACTCCACAGGAGCAAATGCTCTATTTATCACAATGGTTTCAATACTACACAATTCAAACATTTCCCTTTGCTCTAGTTAATGCCCTTTTCGATAGATTAATTCAACGAGGTTAAGTGTAAAAAGAGCATATGGGGGAAAGGGTTAAGCGGTATTAAATTTGCATAACTAAACCATTGAAACTTATGATCCCGAAGGACCAGAAAATATAAAAACACTGAGAATAAAACTAGACATAAAACAAAGTCGTGTCGTATTACGAAAACAACATAAAATCAGTAAAATGTTATCGAACAAGGCGGCTCCTGTGCAGACAACCACCACAGGAGCAGTCTGATCTAGATGTACTGTGTTTCCAAAGGGGTAATTTAAACGCGTGGTTATGGATAAATGTACATGAATAATTTGGAAATTAGGCATCGCCTTTGTCGAACGGTACAACATTGTGCAAGTTTGATAACTTATCTCTTTGGAAGAGTCTTGAATTCCCATGGTAATCGTGAACACATTCGATGCAGTTTGACTTCATTCCCGATAAAGAAACCATGAATTAAAACGATAGGTGACTATGCAGGAAGCTAGTATAATGTAGTTCCATACTTCTGACCGGTTTATTATCCGCATATACTAGTACATGTATTTGTTTTTATTCTCATTTAGAGAATGAAAATGTAGTCCAGACATCCCTTAGATAAAAGATTGACTAATCCAATATAAAAGCATGGAAGATTCCACTGGGCGCCAATGGGTTAATAATTTTGCAAACAGAGTAGACCCATACCAAATGGGTCATCTTGGATTGCGGTTCAGAGACTGCTCTATTTGACAAATCTTATTCTACAGTTTCTGTCATGTTCAAAACGTCATCTGTCAATATGCCAATTAATCTTCATACAGTCAATAATTCTGAAATTAATATTCTTAGCAACCCATGATTACCTTTGGTGTGCTTAACCCTTTCCCTTATGTAAGCGCATTTTGACGCATCTGCAAACAGAGTAGACCCAGATCAGACTCCTATAGGAGCCATCTGATCAGGGCCTGCTCTGTTTGGCTATGGTGTAATATAGATATGATCTACAGCTTCTTCCTGAGCCTAAGTGTCATGTCATGACTATTCATCGGGGAAAGTGTTAAAGTTACCGCCTAACTACAATACGTACATCTCGATGATCACTTTGCCCCTTAATTCATGAATATTTATATAAGAAATAATGATGAATAATGCATTAATGAATATTAATCAGATTCGGTTATATAACTGCACATAGGCAAGGGGACTATGGGAAATAGCAGACCCTGTAGAAACAGATCAAGACGTACGTTGTTTGTTAGTCTACAAGCAAACAGAACAGTCCCTTACCAGAGTGACTTCTACCTGAACTGTCTGATTTGGGTTATTAAAAAGGAAATATTTATGAAGCACATATTGCAATGGTTAAACTGATGTTTCATCCTTCAGGTATGGTTCGGTTTTCCATTTCCACACACTCACTTGTTCGGACCAGATGGAAACCATCGTTCATATAATGGGCATGTTGTGGTGTTATGGTACCGCACTCAGTGTCCTGTGGGAAGGCCGATCTCAGGACAAATTCCTCCCCGGCTACTGTCGATGCCTAGCGGTATTAGGACTGGGTACCTGGTTTATCCATACACCGTTCTTGCTGTATTCTTCTGCATCCTTTCCAGGTGAGTATGAATTACTGATATGACACAAAAACAATGGCAAATTCTGCGCGTGAACGGGAACTTTGCTTGGTCCATCGACATTTTTAAGCCTTTTGCAAACAGAGTGTATCCGGATCGGACGGTACCTAGAGCAGTCGTCTGCTCTGGGTCTGCTCTGTTTGCCTAAGTATTCATATCGCCACCATGCAGTTGTAAACATAAAAGCTAATTAATACTTATGATGTCCATATTTCTTACAAAATGTTTACCACTATGCCATAAATACGTATATTAGCAATCTGCATTTTTTATAACAAAGGAATCCACACCAATCCTCGCTGGAATAGGAATGATCCACGGAACTACCAGTTTGTAGCCACGATGTTTGCCTTCCATTTATGCTTCAATATCATCCTGTCCGTACTGATATATGTTATTCTTCGGTGCATCGTCAAACCAGTGAGTGTCCTAAAAACGACACAGTTCCGAAGACTACCAAATGACAACACGGAACTATGGGAAGAAAAGTCCGGTTTCCTATCTGTCGAGGACGATTATTCGAACTGATTATTTCAAGATAGCAGATTGCATTTTAACTCTTTACTCAGTTAATATTATTAAGATTATTTTTTACAACGACATGTGGACACAGGAATCTTTGACTCAGGTAGAAGCTGAGAATCAGATCTATATTACACCATAAGCAAACAGAGCAGGCCCTGATCAGACGGCTCCTATAGGAGCCGTCTGATATGGGTCCACTCTGTTTGCAGATACATGTACGTAAAATGCGCTTACATAAAGGAAAGGGTTAAATACATGGGAATGAATAGAGGGATTTACATATGTAGGTATAATTATTTACGTGATGGCACAAAACCTGGTTTGAATATTGATTAGAACTTTTTATCCACATTACATAACACCTATTCTAATGCTGAAATAGAGTCCCCTTACTCTAGTCTGACATATTTTCATTTGCCTTACAGATCCTTTATCTCGTTGTGCCCAAGTCATGTCTGTTTAAGTTTGGATCTAGTGGCAGTTTCAGTACTACTAGTTCGACCAAGCTTTTGAGACATTATTGGCCAAATTTCAAACAGCTTAACTTCCTCATAGTGATCTTCCTTGTCATTTCCTGCGGTCATCACTGCCACCACACGTTTTTTAGCTTGATTTTAGTTAAACTTTGTTGTTGCATTTTTGAATGTTGATTTCAACAGTTTTTGGTTTTGTTTCATATTTCCAACAAAGTAGAAATATAATCAGCTTTCCTAAAAAATAATTGTTGTAACCTTTTACACAATTATTTATAATAGACCATCGGTGTTGATTTTTATCAGGCCACCGGTTGTTGAAAATGTCAAACTTAATTCGGGACGCTGTACATGAATATGATTCTCAAATGTACCCAATTCCCTAACAGATTAAATGTTTTGAATATTTTATTGCGGGACATGATGTAATAGTAAATTTACCGCTCGGCTACTGTAAGAGTTTGCAGCCGACATAGCGTCTGCCATAGTTTGATCACATGATGTACACCATGATCACGTGATTGTTGTGGTGGCAGGGATCTCTTCAGCGTAGCGATCAGGGGAGATAACTGTATTGGAGGTTGCTTAGCTTCGTCTCATCTGGATCCATGTTGTTTACATCGCAAATACTAATACATCGCCGAATAACATTGGATTTTCGATATCAAACACATGAAATATTTGTCTTCAGCGTTTCCTGCGATATGCTTCATTTTAGCATATAAATAATCATTTATGTATTCTTTTTTTCAAAACACGTTGGAGGTAGGGACTATCACTTTAAAGTGGTACTTTTATATTCAGTTGCAGTTTAACCCATTACCTCATATTATTATGCTATTTTAGACCCAACCCGTTTGAATAGATGTACTAGAAAAATGAAAATGTTTAGAATTTTGTAGTTTCGAAAACATTGTAGTAAATAGAGCATTTGCCCATACGAAGCAAATGCTCTATTTATCACAATAGTTTAACCCTTTGGCTGCCAAACTCTGTCGTCTGCTAACTTTGTCGTCTGCTACAAATTTTCATTCTTTTGATTTTCTTCACTTTTGTTTCAAAAACATAGTAACAGTAACAAACAGTTTGGATCTGACGAGACGCCGAGTTACTCGGCGTCTCATCTGGATCCAAACTGTTTGCATAGGTAATCACAGATCCGGCATTGGCGGCGAAAGGGTTAAAAAGTGAATTTTACAGAGGCGCTATAAGGCGTCAATATGAGGGAATGAGTTACATGGGTTCCCGCTATGCGTAATCTAAGTGGTACTTGTACAGTAATACCTCTCTATAGCGGCCACTAAATTACATAAAGTATTTTGTATTAAGGGCAGGTGGCTGCTTAAATGTGAACATAAAGCGGAACACTCCTATAAGAGCGTCCTGGTGTACTTAACATTGCTTTAACCAGCCACCTGTTCTACATATCAACTAATTAGCTCAATGTAGTGGCCGTTACAGAGAGGTTTAACATCCTCGTCTCATCACGATCCACATTGTTTGTCGCTTAGTTAAAACGTTTAACCCTTTTCTTGCTGAATTTTAAAATACATTTCTCCTTATTTACCCATGCCCTGTTGTATAATTACATCTATCTTCACTGTGTATAAGGATTTCGCTGTGCAATCACTGCTGTTGAGTGCATTGGATGCACAATCAACTTGTAAATAGTGCAGAATCTGATGAGACAGCTCCTGCAGGAGCTGTCTCATCTGGGTCTTCACTTTTTACAGGTAGGTATATTGACGTGAATAGCAAGCGAAGGGTTAATGCATCGGACGTTAATAAAAATTGCACTAGTTTAGATTTACTATATAGATTTTACCAAAATCTAAACGAATGAAAGGAAAATATAAAATACAAAATCGTATTATGGTATACATTTATTTATTCAGTTATGTTGCTATATGCTTGACAAGGGATGTAAACGCTTGAGCGAAATATCGCTTCACCTGTACGAATTACATCCCTTGTTCGGTGGTTTGTTATTATCATTAAAGGAAACGTCTACAACGACTTTTTCATTCAGGTTTCGTATATATATTTAGAAGAGCATCATGTTGTTTTTTCCTGTATAATTAAAATGAACATGCTAAAGTTCAATACCGAAAAAACTGAGGTCATCCTGCTCCACACCAAAAACCACAAAAGTACCTGACGACATTCATGTACAAGTAGGATCCTCTAAAATCAAACCATCGCTGTGTGTGAAGAATCTTGTTGGGATGCTTGATTCACAAATGTACATGACACCGCACGTGAAGTCCGTGTGCAGATCTAGTTACGCACAGCTCCGATAAAAAGGCCATATAAGGCAATACCTATCACCTGAGACTACCAAGGTTTTAGTAAACTACCTGATTACATCAAAACATGACTACTGCAACTCAGTACTGCATGGAATTTCAAAAAGCACACTGCGGAAACTTCAAAGGGTGCAAAACACAGCAGCCCGTATCATAACCAAGACTTCTCGATATAATCACATCACTCCGGTTTTGAAGGAACTTCACTGGATTCCGGTTCAACATCGGATCGAATTCAAAATTTTGACACTTACGTACAAAGCCAAGTACAATGTATCCCTCAAGTACATTGTCGACATACTTGACGTATACATGCCTCGTTAGGAGTAAAGGTCAGCAAGTAGACAATTGTCGTTCGTTGTACCAAGAAGTCGTATGGTACAATACGAGGATAGGAGTTTTATGCATGCAGCTCCAAAACTTTGGACTGCTCTACCGTCAGGCATCAGAGACGCCAGCTCACTTGTATCTTTTGAAAATTGTCTGACAACGCATTTCTTCAACCTATTTTACTAGGACATTCAATCATGGTGAATGCTGCCTTAGCCATGGAGTGTCGATCCTGCCATTCTCTTTTGACTGTCCGGACATTTTCGAATTCCTCTCCTTTCGAACATTTGATACTTGCAATATATTGGTTGAGGAGTGTCCTGTCAGTTATTTTAGTTGGGCACTGTTTTGGGCGTTTTATGTGTGTCTCGTGTTGGGCTGGGTGGTGGATCTTGATGGTAGGGATAGCCCCTGATCTCTTTGAAACCACCTGGCTTGCGGCTCGGGTGGCATTGTGTGCCTCCTTTCAGTATCAGCTGAACTGATTTTATGATACTCCTTCGCCAGATTTGCATACTGGGTGTAGATATTGGCGGGTTGTTTGTAATGTTTGTATTGCAAAATTTAGTTTATATGCATTAGCTACAAAATTGACCTATTCTGTTAACCCATTGTCCTATATAAGTAAGAAAATATCTTATGTATAGTGGTGTATGCCAATCCAGGTGGTTCTGGCGTACCGACACTGACCATATATATAATGTTTCATTAAAGTTTTAGTGATATGAGTGGGTTGACACAATATAGTCACATCATGTGTCTATTTTCTATGATTTATGGACATAAAAACGTACAGAAAAGGATGATTTTGATTGTGGTTTTGTTCTATAATTCTTAAATTAATTCCATTTTTAATATTGTTATCGATATCTCTATCTTAAATTTCATTTGTTTTAAATATTCTGTAATCATTATATATACTCAGTTTTGTACATGCAAATTATTTATGTGAAGCGCTTTTAAACGCACATATCCTGTGTGAAAAGAGCGCTATATAAATGTGGTAT
Organism: Azorinus chamasolen; assembly: GCA_963576725.1. NCBI lineage: Eukaryota > Metazoa > Mollusca > Bivalvia > Cardiida > Solecurtidae > Azorinus > Azorinus chamasolen. The sequence goes on along the minus strand of OY755253.1, from coordinate 30,340,741 downwards.
AACAATAATAATAATGATAATAATAGGGAAATAATAATTTTACTAATGGAAAGTTTGTGTTGTCTAATCTTTACATGTTCCTTGCTGAGAAAAACAAAATTAATATTGATTAACCCATTTGCACCCGGTGGATTCTTCCATGTTTTTTTTTATAAGTCCATTATTTATCTAAGGGGTGTCTGGCCTAAATTTTCAATTTCGTTTTGTTTTGTATTGAAATTCCTACCAACAAACAGTGTAGACTCTGATTAGAACGCCGCATTATGCGGCGTCTGATCAGAGTCTACACTGTTTGCCTTTGTCCCATATATGGGATTGTGGGAACAAATGGGTTAATCACATTTGGATCCATTACAACTTTGTCAAAGCTATTGAGATACTATTGACCAAGTGTATGTTACAACCTGTCTCTATCTTAAATTTCATTTGTTTTAAATATTCTGTAAGCATTATATATACTTAGTAAAACCTCTCTTAACCGGCAGTTAAATTTAGTATGAATATCGGTCTTGGAGACAGGTGGCAGCTTAATGCAGGGTGAAAGTCATACAGAAAGCTCCTAGAGGAGCTTTCTGCATGACTTTCACCCTGCATTAAGCAGCCACCTGCCTAAAAGTATCTAAATTAGTATCTACTAGAATTCCGGTTAAGAGAGGTTATACTGTACTCAGTTTTGTACATGCAAATTATTTATGTGAAGCGCTTTTGAACGCACATATCCTGTGTGAAAAGAGCGCTATATAAATGTGGTATAACAATAATAATAATGATGATAATAGGGAAATAATAATTTTACTAAAGGAAAGTTTGTGTTGTCTAATCTTTACATGTACCTTGCTGAGAAAAACAAAATAAATATTGATTAACCCATTTACACCCAGTGGATTCTTCCATGTCCATTATTTAGCTAAGGGGTGTCTGGCCTAAATTTTCAATTTCGTTTTGTTTTGTATTGAAATTCCTACCAACAAACAGTGTAGACTCTGATTAGACGCCGCATTATGCGGCGTCTGATCAGAGTCTACACTGTTTGCCTATGTCCCATATATGGGATTGTGGGAACAAATGGGTTAATCACATTTGGATCCATTACAACTTTGTCAAAGCTATTGAGATACTATTGACCAAGTGTATGTTACAACCTGTCAAAACACTACTAATAGAGTATCAAATCAGAGCTCCGAGTAAGATGCATAAATTAAAACATTTTCGAAAATAACTTCGGTATTTTCTCAACCAACCCCTACGATGTGAACACTCGATAGAATCGTCTCTTCGAGACGATTCGAAAGCGTGATCACAATATAGGGTTTGGTGGAGAAATGACGATTTTAGTACTTGAGTACGAACCTTTATACATGTACATGTACTTATGCTATTCTGTCCAATAGTTTGGATCCTGGTTAGAAATACTCGACATCTCCGGTGCGCCCAGACTGTTTACACACGCATGCCATGTCGCCTATATACAGTGGGGGAAACGGTCAATATTGTAGAGATCCGTAAATTGAATCATTTTCTATAATACACATGTAACTGCTTTATTTCTCCATAATACACATGTAACTTCTTTATTTGTCCACCAAAACCTATGTTGTGACGACTCTTTAGAATCGTCTCTTTGGGAAGATTCTAAAGAGTGGTCACAACATAGAGTTTGGAAAATGTGTCGATATGAAGGAAATGGTACATAAGCTGTTAACCAAGTATCAAATAGTTTGGATCCTGATGAGACGTAAAAGTACTCGGCATCTCAGTTGCATCCAAACTGTGTACACACGCGGGCAATGTCGCCTACAGCAGGGGAAAGGGACAGCGGTCGAGATAAGATGCGTTAATTGAATCATTTTCTAGTATAATTTCTTTATTTCTCCATCAAACCCCATGTTGGGACTACTATTTAGAATCGTTTCACCGAGACGATTCTAAAGAGTGGTCACAACATGGGGTTCGGTGGAGAAGTGACGACTTTAGTATTTGAGTACATGTATGCACCCTTATCTGTAGCGGTGAAAAAAACAAATAATGATTGTTCACATTTTGATCCGGTACCAATTCGTCAACGCTATTGAGATGCAATTGACAAAGTGTTTGATGCAATATTTTAACCCTTTCCCTGTTCTATGGTTCTTCCAAAGTTCATTATGTATTGAATATTCATAATCAGAAAGACAAAACAGCTGTAATAAAATGTAGAATGAGGAACACTGAAGCCATTTTAGAAAATAAAGAAACAGATCAATCAAATTCCATTTTCAAACGAACGGAGCAGACTCTGGTCAGACGGTTCCTTTAGGAGCCGTCTGATGCGTGTCTTCTCTGTTTGCAAATGCGTGATAATGAGTTTATATGAAGGAAAGGGTACAGAAAATATTAACCAAGTATCAAATAGTTTGGATCCTGATGAGACGTAAAAGTACTCGGCATCTCAGCTGCATCCAAACTGTGTTCACATACGTGCCATGTCGCCTACAGCGGGGGAAAGGGAAAGAGGTCCACATAAGATGCATAAATGGAATCATTTTCTAGAAAAAACATCTTTATTTCTCCAGCAAACCCTATTTTGTGAACACTCTTTAGAATCGTTTCGAAGAGTATGGTGGAGAAATGACTATTTTAGTATTTGAGTACGCACCTTTTATCTGTACTATCAATACAATGTATTTTTTTTTGCTGGTGTTTTTTTTTTTTTATCTTATTTGTTTTACTTGTGTTATCGCTGAAAAACAAATAGTTCTTATGATTCTTCATTCGATCTAATACAACTTTGTCAAAGCTATTGCTATACTATCGACCAAGTGTATGATAAAATCGTTTAACCCTTTCCCTGTTCTATGTTTCTTCCCGATTTTAACCCTTCGCTTGCTACTCACGTCAATATACGTACCTGTAAATAGTGAAGACCCAGATGCAGGAGCTGTCTCATCAGGGTCTGCACTATTTACAAGTTGATTGTGCAACCAGTGCACTCCACAGCAGTGATTGCATAGCGAAATACTTGTACACAGTGAAGATATATGTAATTATACAACAGGGCATGGGTAAAGAAGGAGAAATGTATTTTAAAATTCAGCAAGCGAAGGGTTAATACATATTGGATATTCATGGACAAGATAGCTATAATAAAATATATAATGTGAAACACTGAATCCATTTTAGAAGGTAAAGAAATTTATTTCCAGTCATCATAAATTCTGGGAATGTGATTGGCTGAGACCCTCCACGTGAACGGGGTGTAAGAAACCGTACACCCCGTTTGATCCAAGGTGTACGGAATCAAGTATGTCACGTGACTGATCGGTTTTGTTTCATCATCGATTCGCGTAAACAAACTCAATTTCTGAGTTTATAAGGCGGTTATTTCCTTTGAAATAAACGGAATTAATTCATAAAAACTGTCTAGCATCCACACATATGTATAAAACCAACTTTTATATCAGTTATATGTTCGTATACTGCTTCTTTTGTTTCCCCAATTATCCCACCTGTCGTAACTACGGGAAACAAAATGGCGGAAGTAAACAACGGTGCAAAGTATCATCGTAATTGGCACTGGTTTAAAATAAGAAATGAAACTAGATTAAACAGGGTGCCTGACCAGGAGAAAGTCCAGATGGGTCAAGCCATTACCAGTGCTGTACGCGGAGGTGTCCCCTCGGCTTCCATTTCCGCCTTGACATCTTCAACAGTGTTTCCAGCAATCTGTGACAATCCCTCCACCAGCCAAAATCTTGAACTACATAAAGTTAGATCTGACAACCAGGCAGAATCATGTTTGAACGGCGTCGATATAAACGAATTATTCACGGAATTCTTCCCAGATGATAACAACTTTAATATCTCGGCGCCAGCAGTAAATTTTGCAAATAAAACTCTCATCCCAAAATATGCACCAATAACAATGTTCAGCGGTTGCAAAATTGGGTCAGTTCAAATCGTCATCAATCAGTCAAAACAGACAGATCCTGGCATGTAGTCGCTGACCTAAACTGCAGTACTTAGAATAACTGTTGACAATCTGTGTTCCTTCGTTCACACATGATTGTTATAATTCCGTTCACTTTTTACAAACGTTTGAATTCACCGTTATAAAGTTTTTCCTTATATCACTGAAAATCCCTCCTAAAATGACCCAAATAATTCATGAATTGAAGTTTATGACGTCAAAATTCCAATGTTATGTGTGTCGTAATACCAGTACTATATATAGTTGTCGTGGAAGATAAGGGAAACCCCACCGATGATCAATATTAATCAGTTAGAATACAAAAAAATCTTCAGGTTTCTCTTATCTTTCATGGTGACTAATAATGCTTTTTTGAAATGGTGTTATAAATGCATTTGTACAGCATTTTCAGAGAATCTCTTCCAACCCGCGAATCCGCGCGTGAGTTTGAGTGACGTAATTTTTCAGTCGGTGCTTTATTGACAGCTGTGCCAAATCGCACGCGCTGTATGTAAACAAGTTTTTAGGGATTAAAAACTACAAAACTGTGTAAGGTTATGCATTTATTCTTTCTTTCAATGGACCAAGACTGGAAATAAATTCGTTACACGGTGTTTCGGCGGGGTGTACGGGTTTGTATGACGGTTTTGGATTCCGTATTTCCTTCGCGCTTCGCGCTCAGGAAATACGGAATCCAAAACCGTCATACAAACCCGTACACCCCGCCGAAACACCGTGTAACTAATAATATCTTTCAAATTCCATTGTCAAACGGAACATACCCTGATCAGACGGCTCCTATAGTAGCCGTCTGATCTGGGTCTACTCTGTTTGCACATGCGCGACAATGCGTTTATATGAATGGAAGGGTTACGAAGCTATTAACCAAGTATCAAATTGTTTAGATCCTGACGAGAAGCGGAAATACAGTAAAACTTCGATTATCCGAACACTAAAATACGTATTATTATCGATCTTTAAGACAGGTGGCTGCTTAATGCATGGTGAAAGTCATGCAGAAAGCTCCTCTAGGAGCTTTCTGCATGACTTTCACCATGCATTAAGCAGCCACCTGCTTAAAAGGGTCTAAATTCTTCTATACCGAAAATTCGAATAATCGAGGTTTTACTGTACTTGACATCTCTATCAGCTGTGCCCAACTGTTTGTACACGCGTACCATGTCACCTACATCGGGGAAAAGGGCCAATATTGTCACAACCGTCATCTAGTTTAATTGACAGAAATGCGATATTTCAGATACTTACAAAAACTGAGAAAGTGTACGACCACATATGCCTAGTCAAGGCATGTTGATAAGTGACACTCAATAAAGTAGCTACAAAAAAAAGTAAAAACGATAAAATAAGAAGAGAAAGCACAAAATAACAATGGTGATATAGTGCAGATTTTATGTGTATTACAATAAACTGTATTGTGAATCTAACGTTGAAAAGGTATCAAAACACCAGTTCGTTTCTTTCTTTTTTTTAAAATTCATTTTATAGATAAGGTCTTTGAGTGTAATGACCTCCAAAGTATATTCAGAGAACAAAATGTAATTGACTCTATTCCTAAACACTTTAAAAAATACAGAACCACCAATTATCTGCTACAATTATTACAAACCTATCAGATTCAGACCATGTCAAAATGTGTGAACAACTTAGAGAAGATAATAAAAGAACACAACATAAATTCCTTCAATGTATCGGTCACCTTGCCTACAAAGAACCATATAACTCGCATTGTATAACTATCCTATTGTCTATACGTTTGACTTCTTATTTAACTAAAATAAAGGAACATGTAAAATATATTGTGATAAAACCTGAAAATTCAGGAATAAATGTCTTCTGGTCAATTAAAAACTATTCACAAACTTAAGCCCAAAAGATTCACTGTATCTACCGTAAAGCACATACGTTTTTTCTACTTTGCAAAATACTCTTTCCTCATGATTGAATTTAACTTACTAAATGAATTCGGAAATACCTACCAGTGATGCTGAAAGGGCTTTCTTTACTATATTTTCAATTTCGTTTTGTTTTATATTGAATTTCCTATCAGCAAACAGTGTATACTCTGATTAGACGCCACATTATGCGGCGTCTGATCAGAGTCTACACTGTTTGCCTTCGTCACATATATGGGATCGTGGGAGCAAATGGGTTAATACAGGTCAATCGCAATGCAGAAACACCATGCAGGAGCTTTCTGCATTAAGCAAACATCTGCTTTTTGAGACTCCTATGTTCGATATTTGAATGGATGCTTTAAGACAGATTATACTGTACGTCGCGTTGTAGGTACATGTATGATAAGAAATAATGTGAATGATATATTTCGATTAACGTTTAGCCTGATATGGGCGGATGAGTGAACACCTATGCAAACAGTTTGGATCCAGATGAGACGCCGAGTAACTCGACGTCTCATCGGGATCCAAACTGTTTGACACCCTGATTGCATATTGGTAGACAAATTGATTATAGCTTGAGTTGAAAATGTAGTACATGTAGATGAAAAATTCCGTAAAAATAATTTGCTCAGCAGACTAAAGATTAAACTATCATATATAACATGCTATGGTATATATTCTGGTCCTAAAATGGTTTAACCAAATCTGACTAGGTTAAACAAGATTAGATCCGAGGTTAACCCGATTTGACCTTAAAAGATCTAAAACCTTCTGGTCTGATCACGTCAGACATGGCTGTATAGTAAACGTACATGTACCTGGGGATATTGATTGACATCGTGAGTATCTCGGCAGGACATCAGGGTCCACGAATGTTGACACTCGGTCTATCATTTCTTAACGCTTCGCTTGCTATTCACGTCAATATACCTACCTGTAAATAGTGTAGACCCAGATGAGACAGCTCCTGCAGGAGCTGTCTCATCAGGGTCTGCACTATTTACAAGTTGATTGCGTAACCAGTGCACTCCACAGCAGTGATTGCACATCAAAATACTTGTACACAGTGAAGATATATGTAATTATACAACAGGGCATTGGTAAAGAAGGAGAAATGTATTTTAAAATTCAGCAAGAGAAGGGTTAACACTTATACCACATAACGTTTTTCTACGCCCTTTCATTTAACATACAAACAGTGGACCCAGGTCAGACGGCTCCTATTGGAACCGTCTGATCAGGGTCTGCTCTGTTTGCTAATGATATAATATAGATATGATTCTACAGTTGATGTCATGACAAAACATTCTGGTGTCCATGTGCTATTATAACAATTATTCTAATTGATGTACATGATGCAATCAGTTCTTAAATGAATAGTCAAGGAGTAAATGGTTAAGTTTTCAAGCTTGAGCGAACCTGGTCTAAGTAAACATGTAAATGACCAGGGTTTAGCAGGCAGTTTGATGTTCAGTATGAATAGTTAGGCAGAGCTAAAAAAAAAGGTGCGTTTCCAAATACTAAAATCGTCATTTCTCCACCAAACCCTATACCGTGACCACTCTTTAGAATCGTCTCGAAGAGACGTGAAAAAGCGACCATCCAAATTGTCTAATTTAGTGTGATAGAAGGGCTAATGGTAGCTTAATGTAGAACGAAAGCTATACAGAAAGCTCCCATAGTAGCTTTCTGCATTACTTTCGTCCTCCATTAAGCAACCACCTGCGTAGGAAGAACCCCTTGTTCATTGCTTAAGTGGTCTCTTTAGAGGATTTATGTTGTACTAAATATCCCTATACGAAGTTCAGAAAACACATATAGCATATTGACCCTTTCAATGACATGAAGACATGTCTGTGATATTATACGCAAACAGTTTGGATCCAGATGAGATGCCGAGTAACTTGGCCTCTCAGCAGGATCAAAACTGTTTGACATTCTGTTTAACTCTTTCGGCGCCAATGTTGCCTGATGGCACCATTGAAAACAGTGCAGTCCCAGGTCAGATTCCGCCTTTTCAAGGCGGCATCTGACCTGGGACTACACTGTTTTCTGTATTATTTTAGCCCAAGCATACAGGTTTTTAAAAACAAATGTTTTACTAATATACCTTTATTATTAAGTTTAGAATTTTATTTAATATGAAATTATTATTGCAGACGACACTTTTAAATTCGGCGCCAAAAGAGTTAATGTTATATAAAGACATTTAACCCCGCTCTAAAACATGAATCAGATGGAAAATTGTCAAACCGATGATAATAATGCTGGCGCACATATTATTGTGTGCTTGCCAGTGATTTGTATATTCTATTCACTATAAAAAAACTTGTGTAGCTCAAATTCAAACTAGTACAACTTACTGTAGGCCCTGTCTTAAGCGGTCATCAAACAGAGCTTTAATTGTGGGTTTGTAAGGCAGGTGGGTTTGTAAGACAGGTGGTAGATTAATGCAGGTCAAACATTTTGCAGAAAGCTCCCATAGGAGCTTTCTGCAAAATGTTTGACCTGCATTAATCTACCACCTGCTTTTTTAAGACTCCATATTCAATAAATGAATGACCGCTTAAACTAGGTACTACTGTAATGTAATTCCGATTCATTAAAACTTATAAAAGGCTATAAACTAAGCCTCGGACAGCATAGATACATGTATTGATGAGACGATAGGGTACTCTGTTTATCCCATTACACTGCAGGCTATTTTTAGATACAATCTCTTTGAATAAATCTACCGAAAAGGAGCATTAACTAGAGAAAGGAAAAAATGAATTTTGTAGTTTAAAACCATTGTGATAAATAGAGCATTTATTTATCATAAAGGTTTCACTAAGTAACTTTTACAGAGTCGTCAAAAGCCGTCAATATAAGGGAATGGGTGAACAGATGTATCAACACCATTCATGTCGCGCAAAGCAGGGTACGGCGTAAGCTGCAAATGAATATAAAGAAAATTGCCAGTTTAACTACGTAAAAGTAAATCTAGGGATTTACGACTATTTTACGTGCATACTTTAGTACAGTGATCACGTTTTTGAAAACTTGGTTTGAACTTTGATTAGAAACATATTTAATCCACATTGCATAATACCCAGCCTAATGCTGAAACAGGTTACCTTACATAATTATATACCCTGACTTTCTTTTGAAATATAGGTCTCTTATATGCCTTTGACAAAAATTATGTCTGCAAAAATTTGAATCTAGTGTCAGTGTGACTACAGTAAAACCTCTCCATAACTGCCACTAAAGTGTGTTAATTAGTTGGTATTTAGGGCAGGTGGCTGCTTAGGAGCGTTCTGTTTTACTTTCACCTTGCTTTAAGCAGCCACCTGCCTTTAACACAGAATACTTGATGTAATTTAGCGGCTGTTATGGAGAGGATTTACTTTGTACTTCTAAATCGATCAAACTTTTTAGTAACACTTGAACGAATATCAAACAGCTTGTATCCTGAAGGGAGACCGAATAGTACAACGTCTGAACTGGATCCAAGCTGTTTGCAAATGCTAGCTAGATCGTTAAGGTAACTGTTACGTTTATTGATATTTAGGAATACGCTACCTATGAGCTTGGATCAAGATCAAACGTTGAATCGTTCGATGTTATACAAATGAACCTCGGATAAATCGAACTTCGGGATAAGTCGAAGTAAACGTTTGATCCTTTCAAAATTTGCTATACAGAATTGTTCTGAAATGTATCACTACATATATCTAGAAACATAATTATGTGACAGCTTAATGCAGATCAAAAGGCTTTAGACCTGCATTGCACTGTGAACATGCGATACTGGTCAGATTTTAAATTGGATGACTCGCCCTCTGTTATTTCGAACTACATGTAATTTGTATGGTCTCTTGAAGTTTCAGATCAACTGTATAGAGATCTAAACCGTTTGTAAATACAAGGAATGAGTAGCACGTGAAGGGTTAAAGAACATCTACAGAAGAACCTGCTTTAACCCTTAATCCCTGAATATTCATGTAAACAATAATGACGTCATCAATATTAATTGGATTTATCATTTTTAATAATGTTAAAAATGGACAAGGGATTTTTTAACATGGTAGAAACTTTAAGATCATGTCAATATAGTATTATAGGCAAAGAGAGCAGACCATATAGGAGCCGTCTGATCTGGGTCTGCTCTGTTTGCTAAGGCACAGCAAGGCGTATTTATGGTATAAAGTATGTTAAGCGGTCATCAAAAAGACGTATAATTATGGATCTGTAAAGTAGTTGGTAGCTTAATGCAAGTCAAAAGTAATGCAGAAATTTCCTATAGGAGATTTCGGAATTGCGTTTATCCTGCACTAAGCAACTGCCTGCTTTTTGACACTCCTATGTCCAATAGACTAATGATAGCTTAACCTCATAGGCTATTTCTGGATCAAACTTCTTTTTAACCCTTTCACCGCCAACAAATGCAGCGCGACAAATAGTGCAATCCCAGGGGCTTCTGATCAGGGACTTCACTTTTTGTCTCAAATTCTATTTCTATTATGTGCTTTGTTCCTGTGAAAAGAGCATTTATTTATCTCATTTCCTTGTGTTACCGAATGATGTAACAAAACTGGATTGACGACAGTTATAAATTTGGTGCCGAAAGGGTTAATAAATCTGCCGAAAACAATATATCTTATATCATAAGCAAACAGAACAGACCCTGGTCAGACGGTTCTAGCATGAACCGTCCTATCTGGGTCTACTCAGGTTTGTAAAGGCGCAGACAGTGTATTTATGGAAAATACGGTTACGCCCTTGAATACTAGAAACGAGTGAACTGGCATTCAATACTAAGGAGTGCAGACCAAGATCAGAGAAATCCAGGGTCTGCATTGTTTGTCTTGTAAGAGTATGTGGCAAAATATGCCCTTGCATGCAGAATGGTATGGATCCTCTAACAATGACGACCATTACATTTTGCAAATTCCGCACTCAAGAGTTAGCCACAATGTCCTACATTTGTACAACAAATCAAATACCAATACGCATGTAAAATCTCCAGATTTGCATATCAATAATTTCACAGGGAACATGTTGTATAGCAAAAGTTGATCGAGCAAAAGCATCGTTTTATCTTTTAACCCGTTCCCTTATGAAAGTCCATGTAAAAGAAATGAAATAACGTCAATATTAATATTAATCGGCTATTTTGTATAATGACAATATGAACTAACGAACTGTTGCACATGGCAAAAACTGCCCGCAACAATATTATCTTTTAAGCAATCAGAGCAGACCATAATCCGACAGCTCCGTCTGATCAGGATTTTCTCTGTTCGTAAAAGTGCCAAAAAGGCGTCTTTATCGGGTAAAACGTTTAATGCTATGAAAAGAGAATTTCTATTCAGTATTAGTAACCCATAGCCTGCCAGTCACAACTACAGTTGAATTTGCAAACAGTGTAGACCCAGATCAGAGAGCTCCTATAGGAGCTCTCTCATCTGGGTCTGCACTGTTTGCCATGGAAAAGCATGCCTGCATACTCTATGCTTTTGCCTAGGAAAACCATTTCAACATAGCCTGTATATTTTTGTAAAGATTTGCCTAATTCTAATGTTCTAATGTTCAAAGAGGGCAGAGTGATACAAATATATGGCGGGCTAAAGGTTAAATTGGCCTCTTTTCAGCATTATTAACCATTCGCTTGCTGAATTTTAAAATACATTTCTCTTTCTTTACCCATGTCCAGTTGTATAATTACATATATCTTCACTCTGTACAAGTATTTCGCTGTGTAATCACTGCTGTGGAGTGCACTGGTTGTCTCATCAGGGTCTGTACTATTTACAAGTGGATTGTGCAACCAGTACACTCCACAGCAGTGATTTCACAGCGAAATACTTGTACACAGTGAATATAATTATATGTAATTATACAACAGGGCATGGGTAAAGAAGGAGAAATGTATTTTAAAATTCGGCAAGCGAAGGGTTAATTTTTACCTGAAAATATGCAAAACATTACTTGTAAATATGCAAAAAGAGGTGTTAAATAACTCACTTTTCCAGATTATTATTTTTTATTAATTTTCAAAAGCATCCTTCCAAATATCTTCTTTAGTCCTGTTTAATAGTTAGTTAGAACTTTAATTTCAGCATGGTCCAAGGGTTATAGCGTTGGCTTAGGAAATTCGAGGTCGTGGGTTGGTGGAAGCACACTATTTTTTTTTCTTTCATTTTGTCTTAGCACCCATAGTTTACGTGCTTTTTGTTCAAAACCATTTCGTACATAAAAATATAACTCCTTTGTTTTACATTTTTGCTTTGGTAAAGTTATTTAGCGAAAACCATTTTTTTACATAAAAATATAAGTCCTTTGTTTACATTTTGGATTTTGGGAAAGTTATTTAGCTAATACCTTTTACTCGTGGTTTTGTTGACCGTTTTGCATATTTCACTATTATGTATAAATTCACTTTCATCTAAATGTATATCTTATACTAACCTGTTCTTAATTTGGGGGCAATATAAGTGAAAAGGTTAACCCTTCGCTTGCTATTCACGTCAATATACCTACCTTTAAATAGTGAAGACCCAGATGAGACAGCTCATGCAGGAGCTGTCTCATCAGGGTCTGCACTATTTATAAATTGAGTGGGCAACCCGTGCACTCCACAGCAGTGATTGCACAGCGAAATACTTGTACATAGTGAAAATATATGTAATTATACAAAAGGGAATGGGTAAAGAAGGAGAAATGTACTTTAAAATTCAGCAAGCGAATGGTTAATGTGCATTGAGTCAACCTATTCGAAAAAAATCATGTGGACTGTAAGTATGGGAGTTTGTATGCCTAGCAGTAGTTATGTGAAGTGTTTGATGAAATTAGTGGTGAATTTCGTATGGTGCTAGAAGCTTTGTGATTTATCATAAATTAGTTTTGCTTGTGAATATCACTTAATGTGATAATGGTTTCCACGTCAGTGTGTTTCAGCAAATGAATAACAATGACCTGTGACGTAATGTGTATTATTTGTGTCATGCACGAATATATGCATCATGGCTCATTAAAATATTTCCCCGTTTCTGCTATTAATTTATACAGTCCTGTTTTCCTCATGTATCCGTTAATTATAAAGTACTAAACAATATTGCCCCCTCTTTTTTCCATCCTGTTTAAATACATGTCAGGCAGACATTTTACGCTTGCGTAAAACATTGCTTGTAGGTAATTTTAGATAGGTCGCTGATACATGTAGTCGTATGATTGACTCGCGTCTTAAAAACATTATCTGCGACCAAATGTAGGGAAAATCACCAGTGACTAGTTAAAGATTGTTGGAAAGTTTCGTACGATGATCGCACGTTTACTACCTAAAACCTCTTAGACGAAAGACTCTTAAAGTTCGATCGTAAGGCTGAAATTGGTCACACGATTGGAAACGATGCAACCAGAGGTCTCTAGCAATCGTAAAAAGGTATTAACTCTTTACTCGATAAATATGTCTTTCTATGCCTTTGCAAACAGAGTAGACCAAAATCAGACGGCTCTATAGGAGCCGTCTGATCATAGTCTGCTCTGGTTGCTTATGGAATAATATAGATCTGATTTTACAGATTCCCTTTTGGCAAACATTCCAGGAGTTAATATGTTGTTTTAAATTTTTCCTAATTAATATTCGTGACGTCATCATTTCTTTCATGAATATGCATGGTGTAATGGGTTATGTGGTAGTAAGGCCTAGTGGGGCTGGGATCTGACTCGCATGTACAAACAGCCTGCATCCAAATGAGAACCCGAATGACACGGGGGTACATGTAGTCAAAAATGCCCCAGAATCAAATTTGATCTGATATCATTTTCTTCCCAGCAGGATAAAGGATAATACCCCCTTTCTTTACTCTTGAACACTGTGTCTGTTCATGGTTTTCATTGATTGGCATTTATCAACACTTCCACAATGGCACAAACTGTGTATATCTTGATCAAACATTGTGTCTCTGCTACGTTTACTGATCTGGAGCTACATTATATTCTAAAGACAAACGTTAAAATCGGCATGCATGACATGTTTTCTTTTTATCATAAGCCGTTTTGATTTCTAATCACATACAAGAAGACAGTTATTGCGGGTACTTTTTTTATTTGTGCTAAAATAAAATTGTCAAAGAAAGAACAATCAACGATAGCATAGAAACGTTACATAGCAATTCGAGCGTCGAGCGCAAAACGATTGTACATGTAACCACAACCTGTATAACCAATTTCGGTCCAGCTGAGATGCCCAGTGACTTAGATTCTCATTAGCATCCAAACTGTTTGACACTCTTGTAGAGTTTTTATAATAATGAATGAATACAAAAAGTTTAACCGTTTTAGGGAAATACTTATTTTAACCCTTTTCCCCATAAATACGCCTATCTATGTATTTGCAAACAGAAACGACCAAGATCAGATGGCCCTTGTAGAAGCCGTCTGACCAGGATCTGCTCTGTTTGCTTATAACATAATATCGATCTTAGTCTACAGTTTCCGCTATGGCTAAACAATTCTGTGTTCATGCGCCAAAATAAAAACTGATTCAATTAATGTTAATGACGTCATTATTTCTTATTCCAATAATCAAGGGGTAAAATGGCACGCGTCTATACTCGTAAAGATGAAATAATGCAGTTACTATGTTCTTGCACACAACACACGAAATATTAACCCGAACAAGGGGTGTTTTTGCACAGAATGTCCTCCAAGGCAGCAATTCTATAACTTGATGACCTTTAACAAAGAAATGTGACATAGACATACTGACTTTAACAATATGTTTAATGTATTTATCATGACGGAAGTCCATACCAGATATAATGACGCTGGGTGAAGGTAATATGTCTATAAATTGCCTCTCATAAGCGTTGAAATAATAAGGCTTGGACCATTTCTCAGAACATCCAATATTGCAAAAATGCAGTTGTGAATCATACCCGTAGACGCGACTCGACATTTCTCGAACACATACCAAACCAATCGAAATACAGTAGAACCCCTCTTATGCGACCTTCTAAAAGAGGTATAATTCTTGGGGGTAGAAGCAGGTGGTAGCTTAATGCAGCACAAAAGAAATGCAGAAAACTCCTAGAGGAGATTTCTGTATTACTTTTGTCCTGCATTAAGCAACCACCTGCTTATAACGACACCAATGTTTATTCATTAAGAGGACACATTAGAGCGGTTCTACTGTAACTCCTGGGTAGTTCGATTGCCATGATAAACGCTCAAGAATATTACCTAGGAAACGAGCAAATAGGAAAATGCGGCATCGATATATTAACATTAAACACGTTTTGTTTCCATTGGAGTGATTATTTAATGTCATGTTACAGTAGAACCCCTCTAATACGACAACTTAATGAATTGACATGGGTGTCGTTATAAACATGTGGAAGCTTAATGCAGGACGAACGTAATGCAGAAAGCTCCTTCTGCATTAACCGATTTCCTTATATTGACGCCCTTTGACACCTCTCTAAATGTCACTTTTTGAAACCATTGTGATTAATAGAGCATTTATGGTTTCATAACTATTCAAATTTCAAGTTATTTTCCTTTCCTCTAGTAAACACCCCTTTTCGGTAGATTATTAAAAGAGGCTTGAGGGAATGTGTTAAACATGCAACCTGTCTCTACCACCAAGAATCATACATCCTTTGGATGGTCGCATTGTATTTTCACACACTAATGTGTTTCTTTTACCCATTTCCCCATATTGACACCTTTGCGGGCGCCCTGTAAAAGTCGCTTTTTGGAACAATTTGATTACAGTGGTATCACACCTACATGATACTATTTGTTTCTTTCTTCCAGTAAATGACACCCTTAAGTACATTCATTCAACGAGTTTGAATCTGAAAGTGGTCTATATGAGAGTTCTGTGTTAATTAACCAATTCCCTCATATTGACGACTTTTGACGACTCTGTAAAAGCCACTTTGTGAAATCATTGTGATAAATAGAGCATTTACACCTATAGGAGCAAATGCTCTATTTATCACAATTGCTTCAAACTAAAAAATGCTAAAAATCTTTTTCTCTAGTTAATGCTCCTTTTCGGTAGATGTATTCAAAGAGATTGAATCTAAAATAGCATATGAGGGTACTGGGTTAAAGTATTCCATCTTAACGTATTTCTAAAGCCTGTCATTTCAAGTGATTTACATACACACTGTTTTTAAAGTGTGGTCACAACACAAAATTCGGAGAAGAAACAATGGAACTGTTTCTGAATACATGTATTAAAATGTCATCTTACCAGCAAATATCATTCGACGCATATGAGAACAGGACATTTGGTTCGGGCAGAAAATATAGAATCCGATCTGTACTATTTCATAAGAAATTTGAGCAGACCCTGATCAGATGTCTCCTATATGATCAATCTGACCTGTGTTTACTCTGTTTTCAAAGGGATAAGGACAATCTAATCAGAGTCTACTCTGTTTGCAAAGGCAAGACAATGTGTTAATATGAAGGAAATTGTTAATAAGCACTGACAGCAATTTAAGCGGTACATTCAAAAGAGAACGGTTGGTAATACTAGAACATTTAAAATTACAGTAAACCCCCTCTAAACCGGAATTCTAGAGAAGAAGAACTTAGATACTTTCAGGCAGGTGGCTGCTTAATGTAGGGTGACTGTCAAGCAGAAAGCTCCTCTAGGATATTTCTGCATGACTTTCACCCTGCATTAAACTGCCATCGATATTTATGCTAGATTTAACGTCCGGTTTAGAAAGGTTTTACTGTAGTTCTATACAGTTCAATAAGAAAACAGAGCAGATCTTGATCTGGCTCCATGCTTATAAATCTGTTTAGTTGAGTCTGAGTTCGTTCTCAAACTTTTGATTGGTCAGAATTGAGCCAAAGGCTCAAATCTGACCATTCAAAAACTTTAAAACGAACTCAGACTCACATCTAACCAATCAAAAGTTTGAGAACGAACTCAGACTCAACCAAAAAGCTTTATAAGTATGGACCCAGATTTAAAATCGGAGTAATCTGGGACTAACAAGCCTGTTCGCTAAGGAAAGAAAATGTGTCACAATCAGGTAAGGGTGAAATATAAAATGTTTGTAACTACAACAGTAAAAAAAGTTCAAAAACGTAATATATTATAATAAATTGATTATATATGAAAATATTAAGTCAATAAGAAAAATCTGTCACATTTTCTCGGACTTTCTCTTTCCCTTCTTATGTTTTTTTTCCGTCTTCCGTCTCCCAATTTACCCCCCCCCCCCCATCCCCTCCATGTCCCTATTAAACCATCATAATATTTCTGTTCCTCCTCCTCCTTTACCTCCTCCTCCTCCTCCTTTCCCCCATGACATTTTCTACCCACATCTTCATATCCCTTCTTTTCTCTCTCCCTCTTTAATTCCTCATTCACATTTCCTTCCAAAGGCCCTCGTCCCGCTCCTCATTTTGCTGCCAGTTCCTTCTCCTATTCGTTTATATGCCATCCCAACTCCCTCCATTACATGTCCATTCTCTCTCCCCTCTCTCTCTGTCTATCTATCTCTCTATCTCTATCTCTCTCTCTCTCTCTCTCTTCTCTCTATATCTAACTCTCACTCTCTCTACCTCCCTCTTCGTTGTCCTCCTCAAACTTCTCATCCAATGTCCACTAATACATTTGATATGCTCCTACTTCTTATGTTACATTGTCGCTTACAATCTTGCGTAATCTGTATTTTCGCTGTATTATTATACGCTTAATTCACTCTCATCAGGCTTCTGTTAACTTTGCACACAAGACTGAAAAAAGCCAAACATTTATACTACACACACGTACATACATATATAAGCTAGTTTAAGAAATGTTTGCATTCGGTACAATGGAACACAATGAATTAAAAACAATAATATTATAGTAGATTAACAACAAAGCAATAAAATGCTTCACTCTCTCTACTGATAATTCTCAAAAGCCACATACGATACCCATGGTAAATTACAAGTGAACAGATTAACACGAATATAAAGGATCTTACATGAGTGTTCATTACACATTGTTTTATGAAACGAGCTAACTATAATAATATGACACGAGCTTTATGTCATACTCATTATAGTAAACGAGTTTCATTACACCAATTTGTTATGAACACGAATGTAAGATCCTTTTTATCACATAAGATTTAAAAAATACCATAGAAAATGAAACAGACTATGGCTGACGACCGTTTAATGTAGTAATACATCAGACGATGCACGTGGAGCGCTACATTTGGCTAACGCTTAAACGAGCGCTAGGAATGGCTAACGGTTGCTCAATTTGCATAAAAACTGCACTAGCGCATATCCGCGATTACACGGCACTCTGTTACGGCACCCATACATGTACAAGACAGATTATGTAATAAATATTATTTATAATACATGTAAATAGCATGTACATACAATGCACAAATACAGCCAAATGACATAATTATTCGTCACTCGATAATTAGCTGTCTCGCAATGTGTACTAACCTATGTAGTTTATGTCCGGCGATATAAATAAATACAGTAGAACCCCTCTAATGCGACCACTTAGTAAATAAACATGGGTGTCTTTATAAGCAGGTGATTGTTTAATGCAGGACAAAAGTAATGCAGAAAGCTCCTCTACATGACTTGTGTCCTGCATTAAGCTACCACCTGCATCTAGCACCCAGAATTATACCTTTTTTAGGTGGTCGCATTAGCGGCGTTTTGCTGTACTATAAATTTCCATGAATTGGGTGTCAAAGTTTACTTTACATATTGGATGACGTAATACACAGATATTTATGTCGTCTGAATTGCTTACAAATAGTAAACCAAGGGTTTATAAAATGGCTCAATAATCTAAGAAATAAAGTGTTGATGTACCGGAAATCATCGTTAATAGCTATAGGGAAAATGAAAAATAAAGTTGAATTATCAGGGATATTGGGAATACCTAGGACTATAAATTAAAGTGTTATCAAGAAATATTAGGATTGTGGAACTGTAGAAAATCGTGGTGGGAGGAGGAGGAAGAAGTTGTTTACGGAAGGTTCTCGTGTTGGGAAAAGTATCTTGTATCTTGTATCTTGTATTCTTGTAAATAAAGCTTCTTGTATCTTTTGAAAACAAGAGCGGGTCATGTCGCCCGGGTTTCTGTGTGTCCTCACTCCTCTCCCTGGGGCGTCCAATTACATCTAGCCCATAGTGAGTAAAAATTGACGTTAACCAACACAAACAAATAAACAAAGCATGTGCATAGAATACACAAATATGTTCTCTATGGTTAATAGCATGTGCATAAAATACATGTTCTTAATGGTAAATATCACGTCAATAAAATACACAAATATATTTTTATGGTAAATAGCATGAGCACAAAATAAAACCTGTTATAAATGTCTACCGTTTACTCCATACATTCTGTTGTTTTCTACCACATATATTAAGATAATAAAACACACATATCTTTACACATTTACAACTTCGTTGCCAGGCACTGGTGTCTACTGTTTAGAGATAAATATAAAGGTGCGTACCCAAATACTAAAACTCGTCATTTCTCCACCTTATACTGTAACCACTCTTTAGAATCGTCTCGAAGAGACGATTCTAAAGAGTGGTCACAGTATAGGGTTTGGTACAGAAATAAAGGAGCTATTCTTGAACATATCAAATTTACGCATCTTATCTGGATCTCAGCCTACTTGATATATTGCTTTGTTTCAACTTCAACCCTTTCAAATCTGAATTACCAGAAGTGAATATCCCAACAGCGTTTAACAATATGATATACTCTATATGAATTACTTAAATTTGCAAGACAATTTTGAATGAAGCCCTCAGATCTAGGTCTTCACTGTTTGTAAATGAAAGTGTATGTGTGTCATGGGTTTAACCATTTCACCGCAAATGTCGCATAAATGCACCACGACAAATAGTGCAGTCAGTCCCAGATCAGACGACGCCTGTTCAAGGCGACGTCTGATCAGGGACTTCACTATTTGTCCCAATCTCTATTTCTCTATATGTGCTTTATTCCTTTGAAATTTGCATTTATTTATCTCGTTTCCTTATTTTACTGAATGATTTAACAAACTTGGATTGCAGACGACAATTAGAAATTTGGCGGCGAAAGGGTTTAATGGACTTCATATTCTTTATATACCGATGACCAATGTGTCAAACGAGTTTGGATGCTGATGAGAAACCGAGTTACTCAGCTACTTATCTGAATCCAAACTGTTTGCATATGATATCACAGGCCCATCTTAATCGCACTGAAGGGGTCAAACAGTATTTCGCTGAATGCTACCTAACCTGCATTTGTAAACAGTTTGGATCCAGATCAGACGCAAAGGTAACTCGGCGTCTCACTCGGTTCCCATGCTACTTGGCACTCGGTCAATCGTTTAACCTCAAAGCTTGGTCAAATCGTAGTACTTAATACAAATTGCTCTGGATTCAGTGCGTGTTACATGTATGTCACTGCGGAGAGATATAGATCAGTTTGTAACACAATCTCACCTCGACTATTTTTAAACCCAGCCTCTTTGAATTAACCTACAGAAAAAGAGCATCGACTATAGAAAGGAGATTTTTTAATTATGTTGTGTTGAAACTATTGTGATAAATAGAGCATTTGTTCAACAGAAGCAAATGCTCTATTTATCAAAATTGTTTCAAGAAATTGACTTTTACAGAGGCGCACAAAGGCGTCAGTAGGAGAGAATGGGTTAAACAACATGTAGTCAAATGACCTGTGCGTAAATTCTTTGCAATAAATATGTTCAAAATTAAGGCCAGGTCTCTCAAATGTTTGAAAGAATATGATGTATGAAAGCCATGACATTATATCACATTATTGTTTTTCAAAAATGATAAGAGTGTGGTAGTTTGACAACGTACCATATAAACTTTAACTTAACTATAAACTTAAAAGAAGTCCAGATAAATGCGTAAATTTAAACATTTTCAACAATAAGAGACGATTCTAACGAGTGGTCAGTATATGGATTGGTGGAGAAATGACGATTTCAGTACTTGGGTACGCACATTTATCTGTAACTCTGATTTCACAAAACTGCTTTAATCCTGATGTAACTCGGTGTTTCATCTGGCTCCAAGCTGTTTGCAATGCGAGTCAGGTCCCGAAAAGCGGGGTAACGGTTAACCCTTTCCTCCATAGACTATTTTTAGACACAACCTCTTTGAATCAATCTACCGAAAAGGAGCATTTTCTAGAGAAAAGGAAAAGTTTAGAATTATGTAGTTTTGAAACCATTGTGATAAATAGAGCATTTGCTCCCATAGGAGCAAATGCTCTATTTATCACAGTGGTTTTAACAGGTGACTTATACAGAGGTATAGAAAGGCGTATTTATGGAGGAAAGGGTTAATGGGTCATCAGGTACCAATCCGTTTGAAACTCGCGACAGTCGCATAATTGTACCACGACAAATAGTGCAGTCCCAGATCAGGCGCCGCCTTTTCAAGGCGGCGTCTGATCAGGGACTTCACCATTTGTCTCAATCTCTATGTCTATATATGTGCTTTCTTCCTTTGAAATTTGTATTTATTTATCTCATTTCATTATTTTACTGAATGATTTAACAAACTTGGATTGCAGACGACAATTAGAAATTTGGCGCCAAAAAAAGGTTAAAGGAAGTAGTACGACCTTAGACAATCATACTTGTTATGTTCAACATGAGATAGGTTAAAGTGACAATCTCTACATTGAATGTTATGAACATGGTGTTAATTATGGTCCAACATAGTTTGAATCCTGTTAAAACGCCGAGTTACTAGGCGTCTCGTTTGGATCCAAACACGTTGCATATGATATCACAGACCTGTCGTCATGGCACTAAATGAGTTTAGTCCGTCAATAAAGTGCTACAATAGTTATTTTGGCGGCAGGTCATTGCCTTTCAGCAATATTATAGCAAATGATTAATGAACAGGAAGGGAACACTAACTACAAGAATGTTTAAAAATTCACTCCATCAAACTTCATGTTAGAAATATTAACATCATGCTTATTATTTAGACACATGTTTTACAACGGCCTAGGAAAACTGAAATGTTTGACCATGGCATGCACTGTAGTATTTGATCTTTTTAATTCGATAAGCAAACAGAGTAGTCACAGATCAGTCGCCTGATCCGGGACTACTCCGATTAATCCTTTCGGCACCGAATTTCTAATTGTCGTCTGCAATCCAATTTGATTAAATCATTCGATACAATAAGGAAATTGAATAAATGAATGTAAATTTCAAAGGAATAAAGCACAGACATAGAAATAGCGACGGAGACAAATAGTGAAGTCCCTGATCAGACACCGCATTGAAGAGGCGGCGTCTGATCTGGGACTGCACTATTTGTCATGGTGCAGTTATGCGACTGCGGCGGTGAAAGGGTTAAGGCGTATTTATGGAGTAAAGGGTTAATAAACTTAATATATATGTTTCCGTTTCATCCACAGCCATGTTGACCTATATTTTATAACTTTGCATTTGACGTTTGACCATGACATGGCGACGTTAAAAATGAAGCCATAGATATTAAAATACGAAGTCTATTATTAATTCTAATGCAGTTAAACTTCGATATCTTAAATTTGGATAACTCGAACTTCTGAAAGACCCGATGTAAAATATAGGTCCATCAAAACTTTAAAGTATATAATTGTTTTAAAATGTATTACTACACATATCAAGAAACACATATGACAGCTGGATATAGTTCGAAAGTAATGTTGAAAGCTCCTACGGGAGGTTTCAGCATTTCTTTAGAGCTGGTTTTAAGCAGTGAACTTGAGAACTTGTCTAGAATTCGGATAACTCGAACTACTGTTATCTCGAAGTAATTTGAATTTCGAGATATTGAAGTTCAACTTTACTTGACATTTCACAATGAAGTTTGACTTTGACTTTGACATCCTTTCTCAATAGTTACAAGTACATGTATATAAGATGAATATTCATTCACGACATCTATAAGATCGTTATCCTAGATCCATTTTTGGACATTGGACTAACAATGAAACGAGTTTACAAACAGAGTACATCCAGATCAGACGTTTCCTACAGGAGATGTTTTATCTAGGTCTATTCTGTTTACTTATGACATGATTCTGCAGTTTTTGTCAAAACCAAGCATTCCCTTTAAAATTTAGATTCTAACAAATCAGTACATACATATCTAGGAGCTTCTGCGTAATAAATTTCACCATGCATGATGCAGCTACCTGTCTAAAAGGGTCTAAATTCTTATATACAGAAAATTCGAATAAACGTGATTTTACAGTATATACAGTCTTTTAACCCATTCCCTCATAGACTATTTTAGACCCAACTTCTTTGAATAAATCTACCGAAAAGGAGTTTTAACTAGAGAAAATTAAATTTTTATAATTGTGTAGTTTTGAAACCATTGTGATAAATAGAGCATTTGATCCTATGGAGCAAATGCTCTATTTATCACAATAGTTTCACAAAGTGATTTTTAAAGAGTCGTCAAAAGTCGTCAATACAAGGGATTGTATGAGTCGTCTGATCTTTGCATACTCTATTTGCAAAGCGTCACAAGGTGTTTAACAGATAAACGTTAAAACCCTTTTATATGTACTGTATTAACCTTGTATATCAGCCTATTTATTTTCTTCTGATACATCTCCAAAGCCGCATACACCCTTCTTTGATATTTGCCGCAGTTATCAGCACATCCCGAACCAATGAGTTGACATCCATGATGAAGATTGTACCGAACACAATCGTGAACAGAGCGATACCAACATACCCGATGCTTGCCGCACTTTGCCGATCGTCTTCGGCGCTTACTTTCTGTGCCGTAGAGGAAGACAACGTGGATTCGTCGAGCTGAAAGTGAAACAAGACTTTACTCAAGTCTTAACAACAGCTCATTCAACTACAGGTGGTAGCGGCATGAAACTGACTTGGTGATATAAAGTAGAACATGTAAGCATGTAAACATATAACATATAAAGTGGCCATTGATATATTGAACACCACAGTATTAATCAAAGCGTTGTAGACGATGCAGTATTCTCTGCATGATATCAATCTGATATCGAATGGGTTTCCTTTTGCGTGGAATTGCGTATCTATAAGGGAAGGCATTAACACTCTAGATATACAGTTGATGATGCAGTTGCAGCTGACACTTCATCCGTGTCCCACTATGCTTATTTGTATATCCGTGCGCCCTTCTTACACATTGCTATATGCTTAAAAAGCTTTTAGTTGAGTCTGAGATCGTTCTCAAGCTTTTGATTGGTCAGATTTGAGCCTTTGGCTCAAATCTGACCAATCAAAAGCTTGAGAACTCAAATCTGACCAATCAAAAGCCTGAGAACGAAACTCAGACTCAACTAAAAGCTTTATAAGCATGAACCCAGATCTTTGTTTGATGGCTGCTTAACCCATACTCTCCTACTGACGCTCTTTTGCGCCTCCGTAAAACTCATTTTGAAACCATTGCGATTAACAGAGCAAATGCTCTATTTATCACAATGGTTTCAATCTACACAATTCTAAGATTCTCTTTTTCTATATTTAATGTTCATTTTCGGTAGATTAATTCAAAGAGGTTGGGTCTGAAACAGTATATGAGGGAATAAGGAAAGACAAGGTCTACTATATATACATGTACGTGTGAGAACTCTTACTGGAATCGGATGTTCTAATCAATTATATCAACCCTTTCACTAACTATTTATTTGTTTGTTTGTTTGTGTTGATTAACACCCGTTTCTTCTCACAATGGGTTTATTGGACGCTCAAGAGGAACTGGAGAGGATACAGAGAAACCCGGGCGCGATTCCCTACTCGTATCATCAATAGAGTTACTCTAGTTAGTTTAAAAGCACTAATGCATCGGACTTCGGTTTATGAAGTCTCATCCGAAGGATTTAGTCCTGGGGGTGTTTCCTTAATGAACATGCATTGATAAATTGATCATTTCATGAATGTCCACTTAAATACATGTTCTACTATGGCAACACATGTTTTTTATTTTATATCTTAACTCTTCACTTGTTATTCACGTCAATATACCTACCTGTAAATAGTGTAGACCAAGATGAGACAGCTCCTGCAGGAGCTGTCTCATCAGGGTCTGCACTATTTACAAGTTGATTGCGCAACCAGAGCACTCCACAGCAGTGATTGCACAGCGAAATACTTGTACACAGTGAAGATATATGTAATTATACAACAGGGCATGTGTAAAGAAGGAGAAATGTATTTTAAAATTCAGCAAGCGAAGGGTTAAAACTTTAACCATCGCCACAACCTTTGAACTATTTGAGATATCGCATGTATTCATATCTGCTCCGTATGAATAGTGGTATGGTCAATGTCAAACTTCACGGGCAAAGGTCAACATGTGGGTCCTGGTTATGGCAAAGTGTTTCAATGTGGAAGGTGACAAATGCATTGTGTAAATCTATTTTTAAATCATTTATCCGTCGACTTCCACATATCAGATTTTACCCTATGATACTTTAATGATTTGACAGTAGAACCCCTCTAATGCAACCACTTCATGAATCGACATGGGTGTCTTTATAAGCAGGTGGTTGCTTAATGCAGGGCAAAGTAATACAGAAAGATCCTCTAGAAACGTTCTGCATTACGTTTGCCCTGCATTAAGCTACCACCTGCATCTAGCACCCATAATTATACCGCTTTTAGATGGTTGCATTAGCGCGGTTTTACTGAATACCTTTGTCTGCCCCTAACCCGCATTAATCGATAGTCAATTGTCTGTGGGAGCGAAAGCAAACAAATGTATTTTATGACTTGTAGAGTTGTCACGTGTTTGGAAAACAGCTCTTTACTCCATAAATACGCCTGTCTACGTCTTTGCAAACACAGTCGACCCAGATCAGACGGCTCCTATATACATTTCCTTAAGGTATAATATATATATCATTCTACAGTTTTTGACTTAACCAACAATTCCGATGTCCGTATGCTATTATAACAAATTAATATAATTAAATATTCATGACTTCGTTATATCTGGCATGAATATTCATGGAGGAAAGGGCTAAAAGTGGTTTTAATTGAACTACATACAACTAGACACTTACTACGAGATCCTTCTTCTGTTGTTCGGCAACATGAGTGTGTAAGGCTTCCTTTTCTGCTTCTGTCATCTTGTCGTAATTGTCCAAGCTTATCAGCCAATTACAGTCACACCGACAGATTGCCCAGCACTGGTTTGCTGGTTTCAGTATCTCAAGGCATGTGGGTTCGGTTGGCTTTCCAAGGGTGTTGGTATCTGTAAGAGTAAACAAGAGTATTCGATATTTCCCGATATTTTACGAGTACCTGAACCCATTTAATCTTGTATTATATTAACCCTTCGCTTGCTGTTCACGTCAATATACCTACCTGTAAATAGTGAAGACCCACATGAGACAGATCCTTCAGGAGCTGTCTCATCAGGGTCTGCACTATTTATAAGTTGATTGTGCAACCAGTGCACTCCACAGTAGTGATTTCACAGCGAAATATTTGTACACAGTGGAGATATATGTAAATATAGAACAGGGCATGGGTAAAGAAGCAGAAATGTGTTTTAAAGTTCAGCAAGAGAAGGGTTAAGTAAACCGCCCAGATCTTACTATGGAACACACACATCTTTCATTTTGAGGGGGTGGGGAGGCAGTAAACATCGTATTTGCTGGCAGCAGCATTATCTGAATTCAAATGTAATGTACGCACCGTGGCTATAGAGGTCCGGGACTATGATCTCCCGAGAAAATTTGAAATAGTGTAGTTTTTACACCATCGCGATAAACAGAGCGTTTGCTCCTATACAATGCATTGTTTATATATACGATAATCTATATACACTAATCACATAATCAGCCGTGTGGGAGTGCCGAAACAGAGCGCCGTAAATCGCGGAAATGCACTAATGCATGTTTTTAAGTGACCCGTAAACACGTATTCTTCACCGCGGTATGGTATAACTAACATTGTGTAGTGGTAAAGTATAATTAAACACCGTTAGCCGCGGGGCATATATGCACTTAAAAGTATGTGTTATAGCTAAACATCTTTAAGCTCTGATGCTCTTTATTATTTTCAAAATAAATACTTGTAGTCTTCTCGGTCGTTTGATTTTGATACTCTGTCCATATCCGCATATTCCGCTAAAAATACCGTTGACGCCGATGACGACACAGATGAGGAATATTTTTTGTCCGCTAATGACAATTTGCACCTAGCTTTGGAGCAACAACCAAATACTCCCGATGACTGTTTTTAAAACGTTGACATCTATGAAACATTTGTTTTGGCAAGAGTCAAGCATCTACGTTTGTTCAAAAGTAAATGACTGATTTCTTCCACAAATTAGTAAGGTTTACGATGAATGATGTACATTTTGGGAGTTTGCTCGTTACGTATATTCGTTTGCATATCCGAATTACGGTATAATAACGTTTTGAACAGTCGTGTGCCAGAGTAATAATTTATAGTGAACTTCGTATTTTCAATAGAGCGAATAATATTTATAGCGACGTAAATCTTCCAGTCCCTTGGAATTCGTTATAACCGAGTTTTACTGAATAGCAATAAATCTAATTAATACTCATGATTTCACTATAATTGGATGTAGTAAAAAATGCACGAGATCCAAATTTGGGCCAAGCATTATATATTCACAGCGATACAAGCGCTAAGAATCTTCCTGATAGACACGCATTGTGAGGCTTTCGCAAAAACAGACCTAAGTTCTATTCCTGTTGGAGACGTCTGTTCAGTGTGCACTGGATGAATAACGATTGAGGATGAGTTAGATATAGAACTTCGGTAATTCACCCTAATCGAGCTATAGGTGACCTGACTAGTATGTGCAAACAGCTTGGGTCCAGATGAGACGCCGAGTAACTCGGCGTCTCACCAGGATCCAAACTGGTTACCACACTCGGTCAATACTTTCCCAAATTGTTGATCGAATTTGAAGTAATACAAATGTACCAGGTCCAAATTTGAGCCAAACACTACAGATACAGTAAACCCCCACTAATACGACCACCTAAAAGAGGTATAATTATGGGTGCTATATGCAGGTGGTAGCTTAATGCAGGACAAAAGTAATGCAGAAAGCTCCGCTTTCTGCATTACTTTTATCCTGCATTAAGCAACCACCTGCTTATAAAGACAGCCATGTTTATTCATTAAGTGGTCGCATTAGCGGGGTTTTACTGTACTTATATTCATAGCGCTACAAGAGCCAACATTCTTCCTGACAAAGACGCAGTGTGACAGATACACAGTGTGACGCTTATGCAAAAAGAATAGACCCGGTGTAGGCGGCTCTTGTTGAAGACTTCTGTTCAGGGTGTGCTCTGTTTGTTTTTATAATAATATGACTCGGATTTTACAGTTTTTGCCATGAGCAATATTTCAAATGATCACGCCATTATAATATAGGCCGTTAATTGATCCTAATATATTCGTCATTTCTAAATATTGTTCCATTAGAAAAGGGATTAAATGTAATTGAAAACCATTTACTAGATTCATGACATACGAGGGGTGTTCCAAAAATAATATCACTTGCATCGGTGCTCATGTAGCGGAAGTGCTTTTGTTCATTTTAATTTGCTCTGCCCTTCAAATACTCTCCGCCAGCCAGAATACACCTTTTTAGCAGGTCAATCCATTTTTGGAAGCATTTTTCATACTCTTTAATGGGGACACCCATCAGACACTGATAAACAGCAGATCCAAGGGCATTTCTCGAATTGTATCTCCTTCCAGATAAATGATATTTAAGTTTTGGAAAGAGAAAATAGTCGCAGGGGGCCAAGTCTGGCGAATACGGAGGGTGCGGAAGGACGGTAACCTTCTCTGACTCCAAAAAGTCGTTTGGCAATACTTGGGCGTCTGGCATTTTTAGTGGCCCATATTCGGTTGGAAACCTTCCGCTTTGGTTCAAAATAATACACCCAGGTCTCATCACCAGTGACTATATTATCAAAAGCCTTTTTACTATATTTTGGGTACATTTTGAGAAGTTTTTTGCCATTGTTACACGCGTCTTCTTTTGCTCATCCGTTAATAAATGGGGTATCCATCTTGCATTTATCTTTCTAACATTTAGGTGTTTCTTCAAAATTGCAGGAACTATTGCTAACGACAAGTTTGTCATTCGAGCCAATTGTCTTACGGCGAATCGAGCATCAGTTTTGAGGATATTTAGGATTTTTTCTATGTTACCTTTGGTCGTAGTTGTTGCAGGACGACCTGGGCGAGCAGCATCTTTCAGTTGCTGCTGCCCAGCACTAAATTTAGCTACCCACCTACAAACAGTCCTGTGGGACATTTGGCCCTCCCCATAAATGTCACACACCTCGCGGTGAATATCTACAGCCTTTATGCCGAGTAATGACCTATCTTTTATATAGGCCCTAATTTCAAGAACATTTTCAGCTCGTTTTCCTGTCATTTTGTGTATAGTCTAACGAATAGGCTATGAAACGATGTACACTGTACCGAGGCAAGTGAAAGTGTGGACGAGATATTTACCTGTGTCACGAGCCAGTGATCACTCAATCGACACGAGGTGGTTTTGTGCATGAATTGCACGATTTCCGCGAAATAAAGCACAGATGACATTATTTATGGAACACCCCTCGTATAATCAGACTAGTTCCATGATTAAATGCTAGGCTAAATCCAGAGGCAACGGATCTTAAAGGTAAGAAAGGGATTTTGAACAGTACAAATATTTGATATTTTATTTGGTGAATTGAACAAACTTACTAGAGTCTGTACAGCAGCAGTCATCACGAAACCCGCCGTCAAGATCGTAGTCTGGAAGGCAATAAAAAGAATCAAAGTTCGCATTCCATGAGGCAATAAAGAGAAACAAAGATCGCAGTTTGGAAGTTAATAAATACAGTAAAACCTCTCAATAACGACCACTTAATTGTGTTAATTAGTTGGTATTTTGGGCAGGTGGTTGCTTAAACAAAATGAAAGTAAAATCGCGTTCTGTTTTACTTTTAGCTTGCTTTAAGCATCCGCCTGCCTTTAACATAAATACTTGATGTGTGGTCGTTATAGAGAGGTTTTACTGTATAATCAAATATCTTAGTGTATTGGGCATAATATGCAATAATGAAAACGAAATCGTAGTCAGGAAGGCAATAAATAGAATCAAATGTCGTTATCTGAATGGCAAATTAACATACTCCAATGTAACAATATGGAAGGCTATTTAGATCAACAACGTTCATTCTACAGACCTTAACGAACTTGAAGACCTGGGTCCAAGGTTTTAAACGTCGGAGTCTGAGTCTGAGATCATTCTCAAGTATCTGATTGGTCAGATTCTGAGCAAACTCAGAATCTTGACTAATCAGATGCTTGAGAATTAGCTCAGACTCAAGCGAAAACTTTTATAACCTAGGGGCCTTGTTGTTGCTGATGTGTCAACATTATTGCAATAGCATTCGACTGTCGTTATTATTATACCTCACGTGGCTTTCCTATACTAATTGTCCATATACCTGCCATGAAACAATGTGTACTGTTCCATGTAACATTAAATCGAGCAGGCAACAGTACGTCAAGATCAGTGAGCGCTTATTAAATTGTGTGCGTAACGTCATCCGACTGATGTCATCTGACCCTTGCAATTTGATCAACAAACGTCATTTTGACAGTGGTTTTGTTTTTGTTTAGTTATTTGAGAAATGTCGCGTTATGCGATTATTTCAGAGAGGATATGCAAAGATTGGACAGCGATAAGGACTCCGCCAGTACTTATAACGTGTACTGAATAGAAGTGTGAAGCTGTTTTTAAGCACCATGTAGATCTATAACTTTTGTTTCAAACTGTTTACTGTTGCTATTGAATAAAAAAAAATTCTGACGAACTTGATTGTGCTGTTCGGTATAACAAAATAAATATCACATCCTAAAGAGAGCACTAGCACGTATTGTCAACTCTCGGTGTGGTAACCCTCGGTGTGGTAATGTCCACCTCGGCTAACACCTCGGTGAACAATACCAACCTCGGGTTGACAATACGTGCTATCGCTTTCCATAGGATGTGATATTTATATACTGTTTCACACTTACTCCATAATTACGCTTTTCTACGCCTTTGCAAACAGCGCAGACGCTGATCAGATGGCTCCTACTTGAACCGTCTGATCAGGGTCTGCTTTGTATGCTTTAGATACAATGAAAATATTACTAGTACTACAGTTTCGAGCATGGCCAAATATTCATGTGTCTATATTATTATTATAGCAATTTATTTGAATAATATACGTGATGTCATTATTGCTTACATGAATATTCATGGAGTAAAGGGTAAATAGCTATTGGACCCATTCCTTCATATTTACACCTTTTGACGACTCTGTAAAAGCCAATTTGTGAAACCATTGTGATAAAAAGAGCATTTGCTCAATAGGAGTAATTGCTCTATTTATCACAATTGTTTCAAAACTACACAATGCTAAAATGTTCATTTTCTCTCGTAAATGCTCCTTTTTGGTAGATTTATTCAAACAGGTTGGATCTAAAAATAGCATATGATAGAATGGGTTATGAGGTAAAGGGTAAATCTACATACTAAACAGCTAGAGATGTTTCAAACACAAATTAATTTAACATATGCCACAAGACATCTAAAAGACATTCATACCTGTAGAACTGATTTGTTCCTCTGGTATTTGTTCATATGCGGGTAGAGTCTTATTAGCCACTATAGTTGCATCTAGACCTAGATGAGAGAGTTCCTATAGGAGCTTTCTCATCTGGGTCTGCACTGTTTGGCATGGTAAATCCATGCCTGCAAGCCCTATGTTTTTGCTTAGGAAATTTATTTCAACATATCCTGTATATTTTGTAGAGATTTGCCTAAATAATATTCAAAAAGGGCAGAGTGATAAAAATATGTGGCGAGCTAAGGGTTTATCACTACTCAACGACTCACCGTGTCTGTATTGCTCACATGTTTAGGATGATGACGGTATTAACCTGTCTTATATTTTGCTGATTTAGCCATTTCCCTCATAATTATACACCCATTGTCATGCATTTTCAGACAGAGTAGACCCAGATCAAACGGCTACTACAGGAGCCGTCTAGTCAGGGTCTGCTCTCTTTGCTTATAAAATCGGACCCGACTCAACAGTTTCTATCAATACCAAAAGCATCCTGTGTATATAAGCCGTTATCCCTTTCCCTCATATTGTCGACATTTGACGACTCTGTAAAAGTCACTTCGTGAAACCATTGTGATAAATAGAGCATTTGCTCCTTTAGGAGCAAATACTCTATTTATCACAATGGTTTCAAACTACAAAATTATAAATTTTTCCTTTTCTCTAGTTATTGCTCCTTTTTGGTAGATTAATTCAAAGAGGTTGTATCTAAAAATAGCCTATGAGGTAATAGAACATCAGATAATAAGTATCCATGATGTCATTATTTCTGACATGAACATTAAGCCTTTCGCTGCCAAACTATGTCGTATGCTAACTTTGTCGTCTGCTACAAATTTTCGTTCTTTTTATTTTCTTCATTTTTGTTTATAAAACATAGTAACAGTAACAAACAGTTACTCGGCGTCTCATCGGGATCCAAACTGTTTGCATAGGTAATTACAGATCCGGCATTGGCTGGGAAAGGGTTAAACAAGGAAAGGGTTAATATCTTTATCGACGAAGAATGCGATTTGTCACAACTTTTAACCCATTCCCTCATATTGACGACTTTTGGCAACTGTAAAAAATCACGTTGTTAAACCACTGTGATAAAAAGAGCATGTGTTCCATATGTGCAAATTCTCTCTTAGTCACAATGATTTAAATACTACACATTTCTAAAATTTTCCTTTTCCCTAGTTAAAGCTCCTTTTCGGTAGATTTATTCAAAGATGTTGGATCTAAACATTTAAAAATAGTCAATGAAATAATGGGTTAATAATTTGAAGTAAGAAAACCCATCCTAATTATGCTAATGCTAAGCATAAGCTGACAAGCATATCCATGAGTATATCAGCGTCTCATCGGGATCCAAGCTGTTTGACACTTGGTCAATGGTCTTCTGAGTCTTTTACCCCGTGAACATTCATAAATTATAAGAAATAATTACATCATCAATATTAATTCGATTAATTGTTATGCTAGCACGTGGACACTGGAGTAATTCGATTAATTGTTATGCTAGCACGTGGACACTGGAGTAATTCGATTAATTGTTATGCTAGCACGTGGACACTGGAGTAATTCGATTAATTGTTATGCTAGCACGTGGACACTGGAGTATTTCGATTAATTGTTATTCTAGCACGTGGACACTTGAGTTTTCGCAATGACAGAAACCGTAGAATCATATCTATATCATAACATAAGCATTTAGAACAGACCCTGTAGGAGCCTGTCTGTTCTGAGTCTACTCAGTTTGCAAAGGCGTAGAACATTTTTTTTATATATTTTATTATCTTTGTCAGCAATTAAAGGAGTTAGAACTTACCTTCACTATACACAGCATAGCCCGAATAACAGGTGTCCTCGTCCGCCAGTCCATCACAGTCGTTGTCAATATTGTCACCTTCGATTGGTGCACTGGTGTGGCAATAACTCTGTTGAAAAAAATAAGAATGTTTCATTGCATTATCTTACTCAAAATGATATTGTCAAAAATGTTTGGAATCCGATGAGGGACACAATTACTTTGTTACCATTTTTATAGAGCTAA
This sequence comes from Azorinus chamasolen, assembly GCA_963576725.1. Lineage (NCBI taxonomy): Eukaryota > Metazoa > Mollusca > Bivalvia > Cardiida > Solecurtidae > Azorinus > Azorinus chamasolen. Next base: position 30,307,139 of record OY755253.1, on the reverse strand, counting down.
ACAATTTATGTTTGTGGTGCATTATGAGTCAGATGGGCAATTGCTTGAACCTACAATATGATGTGAAACAGTGTTACCTTGCAACCGTTCTAAATGGAGCAAGACTACAGACAAAGATGCGTACCCAAGTTTAAAACTCGTCATCTGACCACCAAATCCTATAGTGTTACTACGCTTTAGAATCGTCTCTACGCGACGATTCTAAAGGGTGGTCACAGTATAGGGTTTGGTGGACAAATAAAGTAGTTATTTTTGAAAATGTTTACATTTAGGCATCATTTTTGGACGTCTGATGAAGTTAAACAATTTACATTTGCTGTGCATAATGTGTCAAATGTATAAAAGTTACGCAGACTCTGTGGTTGCTTTAACATACGATACGATGTGAGGCAGTGTTATTTTGCAACCATGCTGCACGGAGTTAATCATTTTATATTTGTTGTGCATTACGAGTAATAGCTGCATAAAAGTTACACATAACCTGTGGTTGCTTTAACATACAATATGATGTGAGAAAAAGTTATCATTCTACATGGAAATACATATTTTATATTACATGTAGTTGTGCATTATGTGGTGATGGCTACATAAAGGCTATGTACAAACTGCTACTGATTCAGCATACATTATGCTCTGAGACAAAGTTACCATTATAAACGGCGTTTAGCAGTTTGTATATATTCTGCTTCGTGGGTCAAACCTGCATAAATGTTACATACATGTAAGCTGAACATACACCATGGTGAGAGACAAAGTTACAATGCATCCATTCTTCACGGAGCTAAACAATATTGTTTTTATATCTGCTGCGCACACTAAGAGACGCCAGAACATACAACAGGAGACAAGTTTATAGGAAGTTAATCGATCGGTTATAAAGGCATATTTTACCTTGATATAGGACGGAATAATACAGGAGCTTTCTGAATTACTTTTGTCCTGCACTGGGGATCCACTTGCTTTTAAAGACACACATTTATTTTTATTTATGAATTTGGTCCTTTTAGAGAAGTTATTATGCAATTGTATGGGGATTTTTTTTTTTAAAAAGCAACAGTATATGTCAAATAAAAGAGCGAGTTTAACTAATATTGTATCATAAGCTCATGTGTTCAGTTTTTATCTAGTTAAAGAACCCTTTCCCCCATATAAACGCCTGTTCACGCATTTGCAAACAGAGTAGACGCATATCAGACGGCTCTTATAGGAGCCGTCTGATTCAGGTCTGCTCTGTTTGCTAATAGAGTTTGATAGATATTGTTCTTTAGTATCTAAAATGGCTGCAATGTTCCACCTTCCGTGTTTCAATATAACTATTTTGTTCATGAATAGACAGTAGATATTGAGTCTTGAATAAATACAGACCAGGAAAAGGTTTAACAAGTACTTCGTAAACTCACCGTTTCAAAATTGGTAATAGCTCGGTGTCCAGAATGGCTGTAATATTTCCCTGAATCTCCTTTGACAACGGTTATACCGTACATGTTGGATGCATTGGAATAATTTAAAAAGTTGGAACCCGGGATGTTGTGCTCAGTTGTACTAGATGTACTGCTGGAATCCACATTGTAGCTTTTAATGCCTGTCACCGCTGTTCCATAAACTGGTATTTCTGTGAGGATTTGACCAGGCATGGTAATCACCTGCGTATTGAGGAAAGCATTCGACGGCGGCAGAACGTGGAAATAAAGTTGATTCGGATCTAGAATGTTAGTGAATACAACAGCAAGTGCGATTGGATGAGTTGCCGTGACTGTGTATGTATCGGAGCCAGTAATCTGTTGGTCTTCAAAGTCTCCACTAAAGCTAAGCGGATGAACAGCGTTGAAGTCACCATCTATTGTAACAACAGTGTTGTCTCTCTTTGCCATAAAACGGATACTGATATCAAACGGGAAGTCAGATGGATTGGCCTCCAATGCAGGTACATAGTAAGTGGTTCCAAACGTGTGTGCCGGAATATTCTGATGATATGGACCATCTGCAAAGACTGGTCCGCAAAATACAGTAAAAGGCTTGTTCCCTGTAAATAGTCCTTGTGCCTCTGCTAGAGTGGTTTCTCCACGTTTTGTTGATCCGATTCCTACTTCAAATTCCTGTCTATCAACTATCGGAGAAAATGCCATTGTGATATATGGAACTACCTTCATTGATGAGTATTCAGAGACAAAATAGCATCTTCCCTGCGCAGAATGTTTGTTAAGAAGGATAATTTCTGTGCCGTAAGTGTCGACAGGGTATACAGGGTATGAGATGATATATGTTCTACTGTACAGAACAGTTACTGAAACATCCACATCCGCAATCACTACTATAGCTTTGTCAAACGTGTCTGGACATCTGTACACTTTGGTCAGACTCTCTGACAATCCATGAACTACAGACAACAAGTTATCAATTGTTCCAGCAGCAACATTAGGCAAAGATCTATAGCCGCTCACGTATATGTAACATTCAGACATTGGTTTTATGCCGTAGGGATCAGGGTGGAGCATGACAATGAACTTCCGGCCATAGTTGTCCGGTTTGCCTGTGTAAAAAAGCAATTTAGACATTGGTTTAATTAAGAAATGAATGACGTGCTTCCGGTGTTCATGAGGTTATGCAACGCATAGCTTTACGAGCAAAGTTAGTGAAGCCCGAAGGGCTTCACGTGAATCTTTGCTCGTAAAGCTATGCAGTGCATAACCCATGAACACCGGGAGCACGTCATTCATTTCTTATATTTATATTCAATTGTATTTCTTATATTTAAGAAATGAATGACGTGCTTCCGGTGTTCATGAGGTTATGCAACTTTCTTTTTAGAATAAGGTTATATAAGGACGTTGCAGGGCGAATGTAAATATAATAAAATGTATTCTTAGGATTTTAAAAAGACAAGATCAAACGGCTGATGTTGTAGATCTTGACACAGGATTAGCTTTGTTTATTTTAACCCATTACTTCATAGGATATTTTTAGAAACAACCTCTTTGAATTAATCTACCGAAAAGGAGCATTGACTAGAGAACATAGAGAAACTAGAGGAAATTTTAGAATTGTGTAGGAGCAAATGCTCTATTTTTCACAATCATTTCTAAATGTGACTTGTACAGAGTCGTCAAAAGTCATCAATATGAGGAAATGAGTTAAGGAATGATCAAAGGCCTGTCTCTTCAGTGTTTGGCATGACCAAACTCCCTTTTCCACTGGCCATTATTTACATGTAACAACAGCAACCCATTCCCTCATAGGCTATGTTTAGACCCAGCCTCTTTGAATAACTTTACCGAAAAGGAGTATTAACTATAGAAAAGGAACATTTTAGAATTTTGTTGTTTGACACCATTGTGACAAATAGAGCATTTGCTCCTATATGAGCAAATGCTCTATTTATCACAATGGTTTCAGAAAGTGACTTCTACAGGGTCGCCAAAAGTCGTCAATATGAGGGAATGGGGTAATTAAAGTCCTGTTATATTACATGTACATGTGTATATATAATTTATTTTCGCCAGTTTTGTTTCCTCTTTTGAATGCAGTCGTCATGTGACGATCACGTGACTATGGCTTATTTGCATTTAATGGACGAACTGTCTTACTAGGGACACCCGTGGTATTTCCCGTTCAATTCTTTGAAATGAAAGATTTTGCTGCATCGGAACATGTTTGCTTGTGTTATAGATCTATAACCATCTTTGGGTAACACATCAATCTTTTAATTTTTTTATATCACAAGGAAACATGGTGCTACAATATACATGTATACTTTATATATACGCTTCTGCATATATACATGTACTTTATATATACGCTTCTGCATATATACATGTACTTTATATATACGATTCTGCATATATACTTTATGTATACGATTCTATATTGTTTCAATGCAGTAGAACCTGTCCTCAGCAGCCATTGATTTATTGAACTAGGAGTTTTAAAATGCAGGACGTTGCTTAACCCATTACCACGATCCTACCTCATTGAATAAATCTACGGTAACCCACAATGAGCAGTTATTCGGGAAACAGAAACTTTAGGAATTCTGTAGTTTTTAAACCAGTGTGATAAATAGAGCATTTGCTCCATAGGAGCAAATGCTCTCTTTATCACAATGGTTTCAGAAAGAAACTTTTACAGAGGCGTCAAAAGGCATCAATATTAGGAAATTGGTTAATGCATGATAAAAGCATTAGGGGCTTTCTGTATTACATTCAACATGTATTAAGCTAATATCTGCCTCACAAACCCACTTAGATTTTTAATTACCGCTTAATACAGGCTCTATTATAGAAGGCTTGGTGTGAAAAGTAAAGGGACTGCTCCTGAAGATGGAATCCATATATACGAAAGACCGGTGGTGACATTTCCACTTCAATATTTCCCACAATGAAATCGTGAAATTGTGAAATCTTGAAATCGTGAACTCATGAAATTTTGACGTGAAATCGTGAAATTGTGAAATCGTGAAATTTGAAGTCAATTGCAATGTGTGAAATCTTGAAATGTAAATGTCACCGCTGGTCTTTCGTACATATACGTTATCTACGTCTCTCTTGTCGATACTTACATCGTTTACACAATTTTGCACAGTAGACATTAGCAAAGCTTGGCTCATCCGTGCAGATGCTTTTTCCATATCTTTCACAGTGGTCAGTCTTGTCTTCGCACCGCCATTCTACAAGGAAAAGAATCAAGCACATTGAGAAAAATAACAATGTTATAGATTGTCATGTTTAAGCACAGAAGACATGCTCCTGTAAAATATAGTATTTTAGTGAACGGCAACTTCACCGCTAACTTGGTGAGAATTCATGTAAAAAATAATGGCTTCATGAATATTTATTGGTTAAAGTTTATGATGGCATTTAAGCAAATAGCAGAAAGGTTATAATCGTATGTATATCATACTACATGTATATGCAACTAGAGCAGTTCTGGATCAGACAGCTCCTACATGAGCCGATTTATCTGGATATACACAGTTTTGCAAATACAGTAAAACCCCGTTAATGCGACCACCTAAAAGAGGTATAATTATGGGTGGTAGGGGCAGGTGGTAGCTTAATGCAGGACAAAGGTAATGCAGAAAGCTCCAAGAGGAGCTTCCTGCATTACTTTTGTCCTGCATTAAGCAACCACCTGCTTATAACGACACCCATGTTTATTAATTAAGTGGTCGCATTAGAGGGGTTCTATACACGCCTATATCAGAGAGAGTGTTAAATATAAATGCAGTAAGAAACTCCTCAAAACCGGATTTCTAGTTGAAATGACTTTATATATATTTAGGCAGGTGACTGCTTAATGCAGGGTGAAAGGCTTGCAGAAAGCTCCTACGGGAGCGTCCTGCATGACTTTCACCCTGTATTAATCTGCAACCTATCTCCAGGACCGATTTTTATACTAAATGGAAAGTCCGGTTTAGAGGGGTTTTAACTGTACATTTTTTTCTCCAATCAACGTTCCAAATTCATTTCGTAATATCAGTTTAGATTGTAATAACATTACTTATCAGCTATAGTATGGCCCTGTCACACTACACTACTACGTATGGGCGGAACGTATGGAAGGCGTAAAGATTCCGAAAAACTGGTCATACGCACAACTTTTGTGCAAATGGAACTGGATTTCCCCCGATTTATTTCGATAAACGCATTAGCAGCGCATGAATTGCGTATGCGTGCCGTATATGTGGCGTATATGCAGCGTAGTTTCTATCTTTTAGCAAGGTGAAAGTACGACGGAATGCTTTTACTTTCACCTTGCTTTAAGCAACAACCTGTCCTAAATACCAATTAATTAACACAATTTAGTGGTCGTTATAGAGAGGTTTTACTGTATTCATCTTCTCGTTATGACCTAAGTTGTTTGACATTTGGTTAACGCTTCTCTTGCTGAATTTCAAAATACATTTCGCCGTCTGTACCCATGCCCTGTTTGCTTATTGATTTTTATAAAACTCATTTCACAGTTTCTATCCTGGTCAAAAGATCTCTTTTCCATGTTGCATTTTAATGAATCTGCCCATGATTTTTTTTTGCGGTGATGCAATCCTTAATAAACGTTAACCCTTCTCTTGCCCATGCCCAGTTGTATAATTACATATAATCTTTACTGTGTACAAAATACTTCGCTGTGGAATCACTGCTGTGGATTACACTGGTTGCACAATCAACTTGTAAATAGTGCAGACCCTGATGAGACAGCTCCTGCAAGAGCTGTCTCATCTGGGTCTTCAGTATTTACAGGTAGGTATATTGACGTGGATAGCAAGCGAAGGGTTAACTTCTTTAATCGAAAGTCAGTGAATGGTTCAGCAAAATCAGAAATTACGCAAACGCAAACGTTTTATTTAAGCATGATAATGAGTTATACATTCCCTTCAGATGAACGCATTTTCACGCATTTGCTAACAGTGTAGACCATTTAAGACGCTTCATACAGGGACCGTCCAGTCGGTGTCTCCTCTCTTTGCTTTTTGATTTTTATAAATCTTATTTGAAAGTTTCTATCATGGTCAAAATATCTCTTTTCCCTGTTCCATTTTATTGAATCTGCCCATGATTTTAATGAGGTGATGCAATCTTTAATAAATGTTAAACGTGGACAGGATTATTTACCTGATAGACGGTAGTCACAGTCTTCCTGCGTCTCGAGATCTGAAAGAAACAAACATATAAACGTTAACGAAGCATAGGATAGACATTCAGTTTTTGTGTTTTTTTTTGTATTTATTTATTTATTTATTTATTTATTTATTATTTATTTATTTATTTATTTATTTATTTATTTATTTATTCATTATTTTCTCGAAGAGACGATTCTAAAGAGGGGTCACAGTATTGGGTTTGGTGGAAAAATAAAGCAGATTTGCTTGAAAATGTTTAGATGCACGCATTATATCAGGACCTCTGTCTAGATGTACGACTTTAACCCATTTGCTCCCAGTGGATTCTTCCATGCTTATATATTGGATTAGTCCATTTTTATATAAGGGATGTTTGGTCTAAAATTTCATTTTTGGTTTGGTTTATATTGAATTTCCTATCAGCAAACAGTGTAGACTCTGATCAGACGCCTCATTATGCGGCGTCTGATCAGAGTCTACACTGTTTGTCCACTCCCCATATATGGGATCGTGGGCGCAAATGGGTTAAGGCTTTTCATCAATGACATCATAAATGTTATTTAAATTATTTTTGTTGATGTACTGGTCATAAAAGAAAATTTAGAATCAGAAGTAATGAGCGCCTTATCTGGAGTTTTTTACTAGTTGGACCATCGGAATATGACTTGTAAACCCTTTCACCGCCAATGTCGCATAAATACACCACGACAAATAGTGCAGTCTTGAAAAGGCGGTGTCTGATCAGGGACTTAACCTTTTGTCTGAAACTATATCTCTATACCTGTGCTTTATTTCTTTGAAATTGCATTTATTCACCTCCTTTCCTTATATTACCACATGATTTAACAAAAGTGATTTGCAGACGACAATTAGAAATTCGGTACTTACATTTGTTGTCCAAGTCTCTACTAATCCATTCCCTTCTAGACTATTTTAGACCCAACCTTTTTTTAACAAATGTATCGAAAAGGAGAATTTACTAGGGAAAATTAACTTTATAGAATTGTGTAATTTTGAAACGATTGTGATAAATAGAGCAAATGCTCTATTTATCACAATCGTTTCAAAATATTACTTACTAGGCGCTAAAGGGCGTCAAAATGTGTTAATGTGTTAATAGACAATCGGTACCCTTGGGTTAAGTTGATATTGAGTGGGTGTGGCTAAGCTATGGACGAATGTTTATTCTTGTGTTGCTGTTCGGGCGGCTGTTTGTTCTGTATGTGGCGTTTCCTGTATTACTTGTATTTGTACTTTTAAATCCGCTGTGAAAGAAAGTTTACGTCTGCAAATGTTTACATCTGATGCAAGTTTTATTATTGCCATTTCTGCCAGGCGTTTGGGAAAATATTGAACAAATGTCAAGAAACATGCTTTTAAGAAACTATAGATAGCCAGATGTCAAACAGCGTGGATCCTGATGAGACGCCAAGTTAATATGCATTTCATCAGGATTCAATATGTTTGTAAATGAGAGCAAGGTCACTGTTAGCGGACAAATTGTTAACCTATTACCTCGTAGACTATTTTTTAGATCCAACAACTTTGAATTAATCTACCGAAAAGGAGCATTAACTAGAGAAACGGAAAATTTCAGAATTTTGTAGTTTGAAACCATTGTGATACCGGTAAATACAGCAGTTGCTCCTATATGAGCAAAGGCTCTATTTATCACAATGGTTTCAACAGATGAAATTTACAGAGACGTCAAAAGGCGTCAATATGAGGGAATGTGTGAATGTGTTCCTATAATATAGAGACAAAGGAGTGCAAAGGGTATAGATATTGAGACAAAGGATAGCAAAGGGTATGACTATTGAGACAAAGGAAAGCAAAAGGTATATACATTGAGACAAAGGATAGCAAAGGGTATGACTACTGAGACAAAGGAGAGCAAAAGGTATGGATATTGAGAAGAATGAGAGCAAAAGGTATGGATATTGAAATAAAAGAGATCAAAAGGTATGAATATTGAGACAAAGGAGAGCAAACGGTGTGAATATTAAGACAAAGGAGGGCAAAATGTATGGATATTGAAACAAAGGAGAGCAAACGGTATGAATATTGAGACAAAGAAGAGCAAAATGTATGCTTATTATATGTCCGTTACGACAATTCATGTTTAATGACAGAGATAGTCCAACACGCTTGATGCTTACCATAGTTAAACAAGGCATTTCTTGACGTCGTCGTCATCAGCGCACGTAGAAATAGGGTAGTCATGGCTATACCGTTGTTGCATGTCGCCCTGTCTGCAAAGGGTCCCGTACCGAAGCAGAGTTTCATGTTGTCTGAATCAAGTCTGAACCAATACAACTGCATGTCCGTTTCGCAATTGAATGCAACGTTGTATCTGCATAGAGGAAACACTGTGTACATGTATTAGTTCTCAGAGCTACAGATAACGAAGCGTACTAATATAGTAAGATCTTTATTTCTCCACCAAACCATATGCTAAAACAATCTTATCCCTTCGCTTGCTATACTTGTTATACTTGGAAAATATTGTAATGTACACATTTTATCAGGAGCTCTGAATTTATATCTATTTAAATACTACTGCCATATCGTGATATATGTCCGCGTGTAATATCAAGGGGGTGTAAGTATGAGTTTTGTTAAAGATTGTTATGTGTACAGTGCTCTGCCTCGTTTGTTATTTATTTTCTCCGTCCTTTTACAATTAACATTATACACAAATAACTCAGTTTTCAATATTTCGGCCATAGCCTTTTTCAAGAAATAGCACGTAATTAAAACTTAGTTTTAATTACATGTTATTTCCTGAAAAAGGCTACCGCCGAAATTACGAAAACTGGGTTATTTGTGTATAATTTTATCAAATTAATATTCCCTGTGGAACAAAATAAACATACTTTTACAATTAGACTGGCACGGCCTAACCCTGCACTGTGTATATACGCATTTTATATGCAAGAGGGCAAAACATGGTCGATTTACTGAAGAGTATTCCTTCGAACGCTTAAGATATAACCCTTTTTTGTCCATGAGTATACATGTAAGAAATTATGACGTCATGAATATCAATTTGATTAATTTATTATAACAACACATGGACGCATTGAGTTTTTGCCATGTCAGAAACTGTAGAATCATATATGTTATATTGAAAACATAACACAGTAGACCCTGATCAGACGGCTCATACGGGGTCAATATCTGGGTCTACTCCATTTGATGGATTTTTATGGAGTAAATATTTATGCTTATGCATATTTATGGAGTAAAGGCTTAATATCTGCTGAATCTCTGAATTGCTAACGATATTTCACTGACCTCTGATTCGTTCAATCCTTTAATCGAGTATCAAATAGCTTGGTTCCTAGTGAGACGCCGAGTTACTCTTTGAAAAGGCGGCGTCTGATCTGGGACTGCACTATTTGTCGTGGTGCATTTTTGCGACATTGGCGGTGAAAGAGATAATCCTTCCCATGCTAAGCGCATCCACAGTGACATATACAAACAGCTTGTATCCTGTTGAGATGTCGATTAACTCGGCTTCTCATCAGAATCCAAACCGTTTTCCAACCGATCAATGGTTTCTTAGAAGCTTGAACGAATCGGGGTGTATATATAGATATTGTAAAAGGTCAAAGGTAAAATTTAGAAGACTTTGTTCAGCATGAGAACGATTAACCCTTTACTCCATAAATGCAGTTGAACTTCGATATCTCAAAGGACTGTACAAATTAGTTCGAGGTATCAGAAGTTCGAGTAATCAAATTTCTAATCTTCTCGAGTTTGCAGGTTAATTCAGGTGTAAAGTAATGCGGAAGCTTTCAGCATTATCTTTCACCTGCATTAACCTGACACATGTGTTTCTAGATATCCGTAGTGAAACAGTTAAGGGCAATTTCGTATTGTAAGTTTTCGAAGGACTAAACATTGAGTTCGAGTTATCCCAAAGTATCCCAAAGTTCGAGTTATCAGAGGTCCTCACATCGACGTTTCACTGTACTCCTTTGCAAACAGAGTAGACTCTGATTAGGCGGCTCCTGTAGGAGTGGTTTGAGCAGGTCTACTCTGTTTGCTTATGATATAATATAAATATGATTACCCCTTTCGCAGCCAATGCCGGATCTGTGATTACAGTGGTAAATACGCTATTCCTACCCATTTACCCGTTTTTCTACGCGTAAGAAACGGGTAGTGAACGGTTAACGAACGGTTAACGAACGGTTACGCGATAGACGGTTTACACGCGTTAAACGCGTAAAGAAACGATTATACCAAAGAAGTTGCGGTAGGTGCATAAATTGTCCGTTCCATGCGGAGATTTCGGAGCTTATCGATGATAGCCGTTTTCAAAAAGTCCGAATGAAACGGGTTAGCCAAAATAAGAATCGATTCGTCACTCAACGAACGTTTAGCGGTTCAATCCCGGCTAGTGTCGACGATTTGCTCACTTAGGTAACGATTTGTTCTGAAATTTTGTTTGTACAAAGCTATAATATCAGATATCCACTGTTCATATATCAAACAAATGGATTAAATAATTAGTTCTTTTTGAGTAGGTTTCTACATTTCAGATAAAAAAAACTGTCACAAAGTAAACCACCAAATTTTGGATCTAGAATGAAGAAACCTACTAAAGAATTTAGTTATATTCTATTTCTTAACCCTTTCCCATTTGAATATTTCTGTCAGAAAAAATGACATCAAGAGTATTTATTAGATCTTGTTGAATTTAACAACGGTATAAGTGCACACGCCTTTTTGATATTTGTAGAAAATATAGTCAATTCTATTAATTTATAACTTCATAAGCAGAGTGGGCCCTGATCCGACGGCCGCTACAAGAGCCTTCATGTCTAGGTTTACTCTGTTTGCAAAGGCGTTAGAGTGTTAAATCCATGTGTATGTAATGGGATAAGCAAATAATGCAGACCCAAGATCAAACGGCTTCCACGCGAGCAATCTGATCTGAACCTATTATGTTTTCAAAGGTATTTTCATCATTATGAGGTAGATCTAAACCGTTTTAAACAAATACAGTAAGCATATTTCATGCTCACATATAACTATGAAAACGTTCTTATTATTTTGTTACTTTGTGAAGATTAAACCTTTGTAAGCCGGAATTTAAAAGTGGAATGGTCCATTATATTCCATTCACTATTACCAGGCTTATGGTTTTTAATTAGGCCTATGAAAATACATGTACTAGTGAAGACCCTGATCAACACCCTGATTTTGTAGCTATATTGTCTGTGTTTACACTGCTTTCAAATATCAGTACTTTTGTTCCCTGCATTCAAATGTTTAAAAAATACTAACTCTATAATTGTTATGAATGCATGAAAATAAATTGTCTTAGTTGAAGACTTTATTATTTCCCCAGCCTAAATATAAGATCAAAGCTGCCAGATGGTCCCCTAGCTATTTTCTCAGCAGGGGACAATGGTCTTGACAGTGATCACACCACTGCTTTCTTATCAAGAAAGTTGCGAACTATTACGTAACAGAAATACCAAATAATGTGCCCAATGATCTAAAAGTATGTTTTATAGCTTCTCCAAAATACAAGAAAACTATGTTTTGAATAATTGTAGATCTATGACTCAGCACAAAGTTAAATCCAAACGTTTTAGACCAATTAAGATTAATATAAATTCTAGTTTTAAAGATAGATTGGATTGATATGATCTAGATCGATTCTAAAATACTTCTACTATATCTTCTACGGTACTGTACGTACAGTAGCAAAAAAGACATTTTACAACACATAGATGAACGCAATGAGAATGTAGATCTATATTTTGATATAGATCTGGATCTAGCTAGATCTTATGGAAATGAAACGAGAATTAAAAGTTTAAATACTGTTAACCCTTTCGCTGCCAATGCCGGATCTGTGATTACCTTTGCAAACAGTTTGGATCCAGATGAGACGCAAAAGGTTTTGGACCCAGGTGAGACGCCGAGTAACTCGGCCTCTCATCGGGATCAAAACTGATTGTTACTGTTACTATGTTTTTGAAACAAAAACGAAGAAAATCAAAAGAATGAAAATTTGTAGCAGACGACAAAGTTAGCAGACGACAAAGTTTGGCAGCGAAAGGGTTAATCTTAATTTTACATATCAGGAGTGTCCAACAGGTAAATGAGAATGTCTCCTATTTCAAGGATTACCCCCCTTTCGCCCATGATTACTCCCCTTTCATCCGGGCACTTAAACGTTTAGGAAACGCGTTAAGATACGCGTAAACAAACGGTTAGAAACCCGTTTAACGAAACGGCTAAGAAACGGATAACGAACGGTTAGGTAACGCGTAAGAAACGCGTTAAGTGGGTAGGAATAGCGTATTTACCACTGTACCTATGCAAACAGTTTGGATCCAGATGAGACGACGAGTAATTTGTTAATGTTACTATGGTTTTGAAACAAAACTGAAGAAAATAAAACAAATTATTTTTTTAGCAGACGACAATGTTAGCAGACGACATAATTTGGCAGCGAAAGGGTTAAGAACAACATTACCCACGTTATTTTGCCTTTATAAAAAGGAATCTAATTAATATTCATGACCTCATTATTTCTTACATGTATATTCATGGAGTATGTATATAGATAGTTAGGACATCTATATTTTGTAATATTGCCTTACCCTGACGTGTCGAGTTCGTGGTCCTTTGTACAGTTTGGATCGCAATTTCGTACTATAATGTTGCTTTTGGTTATTGTGAACAGAAAGTAGTTCTCGATGGAGTTCAAGCTTTCCAGAAACTGGATCGAGAAGGGGCCGCATGATCGAAATCGAAGCTGCATGATTGTGGTAGATCCAAAAATAACTTGGTGGCGCGGGAGACGCTGCGTTTGGGTATTAAAAGTTATAGTACCAGTGATCATTTCTGTAACAGAACAGAATGAATGCTGTAGTGTCATGATCGTATGACAGCAACATCAACAGAAACATGTATGTTCAGTAGAACCTGTCTTAACCGGCCATCAAAACGTGATATAATTAGAGTTCTGTAAGGCAGGTGGTAGTTCAATGCAGGTCAAGCGTAATCCAGAAAGCTCCTTACATAGGAGCTTACCGTATTACTATTGCCCTGCATTAAGTAATTATCTGCTTTTTATCACTTCTGTGTTCAATAAATGAAAATATTTTACTGTACAGTAAAACCTCTCTAGAGCGACCACTAAATTACATCAAGTATTTTGTCCTAAGGCAGGTGGATGCTTAAAGCAAGGTGAAAGTAAAACAGAACGCTCCTATAGGAGCGTTCTGTTTTACTTTCAACTTGCTGTAAGCAACCACCTGCCCAACATACCAAC